>JADLZK010010799.1:0-31972 GCA_015847255.1 Hyparrhenia diplandra
TGAGAAGAAGCGAAGGCTGTCGCGTAGGACAGTTCGGCTAGGCCGTGGGGACCTGCCGGCGTGACGATGAGTCGATGCAGTGCAGATTAGTAGCAGGCAGAGGTAGCAGATCCGTTCCGCTAACAATGTCGGGGATGTCGCACGTCGTCGAAGTAGTTTGCAAGCGGGGCCGCACGCAGTGTCGCTGCCGAAGATCGGCGGCGTCTTCAACGGCGATGTCGACGAAGAGCTTGTCGTCGGCCGATAACGTGTTGTGAAACATGTCGCCGGCGGTTAGGACCTTTCCCTCTCCGTCTCTCATGATCACGTAGTAGATGAAAGAAGTAGAACAAGTAGACACAAGATAGGAGACTATTCTTTATTCATCCGAATATTGGTAATTACAACATAGATCTCCCACGTATATATATAGTCCTGCCAAGGTCTAAGAGTTTCGGTAAGAGCCCACATACAAACGGACTAGAATTAGGATTCCTCCTTCTCCTTTCCTTCTAGGACAGAGTCCGTGTGTTTTAGAACACTGCAAACAAGAACGAGCGGGCTCGCCTACGTTGCACAGTTGTAAGTAGCGTACACTCTGTCAAAAAGAAAAACAAAATCTTGTAGCTCTGAACTTGGACACTCCTATGTCCAGATTCAAAGCTAAAAGGTTATGCTTTTTGGGACGGAGCAGTACATACAAAACTGGACACCACAGTTTTGAGCGGGCTCGCCCCGGTGCTGCTTCACCCGTCCATATATACTTGTTCTTGGCGAAACCCTAGGTAGCTCTTCCTCGCCACTGTCAGCGGCTGTACATGACACCCTTTCCATTAGCTCTGTAGTTTCTTTGTTTTATTCAGTTGAACTGCAACTTGCTAGTTACTACATTATCAAACTTTATATAATAGTTATTTTGCGACTTATATTTAGTCACCTTGCTTGCTAGGAATCGTTGTAGTTTGTTCAAAGAGAAAATAATTTCATAACGTGCTCTAACTGCTACTCCGTAAGTTGGCATCGTGTTCTCTAGATATGTAGTCTCAAACTTGACCCATCCTCGAGCACATTATTGCAAGTTTTATTTAGACAAAGAGGTTTCCCCAGCTTTATTGAGCATAAAGCAAATGTCTTAGCGTTTACAGCACTGACATATTATTGGCGCGCCCGCCCAAACAAGCTTAAACGTTCTCAGGAACCAGATTTACATCATTTGGCATAAGCAGATCAACGCTCACATGATTCACAGCGTTCAAGTCCACCAAAGACAGTAAATCCTGTGTTGGTGACCCTGATGATGTCCACTCTATAGTCGGTGGTTGCATTGCCCTTGTCTCCAGTGTTGAGACTACCTGGTCCGGCTTGTCCCAGGTCACACCTTCGTATAGTGGTTTCCATCTCCTCAAGGTCTTAGTGATCCATGGCAGCAAATCCTTCATTCTTAGCCACACTTTTCCCTGCAAATAGATATGATTACGCATGTTTCATATACACCAAAGTGATGCGGCAAAGATGACATTTGTTAGCAAATGTTTTTTATTATTCAACCATAGAGAGGCCATTGAGAAATATGACCAATCACCCGACAAATTCAAGCATTCAATAAAGATAGACCACAAGGCCTTTGCTATACAAGGCCTTTGAGCATTTGATTCAACAGTTGACCAGTTGTCTTTGGATCCCTCTTCATAGTATGGTTTTTCCTAAACTCAATATTCAAAACATAAATGAAATTAAACCTCTATGAGTCCAAGTTGCCATCCTTGCACTTGAGCAAATATACCTTGAGCATGTGACTTGAACCATTTCCACAAATATGAGTTCACCTCCATGGCTTCAAGTCACTCACACTAATCATTTGATCTTTAACACAATATGACTTCTAATAGCTTGATTAGTTCATTGACTAAATGCAAGTACTCTCATCTTCACCTTAACAATGGTACCTCGGTCCCAAGTCATCGCTTGCCCTTCACCTTCGCTTAGTACCTCAAAGCCCTTTCCTTGCTATCTTCACCTTATCAAGGCATACTCAAGTCACATCACATTAAGCATCCATTGGATAATCGTTTCTTCAATATTTTGATCCTTGCTTGATTATCTTCTACTCCCTCCATCCTAAATTATAAGTCGTTTAACTTTTTTGACAACAAGTTTGACCACTCGTCTTATTCAAAAATTTGTGCAAAATATTACTTTTTTTGCCGTGGCTTTCTTTATTAGTATAAGTTCTTAAAGAATGACTTGAATTTGACAATATTTACGCAAATTTTTTGAATAAGACGAATGGTCAAACTTGGAAAAAAAAAGTCAAACGACTTATAATTTGGGATGGAGGGAGTAGATATGAATGTTGAGATCAATCAAGCTTCGGTGAGATTCACATAGAGACATACATGGATTCCTCATATCCTATCCATTTTTGGCTTGACACTCCAACACTTATTACAATCTTCTATTCAGGGAAAACAAGCCTTTATAGAGACCAATCCAAGATTATCAAATCTTGTCTCATTTGCCTTTTGCCAAGTATGCTTGCTTTCACATAATGTTATGATATCCCACAACATACAAACCATTTCATTTATTTCATTTACATTGTTGTCTTTTGCTTGAACTAGATTGTTTCTATAATATTTCAATACAGTAATACACAATTTGGCCTTTGCTTCAACACTATGTGGAATACCATTAAGTTTGCCTACTTGTTGAACCATGGATGTACTTGTTAACATACAATCCACAAGTATATACAATAGACTCAGTTTCCTGTTCAACACTTAGCAAACTTATGAGACCTTTAATTATGTTGCTATTGAATTCACCAAAACCCACTAAAAGTCTAGATGCACTTTCAGGATCCGGCCCCACCCTCCCTTGTGGTGGATCTGCCCGTTGGGCGTGGCAGCCGGGTCTGCAGCGTGACGCCCTCGCCTCTGGTCAGATCTATAGTGTGGCGGCACCCCCACTTCCTCTTGCTGATTGGCCTTCCCCGGTGACTTCCTTGATGGACAAGGGTGAAAACCCAGCCAGGATTCTTGCCATGGGCCAACGACGATGGCACTCTAGCGCCACCACCTTCTTGAAGGTGTCGTGTTCAATCTGTCATCCGTCATCCGGGGTGGTTGGCCCCTGCAGTGAGGTCTGTTCTGCCATGGTGGCGTGGCATACGACGACTACCTCAAGCACTCACCAACGTCATCACGGTGGCGTTGTTGGTTGAATTCGTGTGTTGTTGCACTTGCTCCACCGTGGTGGTGCGGTGAATGGCGACGGTCGTCTCTTCACCCTGTGGGGTGTTGGCATGTGGGCAGGCCTTGCTTGTCGCTCGTCGCGACCGGGTCGTTGTGTCGTGCCTATTTTGCGCTTATTGCTGCTCTTCACTTGGTTTGTCCAGTTGGTGTTTGTCGTTGCAAATTAGCCATATCGGGTGCTCCTTGCCCACGGTCCCGGTTCTTAGTGACTCGGAGGTGTATCTTCATGTCAATGCTTCTTGCCCGCGGTCCCGGCCCTTAGTGACTCGAAGGAGAACTCGAATCCCCTATTCATCTACGGCCACGACCGCCACTAGCTATCTTGGTGTTGAGTTTTCTTCAATATTAGGCTTGGCTTGCGGGGTTGTTAGGTGGAGGGTCTCTTGTCGTCGTGTTTCTTGCTTTTGTCTAGGTTTCGAGGCTTCGTTGGTAATACATGGATTACCTACGTGCCCGATATCAACTATGTGTAGGTCTATTGATCATCCCCTTCTGCTTAATAAAAACGGGCTATATCTCCTATCGCAAAAAAAAAAAGACACCTCATGTGAATTGTTTTTCTCACCAAACACTCATTCAAAATAGCTTAATATGGATGGAGTTGTTTTTTTTTTTTTTCCTCTCACGAAGATATATGAGTTGTGATGAAACTGGAAAAAAATAGCTCATCGAGACTCTCCCTTATATCCAGGGGCGGAGCCAGGATGAGCTTCCAGGGGGGCTAAATAGTGGAGTGTTAGCAAAAATCAAGAGATTTAATGGTAAAATAAAGACTAAGCTACAATGATTAGCACATAAATTAACCTCACCAGGGGGGGCTGCAGCCCGGGCAGCCCCACCCGTGGATCCGCCCCTGCTTATATCTCTGTTATCATGCATGAAGCTATTAGCGAATCTATTTTGTCACATGACTTTTTCAGAACGGCTCAGCTTCACCTAAAGAGCTACTCATCATAGACTTATTTTCCAAAGTACAGCTTCGCAAACGTGCCCTAACTTTGCCGGAACAGTAAAATCATTACCGTGTCCGGCTCACCGGCTGTGCGTCAGTCAAGGCAATGGCATGAGCAGCTAGCTATTGTAAACCCGCTAGGCACAGGCTAGTGACGCTCCTCGAGCCGGCCGGAAGACACGTACTGTACGAGGTACAAACAACAACGAGCGGGCTCGCCTACCCTACGGTTGTACAGTAGCATACAACAAAACTGGACACCACAGTTGCCACCATTACGCATTAGGCGTGCAGATGTTTTGTTCAGGCTTCATCAGCGAAGAAGAGAACAGTGCCAGCACTAGCAGTATAAATCTGTACCGATCGAGTTACAGTACGTCCAGCAGCAGTGAGCCTGCAGGCTGGAGCATGTAGCTAGTATACAGGGGTGGAAAAGATGTCACTTGTGGCTTGTGTGAGCCTGAAACAGTGGCCGTAGCAAGGGCATTCCCTGACCGGCTGACCTTGGACCAAAATTTTCATTTTCGGCACGGAGGAGGTGGAGAAGAAGACGCCGAGAAAATGACCCCAAAAGCGTGCGTCCCATCGGTGCCACGCCACCAGGACCTCGAAGCCCAGCATGATGGCCCTAGAGCCCAGGCCGCCAACGCCATCGATCGAGCGGGGGCTCCTCCGCCCGCCGCCGCCCGCTTCACCTTTCCCCGCCCGTGCGCAGGAGCGCAAGGCGTGCTCCTCGGCCCTTGCGCCCGGATCGGACGCCGGCCGGAGGACCAATGGACCCGATCATTCCAAGCAGCACGGGCGATACCCCATGCCCGTCTCGTCTCCGGCTCTCGACGGGCTGCGGACTACGAGGCTGTCATGCCAGGCGCACCGATGTCATGTGGCGACAACCGAGCACGCGTCCCACCCCCGTGGCCCATGCCCCCGCTCCCCGCGTCGCGATCCACAGGCACCGTCGTCTCGTCCCGGATTCCCATGGGCTTAAACGGAGCGAAACCGCAAAAAGAGCAGGGAACGAACGGGCGGGCGGGGGGGCGTCGGGGCGCCAGCCAAGCCAACAAGCAAAGTGGCCGCCCTTTTCCGCCCACTCCCACTCCTTCCTTCCCTTTGGGCTTTGGCAATCCGTTCGTCTCGTCTCGTCTTTGTGCTTTGCTCTCTGCCTAGCCTTTGGACTCAGCTCGGGGACCTTGCAAATGTCTTGTCTCCGATGGTCGGACCACGTAGGAAACCAACGAAATACTACTGTACCTGTACACGGAATACAGGTAGTTTCCATGACGAACCGTAGGAGTACGTACTCTATACGAGTAGGCACCTATCAAATCCGAACTGAAAGCGTCGCAAAGGCAGCGTCCTGTCCTGGCAGCCTAATCATGTGCGAGATTCCAGGGTTTAGTAGCTGCTGCGCCTTGTCTGGAGTACGTATATTCCCCTGGCGGCGCGTCTTTCCGGGTGACAAAATGGTTGGAGCTCAGGGCTTGGGCTTAAAGCTCATCATTAGTGGTGACGCGCCCGGGGATAATGTGCCGTGTGCCGCGCGCGGCGGCTCAAAGTTTTTTTTTCCTGCGTTCTTTTACTCTTCTCCATGTGAAAGTAGCTAGATTCTCCGTCGTACTCAAGCGACGTCGTACAAAGTTCTGGTTGAGCCGGTAAAGCTCGGTGAGAATCATTAGTTTAGTCGTTTTGTGTCTGGACGACGATGTTTTTTTTCTTTTCCTTCGCGAGGATCTCTGGAAATTAAATGTATCTTGAATCTTTTTTTTAAGGCCACGTCGTTATGCGTTTTTCATTAAGCAAAAATAAAGTTCAAACAAACAAGTCGAGACGGTAACCACAATTACCGAATCGAGACCTAACATCTACTGGATACATCAATAGTAATTAAATTTGAGCAAATATGCAACATCTACCCGATCCCGAACCAGGTCAAACTCCCCCTCCAGGCCCTAAGTGTTGAGTTCCATTGCAGAGAGGTCGAAGGCGCCGCCCAGCAGGAGCTCGAATCGCCGGCGTTTGGACTGGGAAAAACCGCGCCTGATCGAAGTGGCCCTCACTGTCTCCTCAACAGTAGCCGGGGCGTCGCCATGCTCCACGTGAAAGCCCCGCTTCCGCAACAACGGCTTCTAGGCTTGGAGGGTTGCATTGGCCGTCCGCGGACGCTCCGCAATACGCCTGCTTCGACGCATGGAGCAGTTGGAGGCCGGGGTGTGTGATCGGCGCAGCAGCGTTCCTGATTTGATAAGAGGCACGGCCAGTAGGCCAGACCATGTACCTTGAATCCTATAAGAGGCTAACACACTGTTTATCCAGCTAAGATCATATTTGGATCTAGTGTGACCATAGCTTGCAAAAATCTGATTAAAAAAAAATCAGTACAGAACGTACGTCGTGCGAACATTTGTGCTGTCTTATACGCACAGCATGATGGTACGTACTATATGTACGTTGCAATGCAGAAGGAAGAGGTTTCTCGTCAATGCGCAATCTTTTTTCGAGCTGTCGTCGGTTAGGTGGGCGCTCTCTAGCTTTGGCCTGCATGCAGTGCTGGCTACCAATGAGCCATGAGTACATCATGCATGGCCTAGCTAGGCCGCAATTTGACGTTCATCAAAGTTGTCCATCGATCGTGTCATGCATGCATGGCTTCTTTTGACGAGACGACGGAGCATATGAAAGGAACAGTAGTACCGGGTCTTTCTTAAAAAAAGAGAGTAGTGATACTGTAGGAGTAGGACACACGAAGCAAATGCAGCGATCCATCTCCGTCTCCGCCATGATCGAGCTGAGCACGCGCCGCCACTGTGCCTCAAAGCTCACTCTTCTCCACGGAAACGCACGCACGCATTTTGCACCGCATATATCGCGTTGCATGCACCACGACATGAATGACTAGGCGCTAGTTGCAGAAGTCCGACCCATGCCCTTGTGTCCATGGTTGCACTGACCATTCCGCATAAGCATACTGTTAAAACCATACACACAGCAAAATCTCGTTTTTGTACCCCTTGAAGAGTATAGTTAGCTTTAAAATCTGATAATTTAGGACCGATCCAGCTACCCAAACATTCCATGTTACAGTCACAGTAGTGGATTTCTACATGATGAGCACTCGTAGCGTGCCATGGGCAGCAACAGTAGGTGTAGACTGTTTCGGTCTTGGCGAAGGCCGAGGCCGGCGTGGAAAAATAAAAGCGGCCGTTTGTATGATTACTAGGGAGCTGCTGCTGCTGCTTTTGATTCCCCTCTCCAGTGGCCCAGTGACGTCATGCGACACGTCCTGTCCCCCGTCGTGGGGTCGCCGGCCACGACATTCCCGGGATTCTGCCCCCCGCTACGCCCTCCACACCGGCCCCACCCCACGTCGTCCCGTCGTGTCCCGGAGCTGTGGCCTCGCTGCCGCGGCATGCATCGCCGTGCCATGCATGAGCAGGATGCAGCGAGGGAGGCAGCGTCGTCTCGTCGCCGGGGAAGAACTGCCATCTGGAGCCCGCCTCCTGTGCCTGGGCTGAGTTGGCTGCTTGCGTTCCGGCAGGGGCACCTGAGCGGTCGTCAGCTCAGCTCATCAGCCCAGCAGGTCGGTCTCCCTGAGTCGTGAGCGTCGCGTCGCGTCCATTCCAAAAGGCGCAGGCCGGGCTGGCTCCATTTGCGGTAGCGGCCGAGGAGAGCTTGCGGTCCTGGTCCTGTTTCCCGCGAGTGAGGACAGCGGACGTCGGCACGTCGCGTCGGGCACGGAAGCGAGGCAGTCGAGCCGTGCTGTCAGCCTGCCTGCGTGCCTGTACGGACAGGCCGAGCGGCCTCGTCACGCCTTGCCGCGGTGACGCGCAACGCGACGAACCTGGGTGGTCTGGTACAGTCGGCGTCGTCATGTGCCCGTGTGTGTCTGCAGTGTATTAACAGGCCAACAGCCGTGCATGGACAAGGGCGCTCAGCTCTCGGCCGGCTCTCGCAGTCTCGGCGGCCGGACTCTGACAGGCCAGCCGGCGAGTGGACGGGCCGGTGTGCACGAGACACGGCGGTGAGCAGCGAGCCGGGATCGTAATCGGATTCGGTCTGCCCCGAGGTGGCCTGGTCCCTGGACTGCTGCCCTCCTGCTCGACTCGACGACGAGTCGCCGACGACGGACGCATCAGGAGACTGTGACTGTCTCTGACCGTGTGTTTTTGTCTTGCCTGTGCTTGGACAACCAAAGACACATGGACATGGCCACATGGGCAGCCAATCTGTGCACTAGGGCCTTGTTTAGATTGCTAAAATTTCTAACCTTTTTCTCACTTTCTCTCCATCACATCACATTAAATACACCAAAAGACATATTTTTAGAGTATTAAATGTAGGTAAAAAAATAACTAATTACATAGTTTAGATGTACATTACGAGACGATTCTTTTGAGCCTAGTTACTCCATAGTAGGATGATATTTACCACTAACAAACGAAACGTGCTACATTATGCGATGTGACAACCGGTTACAAATTTTAGCCACCTAAACAAGGCCTAGGGTTTGAGGCGGCTTGCGGAAACAGACGGGCAAAGATTCAAAACAAACAGTTTTTGGAATGACCGATCGAGAGAAGAGAACCTTTACTGGAGCAGACACAAGACTGAACAGAAAAAAAAAAATGCTGTGAAGTACTACTCCGTCACAAAAGTCCAAAAGCTGTTTCATGAACCGAATTTTTCATGGATTCAAGGGACCAATCTGGTTCAAAAGCCAGTGGTAACAAGTCCTGCAAATGCAATGCAAGACCAAGAGCCAGTAAACAATTTGCTCTATATTCTATAATAATAACATCCGTAGGACCGAAGGAATATTGATGATTGCAGCCATCGATTACAACCTTCTCCTCTTTTTACATAAATTTAGGACCGAAGGAATACTAGATTAGATTGGTGGTGTGGTACGAGTACTACAAGTAGCATTGTCAACTCTTTTTTTTTGCCACACGCGTAAAAGGCGAAAAAGGCGTGGCGGCATCGTTGAAAACGCATGCACTCGAGAGTCACGCGCCGGTGGCACGCCTCGCCAACACACCCCAAACCGTACAAGGTGCACGCTCAAGTCAAAAAGGCGCTATCGAGTCTTGACCATCAGGTATTGCTGTGAACCCGCTCACTCGTCGGTTCATTCAGGCACCTTTTCCTGGTGTCTTTTTGGATTAGATGGTTGGCTGCATTGCATGTGAAGTCTTTCACTGTGCAAGAGAAATCCTCACTGCTTACTGCTCCTATAGTGTTTGCAGTCATGCTTTGCAAAACTGGAACGGTGCATGCAAGCAAGCACGCACGCCTTTTGCGAATTGGCGAGCTAGAGAGAAGCTAGAGGACCCTTTTCTTTCTTTCTTTTTTCTCTAGCGTACCACAGTGACGGCTGTGGCGCAAAGTGTGACGAAACGGAATGATTTGGGGTTCCAAGCATTCGCATCGGCATCGGCATTGCTCCCTCCTACGAGATCACACACACAGGCCAACCAGGCAACCACCACGTACAGCGATGATTCCTCATGTTGATTCTGGCCCGGGGAGGACGACCATGGGAAGTATAAGGTGAAAAAGCGACTTTTTATCGGGCACAGCGGAAAAAGAGCAAGCTCAGCTCAGCTCTTCACACTCGCGAATCTAATTATGATCCATCCATCCATTGGTCTGGTCCGGTCCGTGTGCGGTTTAGATTTTCGAGGCCAAACAAGGAAAAGGTATAGGAGTAGTACATGTACATGTACGTACTACTACGCGAGTACACGCCTCGATCTAGTACTGGATATCCGTATGTACAATGCGTGGACAACGACACGTCCACGACGACGTGGAGTACGTACTACGCAGCGTCAGCCACGACTGAACAGGAGGTAGCCTCGGTAGGTCGATTCGGCCTCTCCCCATCGGTCAGTCGCCGCCCGCGGGTGTAGCGGCCGGTCGTCCACGCCAGGACCGACACGTACAGTAGGCCGGGCTCGTCTCCGTGCCAGCTCCGCTGCCGCTTCCGTGCCGTGCGCCGCTGGCCTCTGCCTGCCCTCTCGTCAAGGCTGCCACCTCCGGGCTGGCGTGGTGGACGTCGGTCTCCGGCCGGAGCCGCGCGCGTCGCGTCGGCCTGCGGAAGGAATGGATGGATCCGGGCACGCCGAGCTGAGCCTGACGACTCCCTCCGTCCGTGGCTCCGTCCCATAGTCCCATCCCATCCACCACCACGCGACGCCACGCGAGGGCGTGGCGCGGCGCGTCGCGCTTGGCAGCACGCCGAAGTACGCGCGCGCACTGCTCTCTCCCCATCTGGTCTCTGCATGCTGCGCCTAGTAGCTCACTGACATGTGGGGGAAGGGCGAGAAAGGGAGAGAGAGGCTGGGAGGCTGGGACGGAGAACACGCTCGCTCGTTTGGGCGCTCTGCTGGCCGGCATCGGCATCGGCAGGCAGCAAAGCATGCCTGCGCAAATGAGGCATCATGGCATCGCCCCCCTCGAAAGGTCGGCATCTTTAACCCAAAGCCGCGCTCGCGGCCACTCGAGCAGTCATCGCAGCAGTTCGCAGAGGAGAGAGAGGGAGAGGGAGATCGCGATGAACGCAACAGCCAGAAAAAAAAGGCACACGGGACGAAAGGAAAGGCGAGCACGGAGAGCACGGCCGCCCCGGCCCGCGCGCGTACACGATGGTATCATTGCCGTCCCGTCTAGCTAGCCCAGCTACGGCCTCAAAGCCCTACGCCACGGCCATACGCACCGGACACGCGCACCACCTTGCTGCTGCTGCTGCTGCGTCCACTGTTCACACTACGCCGCCACCATCAGTCAGTCCACGGTCCACCGCTGGCGTCTCCTGTCTTATCCAAGTCCTAGCTCGCGTGCTCCCCGCCCTGCCCCGGCGTGCCGTGCCACGGGCTCGATCGATCGATCGCCTGCCTCTCTGCATGCCCCATCTCCCCTCCCCGAACCCGCTTTGCCCGTCCCCTTTTTCCAGAGGCACAGAGCGCGCTTGCTTGGCTTATTTATCGGGGCCTGGAGCGAGCCTTGCATTGTCTTTGCTCGTCTCCGCTGGTTGCCTCCGCTCTTCAGACCAGAGAGTCGACCAACAAGCGTCGTTGGCATTGTGCTGCCTTGCGCCGTGTGGCGCTCCCAGTCTCCCTCTCAGGCGACGGAGACGAGCCGAGAGGTGCGGCTTCCGTTCTTGTCTCACACATCACATACATGCACTCTCTTGTCACTTTTTCCCGGTTTGGTTTCGTCCTCCACTTGATAATGGGTAGAGGTAGAGCATTCTTCTTTTCTCATGGTTTTTGCTGGTTTCGAGTTCGACGGAACGGACAATGAAGCGCGGTCCTTGACGCGTCACGGCCTCTTGTGATGCAAAGCTCTGCTAGCTCTTGCTCTGCATTGCCGTTCCTGATCGAGGCCATGCTTGCTTGCCATTGACCGCCTTGGGAAAAGGAAGAGCTACAAGTTGTCTTCCGGGTCTCCGGGAGGCCGCCCGCCCATGCCTTAGCTCTGGCGCCGTAGCATTCCAGGTTCGCGACGACGACGGGGCAGGAACCGGGCGCCAAGTGGCGTGCACGCCGCCGAGCTCATTCGAGCACGCACGCACGCACGCGGCTACAAGAGCTAGCTGATGACCGAGATTCTTTGCGCCATCCCATTCGTAGGCGGTAGGCCTAGTAGCCCTGTGCCCCCTGCTGGGCTTTACTCCTACTGCCTCGTAGGCGTAGTCGTAGGAGGGAACGGCATGCGCTGCCACTGCGGCGTGGCGTGAGGACACAAAAGCCGCCTGCTTTCTTGGGAAAAAGGCCCGGTCGTGGCGTGGTCTCGCCATGGGGACCCAACCTCTCACACCTTCGCTACCACCACTACTAGCTAATGCGTTTGGGTGGGTTGGGGCCGTCTTCTTCTTCACCTGGCCTTTTATTCCCCCTCCTCTTTGCCTGCTGCTCGCCAACAGCAACAACAGCTTGCCATTTAACACGCTCGTCCTCTCTCACAGTGGCATGCAGGCGTGCTAGACTTCCCAGCCATCAATGATGGAGTAAGCCCAGAGTGTGCTGGGAACCGATTGAGATTGATTCGTCGGGGCTTCGGCATCAAGAAAGCCGCGGTTTTCTTTTTCAGCTTCGTTCGGTCTGGTGTTCAGCGCCTCTGGAGATGATGGCGTCCGCGCCGGAGAAGGCAACGTCGGGTGTGCTGAGGAATGCGGCGGCGCTGCTCGACGAAATGCAGCTCATGGGAGAAACGCAGGGTGAGTGCTGATTGCTCATGCGGAATTCTGCATTTGTCCGTCGCGTTTATTTTGGCGTGTGATGCGAGTTCTTTCTTCCCCGGTGTGCTTGTTGATTTCCGTCAGGCGCCAAGAAGGTGATCAACTCCGAGCTGTGGCACGCGTGCGCGGGGCCGCTGGTGTGCCTGCCGCAGCGGGGAGCCTCGTCTACTACTTCCCTCAGGGGCACAGCGAGCAGGTTCGAATGCAATTCTCAATGTCCTTTTCTGAAGCGACGATTCTGAATGAATATATACCGAGAGCAGTATTTATATTAGCTTCTGTGTTTTCTGTTCTTGAAAAAATGTTACTGCTGCACTGCATACCAGTGGGCAACGATTCATCTTTTTACTGCTACGTTGCCTATGGATTTTTTTTTTTTTTTTGATGAATTGCATATGGATTATGGCCAAAGCATTCTGTCTTTGCTGTTGAATCCCTTTACCTTATCCATGGAATGCTCGCTGATCAGCTTGACTCCAGAAGTATGCTGAAGCTGTTCTTTTGCAGGTTGCTGCTACCACTAAAAAGATACCGAATTCTCGCATCCCAAACTACCCGAGTCTCCCTTCGCAGCTGCTATGCCAAGTCCACAACATCACTTTGCATGTAAGTGTGAATGATACTTTACTAGCACTGTTCCTAATGTTGTTTTTTTTTTTAATGTTCTGTTCCTAATGTTTGGGTAGTCCAATGCCTATAGTATTCCTTATTAGTCACATGCTTGGCTTGCACAGGCTGACAAAGAAACTGATGAGATTTATGCCCAGATGACCCTGCAACCAGTACACTCGGTAAGTGAACGATGCTACATTGATGCATTGCTTATTAGTTTCAGAGTGTGGCCTCAAAATATGTAATTTGAGACTTTTCGTACAAAAAAGTGCACACCAATTTTGTCTCTAGTAGCTACCAACTGAAAGCACTGTAGTAACATGGGCTGCCTAAATGGCATTGCGAGAAATTCAGAAGTTGATGATCTTTTTAATCCTGATGACTATTCCAGGAAACAGACGTCTTTCCAATTCCAACTCTTGGTGCTTATACCAAAAGCAAGCATCCCACTGAATATTTCTGCAAAAATTTAACCGCTAGTGATACAAGTACACATGGTGGTTTCTCAGTGCCACGGAGAGCTGCAGAAAAGTTGTTTCCGCAATTGGTACGAGAACTTTGTTCACTTGCTTTTTGCATTGTTGATTATTTTCTTTTTAAGCTTCAGCTCATACCCATGTTTTGAACCCCAGGATTACTCAATGCAACCTCCTAATCAGGAGCTTATCGTTCGAGATTTGCATGATAACATGTGGACATTCCGTCACATTTATCGTGGTAGGGTCGGACACTGTCTGACTTGGTCTTCTTAGTTCTTGCATAAAAAATTGCTATATATCTTTATCCCCTATCTAAGACTTTCTTTCCTTGATGTTCCTTTCAGGCCAGCCAAAGCGTCATCTTCTAACAACTGGATGGAGTCTTTTTGTTGGGGCGAAACGGCTTAGAGCTGGGGACTCTGTCTTATTTATCAGGTCAGCATTTAAACTAAATCTTCTAACATATTTGTCTATTCTTTGTCATAAGCAAAGGCACATGGTACTGTTTGAAAAACTAAATCTCTAAGATTTTATATAACATTCTCAAATGATATCATATCAAGGGGTTACAGAAATCGCTTAGCATATAGGATCTTTCCTTGACTTCCTAATTTTATTTTACTGTAATGAAGTAAATACCATGTGCATTTTTATGTTACTTGCTGCCTCTCCTAATAGGTGGTCACCAACTTAAACTTCATACTTTATTTTTAATGTCTATGCCGCCGCTAGCCCGTTACAAGCTCTGAACTAATCTGTGATAATATTTAGTCAATGCTATTGTGAAAGCAACCACTGATGTCATTATCTGCCACATAATAAATTTTCTAGAGTGCAAAGCCACTAATGAATGAAAAATATTGGGCAGGGATGAGAAGTCACAGCTCCTTGTGGGTGTTAGGCGGGCCACCCGACAACAACCGGCTTTGTCATCATCCGTCCTGTCTACTGACAGTATGCACATAGGTGTTCTTGCTGCAGCAGCTCATGCAGCATCAAGTGGTGGCTCATTTACTATCTACTACAATCCTCGGTATGCAACTTATATAGCCGTTTGACTTGTTATTTAGTATGTTGGTAGGCATATTTACATTTGTTTATTCTTGATATCTCTATAGGACAAGTCCGTCGCCATTTGTGATTCCTCTTGCAAGGTACAATAAGGCCACATATCTGCAACCATCAGTCGGAATGAGATTCGCGATGATGTTTGAGACAGAAGAGTCAATCAAGCGCAGGTTTGTCTTCTCTGCCCTTTGTATGTAGGTAGCATTATCTATTTTTGGTTCTATGTATATACTCTGAACTTAACTGCATCATCTGTAATTAATGTTTGTGTCAAGGTGAATGAACATGATTTTAAGTTTCAAATTTTTTTACTGGTATGTGTTTTCAACCTTAGCTTTGCAGAAAGAATACATTAAACCTTTTCATGCATCCTTCAAAAAAATTATGTTTTCGGTTGAATATAAACTGTGCCACTTAAATTAGAATTTGTAGAATTATATTTCAGTTTACTATATGTTGAGTACTTCTGCACCATAACCATTCAAACTAAACTGCTTTTATACTGCAGGTGCACAGGTACAATTGTGGGAATGAGCGACTACGACCCAATGCGATGGCCAAACTCAAAATGGCGCAACTTGCAGGTAGAATGGGATGAACATGGGCATGGAGAAAGACCTGAAAGAGTTAGTCTATGGGATATCGAAACCCCAGAGAACATGGTTTTCTCTTCTCCATTGAATTCCAAGCGGCAATGTCTTCCTAGTTATGGAGGTACTTCTCTACCATTCTGTAAATTTCTTTAGGATCAACGATCAAGCCGTAAGCTGAAACAAGTTTTGCCATTTCTTATTGCAGTTCCTGGCCTACAGATTGGATCTGTAAATATGTCATCAATTCCAAGGGCACAAGGAAGTCCTTTTGGTAACTTGCAACAAATGCCAGGGACCGGCTCAGACTTAGCTTTGCTGCTTCTCAATCAATCTGGCCAGAACCTTGGGAGTCCAATTGCCTGTCAACAATCATCATTTTCTAGCATTATTCAAAATGCTAAGCACAGCTATTTCCCTCCTTCGACATTTGGTGCTTCCACTTTTTCAATGAAGCAAGAAACCATGCCTTTGAATGAAGCTCAGCAGCAGTTGAATACTCTTGGTATTCAGAAAGGTGATCAAGTAAGCTGTGAAGTTCAGCCAGGTATTGATTCAGTTTCTGCACAGGAGATGAGTGTTAAACCAAGAGGACCAAGAAGCACAGATTCATACACAGGTCAAAGCATTTCGGATCAAAACAGCAAGGGTGAGCCTAGAACAAAAACTCGAAGGAGCAAGAAGAGCTCGTCTCACAAAACCATTTCAGATAAATCTGAGCTTTCTTCAGCACCTTCTCAGATTTGTGACAAGCAGAGGCATGGTTCAGAACCAACATCGGCTGCCTGTGGAGCTGAGCAAGCTACCTGTGGTAATAATGAAGATTCATCTGGTGCACTTACACAGGGTGATTTGGGGGGAGAGCTCCAAGTTCAGCAGATTGAACAGCATGAACTACTTTCAGCACCACAGTTAGAATCATCAAAGTCGCCTGATGGAGGGAAGTCCGTCAGCTCGTTCCCAAACCAAGGGTGTTCCTCACAGTTCTTTGAGGGCCTGGATTGGATGATACAGCCTTCCTACTACCAAGACTGCAATGGCATTCAATCAGTTATCGCATCGGATAACATTTTTAATCTGTCTGATGGTATACCTTCCACAATGAATACGGATGGCATGGAGGGGTTTCAAACCTCTTGCCTTTCTGAGTGCTTTCCTAATTCCATTCAAGAGTTTATCAGCAGTCCAGATATAAATACACTGACATTTATGTCACCTGAGGTGCAACATTTGGATGCCCAACACGACAACAGCAACTTGCCGAGCACATCCAACTCCTATGTGCAGATGAGTTTCTCAGAGGAGAGTCAGAGTGCATCCTTAAGTGGCCTGCACATGGAAGCTATCCATATAAACAGCTCATGCTCTCAACCACTGGCAACAGGGAGCTTTGATGCAGGGGCGTTCTCAAAACTGTCAAACATGAAAGAATGCCAAGCCTTTCCTCTACAAGAGATTCACAACAGTTCCATGGGAACACCTTCGTGCAGTATGGATGCAGCGGCCGAGTACAGCATGGATCCAAGCGTGAAGCCAATGAAACCACCAGTCCGGACATATACAAAGGTACACTAAAATGAATGATTCTTAAATGAAACGATGTGTATTTTTTCCCTAGTCTTTATTTTAGCTTTATGCTATCTTGCTTTCCATGATGACAGGTTCAAAAGTTAGGATCAGTTGGAAGATCTATTGACGTTACACGGTTCAGAGATTACCATGAGTTGAGGTCAGCCATTGCATGCATGTTTGGACTCCAGGGGAAACTGGAACATCCTGGCAGTTCAGACTGGAAGCTTGTGTATGTTGACTATGAGAACGATGTTCTTCTCGTTGGAGACGATCCTTGGGAGTAAGTACTCTGTTAGCATCCTTTGCCCTTGGCCCTTTCTCCCTTCTCGAAATTACAACAATAGAGCAATGTATGCGCACTGGTTCCTGAATTACTCCCAACTCAGATTAACCTTACTGTGCTTCTTTCTACCTCGTGGCAGGGAGTTCATCAACTGTGTGAGATGCATCCGGATCTTATCGCCTTCGGAAGTACAGCAGATGAGCGAGAATGGTGTGCAGGTCTTGAACGACTGCATCCAAATAGATTAGCAAGTCAGGGCTGTATGCTCTGCAGCCTGCATAGTGTAACGTCGCAATAGGAGAAACGAGTGTCTCCGTAGCCACAACGGCTCTTCAATTATTCTTGTAAATAAAAAGATACAGCATGTCCATCGAATTCTCTGAACGCTTTGTTTCTTTTCTAACACGAGAAGAGAAGAGACAGCTCGTTGCCACAAGAAAAAGGGATTTTTTAGAAAGGACGGCAAAAACTTTGCCGCTATTTTTATTAGATTATGAAAATAAAAAAAAACAAGTGGTGGTTCAGTTTTTTGAGTTAAAACCGGGCCGAAAACCATACAACCGAAGAGTGCGTCACTCATCCGAAACAACTTGACGCTAACAGATGAGCCAACTTGGTTAATACCACCCAACTAGCAACTCAACTTCATTCATGCCAACAGAGTTCAACATCCTGCCGATGCCAAGAAAACATTAGATTCACTGATTGAACTCAACTAGAGTCACTTTTCTCACTGACAATCAATTGTTAGTGAACTACTACAATGGCCAAGATCTTGACAATCAATTGTTAGTGAACTACTACAATTGCCTGGTGGCCAACAAAAGAGTACAAGTGCTCAAGATTCACAGAGAGATGAATACTTTGTGTCAAAAAAAAAAAAAAAAAAACCGAGAGATGAATACTACTGCACATTCTCTAGCGACTAGCCTCTCAGGTTCTTAGGCACTCTAGAACTATTCCTAACTTCTCAAATGTAAGCTATGCCAATGCCTCTCATGTTAACCTTTGTCCACTCTTGGAGGCAATGCATGATTGTAATCTGGGGAACTTTCTTCGTCATTGTAGCAAAATGCTGCTAATAAAATGTCTTGTTTCTTGTCAAAAAACAAAAAAAAACTAGGGGTAGAGGGGTTCCGCCCATTTGTCTCGAAAGGATTTAGGGCGTGTTTGGTTCACTGCCCACCACAGCCAAAGCTCGAGAAGCAACCGGCTCTCCACGCCCGGCCGAACACGTGCAAGTGCTCGCGTTTGGTTGCTTGCATCCATGGGAACACGTTGTAGACAAACTTTGTTTGGTTGCCTAGTCTTGTGCCGAACTCTTCACTTGTTTGCCGTGCGTTGCATCTCCACATGCACCTCGTGCACCGAAGCGAGCCCTGGCTGCCGGGAAACGCTCAAATTCACCGTATCTATAGAGCCTGGCTAAGGATGCTTTTTGCACCGTGCGGGCCTGGCTGGAGTGGACGACCAGGCAACCAAACACCCCCAGGTTGCATCCGCCAGTGCATGTATGGCCTGATGCGGGATACCAAACACGCCCAGTGCTTTGGAAAAATTAAGCGGCCATGTATCTTATCTGTATAGGATTTCTGTAGCACCGTACTCCACTTGTCTTTCTTTTCTCCCACGCAAAGTCTGAATCCAATCCGGGCCGATCGCCACCTGCATATCATATATACCCACATGCTGCCAGGCCCAAGTGCCCATTCACTAGCCTCTGCAGCCCAAAACTCCCAACCGACCCAAGCTTGTTTGCTGCCCGCCGCGGCGCGTCGCAACCCGGGCCGCCAAGATAGGGTCGGAAAGCCCCGCCGCCGACGGCGTCGGCGACGCCGCGCGCAAGAGGCCCAGCGGCGGCGATGGCCCCACCCCGGCGCCCGCCGACAAGCGCCGCCGCCCGGAGCACCCCTCCTCCTCCTCCTCTGCGGGCTCCCGCGACCGCCACCAGGCCCACCACCACCACCACCAACCCCACGGTCGCCGCCCGCCGTCGTCCTCCTCGGCCGAGGAGAAGGTGCGCGCCTCCCACATCCTGATCAAGCACGAGGGATCCCGCCGCAAGGCCTCGTGGCGGGACCCCGAAGGCGTGGCCATCTCCGCCACGACCCGCGACGACGCGGCCGACCTCGCGCGCGCGCTCCGCGACCAGATCGTCTCCGGGGACCGCAAGTTCGAGGACATCGCCACCGAGAACTCCGACTGCAGCTCGGCCAAGCGCGGCGGTGACCTCGGTCAGTGCTCCGTGCTAAATCCTACTGTCCAAATCCTACGGGCCAACTAGTTGGTGTAGGGTTTCATTTTTGGTGAACGGTTGCGTGGATAGGACCTCCTGTTTTGGATCCTGATTAGACGCAGCTTATCTAGTACAGAATAAGGAAACATTCGTCTCTGGTGGATAATCTTTTTAGTCTGATCTAGAATTCTAGATGCAGTAGGTGTGCCTGCCTTGTATGTTAGGATGGTTACTTGATATGGAGTACTACATCGGTGTTTGATTGCACAATAATGGCAAGTTAAGTGTTGCTGTTGCACTGTAATCCAGAATTTCAGACGAGAAACATCTGACTCCTTATTCAAATACTTGCTGTTAATGTAGTGTCATCATTTATGCCAAGTATAAGACAAAATATGCCATCATTTGTGCCAATTAAGACAGAATATATGCTGCTTCACTTGAACTTTTCCACCAGCTTGATTGGCTACTCGTGGATTGGAGGCTTTCGTACTGTGCGTGTGTGTTTTTTATTTTTGGAAGTCATGTGATTCCTATCCAACTTTACCACGAAGAATACTAACTTTATCACGAAGAATACTGAAAAGCTTCCTGTCTAAAACTTTCTGTATTTTGTTTTTTTCAAGAGAGCCTTTTCTGGCAAGTATGTTGTACTATTTGCTAGGAGTCAGGGCGATGAAGCATGTTTGCCAATTTGGAACCCGTTGCAACATTAGTTGCCTCATTTGCTCCATCTGAGCAGCGAAGAATAAACCACAAACATTTGATGTCTGGATGAACTAAGGGGCTGTTTGGTTGCCCGCCAAAGTTGGCGACGCCACACATGCGGCTGCCACACTAAGTTAGTTAAGTTTCTTCCATTCATTTCTTGCCACAGTTGTGGCGGCCAAATACTTCGCCATGGAACTGTGGCGGGTGCCACACTGGTGGCTGGGTGTGGCCGGCAACCAAGCAGGCTCTAAATGTACATCGCCTAAGTTATGTTCCTGGTATGCTGCAATGTGCCTGTAGGCGGCTCTGCAATAGGTGAGTGGTGCCTTCTGCTGTGTCGTTGCGGACTGGAAAATGGAACAGCTCGTTAGGACATAAAAGGATATCATGTGTCTTGTCATTGGGTATGGGATTTGACATGGGCGTGTTGGTTTGGATGACTGCAGGTGCTAAGTATAGGCTATCTGAAAGGGTAAAGAATGGTGTTAGGGATAGATAACTGGGAGAGGGCTAGATGGATGGGGGTTTCTGAATGCTGTAGAGGAGTAAAGGGAAGCAGATTAAAACATGTTTTATGCCTTTGTCAAATTTCCTCTAATTGGTTAACCTATTGCTATTCCCAGTGTGTAGGCTAGTAGTCTTGTGTTAATACTTGTCTTTGTTGAGAGACCAGGATCTAGGAATTTGATATGTTGTATGGTATGGGTGGTAAATTCTGAAACCAATTATTCTGTATGTTTCTACCAATCTTAATGGAGTGTTATTAGCCATGATTCATCAAATGGTGGATAAATGATGCGTTAGAGAGTGATCTTGTTTGGCAAAGTAGCCAACAGAATGCCATTTTATTATTTGCTAAATAAATGTAGTGCAAGAGATTTGTTGGCAACTTGGCACGCGGGAAACTTGTGAATTGGATTTTGAAGGCATGGAATGTGAAAACTAACCTCATTATGTGTGTAACACAAAAGTAATCCTCATTGAATGCTGTTCAGATTCATATATTATCTTCTATATAAACATTTGAAAATCCACAGCAATAACGATTTAAGTATATGCCTATTGTTGCAGGTTCATTTGGGAGGGGTAAGATGCAGAAGGCTTTTTGAGAAGGCTGCGTTTGCTCTGAAGGTGGGGAGATAAGTGACGTGGTTGATACAGAGAGCGGGGTGCACATCATCAAGAGGACTGGCTGATTGCACCTGCGACAGTATCCATATACGGTGGAAACGGGGATGCCTTGAGAGGCTTCATGGTTTCTTGCTTCATTGAACTCGTTGCGTGTGTTTTTTCTCTTATGCCTTTGAGAAAATGAGATGTTTGACTTCCTTTTGTAAACGTTGTTGGTGACCTCTGGTTTGGAACTGTGCTCACTGCCACGATGGGATCACATTATTTTGAGTATGACACGATTGTATGTCGATTCTTTCAGTCATCTTGTGTCTTTCTTGCCTCGAAAATTTTACATCTTATCTGTCGATTTTGCTGATGCCCGGGCTCCGGCTGCGTGCGACCAAATCTGAAAATGTCTTTGGCCATTAATAATTTGAGCTCTTTTACAATACTTGATTTTACCTACCATTACCTCTTGTTGCCTCTCCTAAATTTTTTTAGGTGGAAGGATAACACGGTAATTGTTCACATCTAACCCCTCCCGCACCCGCGGTACCCCGTGCTCGCGACCCCTCCCCTCTTCGTCGCGGCCCACCCCGGGAGATCCCGACGCGGCTCCTCTTCGCCGCCATCTCGAACCCGCCGCTCCTCCTCCTCCTCCCCCGCCCCTCGTCCGCGAGCCCCGCCGACCTCACGCTCGTCGTAGCCCCTTCCCGAGGTGGCGCGATCGGGGACCCAGTCCGTGCGGGACGCGGGCGGGCTCATCCCGCCCGGCCGGTCCTCGCCGCGCCGCGACTCCCGCCAGCGGCCGCGCCACCGAAGACGCCCGGCCGGGAGACGCCGGCGGGCTCATCCCGGCGGGCGGCTGCGCCTTGGCCGCCGCCTTCCTCCGACTTCGTTGCGCCAGCGCCCGATGAAGACGCCGACGCCGGACACCTCCCGCCACGCCCTCGCCCCGCCGCCGCGCCGCCACGCCCTCCCCAACCCCGCTCCTCCTCCTCCTCCAAGGCGTCGTCCGTGCGCCGCCACGCCCTTGCCCTCGCCGTTGCGCCGCTGGGGCGTGCCGACTCCAACCCGCCGCTAAAGGGACAAAGTGTCTCACGAAAATCCCCCCTGAAGTTTCAGTCTAATGTCGGGGCAAAAACAATCGAGGAAGAACAAGCATCACGTTATGCATTGACACTTTGAATCATATAGCTTAAATTAGTCAATCGGAAACAC
The DNA here is from genome assembly GCA_015847255.1 of Hyparrhenia diplandra. Classification (NCBI taxonomy): domain Eukaryota; kingdom Viridiplantae; phylum Streptophyta; class Magnoliopsida; order Poales; family Poaceae; genus Hyparrhenia; species Hyparrhenia diplandra. The sequence goes on from JADLZK010010799.1 coordinate 22,310, forward strand.
ACTATTGGAAACAAGCACGATACTAAAATAGTCTACGTAAGACCATACCCCTTTTGCCAATCGGAAAAGCGATCTTTGTATGCTATGATCAACGAGAATTGTAAGTGTTTTGTATGAACTACTCTAGTAGTTACAATAATCTCGAACTAAGAATCAAAAGACATGAACTTGCAAATGGTGAGAAACCCACCTGGTAACGCCTCGCCCCACAATGAGGTCGCCGGAGGGCGCGCCGCGGCGGTCATCCGCCTTCGGCCCGTCCGCTTCCTCGGCGGCGCCGCACGATGGCCGGCGCCCCGGCGCAAGGCGATGACGCCGAACCTACCCGTCCATTTAATAGCGGCGGCGGCGGCGAACTCTACTCTGGTCATGTGCAACGCTAGCGTCGGTGCGGCTCCAGTGCCTCCTCATGGCGCGCTTGGATCTAGGTTTGATGCCCCCCATCTTCTTTCGCCTCATCTTGCTCCACCATGGGACGAACGCGAGGGCGACGCCCGGCGAAGTACAGCGAGGCGAGGAGCAAAGGGGTGGATGACGGCGAGGAGGAACGAGGGGCAAGGGTGGCCCGTTGCCTGCGTCCGGCCTCCTCCCATCGGGCGGCGGCGGCGGCCCGCAGACGACGTCGGCCGTGGAAACCCTACCCATCCGCGGCGTGCGGCGGCTCGCGGGGCGGGCGTGAAAACCTAGAAGTAACCAACACACTCGTATTCATTTTGTGTTTGCCACACTAACTATACTACTAAAAACAATAATTGGTATTTCTGAAGTTACCATTTTACCCTTTACAAAAAAAAAAAAAAATTACAAGTTTGCAATTACCGCCCATTCTTACTCCCTCCATTTTGTGAAGGCAACAGGAGGCAATTTTACTTCTATGGCCCATCGTCATAGACACAACGAGGAGGCAATTTTTGCCTCCCCGGCTTTTGCCTCCCATTGCCTACAGCCTTCGTAACCGTCGGATCGGCCACTCGTCGATGTGAGCCATCCAATTTTCCCCAATTATTATAAAAATTTCTAATAATTTAAGCAGCTTTTTATTTCGGTTTACTATACAACATGCATGCATTTTATATTATTAAAAGAAATTTGCTGGAATTGGATGAGTAAGGAGATCGTGTGTGGGATTATTAGCACCGGTGATGCAACGATGCCAGAGCCTTGCAGAGCGGGGGCAGCCTAACATGGAGATGAAGCTAGATCTTGTTTTTTAAGGAAAGCTAGCTAGATCTTGTGACTGAATGTTATGCTTCTTGGCCTGCTGCATATTTGGTTGAATGATTTGTTGGTCGTATTTGCAACTTTGTATCATGCGATACCGCGAAAGTGATGGTAAGATTGCATCAGTTTTACCATGTGGATCTTTTGTAGGGGCATAATTATTCAAGGTCATTATCTCACAATTATTAGTGTGTAAAAATGTTTAAGATAGTGGCAGGGATGGTGTTAATTATGGCTTGGAGATGAATGAGAAATTCAGCAACATGTTAATCTACCTTTATTAAGCAATCAATCATGTGGTTTGGTAACGAAAGCGGTGGATCGTGAATGCCCAATGGAAATGTATATAGCTTCGGTTGACTCTTTTTTTTTTTTTTTTTTTTTTTGAAAGATCCGGTTTCGGCTTTGGTTATAATAAGAGGAAATAGAGTTTACATCAACACCACGCCAAGCCTTGAGCGCGTCCATCTGCAGCGCAGACAGCTACGGTGGTGAACTAAAACCACACCCACGCTAACAACAGAGAGAGCGACAACCCAAAGAGGATATAAGTCCGAACAATCCTAGCCTAGTCTAATTCCATAGCAGCGCCTTCATCAAGGTTACGACGCACTAACGCCGCCGCCGCTAGTCCAAGAGGACCGAGTTCTCACCCATGGAAGAATGGGCGCGGCGCCCTCAACGAGGGAAAGACGGCGCCGCAGCGCCGCCGTCGCCAAGCTTCCGCCCAATAGGTCCCAGTTCAGACAACGGCTCAGATTTCAGACCTATCAAAGCGCCACCGTCGTCGCTGCCAGTTGTCCTGCTGAAACCCTGCCAGAGGGCCGTCGACGCGCCGGCCGCACATTGCAGCCGCAAAGCTGCGTCAACCACCCCACTGTCGTGGCGACATGCCGAAAAAACCAGCAAACGCCCCGCAGCCCGCATGTCGGTTGACTCTCTAACATGGGATCGCAAAAATTTTGCAGTAAATTGGAGTAGTAACTTCCCCCAATTGTCTTTAATTTGGTTTTCATCCGCATCGTCACGTACAACAGCTGTGATAATGTTAGCACAAACATTATACTGGTACTATATGTGTAGCAGCTGAGCTTTGTGAAGGCGCTAGAGTGGATCATGAGTTCATGACGCCCGGCTGTAAACCTAGTGAGATTCAGAGTTCCATTGAGAATTCCGTTCAGAATTGAACATGCATGCACCGTCACGTTGGAAATCAGAGCCACCGAGATGTTCAAAAATTAAGTAATCACTTATCGATAATAATCATAGGTCATCATCAAGCAACCGATCTAATCATACTACTGTACTAGATACTAGCTTGAGTTCTTCTACATAAGGCGTAATACAAATTAAGAACAGCGCAAGGAACCAATCTGATCCTCCTCCGCTACCGACCTCCGTATACTGTCCTGTGTAGGTGCGAATCAGCCACACCCATAAGGCGAAGACGGCAGCGATGAAGACGACGAGCACGCACAGAATTGAGATGAGCATCCACGTGCGGACAAAGGCAAATGTCACAGGAGCTAGGGCCAAACCCGCGAGGGGTATGCCGACCCAGATCCAGCCGACATCCAAGAGAGCGTCCCGCGCAGCCATGGGCGCGCGCGGAAGGAAAAGTTCCATGTACACCACCTCTGCCACTACCAGCGCCATGTAGACTCCCAACAGTACCAGGGGCAGCAGCCGCCACGGCCCCCCGTCGGTGAGGATGAAGGAGGAGGTGTAGTACAGGCAGTAGGCCAAGGTCACGGGCGCGGCGAGCATGGCAGATGGCATGTAGACACCCACTATCCACAGCAAGTCACGCGGCGTGCGCAAGGCTTCCCCGATCGTAGGCAGCGGCGCCACCGCGGCCGGTGGACTCGTCATGATTCCGGTGGATTTGTAGATGGATTGTTGGATAGGACTAGACTGTGCTCGCAACAAATTTTGGTAACTTTTTTTTTTTTTATAAAGCATACCTGTATTAATTAAGAAAAAACCAATATAAGTACACCATATAAGAATACGTACTACCCCGTTTATAATCTACAAGGACCCCAAAAAAATAAGAAAATTACAACCTGGTCCTTAAACCCTTCCGGAATGGACACCGGCCCAAACGCGCCGGCCGTCGAAAACCGCCGCCACCGGCCGCCGCCACCAAACACGAAGCACCAAAAACCGGAGGAAAAACCCGTCGTTCCAAGAGGCCCAACCAACCCCCGCAATTGGTTGTGTACGCCTTCGAGCGTAGAGGCCGGATGTTTTTCATCCTTTATATATATATAAAAAAAAAGTTGTTGCACATGGAGCTAATTAGCCCGAGGAATAACATCATGCGCATGCCACAGGCTAATAGTAGATAACGAAATAATTTACCTGTTATCCCTGAAGCCTGTAGAAGCATTGGAATGTACATATCCCACTCAATTCGTATCATTGTCCGTGGAATAGCTTCAATTATCACTGTACAAATTTAAGAAACATAAGCTTAAAACCATATCAACAGCCAATATTGGTCCATAAACTGGTAGAAAAGATAGCTCTTACTCCCTAAGTTCCTAAAAGGTTGTCACCGCGCTTCTCGAGAAGCAAATGCCGACAATTATATATTAAAATATATAAAACTTATGCTAAGTAATTAGCATGATCGGAAAGATCTTTAAATCTATTTTTTTAACAAATTTATTTAAAGATTTAAATGTTGCACGTATTTTCTACAAAATGAGTCAAACTTATGGCACGCATCCCACAGCGACAACCTTTTAGAGACGGAGGGAGTATGTGCAGATCCAAATGCAACAATGTGAAAATTTCACATCTTTTGTGGTTTGCCGAATTATTACATAATAATAACATGCAGCATCTTCCTGCAGAGAAGAGACGCACAGTTAGCAGTAGAGGAAACAACAAAAGAGTTTCTCTTAACCTTCAAGGGACACCACCTGGTTCTCTATGTTAGATCCATGGATAAAATTGACAGCCCCCTTCAGGTGTGCGAAAAGTAGGAAATACTGTGATTCTTCAGGGGATGATTCTTCAGGTGGGCGTTCACATTCCTCCTTCGCTTTGAGCAATATAATATGAATCTAATCTCTCTCTCCCAATGAATCTCAAGCATTAGGCCTGCTACCCTAGAACTATCGGTCGCTGAGGGGTAAAACCTCGCCCCAACCTACCCATGGATCTGAGGTCCATGACATCTGGTATCAGCTCCTGGTTATCCTTGCCGACCCACACCGCATCCCTACCACCAGCCACCAACACCAGCAGCCGCACCACCAGCCGCCGCCACGCCCACCAGCCCACCGTCCACCTCCTCCTACACCAACACCATGGGGGACGATCTCAAAGCTCCGCTGGAGACCCTCGCTGCCGCCATGAAGGATCTCCAGACCACCATGAAGGCCAACGCCGACGCTATTCAGGTCCTGTCCGATGAGCACTCGGTGTCCAGCAATAGATCGGCTATCGGGGAACACCGCAATGATCAGCCACCACGGTTCCAAAAGGTGGATTTTACGCATTGCGATGTTAAATCCGACCCCCACATCTTCATCAACTGTTGCGAATCGTACTTCCATCGGGAGCACATCATGGAGGAAGAAAATGTGTGGATGTCTTCCCGTAATTTGGAATATGGCGCTCGATTGTGGTTCCTCCAAGTACAGCAGGATGAGGGCACCCCGACGTGGTGCCGCTTCACCGAGCTCCTACATCTCCGCTTCGGATCGCCCCCATGTTCCAACCTACTCAAGCATGTGAACGCTGCTACCAACAACACCTTACGCGTCCTTGCTGATATGTCTACACGACTGGATCACCTAAAGGCGTTGCTCAAAGCGAAGGAGGAATGTGAACGCCTGGCGGCAGTACGCCTATAGGCAGCAGCACAGGGACTCCTAGCACGCTGGCGGGTGCAGTCTCTCCAAAGGGAGAAGCGCCTCATCTCCGGGGCCATCTCATGGCCGTCATCGGAGGGGTAGGCAGCGGTGCGCCTGCAAGCCGCAAAGCGCGGTTTCCTTATTCGACCGACGGTGCGGAAGATGCGCATGCTGCTCAATTCATCGCTGCAGTGCACGATCAGCCAGTCGAGCTCGCCTATACTTCCTGCAGCGTTTGAGGTATGGTGCCTCCCAGCAACAACCATTGCAGTGTAGGGGTAGGCACCACGGGCGGTTAAATCTGTGCCACAAACTGCAATGGTTGTCTCATCTGTTTAGGCAGACAACGGACTAGCTGGCTGCTACATCCTCCCTTCATCCAACATGACGCCAGTGCTCTTCCCGTAGGATCCAGGAGGACATAGTTGTAGTATAAAGTTATTGCATATTTTAGCTCCAAATTTATTTCACATTTTAGTCTTCCATAATAAAGGTAAGCCGAGATATAAAAGGCTTAACCTTAAGTCGTGTCGTAGGTCTATGGCAGCTCATGGGCGCGCTGGTCCGAAGGGGAAGAGATGTCATGGGGTGAAAGGTCCTAATGGCTAGAGGGGGGGGGGGGTGAATAGCCTATTAAAAATTCTTGCAACAACACTAAGCACCCGGATTAGTAAATAAGGAGGCGAAGCTAAATGAGCGGTGCTACAATCTATCTATGCAAGCCACAAGCAAAAGATGATATTTCTAATATCTCTAAGTCCACACAAATGCTAGGTCGCTATATTACTCCTAGGTGAACAAGCGATTCTAACTAGTTTACCAACTAGGAGCTAACAATTCTAGCAAGATAAGCAACTAAACAACCTAGGCAAAACTACACAAGTATATCAAGTAAATGCTAGAGAGGGTGATCGATATACCGACGATGAAGTGTAGAGGTGGGAGCCAATCACCGTGATCAATATGAAATCTCCAACGAGCAAGCACACAATTGACACGATGATTTTTACCGAGGTTCACGTGCTTGCCGGCACGCTAAGTCCTCGTTGTGGCGACACACTCACTTGGCGTGTGCTAAGCTTAATGGCGGTGCCAAAACCCCTATGGGGCTCAAGCAAACGATCACAAGAGAGGGTCCAACAAGCCACGAGCAATCCACTAGTGCTCCTTTCGCGAATCTCCGCGGGGTAAGGAACGACCCCTCACAATCACCACCGGTGGCCTCAAACAAGCTCCACTTGAGCTCAACACCGCCTCTTGCTCCAAGCCGCTAGGAACAGGGCAAATTCCCAAGAAAACAAGAATCCCGCGGCTTCTCCAAGGATGAAGTGCTTCTAAATGCAACCGATGCAAGCAATGCACTTCTATATCTCTCAATCTCACCAAGAATCCGAATTAGTGATGAGGAGATGAGTGGAGAGGGGTCTCACAAGCTCACTAGCAAGTTAGAGTGTTCAAATGTGCAAGAGAGGTCCCAAAGAACCGACCAACCAAGTATATATATGGCTCCTCTCGAAATGGAGCCGTTACTCTAAAAATTTGCCCTCTGGCAAGATCGGCCGGACGCGACCGACCGGAACCACCGGCGGTCCGGTCGTGGGTCCGGTCGGTCTTCCTTGGCCGCTACCGACAAGCTTCGGGCCCACTTCGGTTGGCTTTCTACGCTGCGTCCGGTCGGGGGTTCCGGTCACCCACGGAAGCGTCCGTCGAGCTTCCGGTCGGTGCGTCCGCCAAAACAGCGTGAGCTTTACGCGACGACCGGCCCGGAGCCACACGGCCGGTGCGTCCGGTCGAGGCCGGAAGCGTCCGGTCACCCCCGGACGTTGTTTCTTCACTTTCTTCTTTGCTCTTTGCTTCAAACTTGCTTCGCCTCTTGCCATGGGTTGCCAACACGTCCGAGATGACCACGTCATCACCAATGTTAGCACGTTGAGAAGTTAGGCAAGATCGAAGTTAGTGCTCTCATGTCCTAAATGCAATATGCAAGTCAATTGGACCTAGAAGCACTTCATGCAAGGATTGTCGTGGCATCCCCTCTTGATAGTTGGCTATCTATCCTATAATGTGATCACACGCTCTATCGCGTGTCTTGATCACTAAAAGGAAAACCCTATCAAATATACCTTTGCCTTGATCTCCGGGTTCCTCTCAAGCCGATCACCCGAGCTTGACGATCCATCATGTCCATCATCATCGTCCATGTTCATGATCATCATGCTCCTTGTCATCCACCTAATCCTCTCTCAAATCATCCACTTAGAGCAAAGGATTAGTCCACAAGTGTCGTCATCAATTTCCAAAACCAAACATGAGATTTCATGGGGGTGCGGTTGCCATTGGGGGGCTGTTAGAAGAGTCAAGGGCCTATTGGGCCTTAGCCCATTATGGTTAGTTAGTTGCTTCCTTAGGGGCCAAGTAAGACATCTATATATAATGAGAGGAGATGTATCAATTCAGGATTAAGCAATACAATATGAATCTAATCTCTCTCCCAATGAATCTCAAGCGCCTAGGGCTGCTACTCTAGAACTATCAGGTGTTGAGGGGTAAAACCTAGCCCCAACCTACCCATGGATCTGAGATCTATGACATAAACACTTTTACAAGTGCATAAATATAATGTTTTTTGATTGTATGCAAGTGGATAATTAAACTAAAAGAAACACATCAGCTTTGCAGTATCTTTTTTCTCAACATAAATACACATTAGGTATCCAATACTACTCATAGAAACAAATGAATGTAGTATGGGCAGACTTAAACTTTGTACAATCTCTATCTGTGATACTATATATAAGGCATAAGATGTTGTTCTTCAGTCCACCAACCATTGCAGGAGTACCAAATAACTTTCTAGTTTTCTCCAAGCTTCCCCAATAAACCAGATAGAGATATGCTAATATAGCCATGCCAAAAAACGCGAAAAGTTTGTCGATTCCCTGATGCAAAAAAAATTAAATTAAAAACACGACCCACTTTTTTAATGACTAGAAACAATTTGTCTAATGACTAATGAGAAGTAGACAAAACTATCTTATCTCCGTATTAATTCCATTCTGTTCCAAATATAGCTTAGCTCAAATATGTGCCTAAACTATAATTAATTCAGTTCCAAAGTTAATTCCAATCTATTCCAAATATAGCCTAGCTTAAATATATGCCTAAACTAGAATAAATTCAATTCCAAGAATGCCTACCAAAGTGTTAAACTAGAATGAATTCAATTCCAAGGATGCCTACCAAAGTGACCGACAGAGTTCTGTCTCTCGCATTACATGTGACTGAACCGATTATGTTCCAAATTAACCGAACAAGTGATGTGAGTACCCGCCGAGGCGGCGGCAAAGACAAAGGGCACGGTGATGTAGTTGGGGCGGGAGAGGCGTAGGAGACAGGTCGAGCCTTGTAGAAGCGGGATGAACTTGATAGGCTGTTGGTGACACACTTGCGAGGTTGTTGAGGGGGCTTTGAGCGAATGCCGAGGCCAGCGAGGGAGGTGGAAGCATTGTCGGGGAGGCGCCGGCGGACTCGGCCGGGGAGGGAGGCGGCGGAGGTAGCGGCGGTGAAGGAGGTGGCGGTGTCGGGGAGGAAGGTGGCGAAGGCGGCGTCGGTGTGGGGAGCGGCGGCGTCGTGAGGCAGCAAAGTCCGGTCGTAGTCGGGCGGATTCCGACATGAGGGAGTCGGCGGAGTCGACAACGGAGGGAGGTGTTGGCGTCGGCCTGGGCCACGGCAAGCTCAGCGCGAACATGGCGCCCATCTCCCCGACACGCGAGCACGACTCGGGGTAAGTTTGGTTTTGAAATTGATGAAGCGCGGCTCTATTGGGATTTCGGGCGATGTTGATTTGTTACGAGAGAAGATGCTGGCTGGGCCGGGCGATGCCATGAGAGAAAGTAGTCTTGACCGGGTGACGATAAGCCAAGCGAACAAAGGCATATAGTAACAAAAAAATTCACCCATTCTTTTTCCGTTAACTGTACTCGTCTTCTAGAAACGATTCGGAAAGATGGTTTCCCGGATGAATTTGCTACAAAGATTGGCGTCGTAACAGAGGCACGGTAGCCGCCAATGTGGCGTGGGGCCCGCACACGAACGGAGAGAGAGAGAGAGAGAGAGAGCAGGGAGAGGGGCAGGAAGAGAGAGAGAAGAGCGGGGTGGTGGATGTGCGCCCTGCTCCTAGGGCGGCGCCGGAGACGGGCGACGCCGGTGGAGGGCCGCGCGCGGCCATGAGGACATCTCCTGTTCTCATTCTTCTTGTCGCGACGGCCTTTGCTCCATCCTGACGACGCGGCCCAGAGAGGAGGAGCGTTGCAAGGAGCTGGGCTAGCCATGGCGAGTCAAGGGCTTAGAGGAGCTTTGGTGGCGGCGGCCTTGGCGAACTCGCTTGATTGGGCCTCACCTGAACACGATGCGGGCGATGGTACCCTCTGCCCTTCCGCCGAGAGAGAGAGAGAGAGAGAGAGAGAGCCGGGAGGGAGGCGTGTCGTGCTTGCCGGCCCCTCCCGCCCGCCGTCTATGATCCGCTCATCGGCCGCCCGCGGCTTGTCCTCCTGTGGGACCAATCCCCTTCGCC
>JADLZK010010800.1:0-566700 GCA_015847255.1 Hyparrhenia diplandra
TCAAGCCCAAATCATCGGCCCAAAAGCCCATTTCACGGCCACAAATATATCACGAGATCCTAGGGTTCCACTTCACTTCACGTTCTCTCTCTCTCCCGTTGCCTCTCCCAGCCGGCTGCTCCTTCTCTCTTCCTCACCCCAACGACCCGAGCGAGCCTCCCCTCCTTCCTCTCCCCCAACGACGCGGCGGCGGCGGCCATGCGGCAGTCAACGCCCCTCCCCTCCCTCCCTCCCCGACGGCGGTGCGCCGGCGGCGGCGGCCATATCGAGGATCCGGCGAGGGCGGCCTCCCCGACTTCCGGATCCGGGGGGCGGCCTCCTCCCGGCGGATCCGGCGAGGTTGGCCTCTCCCCGCAGCGGATCGGCGGCGGCGATTCGGCCACCGTTTCTCAGCGGCGCGGCGGCGTATCGGTGTCTGCGGTCGGCGGGGGCGGGGCCTCCGCCCGGCCGGCCGGATCAGCGAGGTGTCGGCCTCCCGGCGGCGAATCGGGAGGCGGCGGATCGGCGAGATGGGCTCGTGACGGGCTGGATGGGCTCCGAGTGGGCTCATTTTTTTTTATTTCATTAAGCGTGGCGGGCAAAATAACCGCCACGGAAGTTCATCTATTTTCCGTGACCCTCTGTTCATGGCGGGCAAGAAAACCGCCACGCGAAAATATATTTTGCCCGCCATGCAAGTTCTTTTATCTAGTAGTGCATTAAGTTTAAAAAAATACAATAGGCCATTATTATCCAAAAAATAATACATTATCTAATATATCCACCCATTACTCTCTCTCTTTCTTTTTCCTGTCTTCTAAAATACTCTCAAATCAACCTATGGTGCAGGCCAGCGACACATGACTGAGTAGCAGTAAAATAATAGTAAAACAATTTTTTAATAAGACGAAAGTGTCTAATTTGGGATGAAAAAGTCAAACAATTATAATTTTTAAACGGAGTTAGTACTGAATATATAACATTCAGGTCAGTAGTTAACCAAGCAGAGAGTGATCAAGTAAATGAAATGTGCTGCAAGTAGCAAATGGATTATCGTCAGCAAGAAGCATCACCCTGTAACCAAGCAAAAACAAAATGTCACTGTCAAAAATTAGCTGAATGCAACATGCAAGCAACAAGCACTTAGCCGCAGATATGGATCCTGAAGCATCAGAAAGACAAAACAGGGAGCACTTTGACTGTTCTGGATCCTTTAAACTGAAACAGTGTTTAGTATGCTCTCATGAGCTAAAATTAGGAGTACAATACGACAGTTGATGTGTAAAGATATTCTTGATATATTACATCAGTATCCCTATTGTTTTTCCCTGACCACTTCAGTATTCGAATTGTATTTTTGCCTGTAGTCAAGGCCTCAGGCACAAGCTCAATGTTGCTCAATGATCTTGTCCCATACAACCTAGTGTGATGTGCTTTCAAGATTCTCACAAATATATGTTATATATGATTTTGGGTGGTCCCACATATATAAACAGAATCCCTGAACACCAGGACACTGAGATCAGCACCAACCTCACCTCACTAATGATAAAGACATAGCTCATTACAAAGCTAGTACTATCTATCATTTCCATTACTACTACCACCAAATTTCCCATTTTTGAGAAAAACCTCCAGCAAGCACAGTAAGTCTGTCAAGCAGTTGAAGCACCGCCACGTGGTCCCTCACCTGTGGAGGCCACTCGTAACACTGCACAAAATAAGCACATTAAAAGAAAAGTATCAGCAGGTTAATAAATCAACTTCAATCCGCTCATTAAACAAATGGCTCTAAGTTCTAATCAAGGAAAAAGCACCAACAAGTAGCTGCTTAGTGCTAATGGCTAACAGGACAGGCAAATAGCACAACTGGTCAGATTAGGAGATGAACTCGAAGTTGCAGAAAAAACATCCATTTTTTTTTTTGAAAAAGTCTACATTACCCCCTCAACTATGGATGGTAGACTACATAACCCCCAACCTTTAAAAAGCGGTCTATATCACCCCTGAACTTTTCGAAAACCGGTCAAATTACCCCTAAAGCGGTTTTTTGAAAAAATCATAGTAAATCACAGAAAAATCATAAAATGAAAAATCAAATTGTGTTAGATTCGAATGAGTAGATCTATAGAATGAACATATAATATGATATGCTTTAGTTTATTTTTTTGCTGCAGCTTTAAATTTCTGTTTTTCCTCATAGTTGTAAAAATGTACTAAAGCATACCATATTATATGTTCATTGTGTAGATATACTCATTTAGAGTCTAACACAATTTGATTTTTCATTTTACGATTTTTTGTGATTTACTATGATTTTTCAAAACTGCTTTTAGGGGGTAATTTGTCCGGTTTCGAAAAGTTCAGGGGTGATATAGACCGTTTCAAAAGGTTGGGGGTTATGTAGTCTACCATCATAGTTGAGGGGGTGATGTAGACTTTTTTTTTTTTTGGATAAATCACATCCATACTTTTATGCTGTTAAGTGACGGTGTGACATATCATAGCTAAGGAATGCACAGGGTTAAAGACATGTTTGATGCTGATAACTGGAGTGTAAAAAGCTCGATCATACAAACTTATAGAGTACTAGGTAATATCCCTTCACAATTACTTTCACCTTCCTGCATGGCCCAGCCCAAATTAAGATACATTTTCCAGATTCCACCATATGTGACGAAGAAATCGCTATACTGCATATGTAGCCAATTCAATAGTGGCCAGAGAAGAAAATACGAGTGCCCATAAATCCACTATATAGAGAGAAATCACAAACGGGCAACAATGTAAAAGACTAATAAGCAGCAGTACCTGATGTGCAGGTACCTGGAGTGTAGAAGCTGACGTAAGGAATGATGTCATAGAAGTCATCAGCCATAACACGAATGCTCTTCCCAGCCTTGAGATCAAAAGTGTAGAGCCCACCAGTCGTCTTGAGGAAGATGACACCAACGACGTCCGCAATGGCAACCACAAAAGGTGGTGCCCCAAGAGCAGGAGCAGGGAGCTGCGTGTTGAGGTCGATGGCTCTGCTTACTGCCCATTTCCCTGCGTCTCCCTCGATCTCCATTGACCAGAGCTTGAGAGTACACTGCGAATCCACCTCTGCAAATCCCAGCCCACCATCCTCCATAGCCATCAAGCGCCGAGCATAGGGCCGATTTGGTAGAAGGACCAGAGACAGCTTGCGCGTAGCCAGATCATACTGGAGCATCCTGTATCCCATCTGGAAGACGAAGTCTGTAGAGCGCGTTCCGCACTAGAGGGCCGGGCAGCGCATCGTCGAGATGGTCGCCAGCTGGGAGTGGGAGCTGGGCGGAGGTCGCCTCGCCCCACGCCTCGGCCTCCGACGAGTAGACGTGTGCGAACATCTCCTGGCGTCGATGCCGACACGAAGGCGACGAGGAAGTGGCCCGGGCGGCAGTCGAGGTGGTTGCAGTCTTGGGCGGCGCAGAGCACGGCGGCGTTCCAGCTCCGCACCAGCTGGGGATGCAGGAGGAGCGGCAGGGGCCGGAGGTCGTCGGTGACGGGGTCCCAGACCGCGAGCGCGTCGTCGTCCTGCACGACGTGACGGACGTCACGGACCCACCTGATCCGGTTCAGGAGGACGCGGCCGTGGCGGGCGTCGTGCGCGCGGTACTCGCGGTGGCTGGCGCGGGCGGGGAGAAGGCGAGCGTGGGGACGAAACGCGTGGACCCGCCGGTGGCGACGAGGTTGGCGAGGAAGCCCAGCAGCGCTGGCGGCCCCATCGCGCCGTGGCGCTCGCGGTACCGGCGGTGGAAGCCGCGGTCGGCGAGGAGGCGGGCCCATTGCTTGCAGACGAGCGCGGCGCGGAGGAGGCGCGCGGGATCGGTGGGCGGCACGCGGATCAAGATCTCCTCGACGATCTCGTCTAGCAGCGCCGGTGGGGCGCGCGCCGGCGGCGGCGGCGGCGTGCGGGTGGGGAAAGGGGCATGGCCGAGACCTAGAGAGAGGAAATCGGGGGGGCAGTTCCTCCATCTCCATCGGGGCGTTGGTTGCGAGGTGGGGTCCGCACGGCAGTGGGAGTGGGAGTGGAGGCTGTGGACTTTCGAATGGATTTCTCCTTTGCCTTTTACATTATTAATTAATATATAATAATAATTTTGATATTTATTTAGGTATCTATATATGTATCTTTATTTAATGATAAATCTATATCTAATATATATATTATCTATATTTGTATCTAAAGAAGTAATAGTATTATAAGATGATGAACCAATTAAACAATACTAATTTGGTGTGCCGACCGTGCATATGAAATTGCTGTTTTACAAATGCGACAATAATATTTCCCAAAAAGTAGACAACAGATATTTGGACCAAAATATTCATACTTTTTTTGTTGTATTTCGTTGAAAGCCATACTGGAGTACACTTAACATGGGCAGGATCTGTCAAAAATAAGTTTGAGAAGCGAGGAATTACCCTAAAGGCCAGCAAAACCAGTTCAGTGATAGGAATAATTCATGCATTAGTAGAACCACCCGTGCTCGGCTCCTCATTGATGGAGGTTGCTCCTAAATGCTGCAGAAATACACAAATTACATGAATATAAATAGATTAGTGGTGGAACCAATCTATCTGCACTTGAGGAACAAGTAAAAACCAAACATAGGGAGAGAGAGAAAAGAAATAGTTTTTAAAAACAAAGCAGACAAATGCTAAGTATATGCATCTCTGCAGCATTTTTAACTATTTACTCCCTCCGTTTCAAATTGTAGTTCACTTTAGCTTTTTCTATATACATTGATTTTACATTGCACCTAGTTATACACTATGTCTAAATACATAATAAAATCAATGTATCTAAAAAAGCTAAAGTGAACTACAATTTGGAACGGAGGGAGTAACATTCAAGCCACCACACCTGTTTGGAAGAAGTTGACCGATTGAAGAGATTAGCAATTTTTCGTAGGAATGGCAATTTTGGTCCCCAACTATTGGATATAAATTTTTATCAGTTCCACAAGTCACTTCTCATTCGTCATAGGTACCAACAAATTTCTTGGAAGATCTATCTAACCAATTTTATGAAATCCATAACAAGAAATGTAGCACTAGCCAATGTTATATTGCAATATTATACATTCATAAACTCATTATGCAGGTGTCATTATATCACTGTTCATACTTCAATTCATGCTACTAAGAAAAATACTAGCAAACCTAAAGAAAGTAAAACTATAAAGAATTCAAGATTGCCACGGACAGGAGATCGCAATTACCTGTTGGAGTGCAGAAACTCAAGTAGGGAATAACATTTACAAAATCATCGCCATCAGATACCTTCGTCACCTTGCTAGATCTGAGATCAATAGCCAGAACCCCAGCATCACCAGCCCAAAAGACAAAAACACCGACAACATTTGCAGCAGCAGCAATAATGTAAATTGAGGATGGGAGAGGAGAAACAGAGAGAAAGCTCTTGATATCTACAACTCTATGTTGCATCCATGTCCATCCACCACTCGGAGTCGGATCAGAGTCCCTCAACCAAATGCTGAGAGAGAAATCAGTCACCATGGCAAATCCCAACCCATGGTCCTCCTCTACTGTCATGAGCACAATACCACCGGTGGACTCGTTGCATATCGACGGAAGCCCGATGGCCGACAGTTCCTTCTTTGACAAATTGTACTCTAGGATTCCCTTATTCTCCTCTAGGAGGAAGTAGAGCGCATTCTTGGCAAGGGCAGCGCGAGTGCAACTTTGCACAACAAACCCAGGTAGTTCAATAGTGGCTGTCTCCCTCCACCACACACTGTCGTCCTCCGCCGGGTAGGCGTAGACGTAAGCGCAACTGAAGCGCCTCAAATTGTCTCCTAACACCAAGATTACACTAAAGGGGCCAAACGAGGGCCACTCGCACTCCATGTGGTCGCAGAGCAGTGCTCCCGCCATAGCTAAGGTGTCATAGCATGACTTGCGATTGTGCAACCATAGGTTGGGCAGGCTGGACACCTCACCTGTGGTCGGAGTCCAAATGATGAGCTCCTTGCTGGCGATAGTTACGCAGGGGGTCATAATAGTCGGGGTCATCATCGTCGTGGTTGTGGCGGTAGCATAACAGGACGCGGCCGTGCCGGGCGCCGAGGAGAGGATAGCTGCACCGGTCGGCGACGGCGGACCTCGGGCGGGAAGGAGGTGCTAGGCAAGAAGTGGGTGCCACATGAATCGCGGTTGACGATGAACCCCGGCATGGACGGGCGCGGCGGTGGGCGGGCGGAACGGGCGCCGAAGCCGGGATCCGTGGCGAGATGGCACCAACGCTTGCAGACCACGGCGCGCGCGAAGCAGGCACGCGGGATCGTTTGGTGGCACGCGGAGGAGGATCTCCTCCACGAGCTCGTCCATCAGGTCCGGCGGTGGCGCGGCCATACTCCGATCGCGAGGGTTTGGTGCGATGGGTTATTGTATATATGGAAACGGACACGACGCACGCTTGACGGGATACGAATCGAGTCTGACAGAGTCCAAAATATTCCACGGCTCAAACATAGAAACGTACAATACTCCCTCCGGGTTGGTATTAGAAGTCGTTTTGGACAAGGTTGGGGTCAAACATCGGGAATATAAATCATCAATAACTTTTAAGTTGTTGAGTTCGTAAATGTAAAAATTATATGAGTAGATTTGTCTTAAAAAATACTTTGATAAAAGTATACATATATCACATCTCCATAAATATTTTTATAATAATAAGAGGTCAAAGTTGTGTTTTGGAGACCGTATCACTGTCCTAAACGACTTCTAATACCGTCCCGGAGGGAGTATGTTTGGCGTGTACACAAAGACAAAACATAAATAATATTCGAAAATATAAACGTGTACTTCAACTTGACCAGAGATTACTCGCTAGATCGCATATTGGTGATGGCATGCACTGCCTACTCTCCGAGTGCAAAGGCAGCACCATCGAAGGTGTCGGAAAGGCCTGTTCCGGTCTTGAACGTGACCTTCTCCGGCGAGGCCTCATGAACATAGACCTCGACGACGCTGAGCCAGATCATCAGCTCCTTGGTCTTCACGCCTGTGATCTTCCTCAGCTTCCCTTTCTCGGCGAAGGCAGTCACCTCTGCGGCGTACGACACCGTCTGCTTGATCTTCTTGAATGTGTGTTCGACCTTCTTCTTCCTCTGCACCAGCCACATGAACCCTGTCTCGCGGTTGTACCCGAACTCCTGGATGTCCTCCATTGGAAGCAGGCCCTTGGGAAGTCCGAGCTCCTCCAGGAGCTCAATGGACTTTTTCCTGCACATGGCATCTCCGGTGACGACCTCTGCACCTGCACGGTGGCTCTCTATGGTCTGGGACGCCATCCTCTACAAATGGAGCTCTGGGTAGTGGCAAGAAATAAGAAACTGTAGTAGCTGGTTGTGTTCTTGAGAGTGATGAAGTGTTTAATTTGTGTAATGGGAGAGAGCAGCAGCACATATATATTAGACAGAGAAGCAGTGCCAGAGGATGGTTTGACTTTTGGCAAAAGGCGCTGAACTTGACGAGGTCAATGGTGGTGTGCTTTGTCCTGTGCTTTTCTGGTCCGGCGTGCTGAACTACAAAATTGACCGTTTCTTTCCGGGTCTCCCTATCTAGCTAGTTGCAATGAATCTCTACAACATAAAAGAAACAAACTTTCGGATGGTGCGATAAATTTTTTAGTTCCCCTCCCCCAACCCACCATGCGATCCCTGGCGCCTCCCCTTGAGAGTGGATTGGACCGGATGCTTTGCCATCTCGAGTTCTAGCAAATTCTTTGCCGTTGTTATCTTTATAGCTCCTCTCATTGCTAGCTATCTTGTTGTTGAGATTATTGTATCAGGTTCACTTTGTTGGGGTTGTCAGGTGGTGGGGCCCCATGCCCATATTTCTTGCTTTTCGTTTGTGTTGAGAACTTCGCTGGTAGTCCATAGATTACTTGCAAATCTATGTGTAGGTTTATTGGCCATTTTCTTCTACTTAATGAAAAATAGGCTATATCCCCAGTCTAAAGAAAAAACTTTTTTGTTGTATTCCCTACCGCACAGTGGGTCCCTACCGATGGCACACTCTCAGTAAAGGAAAGCTCTACCGAGAGCTGTTCTCGGCGACCTAACGCTCTCGGCAGAGCTCCCTTTGCCGAGAGCCTAAAAGGAAAAGTACTGGGCAGGCTGTACCCATGAAAAGCACTAGTTTAAGATAAGCAAAGATGCATGCTTCAACAAAATAGAGAAACCCTAAAGGCACACTATAGGAGACTGCTTCTTTGCACTCGCAAAGCTATTTACGCCGGCAAAGAGCCATTTTCCTACAGGGAAAACCAGTTTTGTGATAGAGCACCATCCATTTTTCATGGATTAGGAAAGTACCCATGGTCAGCTCCACAGCGATGGAGGTTGCTCTTAATGCTGCAGAAACACCCAAATTTTGTAAATATAAATAGATTGGGTGTGGATGAATAAGTAAAACCCAAAAGAGGAAGCATCAAAATTGATTTAAAAAACAAAGCAGATAAATACTAAGTATATGAATCTCCATTGTTTGACAACGAGAAAACAACACTGTTGCACCTTTTTAAAATTAATGCAGACAAATACTAACTGATCGGTAGCAAAGCCTGACTCATTTTATATAAGAACGATGCAAACGAAATACATATAATCCTAATTTTTTATATTTTTATACTGAAGAAGTTCACAGATCGTGAAGATTAGCAATATTCATCATATTGTCGGTAATGGCAATTTTGGTCTCCGGGAGGGTAAAAATTTCGCTAAAATTTCACCGAAATTTCCGAAATTTCGCTTTTATCGGGTGAGTGCGAAAAAAAAAAAAATATTGGTATGCCATTATTTTTGGTTTTTTAGTGCAAAATTAATTATTTTTTAAAAAACAAAATGCTACAGTGACCACGAAATTGCCGAAATTTCTGAAATTTCGCTTTTATCGGGTGACCACAGAAATTTTTTAATTTCTGATAAAAAAAAACCTTCCAGCTACTGGATTTAAATTTCTGTCAGTTATTGAAGTCATTTCTCCGTCATTCGTGATAACATATCCTAAAAATACGAATAAGATCTAACCAATTTTGTGAATCATCCTTAACCAAGAATTATGTTATATTGCATCATTCTACTTTCATAACCTCACTATTCTCATCTGTTAAAATATTTTTGAGATCACGCGGTAGCGCGTATTTCCATCTGTTATAATATCACTGTCCATACTTCAATTCATGCATCTGATAAGAAAAATACTGGCAAATTACCTAAAGAAAGTAAAACTTACAAAGAGGCATTTACGGCGTGGAGTGCAAAAACTCATGTAGGGAATAACATTGTAGATATTATCGCCATCATCAGATACCTTGTTCACCCCGCTGGATTTGAGATCGATAGCCAGGGCTCCAGCATCACAAGCCCATATGACAAAAACACCGACAGCATCAGCAGCAGCAACGACGTAAGGTGTGGATGAGAGGGCAGATTTAGGGAGAAAACTCTTGATGTCAACAACTCTATGTTGCATCCATGTCCATCCACCACTCAAAGTCGGAGCAGACTCCGTAACCATATACAGAGACAGAAATCTTGCACCGTGGCGAATCCCAACACATCGTCCTCCTCTACTGTCATGAGCACAATACCATCGGTAGTAGAATCAGTGCATATCGGCGGTAGCTCGATGAACGCCAGTTCTTTCTTTGAAAAATTGTACTCTAGGATTCCCTGGTTGTCATCTAGGAGGAAGTAGAGTGCATCTCTCACAAGAGCACTGTAAGTGCAACCTGGAGCAACTAACTCAGGTAGTTCAATAGTGGCTGTCTTGATCCACTCATCGTCCTTCGACGAGTAGACGTAAGTGTAATTGAAGTACCCAGATAAGTTTCCGCCCACCAAGATCACATTGAAGAGGCCACCAGAGGGGCACTCCATATGGTTACAGCCAGGAGCTGTGCAGAGCACCACGCCGTTCCAATGGGAACTACCAGAGGTAAGGAGATCAAACATGGGCAGCTTGGTCATCCCACCAGTGGCTGGAGTCCAAACGATGAGCGGACACATGGTGGCCGGTGTCCAGAATAGGATGCGGCTGTGTCGGGCGTCGAGCGGACACCAGTCACCCCAGTCGGCGTCGGAGGGGTGGAAGGAGGAGGTGGGCAAGAAGCGCGGGGTGCGGCCGGTTGAAGGTGAACGGCGGTAGACGATGAGCCCGAGCATGGGGGTTTGCCGTGGAACTGGTGGAATCGGCGCCGGAAACCGGGGTCAGTGACGAGGCGGCACCAGCGCTTGCAGACTAGGGCGGCGTGGGCGAGGCACGCGGGATCGTCCGGCGGGACGCGGAGGAGGATCTCCTCCACGAGCTCGTCCATCAGCTCAGCTGGCGGCCGGCGTGGCGGCGGTGGCGCGGTCATGCTGCTCGGATCGGTGCTAGCCTGCTAGGGCGAGGGCTTGCTCAGTGTTCGGAGGGGTTATTATTGGAAGGGACAATCTGATGAAAATACGAATTGAGTCTGACGGAAATTGAATCATCGAGTCTGATAGAAATACGATACATACGTCATACAAGTTTCCATCTATATGGAAACACACACAAAAAAAAATGTAGACTGAGATTACACGCTTGATTGGAATATTGGTGATTTGGCGAGTTGCATCCATGCTTGCAATTGATTACTCTCCGAGTGCAAAGGCAGCAGCATCGAAGGTGTCGGAGAGGCCTGTTCCGGTCTTGAACGTGACCTTCTCCAGCGAGGCCTCAGGAACATAGACCTCGACGACGCTGAGCCAGAGCATGAGCTCCTTGGTCTTCACGCCGGTGATCTTCCTCAGCTTTCCTTTCTCGGCGAAGGCTGTCACCTCGGCGGCATACGACACCGTCTGCTTGATTTTCTTGAAGGTGTGTTCGACCTTCTTCTTCCCTTGCAACAGCCACATGAACCCGGTTTCGTGGTTGTACCCGAACTCCTGGATGTCCTCCATTGGAAGGAGGCCCCTGGGGAGGCCGAGCTCCTCTAGCAGCTCAACAGACTTCTTCCTACACGCGGCGTCTCCGGTTATGACCTCGGCTCCGGTGCGGTGGCTCTCGATGGCCTGAGACGCCATTTTTTTACAAAAGAAGCTGTGAGTAGTAGGCACAAGAAAGAGACTGTACGTTGTTTATAAACTTTAGCTGACTGCCTCTTGAGAGAGATGAAGTGTTTAACTTGTGTGATGGGGGATGAGGAGCAACAACACATATATAGGCAGGTTGATGTGTAAGTAGTGCAGCTAGTCTTTGTTTGATTTGGTGGCAAAGGTTGTTCAGCTTGACGAGGACCATTTTGGTGTGCTTTCAGGTCTGGCGTGCTGACGTGCAAAATTGACCGTTTCTCTTGGTATTTTGCTGCCATCATTTGATAGTTGGATTGCATAGACCTCTTTGGATTGGTCAGATCTAATTTGAAGCGAGCTAAAAATAATGTTTGTGTGACTGCATTTCGAGTATTTGATGATTTATAGGTGGCCTTTATTTCTTAATTATGTTCCGCACAATATTGTTTCTCCACATCCGTCCATCGCTGAAGTAAAATCTTAGTTGTTTTGCTGTCCGCATAAAAATGAAGCAATAACAAATTTAAGACATTTTTTTTCATCATTCTGAATGGCAGCAACTGGTTTCTTCTGCATCATAGATAAAATAGATCTTGGCAATTTACAACAGGGACAACTATTACTACGCATGCGCTGACACAATCACCCCAATTGCCAAAACCGTGCCATTAGAACAAGGAGTTTAATGGTGCTAGCTAGAATGAACAGTGATGTCAATAAAACAGTGACAACTATTACTACGCATGCGCTGACGGCAATTTGCAACAGAGACAACTATTACTAGCTACTACCATGCAAATACATGTGCTCGACATATTAATGAACAGTGTCGTCGCTACAATTGCTAGGCACAGTTTTTGGAAGTTGAAACAAAATAAACACAAAGGTAGCTCTAGTAGAATACTCCCTCCGTTCTGTTTTATCTAGTATACCAACACTAGTATTCCACATTTCCACGTACAAAAGGAAAATTTAGTCTGACTTAATTAATTTTTTATAGATAATGGAAATTAATCCGGCTTCATCTATCAAAAGATAGAATCAGACCAATTATTACAAAACGTTTGACTGACATACGTTGTCTACATAACCGAAAAGAAAGTACAATTTAAACTAAAATCAACCAATGTATCTTGATGACAACCATCCATTGGAACGAAAAAACTGAAGAGCGAAGTTTCAAGATCTTTGTCTGCATGGATCAGCATACTTCTCCGATCTTCATGCTATGTAGACTTGCCCATTGCCGCGACCAATGCGTTCCCCCGAATATGACCTGCAAGAGATTTTTTGGTCGACATTTATCAAAAACCACTTCATTTCTAGTTATCCACAAAGTCTAACATAATGCATGAGTCTTTGTTAATAACAATGAATTAAGCTTTTTATTTCTCATCTTGGTCCATCTTGTAAATAAATCATTTAAATCATTAGGTGGTGATAACCCAAACAGCATGTGTACAAAGACGCCATAAAGACTTGGCATAAAAACAATCAAAAAGTGATGTTGAATTGTTTAGGAAAGTGACAAACTGAACAATTTTTATCACCATTCCAGTTCCGCTTAACTAAATTATCTTTAGTTAAAATTACACCTCTTTTCAAGTACCAAAGAAAATTTTTAATTTTCATAGGGACTTTAATATGCCAAATATCTTTAGACACTCGACACCATTGTTAATTAATGCAGCATACATAGACTTAATCGTAAAGATTCCGGATGTGTTTAGACCCCAAGAAAAGATATCCCTCTGTTTCGCTTAAATTTAAATTTTGCAAGGATGCAACAATTCTATACCAAGCATTTAAATTTGCACCCACTAAATTCCTTCTAAAAGAAATATTTAGGGGTTGAGCTAAGTACTTGTGCAAATGTAATCGTTTTCCTCCTAACAATATTAAAAAGCGAAGGGAATTTGTCTTTTAAAGGCTTATTACCCAACCAAGTATCATGCCAAAACCTGGTTTGAGACCCATTTTTACCTTAAAGGATCCAAGATCTAGAAAACAATCCTTGATGTTCATCAAACTTTTCCAAAAATGCGAATCTGTTGGCTTTTTATAACAACTCCCCGAGTCTTATCTTTTATATATTTATTCCCGATTAATTCCTGCCACGTAACATCCTCATTTAGCAATTTATACTGACCACTTACTTAGTAAGCATTTATTTTGTATACACAGATTTTGAATGCCCAATCCTCCTTGGTCTTTGGGTTGACATAAAATTTCTCATTTTGCTAATCTATACTTCTTTTTATGCTCATCATTTTGCCAAAAAAACGCAATCTAAAGCAATCTATTTTTTAAGAACACCTTTCGGGTAGTTCAAAAAGACATCATAAACATCGGTAAACTAGACAATACCGAATTTATGAGGACCGGCCGCCCTACCGACAATAATTTTCCTTTCCAACCACTTAGTTTCTTTCCAATCCTTTCCTCAATAATTTTCCAATCTTTATTACTTAGCTTCCCGAAGTGCATAGGTAAGCCAAGGTAGCTTAAAAAGGAAATTTCCCAACAACACAACCAAACAATTGCGAATAAAACTCTTCTGTTCTTTTGCTTTACCAAAGCAAAATATCTCACTTTTTATGAAAGTTTATCTTTAAGCCCGATAATTGTTCAAAAGTACTTAATAAAAGTTTCATATTTACTACCTTTTTGAACATCATGGCTCATAAAAATAAGCTGTGTCATCCGCATATTGTAAGATGGACAAACCATCCTGGATTAAGTTTGGGATAATTCCCTCAACCTAGCCTGCATCCTTCGCTCTTGCTATCATTATAGCCAACATGTCAACCACTATATTAAATAGTATGGGCGACATGGGATCTCCTTGCCTCAAGCCTTTTTGGGTTTGGAAATAATTACCTAATGAGTCATTTACTTTAATATTAACATTACCTCCTTCAAAGAAAACTTTCTATCCATTTACACCATTTTTTTATGAGAACCCTTTCATTCTTAAAGTTTGTTGTAAAAACTCCATTTAACCTTATCATAAGCTTTTTCAAAGTCTATCTTAAAAATTACCCCATCTTTCTTTTTTGGTATGAAGTTCATGAATTGTCTCATGAAGTATCCTTTGCTCCTTCCATAATATTCCTACCCGGCAAGAATGCCGTTTGTGTAGGTTTAATTATCCTCTCGTGCTACGGTAGTTAATCTATTCGTTGCAACCTTAGTGAATATTTTGAAAGACACATTAGTAGGCGGATGGGTCTCGTATTGCTGAATTACTTTTCGCATCATTCTTCTTAGGTAACAATATGATGGTTCCAAAATTAAGGCGGTTTAACTGCGAGAACCCCTTGATGGAAGTCCGTGAAAGCGAGCCATCGGATCATCCTTTAAAAGATTCCAAAAGACTCGATAAAATTCTCTTTGGGAAACCATCCGGGCCGGTGCCTTATTATGTTCCATCCGAAAAATTGCAGCTCTAACCTCATCAACGAGAGAAGGATTACGTTAGAAACTCATTCTCGGTGAGAGACTGTGGAATATCGGCAACATTCGGCTCATTCAAGCATAAATTGTGAAGCATCGGGGGCCAAAAGGTCCTTATAATACTTGGTAATATGCTCTTTTAATTGAGCATCACCATTTATTATATTATTCCCGTCCTCAAGATGAAAAATACGAAGTTTTGCGATGTCTACCGTTAGCAAGCAAATGATAATACTTCGTATTTGCATCCCCTTCTAACAAATGTTTAGCCTTAGCTCTTTGGTACCACTTAATTTCTTCCTCTCGTAATAATTCGGCTAACTTTTTATTTAACACATGTTTTAGATCCAATTCGATTGGTTGAGTGAGACTACTTCAGCTTTTTTATCTAGTTCATCTAGTTTGTTCAACAATTTCATTTTTTTTTTCTTTTTGTACACGCCACTCGACATTTTTAGCCCATCCACGGAGATACCGACGAAGCCTTCTAATCTTGGCCCGCTAACGCTCTATAGGAGTGCCACTTATTACAGAGGTATTTTCCCAAACTTGACTTACCATCTCACAAAATCCATCTCGTAGCAACCAACCGAGAGTTCAAATTTGAACTGATGTTGATTATTTGGAGATGAATTATTTGTAGAGAAGAGTAATGGTGTGTGGTCGAAATTTTCTCTGTTTAAAGAATGTACAATAACATGAGAAAAATTGCTTTCAAAGTCCGTACAAGCAAGGACTCGTCTAACTTTTCAAAAGTTTGATTAGGAAGGTTATTAGCCCAAGTGAAATTTCTACCGTCATTTCTATCTCTCGTAAATTAAGTGTATCAATTACAACATTAAACATAAACGGCCATCTATCATTTGTAATTATCATTGTTTTTTTCATCCGGTCTTGAATAATATTAAAGTCACCACCTATAATCATAGGTACAGTTTCTTTTAGAACATACTCGAACAAGCTCGGATAAAAATTGAGCTTTGTGTTCAACTTGGGCGGGGCCATAAACTGAAATTAGATTAAATTTGAAGTCATCTTCTTTATGTCTTAACTTGAAACGAACAAAAAGTCTCCTTCCTCAATCTCACCAACATCAAAAATCAACAAATGAACACGTAGAACCATACCACGGATCTACCCCTTAGAGCTTTACAATGCCACGTAAAAATCTCTGCCCAAAGACAGATATTATTCAAAGTGGATTGTGGAAAATCAGCTCTACCAGTTCCGATAAGGCAATGAAATCTAGGTTCTTTTCTTTTGTTAAATCTGACAGAAATTTATACTTTTTAAAATCTACGAACCCATTACAATTCGAATATTCCTTTCATTTGTTCAAATTGTTTTTTTATTTAATTTCCTTTTCTTTTCCCTCTACCTTTGCCGGAAAAGAGATGATACGTGAGTTTGTAAACACTTAGGATCGCAACCCCCATCACCTAAACCCTCGGTAAGCTCTCGAACAAATTAAATTTAAAGCCTCTAAATCCAAAACATCCTCCTCTCGCATCATGCCGTATTAACATCATCATTGTCTAGATTTTTAGAAGAGACGAAATTTGGCATTGAGCAAACCGATTATATTCAACACTTCTTAATAATTCTAAAGAATTATGAATATCAACACTAGTATCCCCTAAAACAATACCCAAATCCTTTCTTTGAATTAAATAAAGAAATATCATCTCTAGAAATAAAAGACATTTGCTTTAAATTATTACCTTTCAATGTCATGTCCTCCAGATTTCGCGCATTTTAAGCTTAGCCGCCTTCTCCAAGGAGTTCGATCAATGCTTGCTGCAGACCCTCTTGCTAGTCTTCTCGGATGTCACTATCCCACCAGATTGATCTTTTAATTTATTAATCATTCCGAAGTCATTTATATGGCCCTTTAAAGCAGGAGTCCACCGACCATTGCCACTGGGCACCGGCTCAACCACGAGGCCTTTTGGCCGCCTATATGGGTGACCCCATCTCACCTAAATTGCGCCGCACACTCTTAGGATCAATATCCATCCTTTGCTCGCCCTCTCGTGTTTCCTTTGGGCTCAGAACTTGGGTTAACATCCTTCTCCTTCTCCTTCTCTACCTCTCCATCCTTAGGATTTTCCTTCTATTTTTCCTTCTCTCCATCTTTAGGGTCCTCGTCCATGGTAGGATCCAAATCTAACAAAGTTGGATCACCATGAGCCCCCTTGTTCCACTCCAAAGCGTAAACCGTATACAAAATCCCCAATGACCACATCCACAAAAGGTGGAATGAGGTTCGGATCAAGCACGACTACCTTCATTCTTGCTCTTCCAAATTTCTTTAAAAATTTAGTGTCAACACATTTGGGGACACCTAGAATTGAAGCAATCGCCCAAACGATGGGAAATTCCTTTAATTCCCTAGGTAGTCCCACAAACTGCACCCACTTCTTATCTATCTCATATTTATACACTTCATTGTCTTTTGCCCTTCTCAAATTTTATCAATCCCACGAGTAGTTTTTGTTTTCATTTCACCCCAGTTCACCACTTGTTTGTAACCAATCAGCAGAAGGGAAATTAGTGACAAAGGTATTATCCTTCACCTCAATATCCCAAGTGACCTTCCCCGGTAGTAGCATATCTAGTTCCACTTGCCAAAATCTTAGCAGTAATAGAACCTTCTAAGACACGCACCACCGCGTGATGTTTCATCTAGCTTGTCTTTTACATTCTCGTGAGGACACAAGAATATAATAAAAATCCCAACCCTTCCACAAAGATAGCCATACGGGAGAGCGAGACTTTTGTTTTCTTCATATTCGGACACACTTTTGTGACATGATCACCACAACATAAATCACAAAAAAGAATTGACTTGCAATCATGTATGGTATGACCTTTAGTTAGACATCTATAGCGAGAAGGGTTTGCCTTTTTTCTTTGAACCTTTTGATGACTCGGGGAATATCAAAAGAAAATGCATTCTCACGGTGGGACAGGTGATAGCGGTCGCTACCAAGCTTAATTGAGATCAACCTTCCCCTTGCCACCGACTTGACTTGAGTTCACCATCTTCGATTCTTTGTTGTCCATTGCCGGCCACATACGATGAAGCCTCAAGTAGCAGCGAGCCAAGACCCGGCGGCGTGGCCTCCGTGACGATGCCCGAGCGGTTGCGAGCTCCCCGGGCAGCAAGTTTTGGCCACCGATCGGCGATGCCCGACCCCGCCCATTCGCCATTCCGCCGCTGCGACCGCCCTTGAACGTCCGCTCCACGACCCCGGCACCATCACCACGCTTGAGGTGTGGCCGCCCGTGACCACCCCTATAACGCCCAGCGGTCGTCGCACTGCCGCCGCCGCCCCATTCTCGAACCTCGCTGCGGCGTTACCGCTTCTTTGTGGGTCGCCGCTGACGCCGCCACCCGGCACTGGCGAGCCTCGCTGCGACGCCGCCGCGACGCCACCACCACTTGCGGCCGATGGGCGCCACCGCCATCGGCCGTTGGGGCACCACCGCCGCGCGCGGGCCGCGATCGCCCGCCACCGCTGCCGCGGCTGCCGCGGCGCCGTCACCACTTGTGGCCGGGCGGCGTGAAGGTGTCCGGTGGAGGGACCCGGTTGTATCTAGGACCACCGTAACCCCCACCACGACCACGCCCCTCGCCGTAACCCCCATATCCGCCGCCACCGAATCCACCATTGGTCCGACGACCTCGATGCGCACCATGGTAGTTCACGATGCCGTATCCGCCAAAACCTCCGTGACCTCCAAATGATGAAACCACGACCACGACCACGCAGGAAAACCATATCCCCGTCCTTGACCACCGTAACCGGATCAAAGCCTGGTTCAAACCTAGGCGCGAAACCGGGGTTGAAACCTTGACCTTGGCCCCCTCTTCCTCCATTGCGAGCACCAAACCCCCCTCCATTGCCACCGCCTTGCGCTGCCATCGCCCTCCCTTCGCGAAGGACCGTGGCGAAGGACCGACGCGAGATGGGCGTGAAGAAAGTGGCGGCTGTAGATGGTAGGGTTTTTCGAGCTAGGGTATCGCCTAGTCCCAAAGGCGACTAAAGAGAGCACAAAGGCCCTTGGTGGGTCTATAGAATTTGCCCGGCCCAAATTCAAATTTTGTTGAGCCCGACGTTGGCGAGGTTAACTTGTCCGTCGTGTCATCGTTACGGCAAACAGTAGATACCGTATTCGACATAGATGACAGAGGCGGAAAAATAGAATCTCGACTTTCGGCTTTCAAAAATTCAAATTGATTCAAAATGCGCCGTTGCCTTGCCGGATCGACAGACTTGTTTACCAGCAACACCGGTGAACAATCGATTGACGGCGTACCGATGAATAGAACGCCGTCGACTTTTGCCGTGAGCTACCCTGGCCGGATGCCGCCTCTATGCAATCACCCAATGTTCTCGAGGGAGAAACACGATGCGATGGCAGCGGGCCTTGCCATGGAACCACAGACTCGGTCTTCTTGCTCACCATCGATTGCACAATAGAAAGTGCCATACCCTCCTCAATTTCGATCATTACCTTGCAAAGCTTTTTCAGCTTGGAGAAGTTGGTCGAAGGAGAAGCCCGCGCTCTTTGCCTCGGCGATGAACTCCGGGTCGGAATCTCATCATCCTCCGAAGAATCCTCGTCCTCCGGCGAGGCCCGTAACTTGTACGCGATGCCCTCCGCTTTGAATTTGGACCGCATGAATCGGTTTTGGCCTATCGCTGAATTCGGCCGCCAAGAAGCCGACTTGCCTCGCCAAAAACGCCGCCCTTCCTCGCACCTTCGCTTGTCTTCTTCAATGTCGGCAGACTCCACATCCGAATGAGGACGAACGCCTCTCGTGTTGAAGGCGCTTAGGGTGAGTCGTCGACGCGATGTTTACACCCACGTTGAAAGGTCCCTTGTGGTTTTGGTAATTGAGTGTCAACCTTAGGTGAACTAATATGTGTGATTGAGATAATACCACGTGAGATTAGTTCACACGTGATGATGCAATGAAGGAGCTTATTGCACATGAAACATGACATGGAGTCATGTGACCGAGGTGGTGAAGATCAAGACGAGGCTTGGCTTGATGGACCGGTTGCAAGTGTGAAGGGCAAGTCGAGGGACTTGGCGCCGATGGACCGACGCAATGGTGAAGAGCAAGTGAGGTCAAGATCGATGGACCAAGAAGGTCATGTGATGATATGAAATGAATCATATCATTCTTGATCGTGTTGGTGCATGTGTTGCATCGACACTTGGAGATGAAGCGGAATGGAAATGCGCAAGGCAAAGGTATAACCTATAGGGCATTTCATTTATTTGGTCATAGGTGCTTAGAGAAGTTTATGACCGGGTTTAGGATAGATGGCCGTACTATTAAGAGGGGCAAACTTGTTTGCATATCGGTCATCTAGTGCCACTTGAGCGATCTAACTTTTGCGATGTGTTAGGATCGAGTGGCGTGCTAAGAGCTAACCCGGCCTTTGAAATGATTGTGAAAATGCTAACACACTTGCACATGGTGATGTACACATGGTGGTGTTGGCACATTTGCAAAGGCGGCGGTGTTTGCGGTGGTTGAGTTGGGTGTGGGAACCGCTCATCCTCCGCCGAGCTTATGAGGCGGATTTGGCGCTTCGAGAAAAATGAGTTGCATATTTTCTATTGCGCCGGATGCAAGTTGGTGGTGAAAACATGCTATTCCTCGTGCTCAAGTTTGGTATACTTGATGGGTAGCATGTCGAAGCAAAGGCGGAGAAGTTTCGCGAGAAGCAATGCCGGAAGCGTCGGCCGGACGCTTCGGCCGAAGCGAGGAGGCTTGACGGACCAGCTCACCGGGGCGTCCGGTCGGTGCGTTTGCGAGAGAGCATGTTTTCGGTGTGTGGTCGACGGTCGGCGGGAAGACACCGGAAGCATCCGGTCTTGGCCGGACGCATGCACCGGAAGCATGCTCCGGGTTGTCACCGTGGGGCCGGGGGCCTTGTCCGCCTCGGACCGGATGCTCGGAAGGGAGCCACCGGGCTTGTGGCTATAAATAGATGGGGTGCCGGCTTTGGTCGGGTTGTTGAGCACATTCTAGCCTTGGTGGCTTGTATTGTGGTGCTTGAGAGCCCTCCCACCCACACATGCTTGATATCGTTCATCCGATTGAGTGAGAGATCGAGTTCTAGTGCGTTGCGTTGAGAGATCGCATTCGTGGCACTAGGTGATCGTGTTGCAAGCCGGTGTGCTTGTTTCTTGGAGGTTGCCACCTCCTAGACGGCTTGGTGGCAAGAGACTTCGTGAAGCACGCAAAAGAAGATTGTGCGGTGCTCAAGAAGAGATTGTGAGAGGTTCGTGCTCACCTCGCGGGGATCGTGAAGAGCAACTCTAGTGGAGCGTGTCATTGAGCTACCACACTTGTGTGTGGGTTCACACGGTGCCCTCTGAGGGATTGGCTAGAGAACTCACACTGTGTGAGAGTCTCGATCGAGCTCCCACCGTGGGATTTGGCATCGCCATTAAGCTTGAGAATCATCACGGGTGATTCGCCAAAACCGTGGAACCACTAAAGTGTTGGTCGACACAACGAGGAGTAGGGGGAAGTTGGCAAGCTTCCCGAGACCTCGGTAAAAAATCACCGGTGTCATCTTGTGTCCACACTTCGCGGTGGTTTGCAATCTCTTCATCTCAAGCTTTGTTCTTACATTCATATATACATTGTGTTTGTGCTTGAGTAGAGTAGTTGTAACTATCTAGCTTGTGTAGCTTGTTTAGTTACTTTGCTTAGCTTGTGTAGCTAGGATATTTGAGCCTTTGGGTTAGGCGTGTGTTGCCTTGTCCATTGTGCATCTAGTGAGCTTAGGGGCTTTGTGCTTGCGCTTACTAGAATTGTGTAGGAGCTCACCCGTGCTTGAAGTACTAGTGCTTAGGTTTGTGTGACCTTGCATTAGAATTGATTAGGAGCTCAAGCTAGGCTTGTCACCTCACTCTTCTTGTGTAGGATCTTTTGTGAAGTGATTTAGAGTCTTAGTTAGAGGGGTGAAGTCTTGGCTAGACCGATAAGTTTAATTCGCATTTGTTTAGGTTAGCCATCGCGATTAGTTTTAGAAGGGACTATTCACCCCCTCTAGTCCCCATCTCGACCCTTCACACGTGCGACCCCAGCCTTCTTCTTGGCGACCTCGGCGTTCTCCGGCATGCGGCGACTAAGGGATCTCCAACTTCGAGGTCCGGCGGTCGCCACTGAAGTTACCCTCAAGGCTCACCCTTCACCATTGCCTCCAGCGGCCACGGACTCCGCCTTTTTGCCTTTGTCGAACAAAACCACGGCATGACGGACAGAATGGATCGGCGACGAATAGTCGACCTCGCCTCCATGCCGGTCGCCGTCTTGCATGAGGACATCCTCCACTATTACCCGTTGGCAAATATGCAACACTAAATGGGCCAAGTGGCCCGGTTGTAGTCGGGCGGCGGCCGTGTGAGCCCTGAATAATCCCACCTTGCTTAACTTGGGAGGAGGAAGCCACCTTAAAAGGAGAGCCACCCTTCCCCTATCGGACTAGTCTTTTTGGGGCGATTGAGCCTTTCCCGAGTGGGGGCACCGAGAAGAACGGTGCTAAGATTGCCGAGGCGCGGGGAGGCCCTAGTGGCGTTGCCAGCCGCATCGGTGTGTAGTATTTTTATTTGTCGGTGCTAAGATTGCGGGATTGAGGAATCGGATTGGTGTGTCGGGCTTTTCATCCAACCCCACCGGGCGGACTCAGGCGGGGTTGGATGAAAAGCCTACACACCGATCCGGATTCCCGAATCCCGCAATCTTAGCACCGGCCAAAATACGACACACCGATCCGCTACAACGCCACTAAGGCCTCCCCGTTGCGCCTCGGCAATCTTAGCACCGCATACCGTGCCCCCCACTCGGGAAAGGCCCAATCGCCCAAAAGACTAGTCTGCATAAATATCTTGATGAGTCATGGGCTCATCATTCTCCTTTCTTGAAACAAAGCCGCCCTCGGCTTTGGCATAATATATAATGCATCCGGGCTCTTGTTTGTAGGAATGACAACACTATCACGCGTCATCAATGCTTCATTTCTGAAAGGATATTTGTTCAAAATAACTTTAGTTTGATCTTCTCCTTTACCCAATTTCAATGCACCAGTAGCAGATGCAACATCACCAATGGCAGAGGCGATTTGCATAGGAGGATAAAGTGACTGAGTAAGAACTAATAATTCAGGTTTGTTGGCATCATCATTTGAAACATCTTCGAAAGTGCTAGCAGATGCAACTTTGGGGTTAAGACCCATGGTTGAGTTTTCACAAGCAATAATTTCAGAACTTAATGTCACATTATTCTCCCCTCTTGAAGCAAAGCCGACCTCGGCTTTGGAATAACTTCAGCAGCCTTTTTCTTCACCTTCACAACAGGAAACACCTCAGCCTTAATAACACTCTCAAACATT
Source organism: Hyparrhenia diplandra (assembly GCA_015847255.1). Classification (NCBI taxonomy): domain Eukaryota; kingdom Viridiplantae; phylum Streptophyta; class Magnoliopsida; order Poales; family Poaceae; genus Hyparrhenia; species Hyparrhenia diplandra. The sequence continues at coordinate 22,955 of JADLZK010010800.1, forward strand.
GGTTTTAGCACATGATTGACTCCCTTGTGTATAATGAATAATGATTAGAAGCGACCACCATGAGTCGCATCAAGATCAAACTGCCATGGTCGACCCAACAATAAATGGCACACACTCAATGGTGCAATATCACAATCCACGGTATCCACATAATTTCCAATGGAAAATTTAACTCGTGCCTTATGAGTAATTTTCAATGTGCCGCTTTGATTCATCCATTGCATATAACACGGCGTTGGCAGCCTCCGCATAGACAAAGATAATGCATTCACCAAATCTGAACTAACAACATTAGCAAAACTCCCACCATCAATAATCACTTTGCATACCTTGTCCTGAATTTTGCACTCGGACTGAAATATATTGGAGCGCTGTACTTTCACATTAGCAATAGTACCATCACTATGAATTTCCTTTGCCATCATAGATAAGCCATTAGAAGCGTCGTCTGTATCATCAATTTTTATTGTAGACTGAGTGTCACAAGAAGAAACACTACTATGCAGCCCCAATGTAGATAAAATCTCAGCACACCCATGCATAACTGTTGGTTTGGGCACTACAAGACTCGGCAACAGCTGAGAATTAGAAATATCAACCTTCTGAACAGGTTCTTGTTTTGCTTTTATGGCCACATTATTCTTCCCAAATTTATATGTATCAGCAATATTCTTCTGATATGAACCCAATTGATGCTCATTAGGATTAATACCAGTAGCTTTCGAGCGAGGAGCAGGAAGATCAACCCTCTGCGATGAACGAACAATTGGCTTTGGACCAAAACCAAAGCGCCATTGTAACACAGCTTTCATATCGCCCCATGTCCTACAAGGTTCTTCACTTCTCATCATCGTCCCTTATGGAATTCCCGCCACCACAAAGAAAGATTATGAGAAAATGTCTTCTTGGCAAAGAACAATTGCATGTGTGGCTCGAGTCTACGACCCCGCAGGAAAAGTGCATTGCATCTTCCCAATCATAGTAACTGGGATCACAGGTTCTCAAATAAAGTGTCGGCACACATTTAATCTCCTCAAAAGCAAGACTATAATCGGCCATTGGCAAAGAAAATCCAAATGCACCGTGAACAACCTGTCTCTGAATACCAACGCCGTCTCGACTTAATTAATTAATATATAAAACAATACCGGATTAAATTGTTCTCAGTATGTGCAATAGCAGTGTTGGCGTGTGGTGCTAGATAAAATGGAATGGAGGGAGTAGGATATAGAATAAAACAGATGGTAGAAAGAAGAGAATGCGCAGGATCACGGGGATACGCTCGTTGATGTACTCGTCGCCGCCGCACTCAGGATCACGGAGTCCCGCCGGCGCTGAAGCGGCGCGAATCGCGCTGCCCGCCGCGCCGCCCACTTCCGCCGTCGGCGCCCCGCCAGCCGCCGGGCCATGTGTCGCCGCGCCAGCTGCTGATGCGCCCCGCCGCGTTCTGCTTCTTTGTCATGCTTTCGACTTCCAAGCGGGCGGATGCATCGCCCCTGCGGCCACCGGAGCGGTCGATGCGGGCGTGGCCGTAGCGGACGCTGAGCCCGCGGCCGCAGGAGCAGGGGCAGGGCATCGCCACGGTCTTGCGGTGCCTCCCTCCACCCGAAGCTGGAGCTCGCGGACGCTCAGCCCGGGGATGCGGCGCAGGCCCCTCCCTCTCCGACTCGGCAACTTCCCCAGCTCCAGCGCCTTCACCAGGCACACCGCTCCTCGCCGGGCCGTGGCAGCCACTCCTCAGCCGACCAGCACCCTAGGTAAGCTCTCACGGGAGGCCCCTCCATTCTTCCCCCCACTCCACGGGGAGATCCAAAGAGCAACGGTGGGAGGATGGCTACCTCACGGACTACTCGAGTTCAGCGATGATGAGCTCATCGACCCACCTCCAGTTGAGTGGCGTATTTCGGCCTCCACCCTGAAATCTGCCGCCTCTACCGGCGGCGCACCGGCGCGCAGCCCATGGCCTTCTCTCCCCAAGCCTGGAGGTGTGGGACACCTCGGCTAGGGTTGAGGCGATGGTTTGGTCAGGACTTGATCAGGGATCGGTCCGAGGGGTTAATATGGAAACGGACAATCTGATGGGCATACGATCGAATTCCAAAACAAGTCACGTGCATATGCACGATATCCGCCATACTAATATAAAAACAAAGCATAAATATATTTGAAATTTGAAAATATGTAAACGTACTTGAATTTTAACTGAGATTACACGCTAGACGGATGGGCATATATTGGTGATCAAAAGCATTAATTTCATGGTTACTCTCCGAGAGCAAAGGCAGCAGCATCGAAGGTGTCAGACAGGACGGTGCCGGTCTTGAATGCGACCTTCTCTGGCGAGGCCTCAGGAACATAGACCTCAACGACGCTGAGCCAGAGCATCAGCTCCTTGGTCTTCACGTCGGTGATCTTCCTCAGCTTTCCTTTCTCGGCGAAGGCAGTCACCTCGGCGGCATACGACACTGTCTGCTTGATCTTCTTGAACGTGTGTTCGACCTTTTTCTTCCCCTGCAATAGCCACATGAACCCTGTCTCCCGGTTGTACCCGAACTCCTGAATGTCTTCCATCGGAAGCAGGCCCTTGGGTAGGCCGAGCTCCTCCAGCAACTCCACAGACTTCTTCTTGCACACGGCATCTCCAGTGAAGACCTCTGCACCTGCACGGTGGCTCTCGATGGTCTGGGACGCCATGGTTTGCAAAATAAGTTGTGAGTAGGCACAAGAAAGACACTGTAGTTTGTGAACTAATTTAGCTGAGTGCTCTTGAGAGTGATGAAGTGTTTTGGTGTGATGGGAGATGAAGCAACAGCACATATATAGGCAGGCAGGTAGATTGTGTACAGAGAAGCAAACAGTGCAAAACGATCTTGCACAGCTAGACTTGTTTGACTCGGTTTGCATATAGGGCGTTGAATTTGAGGAGGACTATTTTGGCGTGCTGCTTTCAGGTCTGACGTGCTGACGTGCGAAATGGACCGTTTCTCATGGTATCTTGCTGCAATCAAGTGATACTTGGATTGTATAGACCTCTTTGGATTGGTCATAGCTAATTTTTAGCGAGCTAAAAATAATGTTCGTGTGACTGCATTTGGAGTATTTGATGATTTAGGTGGCCTTTATTTCTTAAGTATGTTCCGCACAATAGTGTTTCTTCACATCCGTTCATCGATGAACTAAAATCTTATTTGACTGTTTTGCTGTCCGCATAAAAATGAAGCAATAACAAATTTAGAAAAAATTTTCATCATTCTGAATGGCAGCAACTGGCAATTTACAACAGGGACAACTATTACTACGCATGCGCTGACACAATCACCCCAATTGCCAAAACCGTGCCATTAGAACAAGGAGCTTAATGGAGCTACTGAGCTAGCTAGAATGAGTCTTGGCAATTTGCAACAGATACAACTATTACTAGCTACTACCCACGCAAATACATGTGCACGGCATATTAATGAACATTGTCGTCGTTACAATTGCTAGGCACAGTTTTTGGAAGTTGAAACAAAGGAAACACAAATGTAGACCTAGTAGAATACTCCCTCCGTTCTGTTTTATCGAGTATACCAACACAAGTATTCCACATTTCCACGTACCAAGAAAAAATTTCCAGGATTTACCGGCGTTATGCATTAAGTGGTAAGGGGACGTTTCCGTTGACGACGAGGCACCTATGGTGACTTCGAGAACTCTAGATCTGCCGGCTGCCCAGTCCTTCGGAGGTGCTCATAGGAGTAGAGTTTGCGTACGTGTGTTCATAGGGGTGAGTGTGCGTGCGTGTTGTGAGCGTCCGCGTTGTACTGTGTAATTCTAAAAAAAACATTTAATATATAAAACAATACCGGCCGGATTAAATTGTTCTCAGTACGTGGAATACCAGTGTTGGCGTGTGGTGCTAGATAAAATGGAATGGAGGGAGTAGGATATAGAATAAAACAGCTGGTAGAAAGAAGGGAACAGTCAGTCACATCTTATAGCTGATGCTGACCTGAGGTCCTTGGGTAAAAAATGATGCGTGATGGCAATATATTAGCTTGTGTGACGTGTGTCTGACAGAAGTTTACTGAAGTTACAACAAATTGCCTCCAATCACCTCCGTAAAATGTTAATTTTAATCATAAAGGGTATCTTGGTCATTCCGCATGTGTATCGGTCACCCCCACTGCGCCCCCACTCGGATCCGCCCCCGAACCTGTCTCGCTGACGGTCCGACACCTATCCCTCTCACCCTCGCCCTAGCCAAAACCTCCGCCGCCGCTGCACCATCTACACCACCACGAAACTGGTTTTCAGAGGCGGGGCGGCTGCGTAGCTGTATGTTGATCGGCATATTGCTTGATTACTCTCCGAGAGCAAATGCAGCAGCATCGAAGGTGTCGGAGAGGCCTGTTCCGGTCTTAAATGTGACCTTCTCTGGCGAGACCTCAGGAACATAGACTTCCACGACGTTGAGCCAGAGCATGATCACCTGCTTGGTCTTCACGCCGGTGATCTTCCTCAGCTTCCCTTTCTCGGCAAAGGCAGTCACCTCTGTGGCGTGCGACACCCGTCTGTTTGATCTTCTTGAACGTGTGTTCCACCTTCTTCTTGTTATAAACGGTGATGACGGGAAACGACGAAGAACAAGATCAAACCACAGAGAGACACAAGATTTAACGTGGAAAACCCTCCCAATGCGGGAGAGTAAAAAACTACGGGCGCCAGCCAGCAAACACTTCTCACTATTATAAAGAGTACGGTACATATACCCCTGTCTAGGGTTTCCACCTGCACATCGTCTCATTCTCTTGTAGCCCAAGCCTCCGGCGATGGGCCTCCGCTTCGCTACGGCAGAAGCCCGACCTCCCTTTTGGGCCTGAATTTGGAACATACTCAACAGACTCCACCTTGAGACAAATTCTCCTTGTAGCAACAATCAACACCTTCATCCTGAATAAAACAAAGGAAAAATACTTCTAGCGGCACATAGCCTCTTGGGCTAATCAAGTAAACCAACTAAGCCTGAGCACAGCTCAAACTTAGCAACAGGAACATGCTTAGTCATCATATCGCCGGGATTAACATGAGTACTGATCTTGCATACCTTTAGCTTACCATCATTGACCACATCACGGATAAAATGATACTTGATATCAATGTGCTTAGTTCTCTCATGGAACATCTGATCTTTAGTAAGATAAATAGCACTCGTCATCCGCGAGAACAAATTAATGCAAGAATCAACTCCACCACAGCTCAGCATTACAAACCTTTTCGGCCAAATCAATTCTTTGCACGCCTCAAAGAACAGACCATGCATTCTGCCTCAGTAGTAGACAAAGCAACAACGGACTATAAAGTAGCTCTCCAACTCACAGCAAAACTGCCAACAGTAAGTGATCTTCTCCTATCCAGATCAGCAGCATAATCAGAATCAACATATCCAACAAGCCCATTCTCAGTTCTTCCAAACTGCAACCAAGAATCTACTGTCCCTCTGAGGTACTTAAAAATCCACTGAACTGCCCTCCAATGTTCTTTACCAGGATTAGACATATATCTACTAACCAAACTTATAGCATATGATAGATCCGGACGAGAGCAAACCATGACATACATCAAAGACCTAACAACACTAGCATAAGGAACTCTTGACATGTACTCAATTTCTGCATCTACGTACTAGGACACTGTGCGGTGACAATTTAAAATGAGGTGCAATAGGAGTACTAACAGACTTTGCATGATGCATGTTGAAACTTATTTGAAGAACTTTCTTAATATAATTACGCTAACTAAGAAATAGCAAAACCAGATTTTCTGTCTCTAGTAATTTCCATGCCTAGAATTTTTCTTAGCAGCACCAAGATCTTTCATATCAAACTCAATACTCAACAATTTCTTCAATTTAGTGATTGCAACATTACTCTTGGCAAAGCAATCAACATATCATCAACATATAACAAGCATATATATAGGTGATTCATTAACATGCTTGATGTAAACAGAGCTATCATATTTAGATCTCTTAAAACCATGCGACCGCATAAATGAATCAAACCTTTTATTCCATCGACAAGGGGACTACTTCAAACCATACAAGGATCTCTTCAGACTTGCAAACAAACTTCTCCTTGTCGGGCACTATGAACCCTTCAAGCTGGTCCATGTATATGTCCTCCTCAAGCTCTCCATGCAAAAATGCAATTTTGACATCTAACTGCTCAAGCTTAAGATCATGTGAAGCAACAATACTAAAGAAAGTACGAATGGTGCTATGCTTGACAAGCTGCAGAGAACACATTATTATAATCAACATTTAAATAGCCTTTTGCTACTAACCTTGTCTTATACTTTGGAGGCTCACTTGGAGATAAACCCTCCTTTCTCTTGAAGATCCACTTGCACGGTGGACTGTCTTCTTCTTCTTAGGCAATGGAACAACATCCCAAGTGCAATTCTTCTCTAGAGACTTCATCTCCTCATGCATAGCTGAAACCCACTTCTCACGATCACCACAACCAATATCTTCATTGTAAGTGGCTGGCTCGTGAACATTCTCCACCTGTTTAGCACAACTCAAAGCATAATAAGACATTTGTCTACGAGTAGGCAACTCATACGTTCAGGCAGACTTTGTCATTGTCGAGACTGGAGAAGATGAAAGGTCGACGATCATTCTAGGCCGACCATTTTTGAGCACAGCCAAGGCTATCATCTATCTTTGCACAAGCAAAGATTTACTCCACAATTAAGGGAAGAAAGTGCAAAGATTTACTCCACAATTAAGGGAAGAAGGGAGACCTTCAACTTCAAGAACAAGAAGCATGAATCCCCTGCTCATCCTCAATATAGCTACGAGATTGAAGAACTTGTTAAGAAGAATGATTATGACTATAGAAGAAGAAGAAACAAGAAGAAGCAGCAACATGTGAATATGATCAATGCAGTCTACACAGAATGGGACTACGTTGCCAATTTACCATATCTACCAAAGATGGAATACAGGCTCAGGAGTCAACATAATGCCTAAGGTAATTTATGAATTTATAAATGGTAAACAACCCCTGTATGGCGGATCAATCTTATAGAATTCCAGAAGGAATAGCTAAAGATGTACCAGTCCAGATCCATGACCACTACGTGCCTACAGACTTCATAGTCCTGGACATGAAAGAAGAAGATATCAATACACCCATAGTGCTTGGAAGACCATTCCTGAACACTACACATGCCATTATCTACATGAGGACTGGAGAAATCCACTTTCAATTCCCTTCAAAAAAGGTACATTGTTACTTTAAGAATTATACTAGCTATGATCAGCCGAAGAAGTCGTGCAACAGAAGAAGACGCAGTTCTTGCCACAAGGGATACATCCTGATGTCGCAAGAAGACTGGGAGGTCTATGAGGCAGAGACATTGTTGACAGTCGTTAACGTTGTTGGTATTTGAGCCTACAGAGATATTTATAATAATCTGCAAGCGAACGGATACCGGTGAGCACTTCACCCGGGAGAGGGTTTTAATATCGAATCCACAGGGAGGATGGTGTGAGGATAACTGAAGCATATAACTAATCCCTGAGCAGCAATCAAGGACTTGAGAGGATAAAGAGGTAAGGAGATTCCTACGGTTGTCTAGTTCTTACCCTTGTAAGCGATGTTGATATTGTCTTAAGGGGACATACTCAAAGGAAAACATGGATGAAACATGCAATCCTCGGCAACATGGTCTGCTTTTGGCCTATCATTCGGGGGTGGACTCCAAAGGACTCAACAGGACTGTCACTCCCGCGATCTACCACACGGCCCGGAATGTAGGGTGTATTCACAAGCAACCTCGGTCTAAGCACCACGCCTAAACCTAAGCTAACTCCTCTAATCTATAGGGTCCTACAGATTAAAGTACTCAAACAAGAGTTGTGAACAATAAGAACAATAAGAACATTTACTTACTTAAATAAGAAGTTAATCCGCCATAGAAGTCTCTGGGATCAAGTGCCATGAGGCCTTTGATCCTGGAGGTACAAGCATAGAGGAGTCACCGATGCAGTCCAGGTGCTTCCCCTTCTTCTACTCCACCCACTCTTTAGCTCTCAAGACTAGATCTAGTCACTCTCTTGGGGTACTACAGATCTAATCTCTCAACTTGATGCTTTTGCTCTTCAACTCACTCTAGGGCTTCTAGTTCTACATGGTGTTCTAGTCTAGATTAGAACTAGAGAGGAGAGGTCGGGGCCTCATCCTGTTGAGTATTGAGTTGAATAATGAATTAGGGTTTAGCCCTGGGGTCAGGCAGTCTTCTTATATAGCCCTCGGTGATGAAGCAGGGGGACACTTGGATCAAACCGACCTTCAATAACGGTGTAGATACAACCTCAAGGTCGGGTGGTAAACCGACATAAAAAATCTGAGGCCGACGGTGGGACCCACCTAGCGGTCGCCGCGGATTAATCTGGCGTCGCCCGGGGGTCAAGATCACAGCGTGATCTCCTTCCTCCCTGGTGTCTTACGGTATCTTCTAGAGTGTTTTAGTCCACATTTTGGGTTGAGTTACTTCACGGTTAAGTCTTGTCATCGTATGAGATGTAAACTCTTAGGTTTCTCACTGTTCTTATCTGCTTTTATCTGTTTAATCCCTGGAAAGATATAAATCACCAAAGCTCATGGAATTATGTCAGTAAAGCCCCTAGACTTATGTTGATATTCGTTTTAAGCCCTTATTTCATGTTTAGTTGACTAGTAATATTATACTATAACATGTGTCAACAAGCTCCCCCAAGCTTACCCTTTGCTAGTCCCTAGCAAAGCCAAACTTAGCAATGGATCAGGAGTTGCTACAACGCCTTCACGCCTCAAAAGTACACATGCTTTCAAACAAAATTTCTCTCCAGATAAGAATAAACTTGTTCAACTTTTAACTTACCCATATTACCTTTAACCATGGAGCTTATAACCTTTTCTTTGATCTTGGGCAATTGAAAGATAGAACAATCAAGTCAAGCACCATATCTCAAACTCTTTGTTCAACTGTCATTCTGGAGTTTTTGCAAGTTTTCGAAATAAAACTCAAAGTTCCTTTGTATGACGCTCTCAAGTCTCTCATTTGTGGTATTTGTGGATCCTCACTAAGGCAACAAGGTTGTTTTGCCTTCCTCTCATAATCTGTGGTATTTTTGGACTAGGGCAGTAGGACACTATGCCTTCTTCTCTCTCATCCTATATCTAAGGCTTATATCTGGAGCTCATAGGTGGGAGAAAACTATATCTACTTACTAAGCATATATTGTAAGTTCAAGCAATGGATCCAAAGTCACGAGTCACACTGATCAAGTGGTGCATGTGTATGGTGGATAGAATATGGTAGGGAATATAGTGAGGTGTATGGAATGAATGAGGGAAAACCTAATTCTACTTTTGCTCCTTGAGGAATCATCTCTCTTTTTTTGAAACTTGAAAACTTTGAGAGAACTTGGGTTGCACTTCTTTCTTTCTCTATTTTTCTTTTTATGGAGAGGCGAGCATCTAAGTACCCATTGTTTTCAAATGGACACTTGTCCATTTTTTTTAACTCTCCTTTATTCCTTTTTTTTTTTCTTAGGGAGGGTAGGCTCTACTGGCCCGTAGGACACTTGTCCATTTTTCATCTCCCTCTCTCTCTTATTTTTTTAAATACAACCCAAATCTCTTTTGCAATACTTTTTTGAGAGATAGACAGTAAATAAGGGAGCTCTGTAAAACATTGGCTAAATATGGATGAGTGGATGGGTGTAGAGAATATTTTTGGTTGCTCTATCCCAGGATAGGAGTAGAACATTTTTGGTGGATATATAATGGACGTAATATGGAGGTTTGTGGTGGTGGATGCGTACTTCTAGGGTGGAAATAGCATATGAATGAATGGAGTCGAGTGGAGTGGAGTACAATGGAGTGTACAAGATCAGCATGACAAGTTTCTACGGGTCGACAAAGATTGAACAAACTCAATGCAAAGCAAGCAGCCTATATATATGTTAAAAGGTTTTCCTAATCTAGGGAGCATGTATATATGGCTGTGGTAGGAGGTTCAACACTTTGTCACATAGGAACTTATCATGTGCACTTTTAAATTTCCAAAATAAATCTCCAGAATTCTAGTGTCACTAGGAGTAAGATCAACAGCAGCTCAAACTCTCATATATCATGTCCGTCAATTACCTAGACTTTAGAGCAAGCAATTTGCAACCCACAGGTTTCAGGTTTAGAGTAGGTCTTAAGTTAAAGCGGTCTTGCATTTAAGGCTCAAGAGAAATTAAGCTTGAAAGCTAGGTACTAAAGAGGAATTACTGCGGAGCAACTATTCATCATCTCCAAGTTATCAAGTTTGGGATTCATTTTATCTTGGCAGAAACAACTTCTTGTATACTCTCTATACTTATTTATTCTCACACTCTAAAGATCACACTCTACTAAAGACTCTTTTAACGACTTTATGAACTAGACTATTAGCAAACTAAGCAAACCAAAATATTAGCTAATAATAATAACATAGTAGGGATACTTATCATGATAACCGGGGGTGCTCTCCCCCAAGCTGGATTGAAGTGTCGGGTTTGTTGATGTGGAAGTTGAGGTAGATAGTGACGAGAGTATCGCCCTATCATGTTTCTCTCCCTTGAAATCCTGCTAAACTCAAATAGACAACAAAGCTTTTTGGAACTTGATTAAGCGTTAGTGGTTGGCCACATAGACCTCATGTGTCTAAAGATTTTCAAGATGGATCATGATTATTCCGGATAGAACTTCAGCAAGATTTCTCTTCTAAATGTTTTTGAAGTTTTATAATTTTATATGCATGCAAAGAACTATGATGCAAATGCAACTAGATGAATGCATATTTTATTTTTATGGCACCACGATGAATATCCTTATGGGTTGTTACATGCCACAAGATTATTCACATGGGGCTTGAGAATTTTTCAATGCAATGCTAATGCATAAATGTAAATATGCTAAAGGAAAATGATTATGCAATGCAAGGAAATAAATATGCTATGCATGATAACTACCGATCTTACCTTCCCGGTGAGGGTTCAAGTGTTTTAAGTCCTCCGAACAAGACTTCTTACCTTATTCACTCCTCAAGTGTATCACCTGATCTTGGTGGCTACGTCTCCCGAGATAATGATCTCGAGGATGGCGTCACCCATGTTGCTTGCTTGTCTCATAGTTTGAAGTGAAGCTTTGACAGGTGGAGGCATGTAACATCTTGTTTAGTGTGCGTATTTTTTATGGGTTCAGGACATTTCCTTGTAGAATTTTGGAGGAATGACATACTCCACGTTATGCTCGAGTATGTCCCGCTTGCAAAGACAAGGTAGAGATCAAAGTGTAGGGGCCCCTGTTGGTGGGGAAACACCAAATGATAGAACCAAAACTTTATTCATTATTCTCTAACCTTAGGCACATTAAACAAGATAGAGTTAATGTTTATTTGTTTCATTTATTTATGATGAGGGTGATAAGATCACAAGATAGAGTATTAACGGTTTAATTGATTATGACTATCTTGCAAAAGCGGGATGAGCAACATTTTAGTTCACATGAATGGGGGCTATGGGATCGAGAGAGAGTGGTTGTTAGGAACAAAGAACTAAACATGTGAACCTAAACGGGATGGATAAGGTTAGGTTTTGACTCCAACATGTTTGATTCTTTATGAACATGCCATAATTAGGGAAAAACTTAGTTAATAATAGCTTACCTCAAGATGTTACCTTTTTATTAGAGTGTGATGGCACCGTAACACCTTGTGGTGATTATTATTACCTTTTGCTTGGAGCTTTCCTCAATTGGCTTCTTGTATATCTTGCTCCTAACTTGTCTCCTTCATTGTATCATCCTTTCTTTCTTCTCCTTTGAATTGTGCTAGGACCTTTTTGCTCCTCTCATGGTTTTATTCTGCGTCGATTCTTGAACAACACATACCCGAAAAGAATATACAAGTAGTAACGAGGATATTGTTGTTATAGGGCTAAAGGTCACTTTCTATGCTACTGAGAAAAGTTTGGTTGAAAATTTTAGCATAGATCTTTTATCTCATGTTTCGTACTCACCTTGCTTTTCTAAAGGAATGATTTTATGAAACCTTAAGTTTGATTTTCAAGCATCAAAATCATTCGAACTTGTAGAAATTGATCAATAGTGAATAGAGAGATTGCAAACCAGCGTGTGGAGTGATGGGGGCATGTAAGGAGGAAGAGCACGATTGGATTATCCTTGGTGGAGTTGGTCTTTCCTCTTCCATGTGCCGATCATCCTTTAGTTCATCCTTGAGCAAGTGCTTTTGTTTGTAGACTTTGTTTGTGGCACTCCTCTTCTTTCTCTTGCTTCATCTCTAATGTGAGTTTATCTCAGGACTTCCCCAAGCTTATTTGAGAGTTCCTTTTTTCTGAGGGGGTTAGTCCAACAAAATATACCAATGTCTACACAAGTAATATTTAGTTCAATAACCAAACTAGACTCCATGTCTAATTTAATTAAGGAAGGCATTTTAACCTAAGCACCATGCTTAATTTAAAGAGCCTTTGAAAACATGCTATTTGTACTATAGCTACATGCAATTGAAAGATAGAACAATCAAGTCAAGCACCATATCTCAAACTCTTTTGTTCAAACTGTCATTCTGAGTTTTTGCAAGTTTTCGAAATAAAACTCAAAGTTCCTTTGTATGACGCTCTCAAGTCTCTCATTTGTGGTATTTGTGGATCCTCACTAAGGCAACAAGGTTGTTTTGCCTTCCTCTCATAATCTGTGGTATTTTTGGACTAGGGCAGTAGGACACTATGCCTTCTTCTCTCTCATCCTATATCTAAGGCTTATATCTGGAGCTCATAGGTGGGAGAAAACTATATCTACTTACTAAGCATATATTGTAAGTTCAAGCAATGGATCCAAAGTCACGAGTCACACTGATCAAGTGGTGCATGTGTATGGTGGATAGAATATGGTAGGGAATATAGTGAGGTGTATGGAATGAATGAGGGGAAAACCTAATTCTACTTTTGCTCCTTGAGGAATCATCTCTCTTTTGAAACTTGAAAACTTTGAGAGAACTTGGGTTGCACTTCTTTCTTTCTCTATTTTTCTTTTATGGAGAGGCGAGCATCTAAGTACCCATTGTTTTCAGCGGACACTTGTCCATTTTTTTTAACTCTCCTTTATTCCTTTCTTTTTTTTCTTAGGGAGGTAGGCTCTACTCGCCCGTAGGACACTTGTCCATTTTTCATCTCCCCCTCTCTCTTATTTTTTTTTTAAATACAACCCAAATCTCTTTTGCAATACTTTTGAGAGATAGACAGAAATAAGGGAGCTCTGTAAAACATTGGCTAAATATGGATGAGTGGATGGGTGTAGAGAATATTTTTGGTTGCTCTATCCCAGGATAGGAGTAGAACATTTTTGGTGGATATATAATGGACGTAATATGGAGGTTTGTGGTGGTGGATGCGTACTTCTAGGGTGGAAATAGCATATGAATGAATGGAGTCGAGTGGAGTGGAGTACAATGGAGTGTACAAGATCAGCATGACAAGTTTTACCGAATTAGACAAAGATTGAACAAACTCAATGCAAAGCAAGCACCTATATATATGTTAAAAGGTTTTCCCTAATCTAGGGAGCATGTATATATGGCTGTGGTAGGGAGGTTCAACACTTTGTCACATAGGAACTTATCATGTGCACTTTTAAATTTCAAAATAAATCTCCGAATTCTAGTGTCACTAGGAGTAAGATCAATGACTCAAACTCTCATATATCATGTCCGTCAATTACCTAGACTTTAGAGCAAGCAATTTGCAACCCACGGGTTTTCGGGTTTAGAGTAGGTCTTAAGTTAAAGCGGTCTTGCATTTAAGGCTCAAGAGAAATTAAGCTTGAAAGCTAGGTACTAAAGAGGAATTATCATGAACAACTATTCATCATCTCCAAGTTATCAAGTTTGGGATTCATTTTATCTTGGCGTAAAAACAACTTCTTGTATACTCTCTATACTTATTTATTCTCACACTCTAAAGATCACACTCTACTAAAGACTCTTTTAACGACTTTATGAACTAGACTATTAGCAAACTAAGCAAACCAAAATATTAGCTAATAATAATAACATAGTAGGGATACTTATCATGATAACCGGGGTGCTCTCCCCAATTTGGATTGAAGTGTCGGGTTTGTTGATGTGGAAGTTGAGGTAGATAGTGACGAGAGTATCGCCCTATCATGTTTCTCTCCCTTGAAATCTCGCTAAACTCAAATAGACAACAAAGCTTTTGGAACTTGATTAAGCGTTAGTGGTTGGCCACATAGACCTCATGTGTCTAAAGATTTTCAAGATGGATCATGATTATTCGAGATAGAACTTCAGCAAGATTTCTCTTCTAAATGTTTTTGAAGTTTTATAATTTTATATGCATGCAAAGAACTATGATGCAAATGCAACTAGATGAATGCATATTTTATTTTTTATGGCACCACGATGAATATCCTTATGGGTTGTTACATGCCACAAGATTATTCACATGGGGCTTGAGAATTTTTCAATGCAATGCTAATGCATAAATGTAAATATGCTAAAGGAAAATGATTATGCAATGCAAGGAAATAAATATGCTATGCATGATAACTACCGATCTTACCTTAGGTGAGGGTTCGGTGTTTTAAGTCCTCTCGAACAAGACTTCTTACCTTATTCACTCCTCAAGTGTATCACCTCGATCTTGGTGGCTACGTCTCCCGAGATAATGATCTCTCGAGGATGGCGTCACCCATGTTGCTTGCTTGTCTCATAGTTTGAAGTGAAGCTTTTGACGGTGGAGGCATGTAACATCTTGTTTAGTGTGCGTACTTTATGGGTTCAGGACATTTCCTTGTAGAATTTTGGAGGAATGACATACTCCACGTTATGCTCGAGTATGTCCTGCTTGCAAAGACAAGGTAGAGATCAAGTGCAGGGGCCCTGTTGGTGGGGAAACACCAACAGAACCAAAACTTTATTCATTATTCTCTAACCTTAGGCACATTAAACAAGATAGAGTTAATGTTTATTTGTTTCATTTATTTATGATGAGGGTGATAAGATCACAAGATAGAGTATTAACGGTTTAATTGATTATGACTATCTTGCAAAGCAGGATGAGCAACATTTTAGTTCACATGAATGGGGGCTATGGGATCAGGAGAGTGGTTGTTAGGAACAAAGAACTAAACATGTGAACCTAAACAGGATGGATAAGGTTAGGTTTTGACTCCAACATGTTTGATTCTTTATGAACATGCCATAATTAGGGAAAAACTTAGTTAATAATAGCTTACCTCAAGATGTTACCTTTTATTAGAGTGTGATGGCACCGTAACACCTTGTGGTGATTATTACCTTTTGCTTGGAGCTTTCCTCAATTGGCTTCTTGTATATCTTGCTCCTAACTTGTCTCCTTCATTGTATCATCCTTTCTTTCTTCTCCTTTGAATTGTGCTAGGACCTTTTGCTCCTCTCATGGTTTTATTCTGCGTCGTTCTTGAACAACAACACATACCAGAAAGAATATACAAGTAGTAACGAGGATATTGTTGTTATAGGGCTAAAGGTCACTTTCTATGCTACAGAAAAGTTTGGTTGAAAATTTTAGCATAGATCTTTTATCTCATGTTTCCGTACTCACCTTGCTTTTCTAAAGGAATGATTTTATGAAACCTTAAGTTTGATTTTCAAGCATCAAAATCATTCGAACTTGTAGAAATTGATCAATAGTGAATAGAGAGATTGCAAACCAGCGTGTGGAGTGATGGGGGCATGTAAGGAGGAAGAGCACGATTGGATTATCCTTGGTGGAGTTGGTCTTTCCTCTTCCATGTGCCGATCATCCTTTAGTTCATCCTTGAGCAAGTGCTTTTGTTTGTAGACTTTGTTTGTGGCACTCCTCTTCTTTCTCTTGCTTCATCTCTAATGTGAGTTTATCTCGGGACTTCCCCAAGCTTATTTGAGAGTTCTTTTTTCAAGTAGGGGTTAGTCCAACAAAATATACCAATGTCTACACAAGTAATATTTAGTTCAATAACCAAACTAGACTCCATGTCTAATTTAATTAAGGAAGGCATTTTAACCTAAGCACCATGCTTAATTTAAAGAGCCTTTGAAAACATGCTATTTGTACTATAGCTACATTCCCCAAACCAAAGCATACTATGGTAGACAAAAGGGTAACATGAAAGCATTGTAGAGATTTACTCAAGTGAAGATGAAATAGTGTAGCAACTTGAGCATGTCTTAAAGGTAGAGACAACCAAGATAAGGTAGCAACATGGCAAGAATTATTAACGTGAATGATTCGGTGTTGCATGATAATTGGTTGGACATACCTTTACATTGTCATCCTTCTTTCTTTTTGCTCTTGACCTGAAATGGTTAGTAACAAAAATACCCGAAGGAATATTCTCGTAATTATATCTCTATGCTCACTACACAAGGGGGTGTTATAGCAAAAGATCTATACTTATATTACTTCCCCTAGAGTGCTTGTTTTAGGACAAAAAGCTCGTCCTTAGGAAACCTTCAAATATAATTCAAAATGATGAAGTGGTTTTTCCTTATATCACCAATCTCAACATTCAAGCCAATAAGATTGACAACCACCCTTTCTAAATCCTTATGAACAATTATCTCAAGGGGGTTGAGATCTTGTTGGTGGAAAGATTAGAGATGGCAATTAATTCAGGAGTTTGCTCACATGGGCAAGGATTGGATAGAATATTTAGGATGTAACTCCTATGCTCATGGATGTTCTCCAGCGAATAATAATGCTCTTCTTGGTCTTCATTAGATCCTTCATGATGTCTATACTTGGGATTTCTAAGATCGTAGGTAGACTCAAAAAAGAACACTAGAGGATTCATTGGGGTCAAGGATGAGGTTGAAGATGGGTTTGGATAAGTTATCTAGTCTGAAATAGAAGGGGAGAAGACATGAATGGATTCTAGATAGCTTTGCTCTCCTTCTATGGCGTTATTAGATATGCCATCCTTGGGTTCCCAATGTCCATAGTAAGAATAAGGATGCTCTCTAAGAGACTCTTCTTTAAGAGGTTTTGGTTTATAGGCACTCAAAGGTCTCCTGTGAGGCTAGAAGTTTATCTCCCAAAGTCATCACCATAAAAGAATTAAGGGTAGAATTACTTCTTCACTTGGAGGGGTTTAGAGTATTGATGATTTAGGATTGGTAGCTAAATCAAGGGATTGGAATGATTATGATCTGGCTATCAAAACTTCTTCTTTGGTCTAGAGGATGATTCCTTTTCTTCCTTTGGGTGTTCATGAAAAATTCTAAGAAAAAAGATCACACTCTTGAGTTTGTCAAGGACAAACCTTGCTTTAGAAAAGGAAAGAAAAGTTCCTCCAGAAAACTGCATGATGGTCATGCGAACAACTTTTCTAGGATGAGACCCAAATACATTATCCTTTTCAAAGGATAGGATTTGGCCTGAGGTTAACTACAGAATTCTCTCCTATAATGGGTTGTTTCATGATCATTTGGATCGGCCGTAGACCACAGCTCATAGCCAAGGGCTAGGATAGGTTCTAAAGATTCTAGTGGCCTGAACTTGTGCTTATGGGTGTAGCATAAGGATAGGTGTGAAATCTGAGGATCCCAAAAAGATATAAAAAGAAGAGAAAATATATAAAAAAAAGACTACACTAAAGTATGGTACAAGATTAGTTATACTCAATGTTTTCTCAGCAACCATTCTCCCCGACAACGGCACCAGAAATGCATGTTGGTATTTGATAAGCCTACTGAGAGATATTTATAATAATCCATAAGCGAACGGATCTGGGTGAGCACTTCACCGGGGAGAGGGTTTTAATATCGAATCCACAGGGAGGATGGTGTGAGGATAACCTGAAGCATATAACTAATCCCGAGCAGCAATCAAGGACTTGAGAGGATAAAGAGGTAAGGAGATTCCTACGGTTGTCTAGTTCTTACCCTTGTAAGCGATGTTGATATTGTCTTAAGGGGACATACTCAAAGGAAAACATGGATGAAACATGCAATCCTCCAGCAACATGGTCCTGCTTGGCCTATCATTCGGGGGGTGGACTCCAAAGGACTCAACAGGACTGTCACTCCCGCGATCTACCACACGGCCCGGAATGTAGGGTGTATTCACAAGCAACCTCGGTCTAAGCACCACGCCTAAACCTAAGCTAACTCCTCTAATCTATAGGGTCCTACAGATTAAAGTACTCAAACAAGAGTTGTGAACAATAAGAACATTTACTTACTTAAATAAGAAGTTAATCCGCCATAGAAGTCTCAGGATCAAGTGCCATGAGGCCTTTGATCACGGAGGTACAAGCATAGATGAGTCAGAGCAGTCAGGGTGCTTCCCCTTCTTCTACTCCACCCACTCTTTAGCTCTCAAGACTAGATCTAGTCACTCTCTTGGGGTACTACAAATCTAATCTCTCAACTTGATGCTTTGCTCTTCAACTCACTCTAGGGCTTCTAGTTCTACATGGTGTTCTAGTCTAGATTAGAACTAGAGAGGAGAGGTCAGGCCTCAGCCTGTTGAGTATTGAGTTGAATAATGAATTAGGGTTTAGCCACGGGGTCGAGGCGGTCTTCTTATATAGCCCTCGGCGATGAGCGAGGGACCCTTGGATCAAACCGACCTTCAATAACGGTGTAGATACAACCTCAAGGTCGGTGGTAAACCGACATAAAAATCTGAGGCCGACAGGTGGGACCCACCTGGCGGTCGCCGTGATTAATCCTGGTGATCGCCAAGGGTCAAGATCACAACGTGATATCCTTCCTCTGGTGTCTTACGGTATCTTCTAGAGTGTTTTAGTCCACATTTTGGGTTGAGTTACTTCACGGTTAAGTCTTGTCATCGTATGGGATGTAAACTCTTAGGTTTCTCACCGTTCTTATACGCTTTTTATCATTTTAATCCACGGAAAGATATAAATCACCAAAGCTCGTGGAATTATGTCGGTAAAGCCCCTAGACTTATGTTGATATTCGTTTTAAGCCCTTATTTCATGTTTAGTTGACTAGTAATATTATACTATAACGGTATCAACAAACGTCAATTTTTTACCATCAATTTTTGCATAAAATGATACAAAAGTAATCACAAACACTAGCTATAGCGTTTGATTCTAACAAGTTCCACGAGTTTAGTGTTCTCACTTATCTTGCAGGTTTTCTTTGAATAAAAGTATCTCAAATGATGGATTAAAGTGGACCATTGCGAAGGGCTCGGTGAGACGATCGAAATAGACATATTACTTGCCACATTTGGAGTCCAGAATCAGAAGTTACGAACCATGACCATTAGTATGAATTCCAAGGACCTAAAGGTCACCAAAAATCAGCTCGCCAAAGATGGGGCCGCCCGGCACCCAAGTTTGGCCAAATCGCCCATTGACTTACGGAACCTTCCTCCCTTAGAACTAAGGGATCCTTAGAATCATATCTAACCGTTGATTTAAGTCGGTTTTAGGTCGGTTTGATCCAAGGGCTCAGATTCATCGCTCAAGACTATAAATACAGGGGCAGACCTCACCCCTGAAACCCTAATTCATTATTCATCTCATCTCATTGATTAGAGAGGGGTCCCAATGTGAGGAACTCTCTACGCTCAATGTAGATCTAGGGTTAGACTTTATAATGTAATAGATTAGATCTAGTTGAGAGTTAGGGAGAGCGGAGGCGTGCTCCGGTTGGAAGAAGAGTCTTGAGTTTGGTATGTCTTTGTATCTTTACTTTACAAGACTTATGCTTTAATATATATTTATCTTCTCTATTTACTTTTATGCCTTTCATTTATATATGGTTAGTTTAGTTATTACACTTTGGCATAGGATCTTCGCTCGCACCGAGTGCTCTAGTTTTCATGAGATTAGAGTAGTAATTAATAGTGTAGACATGGCGTCTAGACTAGAGGTTACTCGAGATTGCACCCAATCCACCGGATAGTTTGGGGTAGCCCTAGGTGGTGACAGCCCTGACGGACGACGTATTCCCCCACGTTTGGGTTGGTGTTTGTAGGACTTTAGTCGAGCTTCCTAGCCCCCTTCTCATCTCTTTCTGTGGCTAGTGTTCTAATGTCCCAAAGTGTTATTGTGTGATTGCTATATCTATCCATATTCCGGTTATCTTAGAACCAAAGTAATCTGAAGTATTTAGGAATCTTGATCTCTCCCGTTGTCCTCTTGGTTAGCTAATCTATTCATTTATCTTTTAGTCATTTTATTATTCATAGATTACTTTTATATCATAGTCTTATTTATATATCATTTATCACTTACCCCACTTTAGTCTAGTTGGTTGTTGGTATAAATTAACGCATAAGCAGAGAAAAAAAATCCATAGCGCACGGATACCGATGTAGCTTTCACCCGGGAGTATTCCAAGGTATCGATTTCCACGGGGCGTGTGAAGTGTACTAGGAGAATTAGGATCATCCAAGGAAAGATAGATGATATGGGTAGAGAGGTTTTTGAGTTTTCTAAGTGGTTCTATCTAATTAAAGGTTCACTATACTTTATCTACTTTGGAGCAACAGGTCCGTTCTAACTCTCGAAAAAGACTGGAAAGAAGGTAGTTGGAAGAAGGTTGCCAAAAGCTCTACGAAAACACCAATCCACACGTGGTGGCTTACACAGGCCTAACAGGGCTGTCACCCCTTGGTCTACCACAACTAACCGTAGGATTGGGCACAACCTCAGGTAAACCCTAGTCTAGACACCACGTCTACACTAACGTTCACTACTCTAATCTAGATCTAAAGACTAGAGCACTCAATACGAGCAGAGATCCAGTAAATAATGTAAAGTAAGAACTAGAATTAAATAAGTGCTTAGAAATAAATGAAAAACACGGAGATTCTTTGAGAAGCGAACTAGTTCTTTGCAAGAATACAAAGTTGAAGAAGATCCGGCAAGTCAGGCTCTTGACTTTCTCCTCTACTCTCTCCACGATCTAGTTACAACTAGATGAACTTGATGAACTAGACAACTAGACAACTAGAGGGACCTCTCTTCTAATTGAAACCCTAACTTTTGCTCGTAGATAGATAATGAGGAGATGATCCTTAGGGTTAACCCTGGGTTGCTTATATAGCCCTAGCCGATGAATATGAACCCTTGGATCAAACCGACCTTGGCAACGGTGTAGATACAACCTTAATGTCGGTTACAAACCGACCTACGAAGCGGCCTTTGGTTTGGGCTCGGGACACCGCGGTCGCCATGAATGGGCCTGGTGATCGCCGGTCCTTCATGGATCCTTGGATCGAGCTTTCGTGGGTGCGTAGATCTCGTCAATAGCTTCGTAATGACTGGTATTTTCTTTGGAAACGGAGTCAGGATGAGAAAGTTATGGCCATTTTAGTGAACTACGTTACGCAATTGATATCTTTTGATTACGGACTCGAATATAGCAAACAATATATCCGTTTCGATCGTCTCGATGAGCTCTTTGCAATGATGCTATCTTGGAATATGTTTATAACATGTTTATTCTTCATATGTCTTGCAAACTCTAGGCTTTTCCTGTTTAGTCCCCGAAAATATATAAATCACCAAAACTTGTGGAACTATGTTAGTCAAACCCCTAATCTATGTATATATTCATTTTATACCCTTATTCCATGTTTAGTTGAGTTATAAATATATAGCTTAATAGGTGTCAACATTGGTTCGCTACGTTAGTAGATACATGATTGTGAGTTATTAGAATTCTTTACCATTAGCTTCCATGTGGATACGATACTCTAGAATACTCTTTAAAAGCTACAATGATGTTCTCAGGCGCTTGCGAGAATCTTTAATATTTTTTAGCACTTAACAAATATCAACAAGCTTTTTGGGCGCCATTGCCGGGGAAGCAATTGGCGTAAATATTTTAATAATGATCTTGATATCTGCTAATTTAGTATATCACTAGCTTTAGTAGGATTACTCTTGTTACGTTGAGTTGTGGAATAGACAGGACATAAGATGCCGTTGCGACCTTAAGCGAATTTCCATAAGAAAGAAGAAGAAACATTGAAGAACCCATGGTGCCCGATCATTCAAGGATTCATCAACATTGGAACCCCTGCTATCTCAAAGGTTTGTTTGTTATATATTTTGTTCTAACCATGTTTAGATTGAAGAAGTCGCCATCACAAGAATTCAAATCATATCTTAAGTGACGAATATAGAGCTACATATCATGGTAAGTATGATCAAGAAAGGTGAGATAGTCTTGCTCAGAGACTTTAAACTTTTTTGAGTGGTTATCTTTTCAATTTCTACATTCCATTGCATGTTTGCTTTGATTAATCCATGCATTCCCTCCACTTAGTTCGTGTTTTCTTATATTAAACCCACTTTGCATGTTTAGTTCCTTGCATATATTCATATCTTTTGCATCTAAAATAATAATAAAAAAATTCTTACCATGATCATATTCTTTCATCTTCATTTTGATTAAATTTCTATAGTGCTTTCATGCTACCTTTGTTGGCTATAGCATGCTTTGGTTTGGAAGTATTAGCTATACTGTCAAAGGCTTTTAAATTAAGCGTGGTGCTTAGGTTAAATAGCCTTCCTTAATTAAATTAGACTTGGAGTCTAGTTTGGTTATTGAACTAAAAATTGCTTGTGTGGACATTGGCTATTTTGTTGGACTAACCCCCTGTAGAAAATTCTCAAATTCAATTCGGGTTAGTCAAGAGATGAACTCTTATCGGAGATGAAGAAAGGCAATTAAAGAACTCCAACAACTTCGCACAAAAAGTTCGGTAAATATCAATTCATTCACTTTATCTTTTTGCTGCAAGTTATCTTTGCCTTGAACCATGTTAGAGTGTAGCCTCAAGTAAAACTTATCATATTAAACCTATGCTAAAGTTATCTTTACATTGGCATAGATAGAAATTTATATTATCTCATGTTTATTTATATATAACTTTTTGTCTTATGGAAAGAAAATAACAAAAAAATATGTGGACACATGAAGGTCCCTTTGTAAGAAAAAAAAAAAAAAATGTCGACACATGAAGGTTCATATATATATATAAATATTAATAATGTTCTTAGGACAAGTTTCCTTCGGGTATTCTTGGTCACTAACCATTGCGAGGATAAGAGTCAAGAACAAGGGATGAACAATGTCTAAGAACATGGGAGTTACAACACACTTTGAGGGATGATTCAACAAGTCACACTTGACTTCAAGTGTCGAAAGTGATGGCAAGGTGCAAGCTTGGGGAGGAAGGTCGACTCAATAAGATGATCCCTGACGTACTCCTCTTCACATGCCCCGCCACTTTGACACACCGGTTTGTAATCCCTCTACTCACTATTACTTTATCTTTATAAGTTTGAATGCTTTCTCAGATGCTATAATAAAGATCAAACTTAAAATGTAAAATAAAATCAAATCTTTAGAAAAGGTAGTGGTGAATAAAAATCATGTGCTAATTAATTAATCAAACTTTTCTATAACATAGAAAGTGACCTTTAGCTTTGAAAATAACACTACTCTTGCTATTACTTGTATATTCCTTCGGGTATGTGTTGTCAACTAATATTGCGGGAATAAAACCATGAGAGAAGCAAAAAGGTCTTAGCACAATTTAAAGAACAAGAAAGAAAGGACGATACAATAAAAGAGACAAGTGAGGAACAAGATACACAAGAGGCCAAAGAAGGAAAGTTTTGAGCAAAAGAAAAGGATCACCACAAGGTGTTACGGTGCCGTCACACTCCAATAATAAAGTAACATCTTGAGGTAAGTTGTCATTAATTAAGCTTTACCTTCATTATAGTTTGTTCATAAGAATCAAACATGTTAGAGTAACAACCTGGCTTGATCAAATTTTAGCTCAACATGTTTCATTTCTTTAATTGTACCACTCTTTTGACCTTGTAGTCCTAATAATGCAAGCTTAAAATGTTGCACCTCATTTTGAGAAGGAGGTAGTCGTAATCTTGAAATTATTTTTATAGACAAGACTTTCATGAGTTAAGTCATTTGATCCCTTCTATTAAAATGCTTTAACTACAATGTTTATTTTTTTATCGTAACTCTCATATCAAGATTAAATAGAGTATATAAAACACTAAACTTTTCTTGCTCTGTGTGCCTCAGGTTAGAAAAGAATGAAGATGTTTTGGTTCTGTTGGTGTTTTTCCACCAACAGAGCCCATGCACTTGATCTCTACTTTATCTTTGTAATCGGGACATACTTCAAGCAAAGCTTGGGGAGACAATCCCTTAAATCCTGAGAAGTCCTAGATCTACGAATAGGTGCACTAAAGCAAGATGCTGCTAGCTCTTCCTATTCAAGCTTCACTTCAAAATACTGGACGACCAATGAACATGGATGATACACCTGAGGGTTAATAAATAAAGGGCAAGAATAAAGATCGTTGGAACAAGGATACTAAGAAGTCAATAAAGAAGAAGTTAAGGAGGAGGTAACTCAACCTTTGGCCAACTCACCAACCAAGAGAGTATGGAAAAGGAAAGAAAGCCCACCTCTAGAACCAGAGACATCCTCTCGTACAACATCCAAGGTAACATCTTGAGCTCTCAATACAACCATTTGTGCCTTTTGATGAACCATGGGAGGAATGAATCTTAACACACTCAGGTAAGTAAGAGCATCTCCAACAGGTTTTGCAAAATATACTTGGCAAAACTTGTGATTTGCCAAGTCACAAAATATATGCCAAGTGAAAAAATTGTGGTTCTCCAATAGTTTTGCAAATTTAGCATGTCAAAAAAGAAAAAAAAGGCAATATGCAACATGCAAGTAGGGAGATGATTTTATTTTTCGTGGTCAATACGCAACATGCAAGCAAGGAGAGGATTTGCCAAGTCCCACCCAGCTTGGCATATTTGCCTAGTTGAGGATGGTTTATGCCAAGTTGCCCAAAATGCCAATCCACATTGCAAAACTGTTGGAGACCACTTTTCCATGTTTTTGGCAAATTTGAAGAATGCAAACCCCGTTTGCAAAAACTGTTGGAGTTGCTCTAAGTTATCCTTTACTTTAGTTTTGCATATTTCCATTACGCATTAGTAACTTTTCCTTTAGCATATCTACTTCATCATATATATCTGCATTAGAAAAGAAAATAAATATGTTTCATGCATGTTATCCTTTTTAAAAACTTAAAGCCCCATGCAAATACTTCTATGGCATAAACACCCACAGTGAATTTTTGTTGTGGAGGCATAAAAATAAAGTTTGCATTCATTCTTATTTTCCTTTATGCATTTTAGATATGAAATATATTAGCTTTTGCTTAAATCCCTGTTAAAGCTTAATCTTTGTTTGTCATTAAAAAGCTCTAGATAATTAAAGCTAAAAATATCCAACCGCTAATGCTTAATCAATTCCACGAGCTTTGTTGTCTATTTGAGTTTCACAGATTTAAAGCATCAATGAGCCACGACGAGAAGGAGATGTTCAACCACTCGATAGAGCATTAACTCAACAGTCGTCATCATCAATGCTCCATCAAGGAAGGACAACATCGCCTCCGTTCGTCTACCTCATCTCAGCACCTACACGTCAACCTAGCTTAGGGGAGACCACCCTAAGTTAGTAAGATAAGTATCTCTTTATTATTCTTTTTATTACTAGCTCATATGATTGCTTGTTTTTCTAAAAAAAAGACACAAAAGATGCATAAAATTTTAAATCAAATAAAAGTTTGTCTTAGCTATATATATGTTTTTATTGTGTGGTTAGTAAGTTTAGTGTTAGAATAAAGTTTGCTTTGGAAATGATGAATAGTTGCTCATTTGTAATTCTTTTTAGTACCTTGATTTTAAATTGAAATTCCTTCATGGATACACTTGTTCTGATCTAAGTTTGCTCTAAACCCTAACTTGTGGGTAGCATATACTTGATCTAAGTCTAGGTAATTGGGGGATATGATATGAGAGAGTCCGAAAGTAAAATTTGTTTATCTTGTCCTTAGTGAAACTATATACGGAGATTTGTTTTGAAAATTTAAAATCTTTCATGATGAGCTCTTGTTTGGCGGTGTTAAATTCCTACCAAAGCCATATTTATGATATTTAGATTAGAAAAATGTTGGGGAGGGACCCTCGCCGTGAGACCCAAAAGTAGCTCACGGGCCCAAAAGGCGACACCCCAGGGGCGGGGGCGGCGCACAAGGAAGCGACCGCCCGCAGCGCTGGGGCAAGCGAGACCAGTCACACCCAGCGGCGCGTGGGGCGGCGGGCGGAAGCCCCCACACGCGGCGCGGGCGGCGAGGGGAGAAGCCACGCCCCACGCCCGGCGGGGGGCGGCGAGGCGAAGCCACACCCCGCGGCGCGGGGGGCGGGCCGGGCCACGCCGCCGCAGCGGGGGCGGCGAGACAGTCACACCCCGCGCAGGCGGGGGGCAACCGAGACCCAGTGACACCCCGCGAGTGCGGGGAGCGCGAGACCGAAGTCACACCCCCCGCAGCTCGGGGGCAACGAGACCAAGTGACACCCCGCGTGTGCGGGGCAAGGCCGGGTGGGGCCGGGACCCAGTGGCGGCGGAAGAAGGGGAAACCCTAATGAAGCCCTTGCCGCTGGCGTTAGGGCGTGTGTCTTTACCCTAGCGCCCTTGGCGGGGATTTGTGCCGGATTGCCCTGCGCGGGGCCCTAGTAAATGCGCGGCAAGTGTGCTTTGTCGACATGTAACAAAGAAATACCGACGGACGCCTATAAATACGGACCGACGGGACGTATGTAGGGGACGGTTGGTGGGAACTTTTATGACCTATCAACCGAAAAGACATTCCCTCGGGATCGACACCTTTGTCCACGTCTCGCGTCGGGGACCCAGCCGTGGGCCCAAAGATCTCCCCTTCACCCCCTCAGGAAGCCCTCGCCCCTCCTCCCGCTACCCCCGTAGCGAAGGCCGTGGGGCGGGAGCGTCACCCACAGTTGGCGCGCCGTCAGGTGGGGGCCGAGCACAAAAGCTATGCCCGGCAAACACTCGCGAAAGCGTGGGGGGCACGGCACGCCGCGGCCGGGACCCGACCCCGGCGGGGCGATCGCCCCGACGGGGGACGCAGCCCCGCCCGGAGCCCAACCCCTCCGGCCGGAGGGTGCCGCGCCCCACCCCTCCCGGGCCCCATTTGTTTCCGTGTCGAACATGGGGGCAACGGAGTCCCCGGTCGAGCGTATCCGGCTACGGAATTTGGCGAGGTCCGGCCAGCCCGTGGCGGAAGAGGTCGCGCAAGGCCGAGGCTCGGTGGTGCGCCCCGGCCGTTGCGCCCGGCCGCCCTAGGGCGGAGAAGTATACTCGGGGACTTTTCGTCGGGACCGGTGGGGGTTCACCAAGGCGATGAAGACGAAGAGGCGGCGGGAACCGCCGCAGACTGGAAAACCTGCCGGCGCAAATAGCCGGTAGAAACGCGGTACCGAAACCCTCGGCCGAGGAGGCCGCTGCGCACCATCGAAGACCAAGGCGAGGCAGCGAGGGGGTAGCTAATCGGGGGTGGAGCAGCAGCTCGTAGCCTCGCGGGAGATACATGGCTCGCATGGGGCCCCGAACCTCGGCCCGGGCATGCGCACCAAGCCTTGCCCGACACCGCCCCGCCGCCCATCATCACCCGGACCAACTCCGCCGCCAACCACCCGGTTGCAAACCCCGAACACTCACGCCCGATCGCGGCTATGTCCAACCGAACCCCCCACCGACCCACGAAAACCCCAGTAGGCGAAGATCGGCAACCGCGAACCTCGCACTATGATACCGCATCCCCATTCTCGTTTGCCCTCCAACTGGTGGAGTGGCCCGCCTCCTATAGCCACCACCACTTACCCGGTATACGGGCGGGACGGACCACGCCAATTTATCATGTCCTCACGAGGCTGCCGTCGCGGCGGTAGGGGGACGAGTCCACCATGGTGAAATCCTTCGTCATAGTGGCGAGGGACATCGCCCAGTCGTGGTATTCAACCCTACCCCCCACCACCATCAGCAGCTGGTCCGAGCTCCGATCGGCACTACAAACAAACTTCAAGGGGGTAGACTCGGCGATAGCCAATTCCACCGAGCTCCTCAGTGTCATTCAGAGGCCAACCGAACCCCTGAAAGATTGGTGGCGGAGGTTTCTCCACACCAAAGCAAGAACAGAGGGGGTGACCGACCAAAGTGTCATAATGGCGGCCCGGGCGTGCATTAGGCCGGGTCCCCTGCCATTCCAAGATCGAGAGGAGACAGCCCAAAACCCTCGCCGAACTCCATGAGATAATGGAGAAGTACTTGCCGAGCCGACACCGACCCACAAAACCAAACTCGAAGCTTTCCACCCACAACCCTTGCAACCCGCTACCCCGCAACAAAGACCACCAAGATCGGAGCACCTCCCTACCCGGACCGCGCCAGTCGCAAAGCAATAGACACCGCACCCCCGCCCGAGCAAAGAGCAAACCACCCCTCCAAGCCGACTTACCAACCAAGGGACCCGCGGTCGTACAACCCCAGTCGCGGCCAGGGGTTCAACCCAGCAAAAAGCAACCCCTCTTGTCACTATTGCGGGGTGGACAAGGGTCACTACACCAAGCAATGTCCATACTTCGCGAAGGGGAAGGAGTTTATGGATAGCCCGACAAGCCTCCCAACAAAACAACCGCCAAATCAACCACACTCGGAGACCGGCTCAACCTCTGCGGCGTACGTCATTACTCTTACACCCCCTCAGAACTACGGAATCCCCTCTATATTGGCCCCGACTACCCGGCCTTCAATCAACCCCCATACCGGCACCCGCACAACCAACCTCGGATGCGGCAACCCAGGCCTACACCGTTACCCATCCCCCGAGGCCCGGGCCAATACCACCCGAACCCCGCACTACCGCCACCTCCGCCACTTCCAACCTTACCACCGCCACCCCCACCACCACTAGTAAAGCAAGAAATGCCCACCACACTAAACAATCCTACCTCCGCCTACGGAGAGATCCTGGCCATCTCCGGGGGATCCAATGAAGACCACGGTAACAAAAGGCAGAGAAAGGAGCACTACCGCAGGGTACACCATGTGGCCGCGGAGGGCCCTCACAGGAACAACCAATGGTCCCACATCCCAATCACATTCAACGCAGCAGACATGAGGCTCAAGGATTATCCTCACACTGACGCGATGGTAATCAAGACAAACGTCGCAGGATGGATCATGAACAAAATCCTGGTCGACATGGGAAGCTCCGCGGACATCTTATTCACCTCCACCTTCGACCACATGAGATTTGATCGTAACCTCCTGGAGCCCGCAGGAAACCCTCTCTTCGGTTTCGGAGGCCAGCAAGTCAGAGCAGTGGGGAAGATTACCCTGCCAGTCACCTTCGGGGACCAGCCCCACCCCCGAACCGAGAACATAACCTTCGACGTAGTCGACATGCACTACAATTACAATGCAATCTTCGGCAGGGGCATCATCAATGCATTCGGAGCAGTGATCCACCTAGGCTATCTCTGCATGAAAATGCCGTCGATTACCGGAGTCATAGCAGTCTTCGGAGATCAAGACCTCGCAAGGACCGCGGAGGGGGCGGTCGCCCCAGGGCAGCGAAACGTACACGCCCTCGAACAGGACAAGGAGGAAAAGAAGAAAGAAAACGAGGCCCCCAGGAGGGGCGCATGGACCTCAGCGTGCCCAACCGGTGGGAGGAGACCAAGTAGATCGGGCTCTTCCCGAATGATGAAACCGAGTAGTGACTATCTCCGCAATATTGGACCCCGTCTTCGAGGCAAACCTCACCCAATTCCTCCGCGACCAACTGCGATGTCTTGGCGTGGTCGGCCGAGGACCTCCGTGGTACCGATCGGGAGTTAATTGAACACGAGGCTTAACATCAAGGAAGGAGCAACCTCGTGTAAGCAAAAGCTCCGACAAATGTCCAGGAGAAAGCAAGCGGCGCAAGTCGAGGTCAATCGCTTCCTGGACACAAAAGTGATAAGGCTTTGTGAAATACCCAACCTTGGCTGTCTAATGTGGTTCGGTCAAGAAAGCAAGCCTCTCCAAAGACAAAGGCAGAACCACCAAGGTGGAGGATGTGCGTAGACTTCACAAGCCTCAACAAAGCCGCCCAAAGGATGACTTCCCTTTACCACGAATCGGACGCTTGTGGACGCGACCGCGGGGTGCGAAATGCTCTCCCTTCTCGATTGTTTCTCGGGGTACCGCCGGATATGGATGAGCAAGGAAGACGAGGAAAAGACCGGCTTCATAACACCCTTCGGCACTTATTGTTTCAGAAGAATGGCAGAGGGCCTCCAAAAAGCGGGGCTCAACCTTCGCAAGAATGACCGTGGAGGTCCTCGCGGAAGACGACAAAGCAATCTCCGCCTACGTTGATGATATCGTTGTATAGAGCAAGCTCAAACTGGACCACTTAGCAGACCTCGAAAGAGCGTTCCTGAAACTCTGCTTGGGGGCCAGGCTCAAATTAAACTCCGCGAAGTGCGTCTTTGGGGTCGACAAGGGTAAGGCTGGCTGGGATGCCTAGTTTGCGAATCGGGCATCGAAGCAAACCCAACCAAGATTCAAGCAATCACTCAGATGGAACCCCCGACAAATAGGAAGTTGGCACAACACCTCGCGGGCCGCATGGCCTCCCCGAGCAGATTTATCTCAAGGTCCGCCGAGCGGGGCCTACCTTTCTTCCAGGTCTTGAGGGCATCGGGCCTTTTAGGGGGGCGTCGAGTACAACAGCAGGCCTTTGAAGATCTCAAGCACTATCTCCTTAACTTGACAACCCTCGCAACACCAGAGCCTGGCGAGGGCCTCCTCCTGTACGTGGCAGCCTCCCCGCACGCGATAAGCGCGAGTTCTCACTAAGGAAGTCCCCCGAGCAACACCAAGTGCGTCGGCTCCCCATCTACTATGTATCGAGAGGCCTTTGAGGGCCCCAAAAGCAACTACACCGAGCTTGAAAAGGTAGCATACGCCGTGGTCATGGCCGCAAGAAAAGCTTAAGCATTACTTCCAAGCACACGAGATCACAAGATGCCGTCCTGCTTCCCGTTGGAAAACATCTTCAGAAATCCCGAGTCAGTGGGGAGGATTGCCCATTTGGGCGACTAAGCCGAGACCACGCGATCAAGTTTGTGGGACGTAGCGACAATCAAGTCTCAAGCCCCGGCGATTTCGAGCCGATGGACCCCGGCGTGTACAACCAAGCGTGAAGCTAGACCCAATTTGGACAAAGCACACCGATGGCGCATCGGGCTCAGCGGGTGCGGGGATCGCAGACTATTCTCATATCACCATCCGGCGTAAAACTACGCTATCTGCGAGGTTGGATTTCCCATGCACCAACAACATAGCGAGTACGAGGCGAGTTCTGGCGGGCCCTAGACAAGCTTCGGGCTCTATCGGCCACGAAGAGCCATCATCGAGCAGACTCGAGGTTGTCTCGGGCCACGTCGAGAAAAGCCGCGGAGAGCTCGAAATCGTAATTACGAACGTACCTTCTCGTGGTCGAGGAAAACGGAGGCCTTTTTTTCCGGGCATCACGACAAAACCATAGCGGGGAGGGACAACGGCGGGGCCGACGAGCTAGCGGCGGCAACACAAAACCCGCTACCCCCGACATGTTCTACGAGGTCCTAACGAAGCTTTTTGCCGTCGAAGGATCTCCACCCACGGCCAAGTTCGTGAACGCCATAGCAAGCGAAGGCGGAGGGCCCCCGATAATAGCATACATCAAAGGGCGCCAACCCGGAGTCAAAGGAAGAGGAAAAGAGGATAGCTTAGAAAGTAAGGGGGTACAGAATGATCGGCGACCAACTGTACAAGGCACCAGTCACAGCACCCTGGCTCAAATGCATCTTAGCCCCGGAAGGGAGGGCAATCCTCCGCGGAGGTCCACGAGGGCATATGTGGCTCACACAACGGACCTCGCGCCCTCGTCGGAAAAGTATTGAGACGGGGCTTCTGCGGCCAACCGCTCTCACGGACGCGGAGAACCTCGTCAAGCATTGCGAAGGGTGCCCGGCTAACGGCCCATCACTCAAACCTCCCAGGGCGACCACCACTCCAACACGCCCAACGTGGCCTCTTCGAGGAGATGGGGCATCGATCTCGTCGGGCCTATGCCCGGCGACACCCGGGAAACCTCCGCCCATGATCGTAGCCATCGAATACTTCACAAAATGGATCGAGGCTCCCCTAGCCCACGATAACCTCCCGCTCAGTGCGAGAAGTTCTTCCGGCAACAAATCATATGTCGGTTCGAGGTCCCACGAGAAATCACGGTGGACAAACGGCACTCGGTTTGGCCGTGAGGCCTTCAAGCGGTTACGCTTCCAGATCGGGACTAAAATCCACCGCCTGTCGGGGGCACCCTCAATCTAATGGCCTCGTCGAGAGGGCCAAGCGGTACAATCCTCCAAGGCATCGGCTCAAAAATCCAAGGCAGGCCAAGGGGAACTTGGGCGGAGCACCTCACACGGTCGTATGGTCGCACAATACCTCCGAATGCAGCGACAAAATTCACTCCATTCAAGTTCTTTGTTCGGAGAGGAGGCCGTACTTAGGAGGAACTTACTCCACGGTTCCCGAGAACAACCCCTCGCGCCACCGAGAGGAGAACCCCCGCTCGCCCGGCGACCTTGTCGAAGAAGTGCGCAATCAGGCCGTTCTTAACCTCCACTCTTACCAGCAAGAAACACGCAAATGGCGTGATAAAAAGTCGAGACCCCGCAACCTCGCGGTCGGAGACTTCGCCCTCATCGGGAAGCAAAACGCTCGGATGGCGGGGAAAATTCGTAGCCAAGTGGTCGGGACCCTTCCTCGTCACAAAGTCGACAAGGCCCGGCTCTTTCCACTGCGAGACCTCGACGGAGGCGACCTACCGCCTTTGGAACATAGGCGACCTCCGCAAATACTACCCGTAGCGGTGCCACACACCTTGGCGCTCGCGACTGTAAGATTTGTCCGATCACTTTCTTTTTGTTTCCTTTTCGCTTTATAAGTTTTGTAAGACTCTATCATGTAACAGGGGCTGCACTCTTTTTTCCTCGCGAAGGGGCGTGAGGTTTTTAACGAAGGGCGACACCCTATTCTATCAATATATGCGAGATCTTTTCCCCGAAAACTTGTGTTCGCTTTCAAACCACGGCACGCGAAAGGGCGGGGCGGTGACCCCGCCCTCATCGGCGGATTTCCGGCGAAAATGATTGGCCTCGCCCGGGCTGCGGCATCCACCCTCGCCCCAAGCGCTTGACCAAACATGCGAGGGCTCGCAAATCGTCAAACCCCACGTAAACGCACGCCACGCGGAGGAGGTAACAAAAGGCGCGCACCACGGCAAAACGCGCGGGGGGGCCAAAAAACGCATAACCCCGACGGACCCCCGAGTATGGGCCGCGGAGGTACAAAAAGACGCAAACCCCAAGCAAAACGCGCCGGGGGCCTCGCAAAAAGCGCAACCCCGACAGCGGACCCGAGTATGGGCCGCGCGGAGGTACAAAAAAGACGCGACACTCGCAAACGCCGCGGGCTCGCAAAAACGCGGAAATCCCGACGCGGACCCCGAGTATGGGCCGCGGAGGTACAAAAAGACGCAAACCCCGCAAACGCGCCAAAGGCTCGCAAAAATGCAACCCGACGCTGACCCCGAGTATGGGCCGCGCGGAGTACAAAGACGCAAACCGGCAAAACGCCGCCGTGGCTCGCAGAAAAATACAACCCCTGGCGCGGACGGACCTCGAGTATGGGCCCACGTGGAGAGTACAAAGACGCAAACCCCGCAAACACGCGAGTGGGCTCGCATAAAAACAACCCGACGCGGACCCCGAGTGCGGGCCGCGCGGAGGTACAAAGGCGCGCACTTCGGCAAACGCGCCGCGTAGGCTCCCAAAATGCAACCCTCGACGCGGACCCGAGTGCGGGCCGCCGGGAGGTGCAAAGGCGCACCACAGCAAAACGCCGCAGGGCCTGCAAAATGCAAACCCGACGCGGACCCGAGTGCGGGCCGGCCGACAGCACACCCTAGCAAAAACGTGCGGGGGCTTGCAAAACATAAGCCCCACGCGGGCCCCAATCATGCCAAGAACGACCCCAAGGACATCAGTAGTTAAGGAAAAGTTATTCAGTACAACGCAATAAATAAGCCCACCAACAAAAGGACAAATGCTTTGCTACCCTCGCAGGCCAAGGACACCCTACCTAACCCCATCAAAGCTAGTGAGGTGCCACAAGACAGCCCCCGAGACACTATAAAACCCAGCACCCGACACCATGCCAACGACACATCACGAAACCCAAGGCCACAAGCCAAGCGAGCTACATCGGCAATCCAATGCGCCCGAGCTAGCCAGCCCACGCTCCTACAAAGCAATCCGCCCGTACACCTCGCAAAAGCAACACCATAACCATAACCCCCGACAATCGCGATGGAAAATGTAAAACACCACCAACTAGCGAGTGCAACAAGGGCTCCCGCAAAACACAACCACGAGCCGGCCTTGCCCAGCGCTTGAATCCGGGGCTCGGCAAAAAGCCTCGTTTCCGGAGGTGGACACCGCAATGGAGAATGTAACATCCTCCCGAGCGGTAAGCCACCAAAGGAATCGAAGTTCCAAGGGCGCCTCGAGAAGTCCGCCTGTCAAAGGCCCCCCAAGCCAGGCTGCGGCAAGCGATCCCCCGCCCCAACCGAGCCTTTACAAGAGGGGCATTCGGCGCAAGTTTCCCAACCGCCACCCTCGACACCGCATCAACCAACTCGGGAGAACCCCGGGCATCAGGGAGAAGAAGACAAGGAACCCGCGTCCACATAAGTAGGAATAGGAGGCCTCGGAAAAGCCATCTAGCAGGCAACCCCGCACATTCTAGAAACCCGGGGGGTAACCTTGGGCAATCTAGTAGAGAAGCCTAGCTAGTCGGTTTCCTTTATCCCTTAAGCAAGGAAAGCATTGTAGATAGTCAATCCATTTTGTACAAAAACATGTCTCACGCCTTCAAAAACTTAAAATATTGCTATCCCCGTCATTTGCGACTTCGCCTACATGACTAAAACTCCATGAAATAGCGAGCCTCGCTAAAAAAGCTGGAAGGCGCCACATTGCGACTTCATCCGCGCAACTAGGAACCCGCAAATACGCGAGCCTCGCTAAAAAAGCGTAGGCGTCGCCTTGCGACCGTCACGCAACCAAAAACCCCGCGAAGCGGCGAGCCTCGCTAAAAAAGCGGTAGGGCGTCGCTACGACTTCGCGTCTACACAACAAAACCCCGCTCACGGCCCGAACCTCGCTAAAAAAAGCGAGAGGGCCTCGGCTGCGACCGTTTAAACAACTAAAACTCTGCGCCGCACGCGAGCCTCGCCAAAAAAGAAGCGAGAGGGCGTCAACTGCGACTTCGTCCCTCTAAGCAACTAAAACCCCGCGAGCGAACCTCGCCAAAAGAAAAGCACAACAAGCGTCGCCGCGACACTAGTTAGAATGACCAAAATCCGCTAACAAGCCAACATAAAATGAAACGAGGGACAAGTGTACAACAACCCCGCGAAGGGGGACAACCTTACAACAACCCCGCGAAGGAGGACAAGTTTGCAACAACCCCGCGACGGGGAACAAATTTACAACAACCCCGCGAAGGGGGACAAGCTTACAACAACCCCGCGACAGGGAACAAGCGTACAACTACCACGTGAGGGGGGACAAAATAACGGTAAACCCTCAACCACGAGACCTTCTCGGCCTCTGCTCAATAAAGCCTTCGAACTTCCCCAACAAGAGCCGCGAAGAACCCACTCCACGAACTCCGCCCGTCAACCACCTCGGCGTCAAGGAAGAAGCCTTCGAGCCCACCCTTCGACTGGGTCACCCAAATACCGTCGGATCCCCCACCACACTCGGTGGACCCCACAACAAGGGCGGAGCCACGACAATAGGGAGCGACCCGAAAGAACCCTTGGCCGTGGGACTCGACGCGCAAGTCCCGAACATCCAACTCCACGGGCCCGGCTTGGGAATAACCACCACACCTTCGCTATCCACCTCGAAACCAACCTCGCTCGCAGGCGATAGCCCGACTTCCCTCGTCCCCGAGGTCCTCGCCAAGCACGACCGAAGAAGGCCCGACCCCCAAAACCAACCGCTCCACCGGGCGTCGATCGAGATCATACCCACGCCAAAATGCCTCCACGGCCGATTCTTCACATCATACCTCCGTGTCCGCGCCCACCAAAAGGCTTGAAACTAAGCCACAGGTACTTAGCCATCGCGACGAGCCCAAGTCTCCCGAGATGAAAATATATCGATAATTCATCATCGGGGGACGATGTTCAGCACCCCCGCCGCGGTATGATCTGCGAGCGAGCTAAGGGTCGAATTCCTACCCCGCAAAAATTCAACACATCCCCGCAAAATGACACGATGAGCGACAACTTGATTAAGGAAGCATTAGCATAATTAAACAAGGTTCACCCTCGACGAGGCGACCACAAATTAAAAGTACTCAATTAGTTACAAAATCCCTGGGGCCCCTAACCCTACACACTTTAGAAGCCATCACTCCCGCGAGGTCTCAACGGCCGGGGAGAAGAAGGGCCCGAGCCGTCCTCGGCGGCCCGACTCAAGGCCGGCCGACCGGCGTCGTGTCCCTTCCAGCGGTTGCATCATCATCGGCGGCTCCACCGTCGGGGCGTTTTCAGCGTCGGGAGCGGGGAGGAGTCGGACCTGCGGAGGACCTCGACATCAGCGAGAAGCCTGCGTCGTTCCGGCTTCAAGCCGCCCCGCCCGGCCTTTGCCACCCGAATACTCACGTCGGCATGACGAGCCCGAGCACATAAAAATTGAAGAATGAACATCGCGAAAAAACACGTACGGTGCGG
Organism: Hyparrhenia diplandra; assembly: GCA_015847255.1. Taxonomy (NCBI): domain Eukaryota; kingdom Viridiplantae; phylum Streptophyta; class Magnoliopsida; order Poales; family Poaceae; genus Hyparrhenia; species Hyparrhenia diplandra. Next base: position 59,833 of record JADLZK010010800.1, read on the forward strand.
TCGCGGCTTGGGCCTCCTCCATCGCCACGTCATGACCAACCTCGATAAAGAACTTTTTCATAAACCTCCCGCCAAGTAGCGGAGGTCGGCGTCCTCGCGCACCCCGCCCATCTCCTCCCTTCGCGGGAACTTCAGCTTGCGAGGCTCATCGAGATGCGGGCACCCGTGAGCATAAGGTGTGCCCGAGTGCCATCGCCCCCCACGTACCCGCCCGAAGTCGCCGCATGATGAACCAGCGGAGTCACGCGGAAAGCGTTGATTTCAGCCACTTTCGGCGATGGCGGCGAGCTCCACGGTGGGAAGCGGGGTAGAACCGCCGCTCGCCCGCGTCCACCAAGACGCTATCGAGGGTTTCCTTCACCGGCCCAGCATCCCTTAAACCACGCATCATCGCGCGAGGATAGCCTCTCCTCCAACTCTGCCACCTTCTTGAGCGGACTCCTCCCCGGACCTGGCCTCCCGTGCCTTGGTGACCAAGTCAACGTTACGCCGAGGGGAAGTCTCCACCACATCGTCGTGGGCCTTTCGAAATTTCTCTTGCAAGGAGGCGTAAGCCTCCGCTTCGCTTCTTCAGCTCCGCTTTCGGGACGCGCCACCTCCGATTGGCACGCTCCACCTCCTCGGCCCCCTCTTCTGCTTGGGGTCCTCCGCATCATCCTTGGCGCCACACGCGCCCAGCGGTCGGCGCCAAGACCGGGATCTCCACGGCCTTGGCTCGCGATATCTTCCTCTAACTTCGAAGGATAGGCGATGTTCGCCTGGAATCGCGACGCGCCCCGTACACCGTGCCAAGGAAGCGCCTCTCCGCTTCATTAGACACAATTGGCACTCCCCGGCGTCGGGCGTGGTGGCAGGTCCGACTCGGATCCAAGGGGCAACCTCCCGGCGAACACAGGAAGTTGGCGGCGCGGCGGCGACCATGCCCCGCTTCCGGCGTGATCCTCGCAAGTTCCCCCACCGATCTCGGCCCCCCACCAGGATATGGCACCGGACGTGATCCGGCCGGGGCGGGGCACAGCGGAGGGGCACCACCGCGAGAGGCCCACGAGGTGCTTGGCGCCTCGGGCGCGGGCCGGCACCCGATCGTCATGGGCGCCGCAGGTCGGCCACCTCTAGCCGTGGGCGTCGACATCTTCGGTCGAAACATCCTCGACCAGGTGTGAGGAGAATCCACCTCTTCTTCCTGCGGGAGAGGGGTCCACATGGGGCTTGGCGGGGAAGGACCCGATCCCCCATCGACGGCTTGACGGCCGTCTTCCACCTCAAGCTCCCTTTCGAACTCGCGATGTCATGAATAAAGGACGCCCTCGACGGCGCCCGCACCCCGCCGGCGGATGAACCCGCGACGGTGGTAACCCGTGTCCACGGGGCGCCCGCCCTACCTCCGCCGCGCCCGCATGCGATGAACCCTGAGCTGGTCCTCTTCTTCCGTTGTTTGCCGGGGACGTCGGGGGCGTCGGAAGTAGTGAATGCTAAGCCGTGAACACCGGTTCGGCCTTTTTGCGGCCTCGAGTGCGGCGAATCCTCTTGCATTCGGCGTCGCCGCGCCTAGCGATCAACTCCTCGGTCCGGTGTCCACCTCGGACGAGGACCCGGTTGATGGCCACCTTCGAGTTGGCCCTGCGGATGCGGTGGTCGGAGCGTGAAGTCGACCTTGGTGACTTACGGTCCAACCCCGCCGGTTGTCGAGCATCTTCCACCTCTGCCACGCTGCGGCGCCGGCAGGGGGCACCACCCTCACCGCCACGAACTCCTCCACCAAGTCGCGTCCGTTAAGTATCGGGACATGTTGGCGGCTTATCGCTGCTCGCCATAATGTTGATCTCCGCCCACTTGTCCTTAGGGGGTCCCGAGGAGTCCCGCGGGGGCCCGCACAACTCGAGCCTCACGGAAGGCGGGTAGTAGAACCGCCGACAACCGGTCGGCGGTCCACTTGCTCTTGCGCACCACCCGCACGGCCGGCGGCGGTTCGCGTGCAGCGAAGGTGTGAACCGCATCTTGCGCCCGCTTGTTGCAGCCCCTACGATCCCCGCCGGAGCGAGGTTGCGGGTGGTGCGATGGGCGAACGGGGAAGGCGCCCACGTCCGGCTCCGAGCCCCGCGGCGGCATACCCGGACGAAGATCGAAGCTTTGTGAAGCACGCCGGGTTCAGGTGGTGGAAGCGGAGCCGAGGCGCTTCATTACCTCTAGCACGAACCAGCGGCGACGGAGGCCGGCGAGAGGAACTCCGCGAACACCACCACCTCGTTCGCCTCGGGCTTCGGGAAGCGGGTCGCCGTAGCCCGGGTCGGGCCTTACCGCCGGCCGAGGTAACCCAACTCCCTCGTACTCCTTGACTTGGCCTCCCCGGCCTTGCCGAGAGGAAAGCGACAAGGTAGGAGGGTCTCCCCTTCTCCTTGCCCCTCGCGGCATCTGCCGGGGTTTTCGACATCTTCATCACGAAGGGCTAGAGAAAGGCCTCGCGACGGCACTTCAAACCCAAGCCCCGAAGACGCGAGCACGAACGGGTTTAAAGTTTAAAAGCAGCGAAGGCAGGTAAAAGCAAGAGGGCGAGTGAAAAGTGAGTACGCGAGTTTTTTTCGCGAGGCGTCGGCTATTTATAGGGGAAGCCAGGCGGTGTGGGAGCGGACCCCGGGCGCCCGATCGGCCGCCCGTGCCGGCGGTTGGCGTTCAACGCCCCATATCCGAGCGGCGGCGCAATCGCCCCATCGGCAAGACCTAACGCGGCAAGGCCCGCGATGCCGGCCCGTGCTGCAACTAGGGCGTCGGCGGCAAGGTTGGCAAATACGCGCCTCGACCATCCGCGGGCCTCCCCTCGAGTTTTCGATTTGCTGCGGCCGGACGACACAGGACCATACCCGAGGGGCTACTTTGGCGTCAGCAAGGTTAACCCGCAACGCCTCGACCATCGGGCCTCCCTCGGGTTTTCGTTGCTGGCCGGGCGACAGGACCATACCCCAGGGGCTGCGTTGGGGGGAGGACCTCGCCGTGGGACCCCCGGTAGCTCCCTGGGCCCAAAGGCGACACCCCGCGAGAGGCGCGGGGTGGCTACTTCAAGGAAGCGACACCGCGACCTTGGGGGTGCGAACAGTCACACCGCGGGGGGCGGAGGAGGCCCGGAAGCCACCCCGCGGGCCGGGGGGGCGCTGAGGCCCTGGCCGCCCGCGGTAGCGGGGGAGACCGGAAGTCACACCCCGCGCGGGCTCGGGGGCAACGAGACGAATGACACCCCCCGGTCGCGAGGGAGCGGCGAACCGAAGTCACCCCGCGGGCTCGGGGGCAACGAGACCGGTGACACCGCGGTGCGGGGAGCGGCGACTAAGTCACACCCCCCGCAGCTCGGGGCAATGAGGCCGGAGTGACACCCCCGCGGTGCGGGAGCGCTGGCCACGGGGACCGGGACCGAGTGGTGGCGGAAGAAGGGGGAAACCCTAATGAAGCCTTAGCCGCGTTAGGACGTGTGTCTTTACCCCTAGCGCCCTTGGCGGGGATTTGTACCGGATTGCCCTGCGAGGGCCCTAGTCGCAAGCGGCAAGTGTGCTTTGTCCCGACATGTAACTACAGCAAATACTGACCGGACGCCTATAAATACGGACCGACAGGACATATGTAGGGGGACGGTTGGTGGGAACTTTTATGACCTATCAACCGAAAAGACATTCCCTCGGGATCGACACCTTTTGTCCACGTCTCGCCCGGGGACCCAGCCCGTGGGCCCAAACATCTCTCCCCTTCACCCCTGTGGGAAGCCCTCGCCCCTCCTCCCGCTACCCCCGTAGTGAAGGCCGGTGGGGCAAGAGCGTCACCCAAAAAACTTTCTAGTTACATATCTTTGTTTGCTTTGGATTGAGTAGTTCAAGCTTTCTTTGGTACTGCGTGAGAGTTCAGTCATGAAAATGCCTATTTTATCCACCCACCTTCCACTTACATACATATGCATTGTTCCTACACTAGGGATGATTGCAATACCATTCCTTTTCCATCTTTATCCGCTTGCAAATGTTTCATTCCTACACTGGGAATAAACAATCCATAAGACTATAGGAAGCTTATGTTTATTTACTCCAAATATCTTTGTTATCTCTCAAAAGTTTATCAGTGGAAAGAGATTTGGGTTCTTTGCTAAAAAAAAAGAAGAAAAAAAGAGAGTAAAAAGGACAAGTGTCCACAATAAAACAATGGGTACTTAGATGCCCGCCTCTCGAAAGAAAAAGAAAAAAAAGAAAGAAAGAAAAGAAAAAGAAAAGTATGCAGCCTAAAGTTCTCTCAAGTTTCCAAGTTTCAAAAGAGAGATTTATTCATATCTTTGAAGGAGTAAAAGTAGAATTAGTTTTAGCCACCAAATATATACCTATCCACCATATTCTCTACACATGCTATCTTTGTTATTAGGCTGAACTCTCTATGGATCCATTGTTTGAGCTCCAATATATCCTTTGCAGATATGCTAAATTATTTTAGAGTGCCACTCCTATGAGCTCCACATAAACCATGTTTAGAAAGAGAGTGAGTGAAAGAGAGAAGGCTTAATATACTTAGCCTTGTTCCATAAAATACTACATATTTAAGAGAAGGCATAACACTATTAATGCCTAGTAAGAATCCATAAATACCACATATTGAGAGATTGAGAGTGCCATTCAATACAAAGCTTTGAGTTTTATTTGAAAATTTATGAAAACTCCGAATATTAGTTGATCTAAGACTTGAGATATAGTGCTTGACTTGATTGTTACGTCTTTCAATTACACAAGACCCAAGTGAGAGTAAAAGCACCATACTTTGGTAATATGGGTGAGTTTTTAGTCGAGAATAATTATCCGATCCGGAGTAGAGTTTCTTTTTTTAAAGCATGTGTACTTTCTAAGAATGAGGGCATTGTAGCAAACTCCCTGATCCAAGTTTGTCTTATAGTATATGGGTTTTGCTAAGAGACTAGCAAAAGGTAAGCTTGGGGGAGCTTGTTGACAGTCGTTAACGTCAATTTTTTTTTTTACCATCAATTTTTGCATAAAATGATACAAAAGTAATCACAAACACTAGATGTAGGGTTTGATTCTAACAAGTTCCACGAGTTTGGTGTTCTCACTTATCTTGCTGGTTTTTGAATAAAAGTATCTCAAATGATGGATTAGAGTGGACCATTGCGAAGGGCTCGCCGAGACGATCGGAATAGACATATTACTTGCCACATTTGGAGTCCAGAATCAAAAGTTACGAACCACGACCATCAGTATGAATTTCAAGGACCTAAAGGTCACAAAAAATCAGCTCGCCAAAGATGGGGCCGCCCGGCCTACCTATGAGGCCGCCCAGCACCTAAGTTTGGCCAAATCGGCCCAGCTTCTAGAACCTTCCTCCACCGACCTAAGGGATCCTCAAAATCATATCTAACCGTTGATTTAAGTTGGTTTTAGGTCAGTTTGATCTAAGGGCTCAGATTCATCGCTTAGGACTATAAATACTGGGGAGACCTCACCCCTAAAACCCTAATTCATTATTCATCTCATCTCATTGATGAGAGAGGGGTCCCAATGTGAGGAACTCTCTCTTCTCAATGTAGATCTAGGGTTAGACTTTATAATGTAATAGATTAGATCTAGTTGAGAGTTAGGGAGAGCGGTGCTATGCTCGGGTTTTGGAAGAGTCTTCAGAGTTTGGTATGTCTTTGTATCTTTACTTTACAAGACTTATGCTTTAATATATATTTATCTTCTCTATTTACTTTTATGCCTTTCATTTATATATGGTTAGTTTAGTTATTACACTTTGGCATAGGATCTTCGCCGCACCGAAGTGCTCTAGTTTTCATGAGATTAGAGTAGTAATTAATAGTGTAGACATGGCGTCTAGACTAGAGGTTACCTGAGATTGCACCCAATCCCACGGATAGTTTGGGGTAGCCCTAGGTGGTGACAGCCCTGACGGACGACGTATTCCCCCACGTTTGGGTTGGTGTTTGTAGGACTTTAGTCAGAGCTTCCTAGCCCCCTTCTCATCTCTTTTACGTGGCTAGTGTTCTAATGTCCCAAAGTGTTATTGTGTGATTGCTATATCTATCCACATTCCAGTTATCTTAGAACCAAAAGTAATACTGAAGTATTTAGGAATCTTGATCTCTCCCGTTGTCCTCTTGGTTAGCTAATCTATTCATTTATCTTTTAGTCATTTTATTATTCATAGATTACTTTTATATCATAGTCTTATTTATATATCATTTATCACTTACCCCACTTTAGTCTAGTTGGTTTGCTAAGTTAGTAGATACATGATTGTGAGTTATTAGACTTCTTTACCATTAGCTTCCCTGTGGATACGATACTCTAGAATACTCTTTAAAAGCTACAATGATGTTACGTGGTGCTGTAGAATCTTTAATATTTTTTAGCACTTAACAAACATCAAATGACATCAAAGAATGAAGTTTAATAGGAAGACTAGACGGGAGAAGAACCGAAGAAAGAAGAGACAATTAAAGATGATAAGAAAGAAGAAAAAGTCGAGGAGGCAACTCAACCTCGCACCAAAATCGCCAACCAAGAAGGTATGGAAGAAGAAAGAGATCCCACCTCTAGAATCGAGACATCTTCTCCTTCCACATCCGAGGTAACATCCTCGAGAACCCCAAAGTACAACCTCTCGTACCATTTGATGAACCAAGGGAGAAGTAAGATCCTACGTGCAGGAGGTAAACAAAGGTTATCTTTTATTTTAGTTTTTGCATATTTGCTTTACCTTGCATAAATAATTTTCTTTTAGCATGTTTACTTTATTGCATATATTTAGAAAAATAAATATGTTTCATGCATGTCTTTTAAAAAGCCCCATGTAAATACTCCTATGGCATAAACACCCACAAGACTATTTCTTCGTGGAGGCTTAAAAATAAAGTATGCATTTATTTTTTATTTCTCCGGCATGCATATAAGAAAATTAAAAATATTAGCTTTTGCTTAAATCTCTATTAAAGCTTAATCTTTAATTCTCATAAAGAAACTCTAGATAATTAAAGCTTGCATATCCAACTACTAACTCTCTAAAGGAAATTATTAAACAATAAAGCTTGTGGAACGGATATGTGTGTCTTTGTTGTCTATTTGAGTTTTTCATAGTTTTTAATGCATTAATGAGCCACGATGAAAAGGAGACGTTCAACTACTCGACAGAAAATTAACTCATCGGGTCGTCATCATCAATGTTCCATCAAGGAAGGACGATGTCACCTACGTTCGTCTACCTCATCTTAGCACCTACACAAAAACCTACCTTGGGGGAGACCACCCCAAGTTAGCAAGATAAGTATTTCTTTCTTATTATAATAATAATTATTAGTTCATTGCTTTACTTAAAAATAAATAAAAAAGATGTATAACATTTTTAAATCAAATAAAGTTTGTCTTAGCTTTATATATGTTTTTAAGGTGTGGTTAATAAGTTTAATGTTAGAATAAAAGTTTGCTTTGGAAATGATGAATAGTTGTTGCTCTAATTCTTTTTTGGTACCATGATTTTAAATTGAAATTCCTCCATTGTTTTGGATACAATTGTTTTGATTTGGAATTTGCTTTACACCTAAACTTGTGGGTAGCATATACTTGATCTAAGTCTAGGTAATTGGAGGATATGATATAAGAGAGTCTGATTTGCTATTTATCTTGTCCTTAGAGAAACTATATCGGAGATTTGTTTTTTGAAAATTTAAAATCTTTCATGATGAGCTCTTGTTTGGCGGTGTTAAATTCATACCAAAGCCACATTTATGATGTTTAGATTAGAAAAAAAATTTCTGTTACATATGCTATTTGCTTTGGATTGAGTAGTTCAAGCTTTCTTTGTTACCGTGAGAATTCAATCATGAAAAGACAAGTTTTATCCACACACCTTGCACTTACATTTATATGCAATGTTCCTACAATGGGAATATTCGCACTATTATCCTGTTTCATCATTATCCACTTATAAATGTTTTATTCTTACTTTGGGAATCAATAACCCATAAACTATAGGAAGCCCATGTTTATTTACTCCAACTATTCTTGTTATTATCTCTCATTAAGTCTATTAGTAGAAAGAGATTTGTGTTGCAATTTAAAAAAAAAAGAGAAAAGAGAGAAAAAAGGACAAGTGTCCACGGTAAAACAATGGGTACTTAGATGCCCGCCTCTCTGAAAAAAAAGAAAAAAAGTAAACAACCCAAATTCTCTCAAGTTTTCAAGCTTCAAAAAGAGATAAGTGATCTTTGAAGGAGTAAAAAGTAGAATTAGTTTTAGCCACCAAATAAATTCCTATCCACCACATACAATACACATGCAATTCTTATTTTGATTGGTGAACTCTCTATGGATCCATTGTTTGAACTATAATATAATTTTTTTGCAAGTATGCTATATTTAAAGAGTGCCACTCCTATGAACTCCACATAAACCTTATTGAGAGAGGAAGTGAGTAAAAGAGAGATGAGAGAAGGCTTAATATATTCAACCTTGTTCCACAAATACTATATATTTAAGAGAGAAGGCACAACACTATTAATACCTAGTGAGGATCCATAAATACCACATATTGAGAGATTGAGAGTGCCATTCAATCTGAGCTTTGAGTTTTATTTGAAAATTTATGAAAACTCCAGGAATATAAGTTGATCGAAGACTTGAGACATAGTGCTTGACTTGATTTTTTTCTGTCTTTCAATTACTCAAGACCCAAGTGAGAGTAAAGCTCCATAGATTAAGGTAATATGGGTGAGTTTTGAGTCATAATATTTATCCAAACTGGGGTAGAGTTTTTGTTTAAGAGCATGTGTACTTTTTAAGAATGAAAGCATAGTAGCTACTCCTAATTCAAGTTTATCTTATAAATAAATGTTTTGCTAAGGGACTAGCAAAAGGTAAGTTTGGGGAGCTTGTTGACGGTAGTTAATGTCAACTTTTACTATAAATAAATAGAACATTTGAGAACAAGAACACTATAAGATAGGGTTACACTAATGAATTCCATGAGTTTTGTTGCATATTCAGTTTTGAGGTATAATCGGAAAAATACCAAAAAAGAGCTAAAAAGAGGAGAAATAGAGAAACTGGGAGAGAAGGACCAAAACAAGATGATTAATATAAATTCTAGGGACCTAAAAGGGTAAAGAAGGCGGCTTCATACGGGGCCGAGGCCCCTGTCGGGGAGGTGGGGCCACCCTTTGACATGTAAACCGTGCGGCCTCCCCCTATGGAGCCCACGTGTCCGCTTACGGAACCTTCCTGCAACCGGCCTAAGGAGTAGATCTAAGCCGTCCAATCAAGTCGGTTTGATCCAAGGGTGAGATTCATCCCACGCGGGGCTATATAAGCAGGCGAGACCTCACCCCCTAAAACCCAAATTAAGTAATGCGATATTCAAATCATCATGTGAGTTCCGAGAGATCAAGTCATCCATAGCCACAAACCCTAGTTCGTCGGAGTAGTTCTAGTTCTAGAGATTAGCTTCATAGTAATAGATTAGAAGGAGATCCAAGTCTAAGAAGACTTGAACTTCAGATCTGTTAAGGTGTTCTATAGGTACAATTATATCTTTGATATATATATTACTCAAGTTTATCCATGGCATTATTCTACATTTTTATTATATTATTTATTGCAATATTTATTGTTTGCTTTAATATGTCTAGTAGAGTAAGATATTTATTATGTATTGCATACTTAGGATTGTATAGCCCTCATCTTGTAATGTGCAAGATAGGTGTTATAACTTATGTAAGCATGGTGCTTATATATGTTATACATGCAAATGACCGCTATATCTTGAGTTGTGGGGTAGAACGTAGGGGTTACAACCCTATTGACTCCTCTGTAATCCTCCCTCCATGTATAGTGAATGGTAGGACGTGTGTCGCAAAGATGGTGAAGATCTCATTATTGAATCTTTCTTAGTTGATGTTCCTTTGTTATGGTATGAAGTAGTAATGCTAACAATGATAGCTAGATGTTGACGGTCACCAACGACATATTTTTAACGTCAACATTCTACCAATAAGGGGGTGAAACTATACCTTACTACACACATATACATTTATTATTGACATATTTCCACTTGTAGTGTCAAATTATTATTGTGCAGATTTATATAAGAAACAAGTGGAAAATACACCAAAAGGCGCCTCCTGGAAAGCGTATTCTGGAGAACATCAAGCCCAAGGGAGAAATGGACCAAACACGCTGGCTGGGCCGAGCAAACATCGCCACACAACTTTTCAAGCCCAAACACGCCCTGCCAAGGCCGGCCCAAGCGAGAGCCCGGACAGGTCTTGGCGCGCACCACTGATGCGCTTCGCACCCATCTGGCGGTTCAGGCCGGGGTTTTAGCGGCGGTTTTGTTACCTTCCAAAACCGGCGTTATTGAAGCGTTGGTTGGTCGGTTTAGCAAACTAGGAAGGTATTCCTGTGTCGGTTTTGGCTCCTTCCATATGGGAGGGACATTTTCAATGAGCCCCCTCTCTCTACCTATAAAAGGAGGCCATCTCCCACCATTGTAACACACACCTCACAAGAAAGCTACTCTCTCCTCTCCACTTCTTCTTCCTCCTCCTAGTAGGATTAGTAGTTTAGGATGTGGAGCTAGGCAAAGCTACCAAGGAGGGCTTGGCTCCTTGGAAGATGGATTCCGGGAATAAATCTTTCTATGGTATTCTTCCAAAGCCTTGCTCTTATCTTATCTTGGTTGTGCATTAGGATTAGAGTCTTCATGTTATTTCTATACCTCGTGATTTATCCTATGATCTAACATGTTGTTCTTGACATGATCATGACACATGAACTAGTCTATAGTTTCTATGTTGTGATATCGTCATATAGAACTTTATGCTTAAACCATTCATGCAATATAATTGGGTAGTGTCGGGATTGTCTTTGAATGGCGGTTCGTTGTGTCCTTCGGGGCTTGCTCATGTCCTATTCCATCCATCCAGTAGGGTGGGGGCCATGGGGGACATGAGTAGTGTCCTAGTATTGGGGCGTGGTGTCCGGATGCAGGGGTATCCTTCGAATATGAGTGCATGCCACGGTTGAGGGGGTAGGGCGGCAGTCGTGACAAGCCTTGCCGCCCTTTGAAATCCCCCCCACGTTAGGTGTGTCTTTGTAGGAGTTAAGTAAATGCCTTCCATTAGGGCGGATGCTCAGGAAGGTCCCCTGTCCATTTCATTCTCGGCTCAACCTCCTCTGCTCATGCGTGTTGCACGACTATCAAGCGATTCTATGCAATGACCATGACTAGAATCTGTATGCTCCACTTAGGACTTTCTTTATTCCTTATTTATCTTTATCCTTGAGTTTGGCTTGAGTGAGTGTGTCAAGTTATCCCTTTACCGTTCCTTTATATCCCCTGTTATGAGCATTGGTCCATTACATAGTCATGTTATCCCTGTTCATGTCTCTATTAGATCCTTTTCCACCATGCCTTCCTTTGGGAAAATATAAAATAACGATACCCGAATACTTAGGGTGAAATGCTACAATGATAGATCCGTGGCGCTTGCGGATGAATATCTTCTTAGGCAAGATCTATCACCGTTGATGTGCCCTAGTGTTATCACCGACACGGTGGTTTCACTTAGGAATGTCAACGGCGCATTCCCCAAGTATTATTAGAGATGGGTTCTAAACCTGTTTCTAGTGATTGCGCTTAAGAAATGCAACAAGCATTTCTGGCGCCGATTCTTGGGGAAGGCATTGGTTTTTTCTAAGGAATCTTTTAGAACATGTTCATCATGATAATATGCATGTGTAGTGACCTTTGTTTGTAATGGGTTTATCTAAAAAAAAAAAAAAAAATATTTAAAAAAACTTTTCTAAATATATATATATATATATATATCTTATAAATAAAAAGCAAGGGCATGTTATCAAGTTAGTATGCGCCTTCTGTATTCTTGTCGCTAACCATTTCAAGTGGAGACTAAGAAGAACAAAGGGGCACGCGGACGCTTGGAAACATGGGGGCTACATCATCAAGAAAACTTTGATGCTCTTGGGCGGAGGAACACTCAAAAAGGAGACCACGACCTTGCACAACCGAGCTTTTCGCAAAAAGTCCAAGTGTGAGAGGGAGGACAAGTGATAATATCAAGTTCCACGTACAAGGGGATCATAAAAAAGAAGTTTTTGGAAAAAAAAAAAAAAAAAAAGAGAGATAAATAAGAGATTAGCCTCCCCTTGCTATAAAAGGAAAAAAAAAAAAAAAGAGAGTTGAAAAAAAAATATATATATATATAGAAAAAAAAAATAATAATAAGAGGACAGAGGAGCGGGGTTGGCCCTATATGGTCAAAGTAAACAATGAAGACACGACTCCACCTGCATTGCTTCCATGTAAGCAAGAAGGGATCTTTCTCTCCCAAGACCTTTGTTGCACTGAGTAAGTTGGTATGCCTCCCTCTACTCCGGTGTGAGGAAGTCATTACCAAATCAAGATCATCACGCTACCGATGCAGCATTTATGAACTCTATCCTCAAGCTGCCGGTCAAGTACACTTTCGTGTATGCAAAGGTCCAAAAAAAAAAGAATAAAAAAATAAAGAGAAAAGGTAAAGGAAAGGAGGAACATCCTCCTTTACACCTTTGTGACCACCGAGGCCCACGGTCCATATACACTACATGTGTGTATCACCTGAAGCCTTGTGGCCCGCCTCGAGATGGATCATCAAGCTACCACCGCGGAAGTCTCAACGTTCTTTCCTTCATACAGCGGTTGGTACACACACACTCGGTATGCAAAGGTGTCGATCACCAATCCTTTTTACTCATACTTATCTCCATATAAAAAAAATCCATGTTTTCTTTGTTTATGAAATACGCCTTTGGGTTTGAATGTATTTTTCATTCTAGAGTGTGATACATCCATTGGTCTTTTAAGTCAAGCATGGTGTTTGGGTTAAAAGACCTTCTTTAATCAAATGTTGACATGGTGTTGAAATTTGATTAATGAACCCAGTGACATCATGAACAGGTAGAATTATTCTTTGATGGAGATAAAGCAAGGCTAGACTTACATTGCATCTTTATCTTAGCCTTGTTTGAGTTTGAAAAGTTTGGTGAAAGCTTTTTTGTCCTCCCTTTATAATAAATTTCAAAAAAAAAAAAAAAATCTTGAACACCTAGCTTGCTCGAAATGCTCCTTCCTGCATATGCTTTGAATTTTGGTAATCACGGAGGATGGTAAGTCCACTCGTGAATCTACCATATACTAACCATGCAGGAAAAGTCAAAAGCACGGGGTGAAACTCCGATCCAATGAGCATTGAGCTAGCTTGGGGGAGGACCCTACCAAGGTAATGAGAAACCTACACTCTCATCCTCTGGTCCATTACCTTCCAAAAAAAAAAAAAAAAAAAAAAAAAAGTGTTTTTATAAAATATTGTATTATCAAAATAAACAAAAATATTTACTACACAAAAAAATCTATAAGTAAATATTTTAAAAAAAAAACTAAAATAAAAATCTTTATAAATAAAATAAATTCTTCTAAAAAAAAACCCTAAGAAAAATATTTTTTTTAATAAAACATATTTTATAAATAAATTTTTAGTATATATATAAAAAAATTATAATCTTTTTGTTCACCTTTCAAAGTCTTTATCTTCATTGGATGAATCTTATTGCTCTTTCATGCTTCCTCTTTCTATATTGGCACGTTTAAGTTTGGAAGTTTTGGTCATACTAGTTGATCATACTCAATAGGCGTTTTGAATTAAGCATGGTGCTTAGGTCAAAAAGTCTACCTTAATCGAGATTAGACATGGAGTCGAAGTCGATTATTGAACTAGAGAGCTGCTAGTGTAGATTTTGGTCAAATCTATGGACTAACCCCTGCAGGAATTTATCAAACATCATGAGGGTAAGTCCAAGAGATGACAATGGAGATCGAAGTTGTTTGGTGAAAAAAAAAAAAAATAATGATAATGATAAAATAAAAATAAAAAAAACCTTTGAAACCCCAAGAATGATTGTCCCGCTCTTCCAAGATCATCACAAGACAAGCTTGGGGGAGTCTCCCGGCACGCTCAAAAAGACGATGTTAATCAAAGATCTATTCATAGCGTTCACAAGCTAGCAACGTTCATAAACCGAAGGTAAGTCAAAAGCTAGCTTGGGGGAGGACTCCCACAAAGGTAACTCGTATCTCACATTCCATTCGGTTAATTCCTTATCTTATATGAATGATGAGGTATGAGAATAAATAATAATAATAATAATAATAATAATAATAATAATAATAATAAAAAAAAAAAAAAGAGGGGAAGAAGAAAGAGAGAGAGGAGATTTATTCCACTCCATATATATGTGTTGTAGAGATGTTTAGTTCTACCCCTGTTGAAATGATGAATAGTTGCTCTGTCTTATGTTTTGCACTGTGCCTAGTTTATAATTCGAATTTCTCTAAAGTTTGGGTTTAGGGGCTAAGTCTAAAAACTCATCTGAAAAAAAAACCCCGATTCATGTGGGTTGCATAGGCTCTATCTAGTCTAAGTTGTTGCCAAGTATGATATGGTACAAATGGATTTGCTATGATTTCGTCCAAAAAGAGAAACTTGACATCCGGGAATCTAATTTAAAAAAGAAAAGAGAAATGATATGGGCTATGCTAAAAAAAAAAAAGAGAAAAAGAAAAAAAAAAGAGATGAAAAATGGACATGTGTCCAAGGGCGAGTAGAGCCCACATCTCCAAAAAAAAAAAAAAAAAAAGAAAGAGAGGAAATAAAAGACAAAAAGTCTAGGGCGCGGCGAGCCCACCTCTCCAAAAAAAAAAAAAAATATATATATATAGCAATAAAGCCCATACTTTCTCGAAAAACCAAAATAGAACTTAAATAAATAAATCCGGATGAGAAAGTTGATCAAAAGGATGAATGAAAAGTATTTACATTATAGCCGTTCTATCTGCCAACCGCCCAAGACTTTGAGAAAAGCTAAAAAAGCCCCGCTACGATGAAAGGTAATAAAGGGTGAGAAAAGATGTGCCATTATATTTAAACTCTAGTAGAAAATCTTATTATAACCACGGCACTTGTGAAACATAATCGGCATAGTAGCAACTCCGATCAACAACCAGTAAGTACTTATCTTTGCTCGAGGGACGGCGCAAAGGGGTAAGCTTGGGGAGTTTGTTGGCGGTCACCAATGACATTTTTAACGTCAACATTCTACCAATAAGGGGGTGAAACTATACCTTACTACACACATATACATTTATTATTGACATATTTCCACTTGTAGTGTCCAAATTATTATTGTGCAGATTTATATAAGAAACAAGTGGAAAATACACCAAAAAGGCGCCTCCCGGAAAGCGCATTCTGGAGAACATCAACCCAAGGGAGAAATGGACCAAACACGCGGCGGGCCGAGCAAACATCGCCACACAACTTTTCAAGCCCAAACACGCCCGGACTGCCAAGGCCGGCCCGAAGCAGAGCCCAGGGCAGTGTGCGCGCACCACACGGTGCGCTTCGCACCCATCCTAAGCGGTTCGGGCCCAGGTTTTGGCGAGGCGGTTTGTTACCTTCCAAAACCGGCGTTGCCGACGTTGGTTGGTCGGTTTAGCAAACTAGGAAGGTATTCCCAGTCGGTTTTGGCTCCTTCCATATGGGGAGGACATTTTCCAACGAGCCCCCCTCTCCTCTACCTATAAAAGGAGGCCATCTCCCACCATTGTAACACACACCTCAAGAAAGCTACTCTCTCCTCTCCACTTCTTCATCTTCCTCCTCCTAGTAGGATTAGTAGTTTAGGATGTGGAGCTAGGCAAAACTACCAAGGAGGGCTTGGCTCCTTGGAAGATGGATTCAGGGAATAAATCTTTCTATGGTATTCTTCCAAAGCCTTGCTCTTATCTTATCTTGGTTGTGCATTAGGATTAGAGTCTTCATGTTATTTCTATACCTCGTGATTTATCCTATGATCTAACATGTTGTTCTTGACATGATCATGACACATGAACTAGTCTATAGTTTCTATGTTGTGATATCGTCATATAGAACTTTATGCTTAAACCATTCATGCAATATAATTGGGTAGTGTCGGGATTGTCTTTGAATGGCGGTTCGTTGTGTCCTTCGGGGCTTGCTCGTGTCCTATTCCGTCCATCCGTAGGGTGGGGGACATGAGTAGTGTCCTAGTATGCGGACGTGGTGTCCGGATGCCAGGTATCCTTCGAATATGAGTGCATGCCACGGTTGAGGGGGTAGGCGGCTTGGTCGTGACAAGCCTTGACCGTCCCTTGAAATCCCCCACGTTCGTGTGTCTTTGTAGGAGTTCGTAAATGCCTTCCATTAGGGCGGATGCTCAGGAAGGTCTCCCCATCCCATTTCATTCTCAGCTCCGACCTCCCGCTCATGCGTGTTGCTCCGACTATCAAGCGATTCTATGCCTGACCATGACTAGAATGTATGCTCCACTTAGGACTTTCTTTATTCCTTATTTATCTTTATCCTTGAGTTTGGCTTGAGTGAGTGTGTCAAGTTATCCCTTTACCGTTCCTTTATATCCCTGTTATGAGCATTGGTCCATTACATAGTCATGTTATCCTGTTCATGTCTCTATTAGATCCTTTTCCACCATGCCTTCCTTTGGGAAAATATAAATAACGATACCCTGAATACTTCCGGGTGAAATGCTACAATGATAGATCCGTGCGCTTGCGGATGAATATCTTCTTAGGCAAGATCTATCACCGTTGATGTGCCTAGTGTTATCACCGACACGGTGGTTTCACTTAGGAATGTCAGCGGCGCATTTCAGCGCCGTTATTAGAGATGGGTTCTAAACTTGTTTCTAGTGATTGCGCTTAAGAAATGCAACACTAGATGTTTGCACTAATAAGAGTTTAGCAATAGCATGTGATGATATTTACTCATTAGTAAGTTTTCCTTATATTATTCAATGTGAGTCCTTAGATTAGAATACTGTTGAATCTTTATCTTTATTTATGAGGCTTGATCCCCTGCATTTATCATTATCTTTATTATCATTTATCATATATATATTTATCATATTTTTATTTATCATGACATTAACCTCATTTATTGAGTAGAAGCATTATTCATTATTGGTTTATTACGACTCCATATATAAGGACATTATTAGTGCTACGCATCTAGTTGTAGATACCTTCCGGTGGTAGAATAGAAATGACAACCTAGTCTTTACTCTTGGTAAAATGCTACAATGGTATTAATTCTTTGTACGCTTGCGGAACCTATTTTATTCCTTCATTATATATATGTTTCCTTTTATTATTTTTTCGCCTAATCATATTAATTTCATTGCCATGATATACTTTCTAGTTTCACAAGGCGGGGATGACAACTTGTCTTTACTAGAAGTATAGGTTTCTTCTTGACTAGTTTATTAGTGGCAAAGTAATTTTCATATACCAACACTGCGTGGTGTCATTGCTCTTATAGCATTTTGGCGCCGTTGTTATTTTAGTGATGTCGTTAAGCGGTGTCAGCAGTCATGGACGTGTTTGGTGTGCAATAACAAGGCCAAATTATCGAAAGGATTCAGCAAAGAAGGCGGCAAGTCCAGCTAGCATGCGCCGGATGCGAGCTAGGATGAGCCGCATCCGAGGCAAATGCATCGGATGGTCCGGCGCAAGTCGGCGCCGCTGGGCATCGCGGACGCGGCTTTGTTGGCGTCCGGCGGGCTGACCTCGGGCGTCAGCGGTGCCCCGATTTGTGGGCCTTCTTTGGACAGCGTCGAGGGAACGCCGGACTCCGGATCGGCGTCCGACATGGCGTCCGGCGGCCCGATGCGTTCGCAGTCCTTGCTGGACTGCGTCCGCCGAGCGGGCAGCGTCGGCGCTATGCGTCCGGCACGTCCGATGTGTTAGCGTTTTCTCACGGATTCCTAACCGATCTCTTTCCAGGTCGGGTTTTGGAAGTTTCGGTCATTGGAGGCGTCTTTGGATGGTTTCCTAAAGGGATAAGACCACTCCCCTCTATATAATAAGAGATTTATGGCGATTTGATCCCATCTACATCCAATTGATCAAAATTAACTACCAAACCCTAATTCTCTTCTCCAACCCCTCTACCCTGCTATTTGGCGGCGTTCTCCGCGAATTTCGTCGGCGTTCTAGGTGGCCTTACCGATCCTAGGACACCCCTCACGTACATCCTCCCGGACGGATCTTTCCGGAAGGCGTTACGAGGTCGTTCGGTCGAAACCGAGCTTTACATCGGCTTGATTCATTCTTGCGAGTAACGTTGCGGTTCGCTGCTGCTTGTAGGTTGATTGCAACCTCGTTGGGCGCCCAAGACCCATCCAAGTGTGTTGGCGTGGAACCCTAATTCGGCGTCAACAATATCACATCGATTTCATGTCTTAATTCCTATATAGATATTGTTTTTGTCAACAAACCATTTTATTTTCTCTTTTAAATTGCAGTGCCACATTATTTTGTTTACTGAATTGACATCCTAATTAATGAACACAGAAACCATATAATTTCTGGGTTGGAAGTGTCCTTACTATAAGCATATGGCAATCTGTCTCACCCAGGCGGGCCGGCACGCACCTGTGCATTAATTAGTCTCACTTCTTAACTGACGTCTTAGTCAGTGCAGAAACTACGCTCATTTTCCTACGCCTAACCCTGTTTTTCTAACTAGTTGAATCGCCCGGACAGCAGGGCCACAGAGGGCAGGACCTCGGATCCCAAGTCAAGATATATGGACATGATGCAAAACCAGTTTGCATGCATTGACCAACAAAACAACGTGTATTGACCGCAAAGAGCGAGAAAGAAAGTCAATAAAATGTGTTCTTGGACTATGGCGATCGGACAGGACACTGGATACTCACCCTGCATGACCTGAACAAGTATTGTTGTTTTTAAAGAGCAAAATGCACCACAGGTGCATCACCATTTTGCTTTGTGGCATCTAAGTCCATCATCATTAATACTACAGTTTTAGGTCCATTACCTTTGTCTGGGTTCACCGGGGTCCAAACTACATAAAAGTAGGTTGACAACTAGCCGACTGCACTGCACCTTTTTCTGTTTTAGATTTACCCAAATTACTCACAATTTATTAGAGACACTTTTAAAACTTGCAACATGAAAGTTGCTCAAAAATAAAAGCCCTACAAATTTCATACGGACCAAAGTCAAATTCCAACTATTTAGAAAGTTAGTTTTTCAATTTTTTAATTTAAATTCCCAAATTATGGTTTGAAAATAAGTATTTTAAAACTTTGGTATTTAATAAGGAACAAATCATTACTAAAATTTCATAAGCATAATTTGTTTATTCATAAAAATATTTGTTGCTCAAGTTTCATTCATAATTTTTTTCATACATTCACTAAATTAAATTTTAAATTAGAGTAACAAGTATTTTATGAATAGAATACACTCACTAAACAATTTTTATGAATAAAACTTGTGCAAGTTTTAATTTTGAGCAACTTTCATGTTGCAAGCTTTTTAAGTTTCCTTATGAAATTGTGAGTAATTTTGAAAAAGAAAAAACTGAAAAGGTGCAGGTGCAGTCGGTAGGTTGTCAACCTTCTTCTAGGTAGATTGGGACACTCAACCCTCAGTGAATCCCAAACAAAGGTAATGGACCTCAAACTACACTTTTTCAAGGTAATGGACCTAAATGACATAGAGCAAAAGGCAATGGACCTGTGGTGCATTTTTGCTTTTCTTAAAACGTTCTTGAGATACATCTCATGCCATTCCACAACTCAACTGGTCATTTTCTCTTCCTTACGCTACTAATGGAGATTCTCCTTTCACGTAGTTCTAAGGGAGCTAACCGGCCGATCCCTAGATTTTATCACCGGGAAATGCTCCAAGCCGTCGGCACCGAGAATTGGAGGATCGCCCTGCAGAGTTCTCGCTTCGGGCACAAGTCATTGTTGATGAGGCCACGGGGTGGCACATCGCAAACCAAGCTATGTTGCACCAGCTCAACATGATGAGAGATGGCATCTACCGAGGTTATTGCGCTTGATACTTTCAGATGCCAACCGCACATTGAGGAGGCCACCGAAGATAAGATTGTGAGTCAAACTTCGTTTCTCTCTAAAGTCAATTTTGTGAAAAGTTTGCATTCCTCCAATAGAAACACTGAAATTTTGGAACAAATACAAAAGCTGATACACAGTTTGAGTTCCATGATATATGATGCGCAAGAGATGGTCATGTTCTTGATGAGCTACCCTCACTTGTACGAACAACCATATAGCATGCATATCCAGCTGGGGTAAGCGCATCTTTGCCCGCCAGTTGGAAACTGAACTTGTCATCAATTTCCTATTGCGGTCATGGCCTCATGGTTTAAGAACTGGAGGTCCTTCCAATTTTTGGTCCGAGGTAGAGTGGGCAAGAGCACCCTTGTAGCTCATGTTTGCAAGGATGAAAGAGTCCGTGGGCATTTCTCAAAAATCATGTTCTTGAAAGGACATGATTTTACAGATGATGACCTCACTACATTAAGAGAAGAAGTGCAATGGAACACCAAAATTGTGTGTCAAACAAGAACAGTGATGGGAGACGCCTCTTGTTGTCGAGTTAGTTGGTGATCTTGATGACGACACATGGAATAAGCTATATGTTGCTTCTAAACGGTGGATGCCAAGCAATAGCAAAATCATAGTCACAAGCCGATCTAAGAAAATAAGAAAGTTTGGAACAACAGAAGCTCTAAGTCTAAAGAATATGTCCCCGAATCATTACGGTATTTCTTCAAGACTCTTTCATTTGGAAGCACGAATCCTGAGATGCACAAGAATTTTGTGCACGTGGCCATGGAGATAGCCAAGGTGCTCAGTGGATGCCTTATCAGTGAAAATATGATCACCTATTTGTTAAGAGACAACTTTGACATTCACTTTTGGTGCAAGGTGTTGGCCTTCTTGAGAAAGGTCACGCACAAGCATGTCTCCATATCCAGTGAGCATCCATTTGATCTTATAAGTGAAAACAGGCTTGCTCATCTTGGGAGAATGGTTGCACCTTCTGAAGATCTTGTGCTTTATGATCTGTCTTAACGCTCTCCACAAGAGGCGATTCCAGATGTAAGAATCCAAGATGTGATGTACGGAAGTGCAAAGCCTTGTGGGAGATTCGAGGCACTAGCATGGAGGTCGCCGATACCGCCCTACTATAGCTATATCATTACCTGTGAGATTCGAGATCTTAGAGGAACAGTTACCAAGAGAAAGCGTTCTATGAAAAACTGAGACGCCACATTTTGTTAATTTCTTTGATGTTATGCTTATGTAGAAAGACATATGAATATGGTTTTTATTTGATGGGTTGTGACAAATTGCTGCAATAATGTGATAAGAGGTTATAGGTATCAAGTTATAAAAAAAATATCAGGATGTACTGCTGCTTTGTCATGCGTGAAGTGTTTATCAGTAATAGAATGCTCCATCGTTGAGCGAGAGCTCCACCATCTCTCTCTCTCTCTTTTTTGCGAGCAAAAGAGAGAGCTTTATTTCAAAAATCAATTACAGCTGCCCTTTTTCATGGAAATCATTAACACGATGAGCTGGTCCATCTGGACTATTTGAAATGATGCAATATTTAATCAAGTTCAACCAGCGGTTCTTCATTGCAAGGCAGTCTTCTGAAGAGAATTTGCTCAAGTTATATTTAGAGCAAAGTGCAACTTAGCACCTTTGTCTACTCAATGGATAGAAGCTTACGTGTACTTTTACAGATTTTCTTTGTTTTCTTCTTTGTATCTTGAAACCTCGTTGTACAAAACTTTTTCAATTTTAATAAAAAGCACAATAGGCGGTGCACCCCCTCCCGTTTCACAAAAAAAAAAAAAAAAAGAGAGAGCTTAATTAACTAGACATTGATGTTTATACAATCGGCATTCAGGACGTCCCAGGTGCACACATGTGCCTGTCCTAGGCAAGGCGCGGAATGCTTACTACGTCTAGCTAAACAAGCTAAAGAATTTGCAACATGATTGCAGTCTCTCTTCACTTGGAGAATTTTCCACTCTCCAAGGAGCCTGGCAATGCCTTCCGATTCTTCTATAACGTGGCCGATCCTCAGCATCACGACCAGGTGCGCCGTGCGCGCAGTTTGATTCAAGGACCACCTGGGCAAGCCCCAATTGATTGTAAGTCTTACTTTGTATGTTGCAACTTTAATTTCATTTCATGCGATTGTAATCATGATGTAACTTGCTTCAATTAATTTCGGTGTATGGTCTTAAGTTATGTGAATCTTAATGTTTTGTTCATGGTGTGAATTTCTACAACTTGATCCTGCAAGTGTAACTCACGCGAGAGGAGTTTGTTGGCTGCGTGCAACCCAGTTGAGAGGACAACTCGATGTGCTAGCTCGGTGCACCAGGCCAGAACCCTCGCGGTGGCCGTCTCTCACATCTGACCTCTTAATGATCAATCTCTAAAACTTATTTTAGAGACAACATATTTAAGTACCACCTTTTAAAATAGTTGTCGTCGACTCGTCGTACAGTTGTGTAAATTTATATTTTATAGGGAGTTAGATGTAGACAAGCTTTGTATCAAAACAACATAACTTGACAAGATTTACAACTTTATATATAGTCACCAAATATTTATTGCAAACATATAAATCTATTTAAAAAAATATATATTTTTTTGTTTCTAGAGACGGGTCTAAAAACAGTTTCCACTGTAGAAACAGAAGGAAATTTTCTCCTATTGCAATTGTCATTAGATATGTAGTTAGATTGTAAGGAAGCTTTATTGCAATTGCACCAAAAATTATGTAACATGTGACTTGCTACCACAATTTTTTTAATGAAACGGTAGGGGTTTCCCCCTACTGGAATTTTATTATTGAGAAAAAAGCAAAGTAAACATTACAATCTAGAAACAAAGAAAATTAAAGCAATTACACAAAAGCGGCTAGCCATCTATTAAACAATTATGAATACAATGGGCTTACTTTTTTTCTAAGAACCATGCAATGGGCTGGATTGTTATGAATGAATAAATAAATAATCATGTGAAACCCTACACAAACAAAAGACTTTTCACAAGTCACAACAAAGTCTGGGCGGAGCTGCTGTTTTCTACACGCCCACGGTACCAATGGATTGCACCTGTCCGCGTGCGAGTTTTGACTTGTCCCATGGTTTCGCCATCGCCGTCCATGACACTGTACATGTCCTCTCCGGTGGAATGCCTAGAAGTCCAAGGGATGGTGACGCCACACCTCACGCTGCACAATTGAAAGGAGAAAACGTAACAGGGTAACTGGTGCTTCTTGATCTCTCTCTTTCTCGTGACAGTTGCACTTATAAGGAAACGGTATTTTTGGATGCCTAACATTTTATCACTTGTGGTTCATAAAGAGAAGACACAAGTATAAACAAAAATGTGAGCCAAGGGCTATGAACGGCCAGTGTAATAAACCTATCTACTCCTGCGATAGGCTGAAGGGACCACCAGTGTGAATCTTAGATTTATACTGACGGCAGCGGCCTTAATGAAACCATAAGTGTAAGCATAATCTATATTGGCAGTTGGCTAAATGGATCATCAGTATAAATCTTGGATTTACGTACTAACGGTAGTTTTAAATTCACTTTTTATTTTTTTTTTTTTCAAACCTTGGATGGAGATACGATCTAAATCAGAGTTATAGTACTCAAAGAGATCTACAATTTTATAGTTGACTATTTTTTTCATTTGAAATCATTTAGTACACAGAAATTCTTTTTAAAGTTTTCAGATTTTGAAATCTATTTTTTTTCATTTAGGATTCAAAATATGCATAATAATATTTATTAAAGTAAATACAAATAGATTGTATCATCTACTTGGTCATGAGTGACTGAGACGTAGTGGTAAGGAAGGAACGTGGGAGGCTTGAGAACATGTAGTCGTGGGAGGCTGGTTTATGGGCCGGGCCTCTCCCAGTCCTTTTATTTGCTATTTTTTTTCCTCACAATTCGTGAAATCTGTAAAACCATTTACACCGCCTAGTGTAAATAGATCTATATTGGCGGTTCTTAAGTTGACGTCAGTGGAAAATCACCATTTTTGCTGACCTTTCACGCTGGTGGTTCACAAGAACGCCAGTACAAATTGAAAAGGTGCCGCCAATATTATGTTAAAAAATTTTTAATCAAAAAAAAAAAATATTATGTTAAAATTTTGGTTTGGGTCACGTATATTCAGGAAAGTCCAAATAAATCTCAAATCAAAGGTAATAAAAAATATTATATGGAAGCTCTCTAATCCACACAAGCTTACTCGTTCGCCTGACCAGGCCAACTCGGGCCATGGTGCATGCAGTAGCACCTGCAAGTCCACAAAAAAATCAAGTCAGTGACCCTTCAAGAGCGTGACTTCCATTTACCTTTTTTTTTTCTTTCCTTTTAATGCAAGTTGAAAAGCATGAATTTAGATGGCTGGGAAATGAGATTTATAGTTTTGGTAGCTTGTTCTCGTTGTTGCATCGCCATCGATGGTAGACCACTCCATCCTGATGGCCAGTGTGCATCAACGAAGGAGAGGGCATGCATCTAGAACCTCCCAGACACTTGCAATCCTGCACCTAGAGAAGATGAATAAGCTTTTCCAAAGCACTTTGTGTGATATTCAAGTTCTTCCCCGTGGATCATCTTTGTTAATTAAGCTTAGTCCTATGTTGGAATTGATGGTAAGGGAGCACAACATATAAGATGGGGCAACCCTCACCCATTAGACTAGTATTTTGGGTTGAGTTAGGCCTAAAGCCGGGGACGCCGGCTCGTAGGTATAGCCAGCTGAGCCGGATCCATTGCATAGTATAACAAATAGTACGAAAGCCCATGGTCAGAAAATGGGATAAACCTCAAGGCTTACATGTATGGTGACAGGGGAGCCCATTAACGTCTCGTAGGTCACACAGGTTTTATGTGTGACATCATCAAGCGTTGGACTCTGGGTCTAAAGAATGTCTTCTGGACTTTACATATCGTCGAGCGTTGTGTGATGTGAAAAGTTAGGCCCAATGTGTGAGAGGTGAGATTGTTAGGTTTAGTGCCTGGTGGGGAGCACAACATAGAAGCTATGGGCAGCACTCACCCATCATGCTAGTCCTTTAGGTTTAGTTAGGCACAAGGGCTTTCTGGTGGACCTGGACCTGGGGGCTGCTAGCTCGTGGATATAGCAACAAGCTGTGTCGGATCCGCTACACACTCTAACAATCTTCTGTCCAAGTTATGCATTGCTAGATAGATGTGAAAAATAA
Source organism: Hyparrhenia diplandra (assembly GCA_015847255.1). Lineage (NCBI taxonomy): Eukaryota > Viridiplantae > Streptophyta > Magnoliopsida > Poales > Poaceae > Hyparrhenia > Hyparrhenia diplandra. Next base: position 85,081 of record JADLZK010010800.1, read on the forward strand.
TTGGAATGCCTATGTTGCAGGGCAGGCTTGCAAACAAGTTAAATGGATTGTGATGCTATTGGCTCGGCGTCACTAAGGTTAGGCAGTGAAAAGATGTACCTTTCTCAGCTGGTAGGTTTGTGACAGGCAAAGAAGTCGCAGTAGTAGGTGGCTTGAACTGTTGGAGTGCACTGACTGGATCAAGTAACTGTCCCTCCCTCCCTCCTCAACCTGCTGCATTAAAACTATGAAAGGTCTCTATTCCTCCTGTAAAACACAAGGAGATTTTGGAACAATTGCGACACTTTTCCTTTTCTTTGCTCCTCCACTCACTGTGTCATCTTCCGGATAATAGCAAGAGTCTGGAAATGGACATGATAATTTCTGCATTGCTTGGTGAGGCGATCACTAGATCCATAAGTTTCGTCGTCAGCAAAAGCTCGAAGCAGAAGGTGCCGGATGTTGAGGACAGCCTCAAAGGGTTCTCCTTCGCACTAGTACCTAAAACCTTTTGCGTGACGGGCATAATAGATTTTGCGTGGCGGCACGCGTGAGCCGTCACTAATGAAAGGTCACGGTTAATCGCGTGACTTGTGTGGCGAGCTACAGTGCCCGTCACGGTAAAGCGAAAATCCGTGGCGGGCGCATTAGGATGCCCGCCACGGTATGGTTCGAAAAAAAATAAAAAAAAAGAGCAAAAACCCTAGACAGGCCCGCCAAGCCCATCCATGGGCCCGCCGAGCCCATCTAGGGGAGCGCCGCCACCGCCGCCGCCATTGGGAGGAGCCGTCGTCGATCCACCTCGCCTTGACCGCCCTTGCTCGGTGTGGAGACGCCGCCCGGTGGACGAGACGCGCCCGGTCGCCTCTCCATCCGCTGTGCTCCGCCCTTGCGCGGTTTGATCCGCCCTTGCCCGGCGTGGGTACGCCGCCGGGGTCCTGCCGCGCCAGATCCGCCGTGCTCCGCCCTTGCCCGGAGTGGATCCGCCTTGCCCGCGGCGTGGAGACGCCGCCGGAGGACCCACCGGACTGGATCGGCCTCCTTACGCCCTTGCCCGGCGTGGAGACGCCGGGATCCGCCCCTGCTTGCTTGTAACGTGGAGACGGGCGCGGAAGACCTCCCGCGCTGGATCCGCCTCCATCCTCCTTGCTTCGCCGCCGGCGCCGTCGCGTTCCTCGGGCTGCCGCCGCCGCCGCCGCCATGAAGAGGAGGGAGGGGAGATGCGCGGTGGTGACGCGCCATGGGGAGGAGGGAGGGAGATCTTGTGGTGGTGACGCCCGCGCGAGTGAGTGGCCGGGTGCATGCGTTGAGAGAGAGGAGAGGGGGAGTGTGCGGGTGAGAGAGAGAGAGAGAGAGAGGAGAGGGGGCGCATGCATGTGGAGAGCGCCACCGGACTTGGAATGTGGAGAGAAGTGCGCGGCGGCTGAGGGATGGAGAGAATGAGAGGCTAGGGTTTCAAGGTGCTATATATATACAAAGAGCAGTATCGGGTTTGGCTTTGGGCCTAATGGGCCTCGCCAGTTCATGTGGCGGGCGTTTTAAGATGCCCGCCACGGAAAGATTTTTTGCGTGGCGGGCACCTTAACACGCCCGCCACGCAAAAGATTTTATTTTTGCGTGGCGGGCGTGTTAAGGTGCCCGCCACGTAAAAATCTTTCCCGTGACGGGCAAAAAAACACCCGCCACGTAAAAAAAAAGCTGGACGTCGCGGGGTATTTTCCGTGACGGGCAAAAAAGTGCCCGCCACGGAAAAGATTTTGCAAGTGCTCGCAAAATCATTTCGTTACTAGTGTCGGGCACAGGTCATCATTGACGAGGCCACTGGACGGGACATCACAAATCAAGCTATGTTGCAGCAGCTGGGCATGCTGGGAGCTAACATGCACCAAGGCAATTACATACTTGACACTTATAGATACCAATCTCATGATTTGGAGGATGGCAAGGATTTTGTTGTGGGTCATACTTTGTCTCTGTGCAAATTAAATTTTCTTAGAGGAATATCTTCTTCAAATAGAAAGAAGGAGATTTTAGAAAAATTGCAATATGCTCTTGATAATTTGAGCTCTATGGTAATTGATGTGAAAGAGCTGGTTGGGTTCTTGACGAGCTACTCTAGATGGGCTAAAACTCTGTTGCTTTTTTTCCTCGCCTGGTTGTAAGACCTTGAGCCTTATGGCTTGGTTTGTGGTTGATGCTCAGCTATGTACCATCTTCAGATGGTAGAGGCTAGAACTTTGTTCCATTATGTAAAAAACTATTGACTTTGTCTAACTTTGGCGTCTCAATTATCAATACCGTTCAGTTTTGAGCCCAGGTTGTTTTGAGTGGTTTTTAGATGGCCCTGAGATCAATTAAACAGTTTTGATAGTTGAGGTGTCAAATTTATATAGTTTTGTAATTGGGGTTAAAATTAAACAAAGAGTTGGGGACAAAAATGGATGTAATCCTTTAAAGAATCTTAAATAAGGAAATTTTAGACATAAAAATCTTTTTCTTAGATTAGATCTAATTGATGCATGCTTGATCTATTAGATGCGGCAAATATTTTCATTTTGCAACTTTGATATGACATACCTTGATTAGCGTAAATTGCCATTTTTTAATGCACATGCACGTAACTACCAATTTTTGATATGCACATAAATTGCTAGCCATTCGTTGGTGCACGGTGCACCTATGATTAAGGTAAGTGCGCTCGCCTTTTTTTTTTTTTTTTTTTTTTTTTTTTTTTTTGAGATCAATGGATCCAGTACTTTTATTTCTTTTTTAATTATTTTTTATTTTATTAATTTATAAAATCTAAAAATCAATGGCTTAGATTTGTTCAAGCTATTACCACTTGCTGGGTAACTAAATTTGTTGTGCAATGTAACAACCGGTTTCAGAGCCATGGTTGAAAAACAACTTGTAACATCTCGGGGGTCATATGGTGATGGAAGAGCCCGTGAACGCATCTTTGGTGGGTCACAAGGGTTATGCGTGACATACAGAGTTACTGGTCTTTTGGATTGAGACATGCCTATGAGAAGTCGCCAATGGAGAATGGATGATGGAGAATGAAGATGTGGCGTGTGCTTTCGATTTGTAAAAACAAACCGAAGTTGTCTTTTGATAAAGCCTCTCCTTAATTTGATCAAGACTAGAAATGTTGAAAGAAAATTAGTTCATAGATGGTGATGGCTCCGGGTCCCTAAGCGAAGGCTCGAAAATCAAGAGATGTACCTTAGCCAGTTGGTAGGCGTGACTTGCAGAGAAGTTTCGGTAGGTGACTTGACTACTGGAGTTGACTGACTTAACCAGTAACCTGCACGTGTCCCTCCCTCTACTCCCTACCAACTGCGGCGTTATTTTCCTGCAGATGACGTGTCCAAAGTTGGTTCTCTGAAAAGTTTCAGTTCCTCCAGTAAAAACACAGACTTTGGAAGAATAGGGGAGGGGTTCAGCTCTGGATGAGAGAAATAGGCTAGTGGGGCTGCTGATGTGGCATCGTTGCATGTCAAGAGAACTCCTCTAGTGGGGTTGTCTTTATAGGGGTTATAGATTGTGTAAGACGCTTGGCATGTTAAGCTGCAGGTCCTTGATCTGTTAGAGCTAATCATGTTCATGACTAACCTTGCCTGTACTGCTAGCAGTTTTGTAGCATGCATATCTCTACTGGACAACGTAACTCCACTGCACAAACAATTTTTATAGTTGTCTCGTATGTTTTCAGGAGCGGTTTACAAAGTAAATTGCCTCTAAGTAGGCCGAGAGTACTATAGTTTACGAACAGCCCCTGAAAATTCTTTTTTAAGGACAGCTTTGTTAAGTAAACCACCTTTAGAATATATTCATTTTCAAGGATGGTTCGCTTAATCAAACCATCACTAACAATACATTACAAAGCCCAACACTACAAAGGCCACATTTTCACTATTGATGGCACAATGTCAGTTTCATAACTAGCTCCTGAAAACCATTTTTTTTTTTAGAAAGGACGGCAAAAGCTTTGCCGCTTTTTTTTGACGAAGAAAAAGGAAAAAACAGAAATATTTACAGAAAAAACGACTGTCCGCAGTGCCTCTACCTGTGTCACCGGCGTGCCGACGACCTCCGCTGCCTCCACGGTCGCTGCTTCACGCGAGTCGCGGGCCATCGTTGAGGGCATAACAGATGGCGCGGTCGACGGCGGACGGCGACGACGCGGTTGAGGATTTGGGAGTCGCCGGCCTCGACTCATTCCTCGTCCACCCGCCTGCCCCCCGCTTCCAGCCCGTCGCTGCTAGTTGGGGCGGCGTCGGGGACGTCGGCGGTGAGGAGGACGCCGGGGTTGAAGTCCTCGACGCCGCCCGGCTCGGAAGTCGCTGCCCCAACGCCCGGCCTGCCACGACGCCGGATGGAAGCCCACCGGAGGGCACCATCGAGGACCTCTACGACGGCGACGACGGCGTGTGCGGGGGCGATGGGGAGCCTCGAAGTCGCTGCCCCAACCTCCCCCTCTCCCCGACGCCGCCCCCCTTCTTCCCGCCTCGCGGTCGCCCGGGGGGCAAATTCCGGTGTTGGGAGGAGGACCTCGGCAGCGTGCGGTGTGGCGATGGCGTGCCCCGGCTGCCACCCGTCCGTCGTACACTGGGCGCCGCCCGCATGGCTCTCGGGCCGCGTCCCCTCTGCGGGCGCGGACTCGGGCCGAGGCCCGGTGCGTTGCGGCGGAGCGCGCCATGCCGGGCACCAGCGGGAGGAGGCGGCGTCGCCGGCGAGGGCGCAATGCGCCTGTTCGAGCAACGGCCCCATCTCGCGGGTGGTGCGGGGGCCTGTGGCGGCAACGCCTTGGCCCCACGGCCGGCAACCAGGATCCACGCGTCTCACGCAGGGGCCCGCGGGGGCACGCCCTGGCCACCCAATGTCGGCGCTGATGGGTTCCAGGCCGCCGCGGCGCCATCGTCAACGACGCCGCCCGCGATGCGCGCCACCAAGGCGTCGCCGCCCCATCCCACCGGAGCTTGTGGGTATCCGCTTCAATTACCTAGCGCCGCGACCACGTCGCCGCCCAATGCCACTCCCGACATGTTGCCTTCCGGTGCCGGGGCTCCGGCCATCGAGCAAGGGCGTGCAAGCATGGCCGCTCTCCGGTGTGCAAGCGAGGCTCTCCACCGCCGTCCTCGGCGGGCCATGAACAGGGAGGCGGATGCCCCCCTGTGACGCCGCTGCACCGCAGCCGCCACCCGGCCGGCCCGGCGTCACCGCCGTCACCCTCGTCGCGTCCCACCGAAGGAGGCCACCACCTCGTCCCCTCGCTACGTCGACACCGACCCCCCTGTGCTGACCCAATGCTTGACGAGCTCATGGCTTCCAGCGCCGCGCTCCAGTCCACCTCTTTGGAGCTCCTGGTTGTGCCGACTGAGCACCCCTCGCTTCTAGGGGATGCTGAGGGTTCGACGCCCGACGGTGCTGGCAGACCCGCCGCCACCTCCTACGACGCAGCCCAGCCCTCAGCTGCTGATGTGTTGGAGGATGTTGGTGGCACCTCGGAAGACCCATCTTCTCGCCGGCCAACCCCGCGGCCGGCGCAAAGGGTAGATGCTTGGGATGCAGCTGCGCCAGTGCACGACGGTGGGCCTTACTCCAGCAACTATCGCTCCTGTCGCGCCGCAAAGGGTACATGTCAGGGAAGCAGCTGCGTCGGCGCAACGGTGGGCCTTCTCGGCAGCTACCGCGCTGTCGTCGAGCGCTTACTGGCGGCGCATCGGTGGCAGCGTTCGTCGACTCCTTCATGGTCCCTCTCGGAGCCACCCCTCATCGACTTCGCCGCCCGAGACTGCGGCGTCTCGGCGGCGCGGCGGTGGAGGGCGACGAGTGGATCCCAGACGGAGCGGTCGTCTTGCTGCCAAGTCCGCCTACCGGGGTCCCAATCGGGAGTGACAGGCTCGCCGCATCTTGCTCAACAAGCTGGAGGGCGCCAACTTGGAGATTCAGACCCCACGGTCGCGGAGAGGTTCCGCAGCCACTTCTAGGGCCCCGTTCCGCAGCACAAGTGTGAGGTCCTGAATGTGCTCGTCCCCCACCGCCCGTCTCGCGCCGGGACGCCCCTCCGCTGTGAGCCGCTGATCGCCGCTGCCCTCTCGTCGCCGCACATCTGTTTCACGCTTTAGTACGACACTCGAAGCTCCACCGTTGTAGCCGGTGCCTTTTGTTAGTGTTTTCGCCTCTTCGCTCTCGAGGCAGCTCGCCACGGGGCGTCTAGGATGTACTAAAACTGTCGGCCCTCTTTTGGCCTTTCCCTTAATGCAATACGGGTGAAGTCCCGCTTTCGAAAAAAAAAAGAAAAACGACTGTCACGCCCCGAAACAACGACTTAAACAACTATGCCACTAGGGACAAAAAGAGGCCAAGGAAAACTAGCAAAACGAAGAGGGGCGTGCAGCGTCGAGGAAACAAAACAACTAAACTGAACAATAAGAAAACAAGGCCGCAAAAGACATTTTTGACTAACCTGAAAAACCGTTTCTGCAGTAGTGAACTGCATTTTTGCCCACCAGCTGGCCCCTCCCTCTGCTAGGGGCAACAGAGCCCTTGTGATCTATCCCTCTCAATAGCTTGAATTGTGAGATTCAAGAGCTTAAAACTCCTACTCAAACATAGAAGACAAGCAAAGATTTTGTAGATATGTTCCGCTTCCACCTATATATAGTCGGCATATTTTTTTCCCGTAGAGGCGAAATCAATGTTTTCATTTGTGAAGCTTCTTCTAATCTAAAGCTTTATAATTACTAGTCTGTTGTTTGTGCATTGTAGACCAACTACCATTTTGACTGGTTCTGTGATGGCAAAGTGAGTTGGAGCATGGGCCTTCTGCTATGGCGAAGATGATTAGTCATTAGTGACTGCAGTTGCTGGCTAGGCTTTCAAACAAGTTACATATATAGATGGTGATGGCTATTGAATTGGCTCCGTGTCACTAGGTTGAGAAGTCAGAGATGTACCTTTCAAAGCATGCAGGTTTTGTTTCTTTGATAAATTCAGCTGTCAGGTTGGTTGCTTGCAAACAAGTAGTAGGTGGCTTGAACTACGGAGTGTACTCAGAAAGGTTTCTATTCCTCCATAAAACACATGGAGGTTTCAGATCAACTACGAAAGACTCTTAGTTCCTCCACAGGACATTGTTCCTCCTCTTAGCTCCACCCACTGTGTGATCTTCCTGATAAGAGCAAGAGCTACCACAATGGACACCATAATTTCTGCAGTGCTTAGTGAAGCGATCACTAGATCCATAAGTTTCGTCATCAGCAAAAGCTCCAAGCAGAAGGTGCCGGACGATGTTCAGGACAGCCTGCGAAGGGTTCTGCTTCGGGCACAGGTCATCATCGACGAGGCTACGGGACGCCACATCACAAACCAAGCTATGTTGCAGCAGCTGGGCATGCTGAGAGATTTCATGTACCAAGGCAATTACATACTTGACACTTCCATATACCAATCTCATGACGACGAGGATGGCAAGGATTCTACTGTGAGTCATTCTTTGTCTTTGTGCAAAGTAAATTCCCTCAGAGGAATATCTTCTTCCAGTAGAAAGAAAGAGACTTTTGAAACAATTGCAAGAGGCTGTTAACAATTTGAGCTCTATGATACTTGATGTGAAAGAGCTTGTTGTGTTCTTGACAAGCTACCCTCGGCTGTACCGCCAGCCTTATAGCATGCATCTGCTGCTTAGTAACTGCATGTTTGGCCGCCAGATGGAAGCACATCTTATTATTAGCTTCCTATTGGATATACAGCCTCGTGGTTCTGAAGAATTGGAAGTCCTGCCAATTGTTGGTCCATGCGAAGTCGGAAAGAGCACCCTTGTCTCTCATGTTTGCAAGGATGAAAGAATCCGTGATCATTTCTCCGAAATTTTTTTATTGAGCGACCATGAGTTTAGAAATTATGACCACACCACACTAAGCAAAGGATGTGCAGCAGAACATCAAAATCATGTGTTGAACTCAAACAAAGATAGGAGGTTGCTTTTTGTTGTTGAATTAGTTGGTGATCTTAACGAAGATGCATGGAATAAATGGTGTTGTTCTTATAAACAGCACATGCCAAGGCATAGTAAAATCATAGTCACAAGCCGATCAGACAAGATCGTCAAGTTTGGAACAGCAGCACCTCTATATTTGAAGCATCCGCCCCTGAAGCGTACTGGTATTTCTTTAAGATACTTACGTTTGGAAGCATGGATCCTGAAACGCACCCAAGGTTTGCTCAACTTGCTATGGAGATAGCCAGGCTCCTAAGTGGAACCTTCATTGGTGCAAACATGACTGCTTGTTTGCTGAGGGACAACTTTGACATCCAATTTTGGCACAAGGTTGTAGCCTTCATCAGAGCGGTCGTCCTGAAAAATGTCTCAGAATTTGGTGTGTGTCCACTCAATCTTAAAAGCCAGAATAGACCTATACTTCTTTGGAGGATGGCCACACCGTCTGAAGTTCTTGTTAGTTATGGTCAATTTGAACGCTCTGCAGAGGAGGAGGTCCCAAAGATAAGTTTCCAAGATGTGTTGTATGGAAACGTCAAGCCTCGTGGGAAATTTGAGGTCCTATTGTGGAGGTCTCGGATTCCGCCTTACTATAGCTATGTTAAGTCTTCTGAGATCCGAGAGGTAAAAACTGCAGCTGCCAAGAGGAAGCGTTCTATGAAAATTTGAATAATGCTTTGTTAATTTCTTCTGTCTTTGGGATCATATGGCAAAATATCTGAGTATGTTTTGATAGGCTGTCACAAGTTGCAGCATATAGTCATGCATGATAGGATGTTACTGGTTGCAACGTTATGAAACAGTACTAGTATTATTACTACCTTGTCATGTGGAACTGGTGTTTTCCTTCACACACGTAGGAGAGCTTTATGCCATTTCATTAAAGAAGATATGTATAGTATTAAGGATGTAAAGAATAACTCATGTTATTTTGGCATACATTTTTGTGTAATGGATTTGTTATCATTGATTTATACTTTTAGTACTAGAGTATGGGCCTTGGCACCAGCTTCCTTCTATCCCCGTTATTATATTTTCAATTAAATCCACCAATCAAATGTTAATGGTGAGCAGAGCCTCATAAACATGATTAGTGATTTTCAATTTCGCATCGTTGTATGCAGAGGTTAGGAAAGATTTAGAGTGGAGCATTATATTGTTGCCGTGTTCTTTGAGCGTGAGCGGTGAGTATGTGGTGGAGTGGAATCTATATGCAAATATCTGGATCGTGACTCAAGCTAGGAGCTATACGTATATATTTGATCCAAAACAGGGTTGGAAATTTCAAGGGCCCTTGGACAAGCAAGCAACAAGGGCCTAGCAATATAATCTTTTAGAGCCTATCTGGCATGGTTCCGGCTCCGGCAGTTGCTTCTGCAGAGGTGCCCAAGGAGCCATACCAAACACTTTAGTAGGATGATCCATTTTCTAGTGAATAGTAGGGGGCCAGAGCCATTTTTGGGGTTGGAGAATCCGAGAAGCTCCAATTTGTGGCTCCTCAAGTACTCCAACTCCTCCAGATCGAGGAGCACTCGAAGAGGAGCCATGCCAAATAAACCCTTAATATGATGATTAAAGTGTATATTACTACTAATAATTAGCTTGCAGCATATGTTGGAAGAAATAAAAAATAGCCGGATATCAGAATAGGAAGTGACAACAAGAAGCTAACTCCTGATTGCTTGTGCCTAGAGTATGGACCTTTAAATTTTCATTTAATTTTTTTTTTTTTTTTGAGCAGATTAAATTTTCATTTAAATGGACCAAATATATAGAATTACCTGTACGGCCCAAGAAAAAGTCTGTCTTCCTTGTATGGCCTCTTTTTTTTTCGAACTCACCTATTTGACCTCAAAATGATTTTCAATGCCTTCTATGGCCTTTCGGTCAAGTCTGTTAGCTTCCACAGTTACTTCTTCCCTATAAGCTTTGCAAAATGTCTAAATTGCCCGTGCTTGTTTCTTGCGATTTCTGGCCATGCCTGTTGTGCGCGGCGTCCGTGGCCCCAAGCCACACCCCCGACGACCGCAGTGGGTCGGGCCGAGAGTACGAACCATGGAGGCCGCGGCGGAATGATGCCAACGCCGACGTCGCGTCCGCCCGAGTGCATGCATCAAACCTGGTCCTGCATATGTCCAGGCACCACCCGATCACCGGCCGTAGCATCTCTGCGACCTTTTTTTCGCAATCAGGCTATTCACCCGTTTTTCGATAAGAGAAAAAGTTAACAGTACACCCATGCACGATCACGCAAGCGAGGAGCCTTCATGACACAGCGCACAGCTTACCACCTAGCTACTGGATTCACTTAGAGAAAATTACAAAGGAAAAGTGTTGTGTGACCAAAACGGCAAGATAAAGGGGGGGCGTCTAGGCCTACTGGTTCCTGCCCGGGAAGAGGACCTGCTTGGCTTCCCGTGTCAACGCCGACAGGGGAGGGTGAAGGCAGTTTGGAATTCCTCAAAGGAGGCTTCGTCAGGTAACTCAGTCTCCACCTCGAGCCCTAGACGTTTCATCATCACCTTCCGCGCCTGAGCTTCTGGCTGCTGTTCCCTGTGCCTGCTCTTGGCGGCAAGCCTAGTGCTCCTCTTGGGGATGAGCTATGAGTCGTCTAGCTCCCCTGCTTGCGCTCTGGCTGCCCAGGTTAGCTGCAGTCATGGAGGTGACGACAAGACAGGCATTGTGAGTGGCTTTCTCCATGTGGGTGGGACAGCCCGACAGGGCAATCAACGAGGGAAGAAGATTTGCATCAGATCATGCAATCTCCGAGCAGAGCGTCGTCGAGTTGCAATGGACGACGACGGACGACCTGCCACACTACTGCACAACATCTTTTGCGAGGCACTTAGGTTTTATTAACCATGGCGGTTTTTCGAAAAAACACCACGGTTAATAGAGGCCAGCCAAGCCTGCCCGCAGGGCATAAAACCGCCACAGTTAATCTATTAACCGTGGCGGTTTTTTTAAAAAAATAACGCCACGGTTAATGCCAATTAACCGTGATGTTTTAACTTAACCGCCACTTGTTAATGGATTAACTGTGGCGGTTTTTGTAAAATAACTGCCATGGAAAATAGCCTATTAACCGTGGCGGGTCTCCTAACTTGCCCGCCAGGGGAAAAAGGGCCGAGGCCAAAACAGACGCAGACGGAGGCCCGATAGCAGCCCAATACCAATGCGACTATATAAACACATCCAAAACCCTAACCTCACTCCCACCCCTCCCTCTCTTTTCCGGGCGCCGCGTGCCGCCGCTACCCACCCTCGCGTGGCGCGCTAGCCGGCTCACGAAGTCCTCTCCCCGATCCAAGCAGCTCATCGCTCGCCCCCTCTCTCCCCCTCTGTCACTCTCTCTCCCTCGCTATGCGCCGGGCCGACGACTACGAGCCCCTCACGGCGGGTCGTGTCCGCGCGCCCGCTCCCGGCTCCCTCACGGCGGCAAGCTCGGCGGCGGCCCCAAGCCCGACATTCCGAGGCAGCGAGGAGGCCCCTCACGCTCTCCCCCGAGAAGGTCGAGCCCCATCTTCCTTCCCCGTTCCCTTCCCCATCTCATGGTCATGGTTGCCCTTTTCCTTCCTCGTTCCGGATCCGGCGACGGCGGATGCACGGCGGGCGTGAAAGATCCTAATGGTCGAGGGGGGTGAATAGCCTATTAAAAAATCTTGCAACAACACTAAGCACACGGATTAGTAAATAAGATGGCGAAGCAAATTGAGCGATGCTACAAGCTAGCTATGCAAGCCACAAGTCAAGTATGACAATTCTAATATCTCTAAAATCACACAAATGCTAGGTTGCTAGTTTACTCCTAGGTGAGCAAGGTAAGCTAGCTAAATTGATTTCTAGGAGCTAAACTATTCTAGTCACTAAACAACCTAAGCAAGTCTGCACAAGTATATCAAGTAAATGCTAGAGAGAAGGTGATCGATATACCGATGTTGACGTGTAGAGGTGGAAGCCAATCACCGTGATCAACAAGAAATCTCCAACGAGCAAACACAAGGTTGACACGATGATTTTTCACCGAGGTTCACGTGCTTGCCGGCACGCTAGTCCCCCGTTGTGGCGATACACTCACTTGACGGTTGCTAAGTTTAATGGCGGTGCCAAATCCCGGTGGGAGCTCAAGCACACCGATCACAAGAGAGGATCCACAAGCCACGAGCAATCCACTAGTGCTCCTTTCGCGAATCTCCCCGGGGTAAGGAACGACCCCTCACAAGTCCACCGGTGTGGCCTCAAACAAGCTCCAATCGAGCTCAACACCGCCTCTTGCTCCAAGCCGCTAGGGAACCAAGCAAATTCCCAAGAGAAACGAAATCCCGCAGCTCCTCCAAGGATGAAGTGCCTCTAAATGCAACCAAGCAATGCAATGCACTTCTATCACTCTCAGTCTCACCAAAGATTCGAAGTTTGGATGAAGAGATGAGTGGAGTGGAGTATCACAAGCTCACAATAGAGTTAGAGTGTTCAAAAGTGCAAGAGAGGGCTCCAAATACCGGCCAAACAAGTATATATAGAGCCTCCCACGAAATTGAGCCGTTGTGCTTTGAAATGGGCTTTTTTGCGACTTGGCCGGGACGCACCGGACGGACTCACCCGGCGAGAGTCCGGTCAAGGGTCCGATCACTCCATTTCAAGCGTCCCGGCCGACAGACAAGCGCCTTGGCCCCACGGTACCGACTCCTTCATGCTTCCGGCCGATGCTTCCGGTCCATGCGCCCGGGTCGATCGTCGAGGTCGAACCAAAAACATGCTCTCTCGAAACTCCGGCCCGGACCCATCGATTTCGAACTATCCGGTCAAAGGGCCGGCCTTCCGGCCGAAAGTGTCCGGTCGACGCTCCGGCCGGCATTTGTTTCGCGTGTTCTTCATTTTGTTGTCGCCTTTGCTTCAACCTTGCTTCGCTTCTTGCCACAAGTTGCCAACACGTCGAAGATGATCTCAATATCAAGTATGTTAGGATGTCACGATCGATTAGGCAAGAACGGTTAGTGCTCTCAATCCTAAATGCAATATGCAAGTCAATTGGACCTAGAAGCACTTCACCAAAGGATTAGTCGCGGCATCCCTCTTGATAGTCGGCTATCTAGCCTATAATGTGATCACACGCTCTATCGTGTCTTGATCACCGAAAGAAAACCCTATCAAGTATACCTTTGCCTTGATCTCCCGGGTTCCTCTCAAACCGACAAACCGAGCTTGACGATCCACTATGTCCATCATCATCGCCCATGTTCATGATCATCATGCTCCACGTCATCCATGCAATCCTATCTCTCAAGTCACACTTAGAGCAAAGGATTAGCATAACAAGTGTGTCATCAATTTCCAAAACCAAACATGAGATTACAATCTCCCCTTTTTGGTAATTGATGACAACCAAATTCACAAATATATGAAATAAAATTCAATTGAACTTGAATTGCTTGTCCATAGCATTTTGGTCATGAATCAAAGTTTGGACAAACATTTCAAGGTTCGGTTTGGTAGTAGTAGCTCCCCTACATATGTGCTTCCATGTGTTTGGATCAATTTGTCACATATGTATGGATAGAAATTTGGGGAGAGATGCTATTACCAAAAGAGATGCTAAGGTTCAATAATTCGGACCTTTGAAGCGTGAAACCAATCGGAGTCCTTAGCATCATTGTAACTAGACATTCATCAAAACTCAACATACCCCATGAGATCAACATTATAGGCATAAATGTGAGCAATGTCTAGATACATCCTATGCATGCTAGTTGGTCAATACACCAATCAATTTTCAAAAACTAGCATACACCAAGCAATCATGTATATTGAATTTTGATTGCACAATGCAACATTTCATTATGATCATGCACATACAAATGCACAAATAGTCTATGAGCTTGCTCCCCTATTTTGTGTGATCCTTTATCAACATCTTTGTGACTTATTTCTCCCCTTTGTCAACAATCACCAAAAAGGTGTAAATGAGAGAAATCAAGTCAATCAAAGGATCAAATGTGGTCTCATCTAGATCACTTGCCTAAACATGTATTCAAGTTTGAACCAAGGACAAGCTTTTTCACACCTCATGTAAATAAGGGTTATCTTGCACCATGTTAGAATACATATCATGAGCACATTTTCTAGAGTCAACACTAGGATTGCAAGCACATAAACATGTCATATGCCACCACTAGATCATAAAACCATTCAAAGCAATAGTGGTGCCACACATACATTGAAATCATTTGATTTTCCATGAATGAGCCTACTAAGATGCATGATGACTAGATGCACTAACAAGTCCTTAGCTATATATGAATGCCATGTCAAACAACTTTTACCTTGTGTTTGTCGAAGGAGAGGCATGTCATATAAGTGGGGTGCATCAACTCAAGTTGGAGAAGTCAATAATGTTCAATTCTCCCTTTAGCATGCAAAACCTCTTCTCATCAAGTGGCTTGGTGAATATGTCGGCTAGTTGATCTTCGTGCCAATGCCCATGATACAAATGTCACCCTTTTGTTGATGATCTCTAATGAAGTGATGTCTTATATCAATGTGCTTTGTTCTTGGATGTTGAACCGGATTTTGTGTCATCTTTCTAGCACTTTCATTGTCACAAAACAATGGAACTTTGTCGAATTTGAATCCAAAATCCCTCAATGTAGATCTCATCCAAAGCAATTGAGTGCAACAACTTCCCGCACTAATGTATTCGGCTTCGGCGGTAGAGAGAGCAACACTATTTTGCTTCTTAGAAGACCATGAAACTAGTGACCTTCCAAAGAATTGACATGTGCCACTTGTGCTCATTCTATTTATCTTGCATCCTCCATAATCGGAATCTGAATATCCAATTAGCTCAAATTTGGATCCCTTTGGATACCAAAGTCCAACATCTTGTGTGCCCTTCAAATACCTCAAAATTCTCTTTGTTGCCTTGAGGTGACTCTCCCTAGGAGATGATTGATATCTTGCACACATGCCCACACTAAAAGCTATATCCGATCTTGAAGCGGTTGCATAGAGTAAGCTTCCAATCATTGACCGATATTTCTTTTGTTCAACCATGTTGCCACTAGGGTCGGGGTCTAAGCTTCCATTTGTTCCCATTGGTGTAGACATTGACTTGGCATCTTGTAAGTCAAACTTCTTGATCATATCCTTGATGTACTTGCCTTGACTAACAAATGTGCCATTCTTCAATTGCTTGATTTAAAGTCCAAGAAAGAATGTGAGTTCTCCAAGCATTGACATTTCAAACTCATTGGCCATCATCTTAGCAAACTCTTCACAAAACTCTTGATTGGTTGACCCAAAGATAATGTCATCAACATAGATTTGCAATACAAACAAGTCATTCCCAATCTTCTTCTTGAAAAGAGTGGTGTGTCCACCTTGCCCATCTTGAATCCTTTAGAGAGGAGAAAATCTCTCAACCTCTCATACCATGCTCGAGGTGCTTGTTTCAATCCATACAAAGCCTTCTTCAACTTGTAGACATGGTTGGGATACTTTTCATCTTCAAAGCCCGGTGGTTGTTCAACATATACCAACTCATTAATGAAGCCATTCAAGAATGCACTCTTCACATCCATTTGGTAGAGTTTGATATCATGAGCACATACATAAGCAAGCAAGATTCTAATTGCTTCAAGTCTAGCAACCAGTGCATAGGTCTCTCCAAAGTCAAGACCCTCTACTTGTGTGTACCCTTGAGCTACTAGTCTTGCCTTGTTTCTAACCACAATTCCATCTTGATCTTGCTTGTTCTTGAAGACCCACTTAGTTCCAATCACATTGTAGTCCTTTGGCCTTTCCACCAATTCCCATACATCATTTCTCTTGAAGTTGTTGAGCTCTTCATGCATAGCATTGATCCAATCTTCCTTCTCTAATGCCTTCTCAATATTCTTTGGTTCTTCTTGAGACACAAAGGTATGGTGTGCACAAAATGAAGCCAATCTTCCTCTTGTAATCACTCCACTATTGATGTCACCGACAATTTGATCAAGTGGATGATCTCTTGCAATGTTTGAGGGTTGCATCACTTGCACTTGATGACTAGGATGAGATGGTGTACTAGCTTGTTGATCTTGATCTTCATCTTGAGAACCACTAGTGCTAGCTTCATTTGCTTCTATCTCAACCGTAGTGGTAGGCAATGGAGTGTCATCATCATCTTCAACTTGCCTTGGCCGAATGTCACCAATGTCCATGTTCCTCATTGCATTTTCTAAGTTAGAACCACTCACATCATCATGATTTTCAACTTCTCTTTGAGAGCCTTGGGTTTCATGAAATTCCACATCATGAACTTCTTCAAGTTGGCCACTACCCAAGTTCCACACTCTATATGCTTTGCTTGTGGTTGAATATCCAACTAGGAACCCTTCATCACATTTCTTGTCAAACTTGCCCAATCTTGTGCCTTTCTTGAGAATATAGCATTTGCATCCAAAGACTCTAAAGTAACCAATGTTGGGCTTTCTTCCATTTAACAACTCATATGGTGTCTTGCCAAGCATTCCATGGCAATAGAGACGGTTGCTACAATAGCAAGCCGTGTTGATAGCTTCGGCCCAAAAGGAATGACTAACATTGTATTCACTAAGCATTGATCTTGCCATTTCAATCAAGGTTCTATTCTTCCTCTCAACTACACCATTTGATTGTGGAGTGTAGGTTGGTGAGAATTGATGTCCAATACCAAGCTCATCACACAACTCTTCAATTCTTGTATTCTTGAACTCACTCCCATTGTCACTTCTAATCTTCTTGATGGATGTTTCAAACTCATTTTGAACTCTTTTGACAAAGGTCTTGAATAGCTCAAACACATCACTTTTGTCATGAAGAAAGAACACCCATGTGTATCTAGTGTAGTCATCCACAATGACAAAACCATACTTGTTGCCACCAATGCTAGTGTAAGTTGTTGGCCCAAACAAGTCCATGTGCAACAACTCAAATGCCTTGCTTGTACTCATTGTGCTCTTAGATGGATGTGCATTGCCATGTTGCTTGCCGGCTTGACATGCCCCACAAGGTTTGTCCTTCTCAAACTTGACATCACTCAAGCCTCTAACCAAGTCATGCTTCACTAACTTGTTCAATTGCTTCATCCCAACATGACCAAGCCTTCTATGCCACAACCAACCCTTGCTAGCCTTTGAGAGTAAACATGTTGTCAACTTGGCTTCTTTTGAGTTGAAATCAACTAAATAGAGATCACCGTATCTAAATCCCTTGAAGATCATGTTTGCACCATCACCATTAACCACTTCAACTTCTTGACTTGTGAATATACATTTGTAGCCAAGATCACAAAGTTGAGAGACCGACAAGAGGTTGTAATCAAGATTGTCAACTAGCAACACTTTGGATAGACTCTTCTCTTGTGTAATTGCAATCTTTCCAAGTCCCAAAACACTACCCTTCTTGTCATTGCCAAAGGTGATAGATTCATACTCATCAATGCCCTTGATGCTAATTGACTTGAACATATGAGAATCCCCGATCATGTGTTGAGTGCACCCACTATCCATTATCCAATGCTCTCCTCCAGGCATGGTAATTGACCTACAAAAATGTAAATGTAAATTTTTGGCGAGAAGTCATGATACAAAATGAATGGAGTTTATTTGGTGGATGGAAGGGTGCATGTTGTGCGCAACTCTCGGTGTGAGAGAGTCAGCGATTTATTTGTGGGTGTACGTGAATCTTGATCTTGGGCATATGAAAAGAATCTCTACATAGGTCACAAACAATTTGACATAGGCTCACCATGAAAACAAGTAGCATATGACTAAGGTTTTTCATGAATGATCATATCATCATGTCATATGGCTCGGTGGGAAATGCATATCATTGAGGAACTTTTGAATTTTGATTTTGAAAAATAAAAACTTGGATGTCAAGTCTTTCTTAGAATGATGTCATAGCATAGTCCATGTCACCATATCGTAACTTGCAACAACCTAGACCGAATAAGCTTATGCAACCCACATGATTCACGCTTTTCAAGGTGAAATGTAACTTAGCCACTAAACTCAAACTTTAGAGAAATTTAGGTTATGAACTAGGCAATGCGGATGAAACATAAGGCAGAGCAACTATTCATCATTTCAACAAGGGATTAACTAAAACATTTTCATAGCTCATATATATAGGAATGAAATTTCTTTTAACATGTCTCATCATCTTATAAGATAGAGGATATGATAAAAATGTGAGATACAAGTTACCTTTCTCTGAGTCCTCCCCAAGCCCGCCTCCTTACTTACCTTTCATGGTTACGCTAGCTTGTGCATGCAATGATCCGAGTTGTGATTGGTGGTCATTTGCATTTCTTAAGCGCAATCACTAGAAACAGGTTTGGAACCCATCTCTAATAACGGGCGCGAGAAATGCGTCGTTGACATTCCTAAGTGAAACCACCGTGTCGGTGATAACACTAGGTACATCAACGATGATAGACCTTGCCAAATAAGATATTCATCCGCAAGCGCGGATCTATCATTGTAGCATTTCACCGAAAGTATTCAGTGGTATCGTTATTTATATTTCCCCAAAGGAAGGCATGGTGGAAAAGGATCTAATAGAGACATGAACAAGATAACATAAGCGTGTAATGGACCAATGCTCATGACAGGGGATATAAGGGAACGGTAAAGGGATAACTTGACACACTCACTCAAGCCAAACTCAGGATAAAGATAAGTAAGGAATAAAGAAAGTCCTAAGTGGAGCATCTGATTCTAGTCATGGCTATGCATAGAACCGGTTGATAGTCGGGCAACACGCATGGCGAGGAGGTCGGTTTGAGAATGAAATGGGCGGGGAGACCTCCCGGTGCATCCGCCCAATGGAAGGCATTTACGAACTCCTACACAACATACGAACGTGGGGGGGATTTCAAGGGGACGGTCAAGGCTTGTCACGACCCGGCCGCCTACCCCTCAACCGTGGCATGCCATCATATTGAAGGATACCCGGCATCCAGGACACCACGTCCGCATACTAGGACACTACTCATGTCCCCATGGCCCCCACCCTACGGATGGACGGAATAGGACACGAGCAAGCCCCCGGCGAAGGACAAACGAACCGCCATTCAAAGACAATCCCGACACTACCCAATTATATTGCATGAATGGTTTAAGCATAAAGTTCTATATGACGATATCACAACATAGAAACTATAGACTAGTTCATGTGTCATGATCATGTCAAGAACAACATGTTAGATCATAGGATAAATCACGAGGTATAGAAATAACATGAAGACTCTAATCCTAATGCACAACCAAGATAAGATAAGAGCAAGGCTTTGGAAGAATACCATAGAAAGATTTATTCGGAATCCATCTTCCAAGGAGCCAAGCCCTCCTTGGTAGCTTTGCCTAGCTCCACATCCTAAACTACTAATCCTACTAGGAGGAGGAAGAAGAAGAAGTGGAGAGGAGAGAGTAGCTTTCTTGTGAGGTGTGTGTTGAATGAGGGGGAGAGGGCCTCCTTTTATAGGTAGAGGAGAGGGTGCTCATTGGAAAATGTCCCTCCCCATATGGAAGGAGCCAAAACCGCCCTTGGGCACCTTCCAAATCTGCTTGAACCGACCATCCAAGCGTCGGCAAGACGGCCGATTATGGAAGGTAATGTACCGCCTCGCCAAACCTAGGCCCGAACCGCCTTAGGATGGTGCGGGCGCACCAGTGGTGGCCAAGCACTGTCTGGCTTCGGTTGGGCTAGGCCTTGGCAGGCCGGGGCGTGTTTGGGCTTGAAAAGTTGTGTGGCGGTGTTTGCTCGGCCCTTCTGGCGTGTTTGGTCCATTTCTCCCTTGGGCTTGATGTTCTTCAGGAATGCGCTTTCCAGGGAGGCGCCTTTTGGTACAAATTCCACTTGTTTCTTATATAAATCTGCACAATAAGAATTTGGACACTACAAGTGGAATTATGTCAATAATAAATGTATATGTGTGTAGTAAGGTATAGTTTCAACCCCTTATTGGTAGAATGTTGACGTTAAAAATGTGTCGTTAGTGACCGTCAACAAACTCCCCAAGCTTACCCTTTTTGCGCGTCCTTGAGCAAAAGATAAGTACTTGGTTGTTGATCGGGAGTTGCTACTATGCGATTATGTTTTTCAAGTGCCGGGGTTATAATAAGATTTTCTACTAGAGTTTGAATAAAATGGCATGCCTTTGCTCACCCTTTATTACCTTTCATCGTAGCGGGGCTTTTTAGCTTTTTTCTCAAAGCCTTGGCGGTTGCCGGAGTAGAACGTTTATAACGTAAATACTTTTCATTCATCCTTTTGATCAACTTTCTCATCCGGGATTTATTTATTTAAGTTTTTTTTTTTTGAGAAAGTATGGGTTTTATTGCTATATATATATAAATATATATATATATATTTTTGGAGAGGTGGGCTGCTGCCGCCCTAGACTTTTGTCTTTTATTTCTCTCTCTCTTTTTTTTTTTTTTTTGAAGATGTGGGCTCTACTCGCCCTCGGACACATGTCCATTTTTCATCTCTCTTTTTTTTTTTTTTTTTAGCATAGCCCATATCATTTCTCTTTTCTTTCAAATTAGATTCCCGGATGTCAAGTTTCTCTTTTGGATCTAAATCATAGCAAATCCATTTGTACCATATCATACTTGGCAACAACTTAGACTAGATAGAGCCTATGCAACCCACATGAATCGTGTTTTTTTTTTTTTAGGATGAGTTTTTTAGACTTAGCCACTAAACCCAAACTTTAGAGAAATTGAATTATAAACTAGGCACAGGCAAAAACAAAAAACAGAGCAACTGTTCATCATTTCAACAGGGTAGAACTAAACATTTCTACTACACATATATATGGAGTGGAATAAATCTCCTCTCTCTTTTCTTTCTTTTCTTCTTTTTTTTTTTTTTTTTATTCTCATACCTCATCATTCATATAAGATAAGAAAATAAGCGAATGGAATGTGAGATATGAGTTACCTTTGTGGGAGTCCTCCCCAAGCTAGCTTTTGACTTACCTTCGGTTTATGAGCGTTGCTAGCTTGTGAACGCTATGAATGGATCTTTGATTAACATCGTCTTTTGAGCGTGCTAGGAGACTCCCCAAGTTTGTCTTGTGATGATCTTGAAAGAACGGGACAACCATTCTTGGGGTTTCAAAGGTTTTATTTATTTTTATTTATTTATTATTATTATTATTATATTTTTTTTTTTTGGTTCACCAAACAACTTCGATCTCCATTGTCGTCTCTTGGACTTACCCTCTTGAAGTTGATAAATTCCTGCGGGGGTTAGTCCATATGGTCGACCAAATTCTACACTAGCGACTCGATTCAAAAATTAAACTTGACTCCATGTCTAATTCGATTAGGGTAGACTTTTTGACCTAAGCACCATGCTTAATTCAAAAACGCCTATGGAAGTATGATCATTCGAATAACCAAAACTTCCAAACCAAAACATGCCAACATAAAAAAGGGCGTATGAAATGAAAAACAAGATTCATCCAATGGAGATAAAAAGGCATTGCAAGGCTTAACAAAAATGATTATAGTTTTTTTTAATATATATACTAGAAATTTATTCAAAAAATATGTTTTATTTAGGAAAATATTTTTCTTAGTTTTTTTTTTATAGAAGAATTTATTTTATTTATAAAGATTTTTATTTTAGTTTTTCAAAAATATTTACTTATAGATTTTTGTGTAGTAAATATTTTTTTGTTTATTTTGATAATAAAATATTTTATAAAACACATTTTTTTTTTGGAAGGTAATGGATGAGGAGGATGAGAGTGAAAGGTTCACATTACCATGTTTTTGGTCCTCCCCAAGCTAGCTCAAAGCCCATTGGATCGGGGTTTTACCCCGTGCTTTTGGCTTTTCCTGCATGGTTAGTATATGGTAGATTCACGAGTGGATTTACCATCCTTCGTGATTACCAAATTTCAAACATATGCGGGGATGGAGCAAAAAGAGCTTTTTTTTTTTTTTTCAAAGATTTTTATTTTAGGATTTTATTCTCAAGGGAGAACATAAAAGCTTCACCAAACTTTTCATACTCAAACAAGGCTAAGATAAAAGATGCAATATAAGTCTAGCCTTGTTTTATCTCCATGATGAAATAATTTTTTTTTTATATATATATGGAGATAAGTATGAGTAAAAAGAATTGGTGAATTATTACCTTGCGTGCACTGAGTGTGTGTGTGTACCAACCACGCATGAAGGCAAGATGTTAAAACTCCCGCGGTGGTAGCTTGATGATCCATCTCAGGCGGGCCACAAGGCTTAGGTGATACCCACGGTGTAGTGTATATGGACCATGGGCCTTAGTGGTCACAAAGGTGTAAAGGAGGATGTTCCTCCTTTCCTTTACCTTCTTTTTTTTTCTTTTCTTTACTCTTTTTTTTTTTTTCTTTTATTGGACCTTTGCATACACGAAAGTGCACTTGGCCCGCAGACTTGAGGATAGAGTTCATAGTTGCTTTGCATCGGTAGCGTGATGATCTTGATTTGGTAATGACTTCCTCACACGGAGTAGAGGGAGGCAAACCAAACTCACTCGAGGTAAGCATCAAGGCTAAAGGCGCACACAAAGAACGTGCACGATCCATAGGCCTTGGTGCTTGGCGCGACAAAGGCTTTGGGAGAGGTAGGTCCCTTCTTGGAAGCAAATTTGGGTGGAGTCAGTGCCTTCATTGTTTATTTTGACCATATGGGGCCAACTTTGCTCCTCTCTCTCCTCTTATTTCTTTTCTTTTTTTTTTTTTTCTATATATCTTTTTTTTTTCAACTCCTTTTTTTTTCTCTCTTTTCCATTTATAGCAAGGGGAGGCGAATCTCTTATTCATCTCTCTTTTTTTTTTTTTTTTTTTTTTTTCTCTCTCTTTTTTTTATATGATCCCTTGTATGTGGAACTTGATATTATCACCGCCCTCTCTCTCACACTTGGACTTTTCGTGAAAAAGTCGAGTGTGCAAGGTCGTGGTCTCCTTTTGAGTCGTTCCTTCGCCCAAGGGCATCAAAGTTTTCTTGTTGATGTAGCCCCCATGTTTTCAAGCGTCGCGTGCCCTTTTGTTCTTCTTAGTCTTCACCGAAATGGTTAGCGACAAGAATACCGAAGGTGCATACTAACTTGATAACATATCCTTGCTTTTTATTTATAAGTTTTCTTTTTTTTATATATAAAAGATTTTTTTTTAGTTAATTTAATTTTTTTTTTTTCTTTTTAGATAAACCTCGTTGTGAACAAAGGTCACTACATGCATATTATCATGACGAACATGTTCTAAAAGATGCCTTATAAAAACCAATGCCTTCCAAGAACGGCGCTTTAAATGCTTGTTGCATTTCTTAAGCGCAATCACTAGAAACAGGTTTGGAACCCATCTCTAATAACGGGGCGAGAAATGCGCCGTTGACATTCCTAAGTGAAACCACCGTGTCGGTGATAACACTAGGTACATCAACGATGATAGACCTTGCCAAATAAGATATTCATCCACAAGCGCCGCGGATCTATCATTGTAGCATTTCACCCGGAAGTATTCGAGGTATCGTTATTTATATTTTCCCAAAGGAAGGCATGGTGGAAAAGGATCTAATAGAGACATGAACAAGATAACATGATCTGTGTAATGGACCAATGCTCATGACGGGGATATAAGGGAACGGTAAAGGGATAACTTGACACACTCACTCAAGCCAAACTCAAGGATAAAGATAAGTAAGGAATAAAGAAAGTCCTAAGTGGAGCATACTGATTCTAGTCATGGCTATGCATAGAACCGGTTGATAGTCGGGGCAACACGCATGAGCAGGGAGGTCGAGGCGAGAATGAAATGGACAGGGAGACCTCGGTGCATCCGCCCAATGGAAGGCATTTACGAACTCCTACACAACATACGAACGTGGGGGGATTTCAAAGGGACGGTCAAGGCTTGTCACGACCCGGCCGCCTACCCCTCAACCCGTGGCATGCCATCATATTCGAAGGATACGGCATCCGGACACCGCGTCCGCATACTAGGACACTACTCATGTCCCCATGGCCCCACCCTACGGATGGGCCGGAATAGGACACGAGCAAGCCCCGAAGGACACAACGAACCGCCATTCAGCACAATCCCGACACTACCCAATTATATTGCATGAATGGTTTAAGCATAAAGTTCTATATGACGATATCACAACATAGAAACTATAGACTAGTTCATGTGTCATGATCATGTCAAGAACAACATGTTAGATCATAGGATAAATCACGAGGTATAGAAATAACATGAAGACTCTAATCCTAATGCACAACCAAGATAAGATAAGAGCAAGGCTTTGGAAGAATACCATAGAAAGATTTATTCCCGGAATCCATCTTCCAAGGAGCCAAGCCCTCCTTGGTAGCTTTGCCTAGCTCCACATCCTAAACTACTAATCCTACTAGGAGGAGGAAGAAGAAGAAGTGGAGAGGAGAGAGTAGCTTTCTTGTGAGGTGTGTGTTGAATGAGGGGGAGAGGGCCTCCTTTTATAGGTAGAGGAGAGGGTGCTCATTGGAAAATGTCCCTCCCCATATGGAAGGAGCCAAAACCGTCCTTGGGCACCTTCCAAATCTGCTTGAACCGACCATCCAAGCGTCGGCCACGACCCGATTATGGAAGGTAATGTACCGCCTCGCCAAACACAGGCTCCGAACCGCCTTAGGATGGGTGCTTGGGCGCGCAGTGGTCTTGCAGCGCACTGTGCAGGCTCGGTTGTTGGGCGGGCCTTGGCAGTTTGGCGTGTTTGGGCTTGAAAAGTTGTGTGGCGGTGTTTGCTCGCCCAGTTCTGCGTGTTTGGTCCATTTCTCCCTTGGGCTTGATGTTCTTCGGGAATGCGCTTTCGAGGGGGCGCCTTTTTGGTACAAATTCCACTTGTTTCTTATATAAATCTGCACAATAAGAATTTGGACACTACAAGTGGAATTATGTCAATAATAAATGTATATGTGTGTAGTAAGATATAGTTTCAACCCCTTATTGGTAGAATGTTGACATTAAAAAATGTGTCGTTAGTGACCGGTCAACAAAGGGCGTGGTTGAAGGCTCCCCAAGCTTGTCTTTTGATGTCATCAAAATAACAGGACAAAATACTTGGGGTTGAAAGGTTTATCTCCTCTCTTTCTTTCTTTCTCTCTTCTCTCTCCCCTTCTTTTTTTTTTCTTCTTTTTTTGTTTTTCTCTCTTTTTTTTCTTATTATTATTATTAGCATCATGGAGTTATTATTGGGAGATTATTATTGAAATAAACGATAACTACCGATTTACCTTCGGCAAGGGCTCACCTTTTAAAGTCCGGCTGAGTAGGACTCTTCTCCTTTCACTTCTTGCTTGATGGGTGTACGGCCGTATCGGGAGAAGTGGATGTGGGTGCCAACCTTTTCCGCCATGCACGCTTAACACTTTCTTATGGTTTTATTTTCTTGGGCTGTTTATTTTTTAGCATTCTTATGCTTGTTAAACCCATTGAATGGGCATCTCATTGTTTGTCCCGTGCATATGAAAGCTAACATGCCACGATCCCACATGCAAGACTGCATTTGTAGTGTTAAGAAATGGTCTCCCAAGGATTGGGGAGCTCTCTTGTTGTGACCCATGTCTAGGGCGACAAAGTCCGTGGGGATGTATGCATCTCGAATTTTCACCATAATGTCCGAGCTACTCCCTCAGGCTTCCTTAGTGATAGATCCGCCATCCGTAGTTTAAAATGTACAGGGGACAAAGGTCCACCTAATATTTCATCATATGTTACCATGGGCATGATATTAATGCTTGATCCAAGGTCTGTAAGGCATCCTTGAAGACATGTGGGCCAACCGAGCATGTGATCATCGGGCAGCCAGGATCTTCTTTCTTGATAATGCATGGTGGCTGGAGAAGGATCTTTGCTATTTTCCGACATAGAGGCTTACCGGACCTCGTTGAGACCATTTTAACAGATTCAAGAGAAGTTTCAAAGTTGCCCCAAAACTTTTCCCAAAACCGGGCAATAGGCAAAAGCAAACAAAGAACCGAGCTAGTTTTGTTTCTATCATTTTATTAAAGCTCAGTTGTTTTTCATAGGAAGAAGTTAAACTTTTAATTTTGAAATTCATGTTTTCAATAGTTTTATCATTAAGCGTCAACTTCTTCGAAAGATTTTCAATTATTTCAGCTTGGTGTAAGACCAAGTCTTCCAAGGAGAGAGGATTTGAATTGTACCTTGAGTTTGAATTACCTCTGTAGGCACAAAATCCTACTCCCTGCGCCGCACACACCGACAAGCCGGAATAGGCGGGCTTTACTCCCGCCCGAAAGTGTCTTGAATCCGGCGTGCGATCAATTTGACCTGTTAATTGACAAGGAGGTAAACGTGAGATCTCGGAACATGCCCGGTGAGACCAAGACAGGTTCGCATGTATGGCTCTAAGGCGGATGTAAAGACATATAGCTATGAGAGCTATCGTCAATGAACAATGAATGCATTCGGTAAGCATACATAAAGATATGATGTAAAAACATTTGCTTAGAATGATCATAAAAGACATGTTTGAACAAGTAAATTCGATCATCATGATGTGCTATCGTAAAAGCTCTATTGCGTAGATCGAATTAATTGACAACATGATAAATAAAAGAAAGTAAATCACAAACATCATTAAAGACATTCATGACACGTGAAGAAGGAACTACCCCTAGCGTAAAAACCTATCGATTAAATCGATCTCTAGTCCACCAGGATGACTAGCTCTAGAATAACCCAAAGATCTGCATCCACTTAGGATGACACGATCTGTCAAGATCTAAACGTATACGCACCCGCAACACGTAATAACTTAGAAACATAACCGTGTTACGGCAAGTTTGCCGAATCGGGGTCCATGAAGAAGGAACTACCCCTGCGTGAAAAACCTATCAGATAAAAGCGATCTCTAGTCCACCGGATGACTAGCTCTAGAGTAACCCAAAGATCAGATTCACTTAGGATGACACATCCTGTCAAGATCTAAACGCATACGAACCCACAACACGTGACAACTTAGATTGATCTAGCTTGGCTACTATGAGCAGTATAGATCTAGTAACACGGTAAGATGAACAATTAAAGTACTAAAAGCAACTAGATCTATGATAAGATAAAGCCAAGACGTCTCAATCTAAATTGGGCAAAAAGTGTGTGCAAACACAATTAAATAAATAAATGAAAAGCATTGCGCATTAACGTGGTAACTTAATGAATTCATTAGATCTTGCCAAAATCTAATGAAGCCGATAACTAGCTCTTAGCCGGACCTTAGCCCCACCGGATGGCTCATGATCGACAAAAAGAACCCTCTTGCCCCCTCGATAGCTTAAATCCCGACGATACTAAGCGTGAACAAGACTTCTTGCAATAATCTAAATCCGCCCGACGATACTAGACATGGTGCAAGGTTGCCGGTACTACAGAGGAGGTCGGACGGTCGATGAATCCTCTTGCAATAGATCGACGACACGGACCGACTTCGGCGGGTGGCCGGAGCCAAGGCACGGAGCCGGGTTGTTTGTATTGATTTGGGTATATCGCTTTCTTGCCGGGTCTTATATTTATACCCGGGCTTTGACGAGTCCTAACTTATTACGAATAATAATAACTAAAAATATCTAGCTAAGATACATTGTCCTCCAAGTCTTCTGAGTCGTGGGAATTGCTGACGTGATGTGGGCCTCGTCCTCGGATATTCCTCTTGATGCCCCACGCTGTCGAACCATCTCACGCTCGGCTCCTTCTCGGACTCGGGCTCGTTAGCGAATAATAGCGCCGACCCGAATGCCACAAGATCAGATGCCGTCTTCTTGCGAGCGAATGATCTCTTCCGAATGATCGCGACCCGGTCTATGGGTCATCGGGCTCTACCAAATTTTGGTGTTAACATATGCCCCTCAATTTTAAAGTAAAAGAGGTTCTTTTGCTCGAAATTGACCATGATCTGCTAAAATCTCGGGCCAAGCCTTTTACACAGGCTAAAATTACCAAGGCCCATCTTACGGAAATTTCCGTGACACGGTTTCAACCCTTTTCGGCTTCTTCTTGGGACTTGTGCCACGGAAGTTTTACCCATGTGAATCGGCAAGCCAATCCGCTTCCATTTCCCAAGCCAAGCACCGAATAAATCCTTTTACATCCGCCGTCGAGCTTTTTCCTGTATATAGGCGCAAGCAAACTCTTTTAGCCAAGAGCAATTATCCAGATCTTGCTTCATATCTCCCACTCCGTCTCTTTTCCTCGGGATCTGAAGTACTCGGCTAGTCCTAGCCCTTGGCAATGGAGTAAGTTCTTCTTTTTCGTGTGCCTTTGATGCCTACTTCATCTTTGAATCGACCCGCCCTCTTTTCTTGATGATACTTGAAGCCCTCGTGATCTTTGAGATCGCAAGGCTCCGCCGCCCCATTTCGCAATGGCGAAGGAAGCGCTCGAGGGCGGAACGGGAGGCACATGAGCAAACCATCGAAGACATAGAAGGCGTAAAGAGGAATATGATAAACTTGATGAAGCTCGGAGCGCTATGTGACTAGCAATAGTAAGTCTTGCTAATGAATCCTTCTTTCCTTGATTCACTTTTTGAAGCAATCTCCCTTCCGCAGGGCGTGGCGAGGAGGTTCAAACGCCTACTCGAAGCAACGGGTGACAGTGATTGAAGCACGGGATGCATCGGGGCCTGACCAGGTACCACGAGGAAGGATGAACTTTTGCGTTCGTCGTCTCAAGGCTGTTCTTGATACTCTCTTTAATTAGGAGAATTGTAAAAAACAATGTGTGACTCGTATGCTTGTCTGTCACTTATCTTCGTGATGAATCCTCCTTATTTTCAATCATATTATATTGCGAATATTATACTTTCGGTCGGCTATATATATTTTTTTCGAAGGCAACACATCATATATATGTTGGCTATTTTCCTCCTTTACGGAATATTTTTACGCTAAAGGCGATGTTTTTACACATCGGCTATGTAGGATTTTGCACCTTATTTCTTCAAGCTCCAATTTCAACACTAGGATAATATTTCTTCAAAAATCTCCCGTTGATTCTTGACTTGAACTCTTGCCCTTGCAAAGATATTAAGATATATGCGTTTTCAGGTACACACCTTAACACCCGAAAAGGACCTTCCCAATTTGGAGACCATTTACCGAATGCCCTGTCCTTAGTCCCAAGTGGTAACAATGCTTTCCAGACAAGATCTCCTTCAGCAAATTCTTTAACCACGACTTTCTTATTGTAATATTTGGCGACACGCATCTTATTTTTCTCAATATTTTCCAATGCTTTCGGACGAATTTGATGTAAATCTTCTAATCCGTCTATCATAAGATTTTTTTATATTCTTCTTTTCGCCCAAATCCTACGCAATATAACCCGTCCGGATCGATTGCATCTCCCATGGTAATCTTGCATGATGTCCATATACTAATTCATAAGGAGATGTCTTAGTAGATCCATGACATGCCATTCGATAAGCCCATAATGCTTCATTAAGAACCAAATGCCATCTTCTAGGCTTCTCTTCAATCTTCTTTTGGATGATCTTAATCATAATTTTATTAGAAGCCTCGGCTTGACCATTGGCTTGTGCATAATAAGGAGATGAATTGTACAATTTGATTCCCATATCCTCGCCAAAGTCACAAAATTCAGCCGGATATAAACCGACTCCCTTGATCGGTCGTTATGGTTTCGGGAATTCCAAACTGTAAATGATATGTTCTTTGACAAACTCAACCATATTCTCACGATGTGACCTTTTCAATGGGATAGCTTCAACCCACTTAGTAAAATAATCAAGTGGCCAATAGCACAAACTTATGGCACGTGCTTTCGATGGAGGGTGGATCGGCCAATCAAATCTATACCCCATCCTCCGAATGGCCAAGGCTTAACAATGGGGTTTAATCTTTGTCACCGGGAGCTCTCGAATATTACCAAACCTTTGACAATCTTGACACCCTTTGTAATATTCAAAACAATCCTCAAGCATAGTTGGCCAAAAGTATCCGTCCTCGATTACCCATTTCATTCGGTAAGCCGGTGGTGTGCACCACACAACCCTTCATGTACCTCATACATCACTTTCTTAGCCTCCTATTGACTCAAGCATTTAAGTAGCACCCCATCCAGAGATTTATAATATAATCGATCATCAAGGAGCACAAACTTAATAGCTTTGTACTGAGTTTTCGAAAGAAACTTTCTTGAAGGATTTTTTAAGGTATTGGTAATCTCAGTCCTCCAATCATCATCGGTTTGGATCGGTACTTTGATCTCCACCAGCGCACATAAATCGCAATGAAAACTTCTTGATTGTCCTTATATCCGGAAGCATTTTGGGCTAGCTTATTAGCTTCTTCATTTTGTTCCCTCGGAATATGTGAAGGATCACAATCTTGAAAGTTCTCGGTATTTTTTGACATTCCTCATAATAATTTCTTAGGATGTCATTCCACGCATTCATATTTCGCCGTCGGTTGCTCGATTACTAATTGAGAATCTCCAAAGATCTCAAGCGCAGCGGCTTCCATCTCAACAAGAAGTTGGAGTCCTCTCGAGTAAAGCTTCATATTCTACGATTGTTAGTGACGGTGGCATCAATAGGAATAGCAAACTCAAAAGATGCCCCCCCTTAGGCGAAATTAGTAAAACACACGCACCTCCGCCTTTTTCACAAGATGATCCATCAAAGAATAAAGCCCAAGGTGTAATACCAATCATGTCGTGAAGGATCACGGTGTTGTGTTACAAAATCAGCAATAATTTGTCCTTTAACAGCTTTTCGCCGATTCGAATCTCGAGATCAAATTGAGATAATGCCAACACCCATTTACCCGATTCTTCCCTTTAAAATCGGCATTGACAACATGTGTTTGATCACATCAAATCACGGAAACTATTGTACATTCGGCATTCAATAAATAGTGCCAAAACTTAGTACACGAGAAGTAAACACATAGGCACAATTTCTCTATAGCCGAATACCGTGTTTCTGGATCCAGAAGTTTTCGGCTAAGATAGGCTACAACTCGTTCTTTTCCATCTTCTTCTTGCATAAGGGCCGATCCTATAGTTAAATTATCGGCCGCCACGCATGCCTTGAATGGTTTATCTAGCTTTGGAGGGACCAACACATGTGGTGTCTTCATATATTCCTTTATTTCATCCAAGGCTTTTCGATGTACGTCACTCCAAATGAACTTCGAGCTTTCTTAAGTTTTAACAAAGGAGAAAATGGCAAGACCCTTTCGATAGATTGGAGATGAACCTTCTTACGAAATTGATTTTGCCAAGTAACGATTTTGCAAACTGTAAGATCGTAGGAGGAGCAATATTTTCTATAGCTTCCATGCTCTTCTTCCCTACTTCAATCCCTCCTTTGTGAACTAAGAATCCCAAGAATTCACCTTTGTGACCCCAAAAGCACATTTATTTGGATTCATCTTTAATCCATGTTTTCTAGTGCACTCTAATGTCTTCCTCAAGTCGGCCCGGATGCTTCTTGTAACTCTTTGACTTGGCGACCACGTCATCAATGTAGACTTCGACTATTTTGCCGATCAACTCGTGGAATATATAATTCATAGCTCTCGATTGGTTGCACCCGGCATTTTTAATCCAAATGTCATGACAATCCATTCGAACAAACCAATATGGCGGGACACACGAAAGCGTTTTTGATATATCCTCAATGGCCATAAAGATCGATTATTTCGGCATTCCCTTCCATGAAGCTAATAACCTCGTATCCAATAGCTGCATCTACTAACAAATCAACAAGCGGCATGGGATATCCATCCATAGGAGTAGCCTTGTTAAGATCTCTCGAAATCTATCTGAGACCCTCATTTTCCCATTCTTCTTTAAATGGGAACTATCTTTGGAAATCCATTACGCATACCGCATGGCCAAATGAAATCTGCTTCTAGTAGCCTTTCAATCTCTTTTTTCTAGTCGGCCAATACCTTCTCTTCATAAATCTTTCGAGGAGGTTGTTTGTAGGGCTGAAATCCTTCCTTGATGGGCAATCAATGTTCAACAATCGGCGATCCGGCCCGGGCATCTCCGAATAATCCCAAGCAAAGCAATCCTTGAATTCCTTGAGGAGGTCTACTAATTATGTCCTAAAGTGCGGATCTAGGAGGCTGATATAAGTCGGCCTAGGTTTGTCGCCATTGCCAATATCTATCTCTTCTAATTTATCGGCCCGACTTAAAACCATGCCCAAGCTTTCCTTTGTTACCGTCAATTGGGTTACCCATTAAAAACCATCGTGAATGCCATTTGCTTGGATCGGTTTGTTGATCCCGGGTGATGAGTACTAGCGGGGATCTTCTTTTTGGTTCTTTTCCTAAAAGACATTCGACGCATCATCATGTTGCCGATTCAATGATTCGGTAGTTACAATATCTTGAGAATCATGCTCGAACTATCTCAACTTCATCACCATCCTTTGGATAAGAATCTGGTGCATAGTAGATGGAATGCAACAATTGGCATGGATCAATCTCTTCCAAGCAATAAGTCATGACGGCCCCTCACCATCAATCACAAAGAAGGTAGTGATTAAGGTCTTCAAGCCGATTGTCAAATCAACACAAAGCGGCTCCATGGGTATCGAAGACTTGCCGGTGAAATCTCTCGACTCAATGCGTTTCCAATAGATCTTCATCAATCATCCCCAACTTTTCGAATGCCGTATATGGCATGAGATTAATAGCAGACTCCTCCATCAACAAACATATGAGTTAAAGGTTTTACGTTGAGGTACCCTTTTTAGGTAGAGGGGCTTGGATGATTACATTCCTTTGGCTTATCAAACACTTTGCTTGCCTTGACAAAGTTAAGCGTGTCAAGAGGTCCATCATCTTTCTCTTTGTCAAGATCAGACAAAGCATTATTTTCTGACCAAGTGTCTTTCCTCTCTGGATCTACAGCAGCCTGTCCTGTAGGAGTTTCAAACCTTATTGGGATGAAGAAAACCATGCTAACATCGCGAACGCCCACTTGCCAAATACTCTTCTGGCTGAATGATCGACTTCTTGAGTTTTCTTCTTTGGGCGCCACACCTCATTTTGCGTTAAATTTTATTTGCTTCCTTGAGCTCCTTGTTTTACGAGGCGTTGGACTCTTCTCTTTTGGCTCTTCCTTAGACCGGGGAGGGCACCACTTGTCCCTTTTGCCACACATACTCTTGAGGAGAGTCCATGTCATCATCGGAATCTTCCACATCGCCCAAGCTTGATCGCAATTCTCTTCTTCGGCGTGAGGTGTCTTTGTCTTTATTTTTTAAGCGCCGATCATCCTGCGGGAAGCGTGCCCCCGTCTTTCTTGGATGGGGGACGGTTGACTCGTGGCTGTCTGTACCGTGGTATTGCTCACACCGCATTCGAGGGGCAATTGTTACTAGCGAGGCAACTTCAAGCCTTCATTCGGCAATGCCTAAAGAAAGGGCGGTCCCAATGAGACTCCTCTTGCTCTTTCATGTACTCCTCCTATTCTCGGTGGTACATCTCCTCTTCATACCTCTGTTGTTCCCTAGCAAGTTCTTTGATCCCTACGATATTGCTTCTCTTCTTTGTCTCGCCATTTGTTCGAAGATATACGAGATGTCACCCTTGGTTTGGAGGTTTCTCCTTTCTCTGTTCGGCTATTTGGGAACCGAACACGATCTTCTTGGAGCTCCACACTTGACACTTGCCGACTAGGGTCGTGATCCACTTTGCTTTGCCCTTTCGGAAGTCGGCACTTTTATTGGGCCTTTGCCCTTAGGATCACCGGCGTAAAACCATGCACGAATCAAAAGCAACCATGTTTGCGGGGAAGGGCTCTTTGTCTACCTTCATATTGTTGTTGAACTTGAGGAGACCCTGCTGTATGGCCCTTCGAATCTCTTTGTTTAAAGATTCGGCGATCGGTGATGTTGTGAGTGATCATATCATGGAAGCCACAATATACGCCGTCTTGACCCAATCACGGGCGCTTCATAGAATGATTATCGGTAGCTTGATGCGTCCTTCCTGACCAAGAACTCAAAGAGCTTTTTTCGACTTGGAGACGTCGAAGTCATATGCCCCTTGAGTGTCTTCATCCGATCTTTGGTTAACCTGGGGACGGGGCTCCTTGCCCCAAGCAAACTTGGCGGTACTACATCCTCGGCCATCATCTTCATCTTCTCCCTCTTCCGGGAAGTGGTTGTATGTCCGATAAGACACGTTGCCCCCTTACGAAAGCGGGTATCCTTCTTGATGCTCGGGCCGATTGGCCATAAGTGACAAAGCGCCTTGAGAGTTGTCCTAAGTCATCAAACTCCATGCCGGCCAGCTTTTTCACGATGGTGGATGCATTCCGAATGGCTACGGTGGCAACCGATGGTCCGGCAAGTTCAAAGAATAGCGAGAATTCTTTGTCTCCACGAACCTCGCGCAAGAACTCTTGTGGTGTCTCATTGTATACGTGTCAACCCCATCAAGTCGACGAGCTCTTTTTCATTGGAACATTGTAGAAGTATGAATGGAATTTATCCTCCATTTCGGAACCGGGTTCAATAGAATTGGCCGGCAATGTAGCAAACCATGTGAAAGCCAGCCCTGTAAGGGATGATGGGAAGAAGCGAATCCTCCATGCTTCATCATTGGCAAGCTCTCCCAAGCCCCGAATCAGGTACCGACTAATGTGTTCGGTAGTAGAAGTATCGTCCTGTCGAGAAAACTTGGTCAAGTCGGTAGGAGGCTTGATCTTGAAGGAAGCACCACTCTGTTGTACCAATCGGGGATATGGTGACCGATACACATAGGGCCGATTCTTGGGCTTGATCCCAAATTGGTGCTGCACCATATCGGCCATCCTCGCTAGGAGTATATCCATATTTGAATTCTGTGGTCCATGAGATTGCCTGACATTTGTCGGTGGCCTATACCCGGGATTTGGCATAGCATGAATTGTGGAATAGTCAACGAACTACGTGTAACGGGGCCAAAGGGATTTCTCGTAA
The DNA here is from genome assembly GCA_015847255.1 of Hyparrhenia diplandra. Taxonomy (NCBI): domain Eukaryota; kingdom Viridiplantae; phylum Streptophyta; class Magnoliopsida; order Poales; family Poaceae; genus Hyparrhenia; species Hyparrhenia diplandra. The sequence continues at coordinate 120,088 of JADLZK010010800.1, forward strand.
CCCCGGCCATTGGAGCTATTGAGTAGGTGTTGTATCTTTGGAGGATTTCTAGGTGCACGAATGCCGCTTCTCCGTGTGTCTTGGCTCTAGATCCCTACGTTTTTTACGGTGTCTTGTTCTCTCCTCTAGATTCGACCTCTGACTCCTTTCTTTGGTGGTGGCTTAGGCGTATGTATGTATCTTGGTACGAAAGCTCACCAATCCGAGCCTCAAAGTGTTGATCAAACTCGGGTCCAAAGCTAGCCTTCATGATATCGCGGAAAGTGTTGAAGAATGCCGTATTGTGATTAGTCATTGCACTTCCCACGGCGGCTGCAACAATCTCCTCCATCCAACGGATTTCTTGAGGACTTGGTTCCTCATCTTCCTTTCTGCCCCCTCTTCCTCATCGGATACTTGTTGAGCATATCCCTTGTCACAGGGCATCAATATCTTTGGAAGATCCGTCTTACGGATGATTGTACCGCTCTTTTGCTTGGAGAAGCATGACATGCACTTTTGTGAGAAGGCTAAGCACATTTCTCTCACCATGGCCTCCAGTCGGGGAGGCAAGTCATCCATCCGGACTTGGATGACTTTGTCCTTGTCGGCGTTGTCGGGCATCGTGGTTTGATCGTGGCGTGTCCCACCGAAGCGTGCCAAAAAGTGTGTAGGCACAAAAATCCTACTCCCCTGCGCCGCACACAGCGACAAGCGGAATAGCTGGCTTTTTACGCCCGGTGTCTTGAATCCGAAGGCGTGCCGATCAATTTGACTTTTGTTAATTGACAAGGAGGTAAGCGTGAGATCTAGAACATGCACGGTGAGACCAAGGCAGTTCCGCATGTATGGCTCTAAGGCCAAATGTAAAGACATATAGCTATGAGAGCTATCTGTCAATGAACAATGAATGCATTGGTAGCGTACATAAAGATATGATGTAAAAAATTTCTTTGAATGATCATAAAAGACATGTTTGAACAAGTAAAAGTCGATCATCATGATGTGCTATCGTAAAGCTCTATTGCGTAGATCGAATTAATTGACAACATGATAAATAAAAGAAAGTAAATCACAAACATCATTAAAGACATTCATGACACGTGAAGAAGGAACTACCCTGCGTAAAAACCTATCGAGATAAAAGCGATCTCTAGTCCTTTGGATGACTAGCTCTAGAATAACCCAAAGATCTGCATCCACCGGATGACATAGTCTGTTAAGATCTAAGCATTATCACGAACCCCGCAACACGTAATAACTTAGAAGCATAACTGCGTGTTGGCAAGTTTGCCGAATCGGGGTCCATGAAGAAGGAACTACCCTGCGTTAAAACCTATCGGATTAAAGCGATCTCTAGTCCACGGATGACTAGCTCTAAAGTAACCCAAAGATCGTATCCACTTAGGATGACACCGATCTGTCAAGATCTAAACGCATACGAACCCACAACACGTGACAACTTAGATTGATCTAGCTTCGCTACTATGATGAGATAGATCTAGTAACACGGTAAGATGAACAATTAAAGTACTAAAAGCAACTAGATCTATGATAAGATAAAAGCTGAGGCGTCTCAATCTAAATTGGGCAAAAAGTGTGTGCAAACACAATTAAATAAATAAATGAAAAGCATTGCGGAACCGTGGTAACTTAATGAATTCATTAGATCTTGCCAAAATCTAATGAAGCCGATAACTAGCTCTTAGCGGACCTTAGCCCACCGGATGGCTCATGATCGACAAAAGAACCCTCTTGCCCACGATAGCTTAAATCCGCTGAGGATACTAAGCGTGAACAAGACTTCTTGTAATAATCTAAATCCGTCGGCGATACTAGACATGGTGCAAGGTTGCGGTACTTACGAGAGGTCGGCGGGTCGATGAATCCTCTTGCGATAGATCGGCGACACGACCGGACTCGAAGGGTGGCGGAGCCAAGGCACGGAGCGGGTTGTTTGTATTGATTTGGGTATATCGTTTACGATTGCGGGGGTCTTATATTTATACACGGGCTTTGTGAGTCCTAACTTATTATGAATAATAATAACTAAAAATATCTAGCTAAGATACATTGTCCTCCAAGTCTTCTCGGAGTTGTAGGGAATTGCACGTGATGTGGGCCTCGTCCTCGGATATTCCTCTTGATGCCCCACGCTTGTCGAACCATCTCATGCTCGGCTCCTTCTCGAACTTCGGGCTCCTTAGCGAATAATAGCGGCTTCGAATGCCACAAAGACGTAGCCGTCTTCTTGCTAGCCGAATGATCTCTTACCGAATGATCGCGCACGGTCTATCAGTCATCCGGGCTCGACCAAATTTTGGTGTTAACACCTCCTTGGTTTTGTGGGCGCGACCCGGTTATTCCACCCGTTATGGTCTCCTAGTTGGCGAGAACCCGTTGTTGATGTGAGTGGTGTCTTCTCGGGTTTCACGGCGGTTGTTACCGAATGGCCAACATTGCCACGGACTTCACATGTTATGTGTGAGTCTATGGCCTTGACCGTGCCGTATGATGCTTCATCTTCGGTGGCACACTTGTCAAGTTGTTTCAACGGGGAGATCCATTGTAGCGAGCATGTCTGTCTCCTCCACGGTATGCATGCTATCTTCTTGTTTGCCAAAACTTTCCTCCCCCTAAGCTTGATTGGACACCATTTTCTCAATGAGAGTTGTAGCTCTATCAATGGTGAGGGAGAGGAAGGTACCTCAACAAATGGCATCAATGTGTCCTTTTGACATGGGTGTTAACCCCCTTTGTATTTTTGCAACACGAGCCATTTTCCATCCCATGGTGCGGGCATGCTTGAATGTATTCTTGTAACCTTTCCCATGCCGCAGGGGATGGGTTCCATAGAATTCTGCTGGAAGTTGGCAATCCTTCCCCTCAGGGCATTGGTTTTACCCAAGGGAAGAATTTAGTGAGAAATGCCGAGGAACATTTGTTCCACGTGTTGACAGCTTCTTTCTCTTTGTAGAACCACTATTTCGCCTTTCCCATGAGGGAGAAGGGAAAGCAGAGCGAGTCTAATGGCGTCTAGTGCGACATCTTTGATGACAAAGGTGTCAGCGAGCTCGAGGAAGTGATGCAGATGCGCATTTTGCGTCCTCACTTGGCAAACCAGAAAATTGGTTTGCCTACTCCCATCTTGATTAGGCGGGTCGGAGCTCAAAGTTCTCGGTACCCGTGTTGACGGCCAGGCCCAAGCGGGCACGTTGGCAATAAGAGGGGATGGAGTAGTCATGGATCGACTTGGCCATGAGTGGAATAGTAGATGGTGCGGGGGTGATTGGTTTGTTTGTCGGCGGAGTAGCGGGGAGAAGTTTTTGGTATGAGTTTGGTTCTTCCTTAGGAGTGCCTCGGATGCAATGTAGTTGTTCAACGGGGACAAACCAATCGAACACTATCTTATTTTCATCCACAACGGGAGAAAAACATGAAAGATTAGCTTTGCATGAGTAATGGCTACTAATACATGCACATCATCATGAACATGTCTTTCTAGAATCTCTTAACCAATGCCTTCCCTAAGAACAGCGGCGCGAGAAATGCTTGTTGCATTTTCTAAGCGCAATCACTAGAAACAGGTTTAGAACCCATCTCAAATGACGGCACTAGAAGTGCGCCGTTGACATTCCTAAGCGCAACCACCATGTCGGTGATCACATTAGGGGCGTCAACGGTGATAGACCTTGCCATAATAGATATTCATCCGCAAGCGCACGGATCTATCATTGTAGCATTTCACCCGGAGATATTCAGGGTATCGTTATTTATATTTTCCCAAGGGAAGGCATGGTGTAAGACTCTAGCAGGGGCATGAACAAGACAACATGATTTGTATAATTGACCAATACTCAGTATAGGGGTAAGTCATGATAGTTCATAAGATAGTGTGACACACACTTGGGCCAACCTCAAGGATAAAAGGGAAAATAAAGAATATTCCTAATTGGAGTAGGCATTCCTAATGTAGCTTTGCAAAAAGAACAAGTTAATTATCACACAAACATAAGTGACTAGGGTCAAAGCTAAGAGTGAGATGGACAGGGAGACCTCCCCGGGTAATACCGAAAGGGAAGGCATTTACGAACTCCTACACAACATATGAGCGTGGGGGATTACAAAGGGACGGACATTTTGTCATGACCACGCCGCCTACCCCCTCAACCAGGGCATGCCATCATATCCAAAGGTCCCCGCTCACCCGGGCACCATGCCCGCATGTTAAGGAACATCCCATATCTCCCGCGGACTCCCACCCTACGGATGGACGAGCTAGAATATGGACAGACCCGAAAGCCACAACGGACCGCCACCTCAGCACAACCCTAACTCTACTCAAATATGTCGCATGAATGGTTAAGCATAAAGTTCTATACGACGAAACCACAACATACAAACTATAGTCTAGTTCATACGCCATGATTGTGTCGAGAGAACAACATGTCAAGAATATAACACACAAACTATATGCTAGTTCATATGTCAAAACTATAACATGAAAAGTGTACTCTAATTCAATAGCACAACTATATGAGAACAAGACTTGAGAAGAAACCATATATGTATTCATATCGAATGTACCTTTCTCCCAAGTACAAGCTCTCCAATGAAGCTTTGCCTAACTCCAAATACTAAGCACTAAAAGAACTAAAGAGAGGGTAGAGAGGAGGAGTGGAGAGGAGGAGTGGAGAGTGAGAGAGAGAGAGGAGGAGGCTCCAAATGGTGTGTGTTGAGAGAGGGGAGGTGGGGGGGGCTATTTATACAAGTGGGAGAGGGGGCCTAAGTGCCAAATTCCCCAAACCGACCATCTCCGGAGGCGTCTAGGTGCGGTGCACCTGCCACGACGACGCGCACCGCCCTCCACGACATTTAATGAACCGCCTCGCATAAAAGATGGGCCCGAACCGCCTCAATCTGGTGCGCTTTGGTGGGTGTCTCTTGGGCCCTGAAAAGTCATGTGGCGTCGGTGATTGGTCCAGATATGCATCGTGGTGGGCCTTCCTTCCTTGGGTTGAGTTGTGTTCTAAAATACGCTTTCCCGGAGGCGCCTTTTTGGTGCATTTTCACTTGATTGTGTATATATCCTGCAAAACAATTATTTCTCAATACAAGTGGAAATATATCAATAGTAAATGGATATGAGTATGAAAAGGTACAGTTTCACCCCTGAATGGTAGAATCTTGACGGTAAAAATATGTCGTTAGTGACCGTCAACACCCACATAGGTTAGGGACTTCTTCTAGGATTTTGATGCATAGAGTCCTCGTGTCCGTTAATTTTTGGCACTTCTTCCAGGTGGCCTAGGCCATGCATTGAAATGTACTTTTGCAATCAATGCATGTAAGTGATTGTGTAAATGAGTGCATTTGCATGAGAAATATTAAAAGGGTTAAATATTTCATAAACCCTGCAAAAGCAATGGTTATGGCTGAACAAAAGATAAGCTCAGTATATCGAAATATTGTTCTCGAAAAAGAGAGTTGTAATTTGGGTAGCTGGTGAAGGCTGCCATTCAAGAACCTGCATGGTTATACATATGACTTGAAACATTTAATATAAAAGAAGGATCAGCTCCTACGAAGGTTAGTTCAAATAAAATTTGGTTAGAGTTGTAATTTTGGGTGGCTTGCGAGGGCTGCCAATCAAGAACCTGCATGGTTATGTGTATGGTTTGTAGTATTGAAAATCAAAAGATTGGTTTCCTGCGATGGTTAGTGCAAAAACCATTGTGTTGATTCGTGCTATAAGAAAAATCAAGCGATGCAACCTGCAAAAAAGAGGTGCAAATTTTGGTGTTAGAAAGTTGAGTGTTTGTCGGAAGTTGATTTTGATAGAGGTCGCTAACTAAAGGCTGCTGAATGATGAAGGTTGCCAATTGATAAAGGCTAGGCTGCTGGGTGACGCAGGCTGATGACTAACGAAGGTTCTGACAACCACCGATATATAAATGAAATCCACCGACAGATGAGGAAGTCCGAGTGCTGACGGAGGATGCTGAAAACCAATAATAGATGAATTCGCTGACAGATGATGAAGCCCAATAACTGGCAGAGGCTGCTGAAAACCAATACTGATGAATTCGCTGACAGATGATGAAGCCCAATAGCTGGCGAAGGCTGCTGAAAACCAATACTTGATGGATTCCGGCGACGGATGATGAAGCCCGTATGCGACAGAGGTAATTTAGGATCGCTGAGGTATCTAACGAAAGTTGAACATTTCATGAAAACTACCAACTGATAGGAATACTGACTGATACAAATTCTAGAACTGGATAGATGTGTGACGAAGGCTGAACACTTAATGAGAACACCTAGCATATTGAGACTGACTAATAGCTTGGCTTGGAAAGGTGAAACATGTATATAATGATGAAAGATATGTTCTAGAGTGTTAGCTTGGGAGGGTAAGAGATACTTACAGTGGTGGTGACCTGCATGTTAGTAACAAATAAGAGGTTTGAAAATGTATTTTAAGCTTGCCGGTAAAGGTCAGGCATGTATAGCCACTCTTGCCATGATTTTGATGTGGCAAAGGCCACAACACCTTTCTTGGTCACAAATGGTGACAAGTAATATGCGAAGGTTAATTTTTGAAATTTGTCTCGAGAGGTGAAGGTTAAATCAAGAATGCGACAAAATCAGTCATAAGAACAAAAATTATTAGATGCTATAAGCTGGTGAGCGATGCTCACTTGTTATTAATTTGGCTCCTATAAGAGGAGACTTTTAACATATGCAAAAAGGTTAGTACATAGTACAAAAATAATGTTGTGACATGGAACGTACATATATTATTTGCTTATTTACTAGAAGTTGTTGTGGGAACCATGCAAAGAAACCTTAGACATTATGTAGACACGTATAAGTGAGCATGAAAAACATGCTTGTTCTAGTATGGTTGGTTCTTGCACGAGAATTTAAATATACATCGCAAAAACAGTAGTATAATTTTGTAAACAGAGGCTAAGATATTTGCAAAGCACAAGTTAGATGTGCGCACAGTGCAAATGCCTTATTCGGTCCAAAAAGGTGCAGATGCCTTAGGCTAAGATGCTACTGTTACCTTAGTCAAGTGTCGTGTTCCTGCAAGCCATCGGAGATGTAGGAAGCCCAGAAAACCAATTTTGAATTCAAGCTTTTCGAGAGATGATTTGAACTGAAGCAAGTACAATTGTCTGTCATCGTAGCTTTGGATGTTGCGGTAGTTCAGGAGGAGTCATGAATATGCGATCGAAGGTTACAGGTTCAAGGTGCGAGAAAATAATCCTTCGCAAGAAAGGAACCGCTTCCAATAAGCGAAGGTCCATTATCACAGGAGGCCAGAGGCTACATTAGTTTCATTCGTATGTAGTTCAATAGATGCCCTGTGCAAGTCAAATAGGTGCACTTCCATAGTTCAATAGAGATTGGTGAAGCTGAAGCCTAAACGTAAAGACACGCTAGCTACGAAGGTTCAAGGAGATGATACCTTTGCTTTGAGGATTTTTTACCTTTCCTCGGGGGTTCTCATAGGATGAAGCTTTCACTCCCAAAGAGCCTGGCCGGACAAAGCTCCGATGAAAGCTGGTGACGAAGGTCGGGATGGCGACGAATGTTGGGCTGGAGGAGGTTTTCGGCGGCGGAGATCTGCGATGAAGGTCAGGCTGGAGGAGGTTTTCCGGCGGCGGAGATCCGCGACGAAGGAGGTGGTTTTCCGGCAGCGGAGATCCACGGCGAGAGGAGGAGTTTTTCGGCGGCGGAGATCCGCGATGAAGGTCTTCCGGCGGCGGAGATGGAGGAGGTTCTCGACAGCGGAGATGGAGGAGGTTTTTACGGCGATGGAGATGGAGGAAGTTTTCCAACGGCGGAGATGGTCTTCCGGCGGCGAAGATGGACGGAGATGGTCTTCCGGCGGCGGAGATGATCTTCCGGCGAGGGAGATGGAGAAGGTTTTTCGGCGACGAGAGATGGAGGAGGATTTCCGGCGACGGAGATGGAGGAGGTTTTTCGGCGACGGAGGTGGAGGAGGTTTTTAACACGGAGGCGGTCTTCCGATGATGGGGATGGAGGAGGTCTTCCGCCCGGCGGAGATGGAGGAGGTCTTCCGCCGACGGAGATGGAGGAGGTTTTTCGGCGACGGAGGTGGAGGAGGTTTTCCGGCGATGGAGATGGAGGAGGTCTTCGGCGGCGGAGATGGAGGTGGAGGAGGTTTTTCGATGACGAGAGGTGGAGGAGGTTTTCCGGCGATGGAGATTGTCTTCGAAGACGGAGATGGAGGAGGTCTTCCGATGACGAGAGATGGTGGAGGTTTTTCCGGCGACGGAGATGGAGTGTCGGGCCCCCACCTTAATGGGTTCCTAATCACACGTATTTGCGCCAGGATCACGCCACAAATACGTTTATTAACTAGAGATATTGGTATACAGTAATAAAGGAAATACCGAGCTGAATTAATATAGGATAGAAGGTCTTACGGCGGTGATGAAGTAACACCTTTCCGGGTTACAATGATCAGAGTAGCCGATCGTGAAGCGATGGTATCCTGATGACGGGTCTACGTAGAGCGTTAGACCGTCTGGGCACTACCTCCTACTCCACAGGCATCTTGATTACGGATACACCCTGGGTTCTCAGTCCTCCTCCTACTGATACGCCTTACGATCTCCTACGAAAACGCTGGTCGTCGACCTTACCTCTGATGTGCCGAAGTGCGTAAAAGCGAGAGGGGGTGAGTACAAACGTACTCGGCAAGTCCAAACCAGGGGTGGTTTGGTTATTAAGGAGTTTTGGGCCCTAGCAGAGTCTCTAAAACCTCTCTCGCTAGTTCCCGAATTGGATCTCATCATCTTCAACAATGTCACAAACAGGTTAGTTATTTAGGTGAGAAGTCTAATCATAGATGTCGGACCTAGCATCTGCCCATTCCAAGGGCGTGGCTATTCGAATAGATTTAGTTAACTCTGCGGAGCTTGTACAATTTTCCCACACGATAGGCGTTGTCTACACCACGGCCAAATGGCTCGACAGGCCTAACGAGATTCCGTACCCGCTCGGCAGCCAACCTAGGTTTCGGTATAATCCTACCACGACTTCTCAGGGGTTGGCGGGATGATGCATTCATCCCCGACGTAGCTTTAATACACACTACGTCCGACGTGGCTTCAATACACACCACGCCCGCACACAGCAATCGTAATCCACATATATAACGTGCACAAAACCCGCGCCACCGCGCTCAGCATTTTTAACGTGGATCGACCGCAGCCACGCCAACCGGACCATTGGGTTCGCTCTCCCCAATATACGCTCACGATAGATCGCTCGCCTACTCCAGCCGCCTTGGATCGAGACTACACCGTAACCCAACGGGGTGTGGAAATAAGCCGTCCCATACCAACGTGTGGCTGTGCGAAATAACTCACTAGGTAGAAGGTCTATGAACCGGTCCTTAGGGAAGCAGGTATCTCCCCGCAGGAATCCCTCACGGCGATTCCCGATGTACTCGTGGATTACCACCACCCACTTCTTTTGTTGAAAGGGTTCATTTTAGGATCTCATATAAGTTCTTGATTAAAAGCGTATGAGCTTGGATAATGTGGATGATTACGTCATCCAACTTAGCTCCATCGCTACATTATCCACTCACGGCACTATCACAAAACAAGGTTATCATCATTTAATCACATCATGGCTATTATCGTATGTGCACAACATATCATCTTATAACAGGAGCACCTAGCTCCTCAACAACATTAGGCACACAGCCATCAACAACATTGAGCACTCGGCTCCTCAATAATCTCGAGCACTAGGCTCCTCATGCACATAGCTCATATACCACATACGATAACAGACCATGATCTCGAGATCCATCATATTAACATCATCATTAATTAAGGTCATGATTAAGGGGGGGGGTAAGGACTTGCACGGTGTGTTCTTACAATTCAGCACGATGACGAACTAAAATTTGGCTCGTTTGGGGAAAGAAGCTCCTAATCGGGTCGATGAAAAACTAACGCTGGTCCATCGATAAACCTGGTTTAAACTAAAGCAAGCATAGCAGCATAGAACATTATGGTGGTGACAGGCTTAATGCATAGTCCTAGATTTTAGATGAATTATGGAAGTCGTTTCACTCAAATCGGAGTTAATTTGCATGAGATATGAATTATACAATATTAATCCCTAATTAATTCATTAGGGTAATATTATATATTAATTTTATCATGTAATAATATTGGAACTAATTACATGATAAAATTCTATAATTCAAATGATGAATTTACAAATTTTTCGGGAATTTTTACGATACAGAAATACTATTTATAAAGATCCGTGTACAATTATCGGGTGGCCGTAGCAATTACACTAGTGTACACAGATATGCCCTTTTGCACACGTGCATGCCACGTGGGTCAGTGGACGCCACTGCATGCGCCACGTGTGTGCCACATCGATGACGGGTCGGCCCTAACGGGGTGGACGGTAGAGGACGGATAGGCGACGTGGCATCTCCTGGTTGGCGGTGCCTCGACGGCGTCGGGGATGGGGTGACGGCGTCTCGGGTGTCCTCATCCACCGGCCTCGCCACGGCGGTGGCTCACCGGAGTCGGCCGGAGTCGGCCGTCTCTTGCCTATTGCTCGCGTGGTCCGTTGGGTTCCCCTCGTCGCCCCGAACTAGCCGGGTGTTGGTTGGGGCGGCGGGGTGACACTCCATCCGGGCGGCGGCATGCACGGCGGTCCATCGGCGGCGGCGACGCCGGACGATGGGCTGCAGGGCACCATATTGCGAAACGTGAGGCAAATGAAAGAGGGAGAGTTAGGGAGGCGTACCGGGCTGCCAATCGAGGTCGACGACGACTCTTTCGGGCGGCGGTGCTCGGACCGTGGCGGAGGCGGCGGCGGATTCGGTTGGGGAAACCCGATCCTGCGGAAACGGAGGGTGGAGGAGGAGGGATAGGGCGAGCACCGGGCGTTCCGGGCTCGGGGAGTAGCTCGTCGTTCTGGTGCGAGGTCGATCCGTGCGGCGCCGGCGGGGCTGTTATAGCCTCGCCGCGGCGAGCTCCTCGGGCGAGATCTTTTTCGCATGCCTCCGATATTTTCCGGCGAGGGAGGGCGTGCGGCGTGGCTCGCTATCCTGGGCGGTTGTCGTGTCGCGTCGTGGGTCACGCTAGCAAGGGCCTGGCCTCGTCCCGTCTGGGCGGGCGGCCGGCGGCCAGGCTGGTAGGTCGCCGCCTCCTCCATTTTGTGTTGACGGCGGGGCCATGGGCGTCTGTCGACGGGATGGCTCGCGGCTAGTCCACAGTCGTGCTCCGGTCCTCACCACACTCCTCGGCGCAGCTTGTCTCCCGCCGTCACGTCGCGACGGCCGACATCCGGTCAGCGAAGTCGCCGTCGCCCGTGCGCCGGGCGGTGCGCGCGGGGGCGAGGGTTGGGCGATGATTTGACCACTCCGGAGAGTCCGTGTTCCCCCTTTATGCGCTCGTCCACCGCGTAACTTAGCGGATACGCGGGGGAGGTAGCAAGGGCCCCGGCGGTTCCGTGCCGTGTGCGGCCGTCTCGGACGGAGGAGGAGGAACCGGACGGGGCGGCCCCGCGTGTCGGAGAGTGGGAGAGGAGAGAAGGGAAGAGAGAGAGCGGGCCCGGGGCGTCTTTGGCTGTTGGGCCGGCCCATTCGGCTTGCGAGAAAAGAAGGAGAGGAGGGAGGTCTTTGGGCCGGGCGAGAGAAGAGGGAAAGGAGGAAATGAGCCCGTGGCTCATTTTGATTTCTAGTTTCCCTTTTCCATTTTCTTTCTCCCCTTTCCTTTTCTTATTTCTTTTTTTTTATCTTCTCCTTTCTCCATCATTTCATGTGTGCTCTCATACATATTATGTATAATTTATGTAGTTGTGCAAGAATATATGTTACCATGGTTTTTGCCATGATTATAATTATATTCTTGCACTCCCATATATTAGCACACATGCCCCTTTCTTGAATATTTCTCTTCTCTCTCTTTTCCTTGTTTCTCATTATTTCATGAGTACTTTCATATGTATATACATTGCACAAGCATGTAGATATATTCCCATGGCTTGAGAATAATAATGGTACTTGTACTTATATACGTATTAGTACCCATGATATGAGTTGGTTATGATTCCCGGAGAAATTGTAAATCACTTCTCATGCATGCTTCCCTAATATAACTCTAGGTTATGCTTTGTATTGTTGCCACCATATGCTCAACAAGCACAACAAGGTTTCCTATTTTCTAGATGGTGAGAGTTGATGCAAGATTTTTGAAAACGGGTTTGGTTTTGTGGGAAAAGTAACTCATGTTTTAGTTGTAATTCGAAAAGTTCAAATTTTTAGTGAATTTTAAAATGATGCAAAAACACGGGTGTTACAAATCTACCCCACTTAGATGAATCTCATCCCCGAGATTCCTAGTCTACAGAGAGAAAGTCCTAAGTAAGGCCTAAAGGGATAGAGATAGAGATAGAAGGAGAGGAAACTTTCCATTGCTTACGATCTTTGTCTTTTACGGAGCCTCTACTATTATCGCACTACTCTATTCCTAGGGCAGACGATATTGTGGAGGGTATGCCTTTTAGCCGATGATTACTTGCTCTTGTTTACCCCATTCTTCTTGGTTTTGTGTCCTGGTCTTCGCGGTCTTTGAATTTTCAAATCTTCTTTCTCGACTACCCCACTTAGAGAATTTATTCCTCTAAGGTTAGGGAAATTTTGATCTTCATGCGGTCATTGGTTGCTTTTTCGCTATCTCTGTGGCCCTCGTGGTGGGATTGTTGCCCTGGTTCTTACGGGCAACAATCAACGTGAACTTGGGTGACCACTTCTCGTTGATTTTGTTTGTCTTTGGTTTTACAGGCAATAATCAAAGTAAACTTTGGTGACCACTTCTCGTGTGGTATCCTAAGTTTTCTGTTGCATCTTTATCCGCTTGTATTAGCCCGTTTTTATGTTTCTCTTCTTCCTCTGGATCTGGATCTACCCCACTTAGAAGAGTTTTTCTTCTATCAGTTTGCTCTGCGGTTTCTCCGTTTACATGCCCGTGGATTTCTCTGTTGGTGCCTTTCCTCTGAGTAATTCTTTTAATCTTTTTTTTTACAATGGGGAAAGGGAATGCAGATACATCTCCCCAGGGAGCGGCTAGTCGACTTCGTCGAGGTTGATGACTTGGGGCGGCGATGCCGTAGGTCCGTCGGCGGTCACAGAGCGGAGATCGTCTTCTCTCGGCGTTGGCGGGCCGAGAGAGAGGAAGGACCCATCGAGGCCAAGGGCAATTGGGGTTACCGGCGGCGTTGGCGGCACGGCGGCATCTATCCTTTGCCTCTACGGAGGGTAGAGGTGGATCCCTTCTTGGATAGTGGGCACTCTCCCCATCATGGCAAACGCTCTGCGTCGGCCGGGTGACGGTAGGCTTCCTTCGGCTCTGGACGTGGCGCTCCGGGACGGTCTTCGGCGTCTCGGCGGCGCGGTTTCCGGGCGCCACGGGCCGCGGCGACTTGCTTGGGCGTGGGGCGAGTCCCATCGGGAAGCTCGGATGAAGCTCTCGCCTTGCTCGGCGTGGCGGATCTGGCTCCGCGGCACGCGGCCTGCTTGTCGAGTGTTCGCCGGGGAGGAGGAGTAGGGCCGCCGGGTTTCGGCGGGGGGCCGACTTACGGACCTTCTATGGCCCCTCGGGCGGCCGATCCGAGGCGGGGGTCGTTCTTCTTCTCGGGCGGGAAGTACTTCATGGGGGGTGTGGATGATGGTCTCCCTGTAGGTGTGGCAGAGGCATCGAAGAGCTTGGCGGGCGACAGCTTGGTAGGTGTCGGGGAAGCGGAAACCGATCTCGGTCACTTTCCACTCGTCGGTGACGTCGGGTTGGTCTCGGCTTTTGGCGATGTAGATGGTGACTCGGCTGCGCGAGGGTGCCATACTCCGTGTACTCGCGGCCTTCATACTCAGGGCGCTCGGAGATGCCAAGGTGTTGCATGGTGGTGTAGAGGAGTTGGGGAAATCCGGGGGTGTTGATGCACTAGTTGTGAACCCAGTTGCCGGCCATCTTGGTGAGGTTTGGTGGAAGGTCTTGTAGGTGGAGGGTAAGGATTTTTGGTGGTGAGGGGGAAGTGTCTGGAGGATAGCAATGGAATGGTTGGAGTGGGTTGAGGTTAACGGTGGTGGAGGTGTCCTTTTTATAGTGGTTGGAGGGGGGTGGAAGCTTAACTGCTAAGCTTGGATGGTTGGTGGGGTGGCTCAGGTGTGTAAGAGAAGGAACGGGAGTGGGTCTCCTGTTCACATTGGCCTCGCGACAGTGATCTGGCATTGGAGAGTGTGTGGCGGTGACCTTGAGGCGGTGGGACTTCCCATGGTGTGGGGCTTATGGCTCTGCTATTGTCTGCAAGGGGGTGTCACATGCTAACCTTTAGCGTTAGTTCGCGTTTCCAAGGTCATTATGCTCTTATCTGGCTTGACTGATCTTCATGTGCATGTTAATCTTCGTGTCTTCAGCTTCATCTTGTACGTAATGGCACTGGTTGCATTCAGTGTAGTGTCTTGTGCAGCTCCTCGGGTCTTGGTTCGGGGTCAATGGTACAGCAGTATCAGTAACTTTAGGCGTGAGGCGACAGCTTGTCTGCAATGTTACACGGTCGTCGGTGTAGTATCACTGAGCGACGTCGTGTGATGGCTGTAGAGAGAACACTGGTGCGGTTCAACGGCTACAGTCATGGAGTCCGTGGTTGTCGTCATGTCTCCTGCAGGTTAACTCCTAATCTATTTGGACTAAAGTGGTTTGGGAGGAATAAGCACAAGGTACGACATGGGTCTATCTAGTACTGGATTAGAGGAAAGCAAGAAATTTAGGTAGGGATAGACTCTGGGGTATCTTGATAACACGGGTGTCAAGGTACAATACAAACTTACCGGGGTGAAACGTATGAAAAGGTTTGTCACGGTGAACTAAGTTTGTACGAAACTCATCTTATTACTCGTGACCTAAGAGTTTTTCCATAACGTTCATGGATCCTATCGGCTCTTTTCTTCCATTATTTTCCATGGTACGAAAATAATAGAGAAAATTTCCCATAGGTTTGAAAAGAACACAACATGATATATTAAACAAACAAGCGCACAATATATTACATCACGAGACAGTTACACAGACGACACATGGTTGCATCACGCATAATGTCTGTCATAATGAATTATTGCACGACTTCGCAACTACTAAGACTGGAAACAGGGGTTATTAGCAACTGCTATTATTGCTACTAGAGGTCTAGCAAGGTTCGCAGCTACATCAAGCATGCTACTGTGGCTAGTGAGTAGCTTAGGACAATACTACTTAATTAAACTTGTCTTAAAACACTCGACGATGACCTGGTGGGGTGCTTCTGGGTACTCTTTGCTCATCTCTCGGGTTGGTGGGTGTCAGGTGTGGGACTTGCCAACTGCTCAAGGACTGTTTCTTTTCTTTTATTCTGACGCTCTAGGGCTCTTTGTAGCTTCATCCTGCTGCTGCTGGGCTTCAGTCTGGACTTTCTTCTCTCCTAACTCAGTCTTCAGGGCTTCAATCTGGGCGTCCTTCGCTTCGATCTCTTTCTCCATCGCTCTGGTCTTGCTGATCATCTCTTCTAACTCCTTCTTGAGTGCGTTTATGTCAGTACGGCGTTGCTGTAGTTCTCTCTTCCATAGGGACTTGTAGAGGATCACAACGTCGTCCTGGTGGCGCTGAACCTTCTCAAGTCCAACAAGGTATCTGGCGGTGGAGATTAAGGTGTATCCTATCTCTGGCGGACGTGCGTGACTCAAATCCTCGATCTTCTGCTGCCAAACTCCTGTAGCGGTGTCTTCGACTGGATAGTATTTTGCATAGGAGGGATCTATCACCTGCTTGAACTCCTTGCAAAACACCTTGAGTGTCTTCAAAGCAACTTTCTGGCAAGTGTCCCACAATTCATTTCCTAACTCAGGAAACACTCTACACCCTCCTTGATGTGGTAGCATCGAGACGTGTAGCCTCATCTCACACTTGGGTACTCCATCTTCCTCAGATTCTTTATAGTAGAACCGGGGCTTTCTGGCAAACCCTAGGTGTGAGAGCAGCTCCCATAGAAGCTGTGGAAACTCGCTAATAGTCAATCCGTCTGTGCATGACCATCCTTCCATTCTGTTGCATCAAGACAGATTTGTGTCATTGACATGTAAGCAACATAAGGATATCGGAATGGTGCACTTTTGGTAACAAGTCTTTAAGTAGAAATCCGTAAGTAATGTTTCGAAAGTAAGTGCCAACCCAGATGTATATCCTATAATCAAGCTCGGCTTTGATACCACTCTGTCAGGCCCCCACCTTAATGGGTTCCTAATCACACGTATTTGCGCCAGGATCACGCCACAAAAACGTTTATTAACCAGAGATATTGGTATACAGTAATAAAGGAAATACTGAGCTGAATTAATATAGGATAGAAGGTCTTACAGCGGTGACGAAGTAACACCTTTCTGGGTTACAATGATCAGAGTAGCCGATCGCGAAGCGATGGTATCCTGATGACGGGTCTACGTAGAGCGTTAGACCGTCTGGGCACTACCTCCTACTCCACAGGCATCTTGATTACGGATACACCCTGGGTTCTCAGTCCTCCTCCTACCGACACGCCTTACGATCTCCCTACGAAAACGCTGGTCGTCGACCTTACCTCCCGATGTGCCAAAGTGCGTAAAATAGAGGGGGTGAGTACAAACGTATTTTCGGCAAGTCCAAACCAGGGGTGGTTTGGTTATTTAGGGTTTTGGGCCCTAGCAGAGTCTCTAAAACTGCTCTCGCTAGTTCCCGGATTGGATCTCATCATCTTCAACAAGGTCACAAACAGGTTAGTTATTTAGGTGAGAAGTCTAATCATAGATGCTCAGACCTAGCATCTGCCCATTCCAAGGACGTGGCTATTCGAATAGATTTAGTTAACTCTGCAGAGGTTGTACACTTTCCCCACACGTTAGGCGTTGTCTACACCACGGCCAAATGGCTCGACTAGCCTAACGAGATTCCGTACCCTTTCGGTGACCAACCTAGGTATCGGTATAATCCTACCTCGACTTCTCAGGGGTTGGCAGGATGATGCATTCATCCCCGACGTAGCTTCAATACACACTACGTCCGACGTGGCTTCAATACACACCACGCCCGCACACAGCAATCGTAATCCACATATATATCGTGCACAAAACCAGCGCCACCGCGCTCAGCATTTTAACATGACCGACTGCGACCACGCTAACGGACCATTGGGTTCGCTCTCCCTAATGTCTGCTCCTGATAGATCGCTCGCCTACTCCGGCCGCCTTGGATCGAGACTATACCGTAACCCAACGGGGTGTGGAATCAAGCCGTCCCATACCGACGTGTGGCTGTACGAAATAACTCACTAGGTAGAAGGTCTATGAACGGTCCTTAGGGAAGCAGAGGTCTCTCGCAGGAATCCCTCACGGCGATTCGATGTGGTAATCCACCTCACCGTGGATTACCACCACCACCTCTTTTGTTGAAAGGGTTTATTTTAGGATCTCATATAAGTTCTTGATTAAAACGTATGAGCTTGGATAATGTGGATGATTACGTCATCGGCTTAGCTCCATCGCTACATTATCCGGCTCACAAAGCACTATCACAAAACAAAGGTTATCATCATTTAATCACATCATGGCTATTATCGTATGTGCACAACATATCATCTCATAACAGGAGCACCTAGCTCCTCAACAACATTAGGCACCACGACCATCAACAACATTGAGCACTCGGCTCCTCAATAATCTCGAGCACTAGGCTCCTCATGCACATAGCTCATATACCACATACGATAAGAGACCATGATCTCGAGATCCATCATATTAACGTCATCATTAATTAAGGTCATGATTAAGGGGTAAGGACTTGCCCGGGTGTGTTCTTACAATTTGGCACGATGACGAACTAATTTGGCTCGTTTCGGGAAAGAAGCTCCTAATCGGGTCGATGAAAAACTAACACGCGTCTATCGATAAACCTGGTTTAAACTAAAGCAAGCAAAGCAACATAGAACATTATGGTGGTGACAGGCTTAATGCATAGTCCTAGATTTTAGATGAATTATGGAAGTCGTTTCACTCAAATCGAGTTAATTTGCATGAGATATGAATTATACAATATTAATCCCTAATTAATTCATTATGGTAATATTATATATTAATTTTATCATGTAATAATATTGGAACTAATTACATGATAAAATTCTATAATTCAAATGATGAATTTACAAATTTTTCTCGGGAATTTTTTTACGATACAGGAAATACTATTTATAAAGATCCGTGTACAATTATCGGGTGGCGTAGCAATTACACTAGTGTACACAGATATGCCCTTTGCACACGTGGATGCCACGTGGGTCGAGTGGGCGCCACACATGCGCCACGCGTGTGTGCCGCATCGATGGCGGGTCCGCCTAACGGTGGTGGACGGTAGAGGGACGGATGGGCGGCGTTACAAGAGATTGGGGATTCAATGACAATCCGGTTGTCATAGAATCCCTGTCACATTAGACCTTTTCGACAATTACAAAGTAGTTTTATGACAATCTAGTGATCTATGACAAATTTTATGACAACTACATTGTCATAAATCACTGGATTGTCATAAAACTAGCTTGTAATTATCACAAAAGGTCTAATGTGACAGGGATTCTATGACAACAAAATTGATGTAATGACAAGCTGGATTGTCATTGAATCCCCAATCTCGGTGCCTCGACGGGCGTCGGGATGGGGTGACGGCGTCTCGGTGTCCTCATCCACGGCCTCGCAGCGGCGGTGGCTCACCGGAGTCGGCCGTCTCTTGCCTATTCGCCAGCGTGGGGTCCGTTGGGTTCCCCGTCGCCTGAACTAGCTGGTGTTGGTTAGCGGCGGGGTGACACTCCATCCACGGCGCGCATGCGCGGCGGTCCGTCGGCTGGCGGCATGCACGGCGGTCCATCGGCGGCGGCGGCGCTCGGGACGATGGGGCTGCGGGGCACCATATTCTGCGAAACGTGAGGCAAATGAAAGAGGGAGAGTTAGGGGAGGCGTACCGGGCTGCCTGTCGAGGCCGACGGCGACTCTTTCGGGCGGCGGTGCTTTCGGACCGTGGGCGGGCGGCGGATTCCCGGTTGGGAAACCCGATCCCCTGCGGAAAAGCGGAGGGTGGAGGAGGAGGGAGGGGTGAGCACCGGGAGTTCCGAGGCTCGGAGTAGCTCGTCGTTTCCGTGCGAGGTCGATCCGTGCGCCGGGCGGGGCTATTTATAGCCACGCCGCCGCGAGCCCCCGGGCGAGATCTTTTCTCGCATGCCTCCGATATTTTCCGCCAGGAGGGCGTGCGCGCGTGGCTCCGCTGTCCACAGGCGGTCGTCGCGTCGGCGCCGTCGGTCCACGCCGGCAAGGGCCTGGCCTCGTCCCGTCAGCGTATGGGCGGCCGGGCGGCCTGGTAGGTCGCCGCCTCCGCCCGTTCGTGTTGGCGATGGCGGGGCCATGGGCGTGGCGGCCGACGGGATGGCTCGTGGCTAGTCCACAGAGTCGCCAGGTTCGGTCCTCACCACACTCCTCGGCCTTTGACTTGTCTCCCGCCCTCGCGTCACGCCGCGACGGCCGACATCCGTCGCGAAAGTCGTCGTCGCCTGCACGGCTGGTGGTGTCTTTGGGCGAGGGTTGGCCGATGATTTGACCATCGAAGAGTCCGCGTTCCCATCATACGGCTCGTCCACCGCATTAACCCTTACCGGGTACGGTGGGGAGGTAGCAAGGGCCCGCCGGGTCCGTGCCGTGTGCGCGGCCGTCTCGACGGAGGAGGAGGAGGGCCGGACGGGGCGGCCCCGCGTGTCGGCCGAGTGGGAGAGGAGAGAAGGGAAGAGAGAGCGGCCGGGCGTCTTTGGCCTATTGGGCGGCCCATTCGGCTTGCGAAAAAGAAGGAGAGGAGGGGAGGTCTTTGGGGCGGGCCAGAGAAGAGGGAAAGGAGGAAATGAGCCCGTGGCTCATTTTGATTTCTAGTTTCCCTTTTCCATTTTCTTTCTCCCCTTTCCTTTTCTTATTTTTTTTTTTATCTTCTCCTTTCTCCATCATTTCATGTGTGCTCTCATACATATTATGTATAATTTATGTAGTTGTGCAAGAATATATATTACCATGGTTTTTTGCCATGATTATAATTATATTCTTGCACTCCCGTATATTAGCACACATGCCCCTTTCTTGAATATTTCTCTTCTCTCTCTTTTCCTTGTTTCTCATTATTTCATGAGTACTTTCATATGTATATACATTGCACAAGCATGTAGATATATTCCCATGGCTTGAGAATAATAATGGTACTTGTACTTATATACGTATTAGTACCCATGATATGAGTTGGTTATGATTCCCGGAGAAATTGTAAATCACTTCTCAAGCATGCTTCCCTAATATAACTCTAGGTTATGCTTTTTGTATTGTTGCCACCATATGCTCAACAAGCACAACAAGGTTTCCTATTTTCTAGATGGTGAGAGTTGATGCAAGATTTTCGAAAAACGGGTTTGGTTTTTGTGGGAAAAGTAACTCATGTTTTAGTTGTAATTCGAAAAGTTCAAATTTTTAGTGAATTTTGAAATGATGCAAAACACACGGGTGTTACATGGAGGAGGTTCTCCGATGACGGAGGTAGACTAGGTTTTCCGACGACGGAGATTGTCTTCCGACGACGGAGATGGAGGAGGTCTTCCGATGACGGAGATGGAGGAGGTTCTCCGATGACGGAGAAGGAGGAGGTTTTCCGATGACGGAGGGTGGAGGAGGTTTTCCGGCGACGAAGATGGTCTTCGACGACGAGAGATGGAGGAGGTCCTCCGACGGCAGAGATGGAGGAGGTTTTCCGATGACAGAGGTGGAGATGGTCTTCCGACGACGGAGATGGTGGAGGTTTTCCGGCGATGGAGGATGGAGGAGGTTTTCCGGCGAAGGTTGCTCACTTTCAGCTCTCCGAAAATTTTTCATGCCAAGCACGGTAGGCGCCAATGTTGGAACCTTGGGTTCGAACAGGTTGAGGAGAAAAGGAGGTGTGAGGTAATTAGGGTTTTGAGTGTGTGTATCTAAGAGGGAGAGAGCCCCCCTTCTCATGGCACCCTCTATGTTTATAAGCAAGGTAGATTTACATGCGACCCCTCGGTGGGGGTTGGATTTACAAGTCACCCCATTAACTCCACTTGGGCCTCTTCTAGTGGGCTTGGCCCATAGGAGAATGCCAAGTCCCAGCAATAAAAATTACGGTTGAGCCCACATTATGAGACATGCATACCCCCCTGAAACAATTAAATCAAACAGAAATTGATGAAAATTCAGTTCTGAACTTTAACTATATTCCCTGGACATAAGAAAACTACTAGTGACAACAAACCACAAAGGTACACCTACCGTGAGAATTTGATACTTTTTGCTGCTGATTTTCATTTTTTTTTGGATTACATAAATGATTTCTAGAAACTACGAGTCATATCATTTAGTGCTCCTGAAAATCGTCTCACCTCTGCGAACCAAATAAGACCATTTGTAAAGTCGTACTAGAAAATACGACCACTTGTAAAAGTCATTCGTGTAGTAGTGTCTTTTTCATAATCGTGAAGACCTGTACCAATCAAATATGACCATTTGTAAAAATCATTCGTTCGTGTAGTAGTGTCATATTATTTAGTCGTACTAGAAAATAAGATCTGTACCAATCAAATATAACCATTTGTAAAAGTCATTCGTTCGTGTAGTAGAGTCTTTTCATAATCGTGAAGACCTTTTGCAGATCCAGTTGGGCGGCATGACCTAAGCAATGACGCTAGCAGCTGCCTTTGTCATCATCCACCTAGAGGTACCAGCTAGAGGCAGTGCTACGGCCTCTTGCACACTCCGTGATGCAAGCTCCTGGGTTCTACTACAAGTACGCCGTGCACGGGAACGCGACAACAACCGCACTACTCCTACCGCAGAGTCCAGTCCAGCAAATCAGCAATGGCCGCAGCAACTGAACCGGCGTGTGTTCTGCCGCCGCGGTCACACACGATGAAGCTGGGTTCGCAGGGGCTGGAGGTCTCGGCACAGGGACTGGGCTGCATGGGCATGTCCATGGCTTATGGCGAGCGCAAGCCCGAGGCCGACATGGTGTCGCTCCTCCGCCACGCCATCGCGGCTGGAGTCACCTTCCTCGACACCTCCGACGCCTATGGCCCGCACACCAACGAGGTCCTCATCGGCGAGGTGTTGCATGGCGTACGGGAGAAGGTGCAGGTGGCCACCAAGTTTGGCATCATGCCGGACGTGAGGGTGGTCCGCGGCGACCCGGCATATGTGCGGGCGGCGTGCGAGGCCAGCCTAAGGCGGCTCGGCATTGACTGCATCGACCTCTACTACCAGCACCGAATCGACACCACGGTGCCCATCGAGATCACGGTGAGTTGTAAATTAGTTGCGTTGCATGCACTGCTCGAATTGCATTGCGAGCTGTACTTTGATATATATGCAAATTGGTAGCTAAACAACAAGTAC
This sequence comes from Hyparrhenia diplandra, assembly GCA_015847255.1. Classification (NCBI taxonomy): domain Eukaryota; kingdom Viridiplantae; phylum Streptophyta; class Magnoliopsida; order Poales; family Poaceae; genus Hyparrhenia; species Hyparrhenia diplandra. The sequence goes on from JADLZK010010800.1 coordinate 142,625, forward strand.
GTACTGAATTTTGATATATGCAGATTGGCGAGCTCAAGAAGTTGGTTCAAGAAGGCAAGATCAAATACATTGGGCTATCAGAAGCGTCGGCATCAACCATTAGAAGAGCGCACGCAGTTCATCCGATCACCGCGGTCCAGCTAGAGTGGTCTCTTTGGACTAGAGATGCTGAACAAGATATAATTCCAACCTGCAGGTAGGTACAAAATATAATTATATATCTCGAATCTCCCCATTGTTTTCTTTGGTGCCAAGGCACGGAAAACGCTGATTGTTGGGGATGGATCAGAAGCCAATGTACATACATAATGATGCTGTTTTCTGTTCTGACAATTTTCAGAGAACTTGGAATTGGAATTGTTGCATACAGTCCATTGGGCAGAGGTTTCTTCTCCAGCGGAGCCAAACTTGTCCATGAGATGCCTGATGACGATTTCCGCAAGGTACGATGACCTATCCTACTATACTCCTGTTCATAATCCATCCAACTCCAATACACCATGTATTGTGCTTTATCCTGTACTGAATGTAATGGCACCATTCAATATGATCTTCTTTCAGAATCTTCCAAGATTTCAGCCAGAGAACATGGAGAAGAATGCGGTAATATTCGAGCGTGTGAGCCACATGGCTGCAAGGAAAAGGATGCACACCATCGCAGCTCGCGCTGGCTTGGGTTCACCACCAGGGAAGCGACGTCTGCCCCATACCTGGAACTACGAAAATCGCCAACTTCAACCAGAATCTGGGAGCGTTGTCGGTGAAGCTCACGCCGGAGGAGATGGCCGAGCTCGAGTCCTATGCCGCCATGGATGTCGTCCAAGGTGACCGCTACCACAGCACCTTCCTCAACACCTGGAGAGACTCAGAGACGCCTCCAGTGTCGTCTTGGAAAGGCAACTAGTAGATATGTAACGTCCGTACTTATTATCTGTGTGTGCAACTAGAGAGAGTTGAGGTTATTTATATTTCTGTTTTCAAATGTAAGCAAATGTGTGGACATCATATTAAATCAAATAAAAGAAATACTTCATGTATTTATTCACAAAAAGTATTTGTCCTTTGAGAAACTATAGAGAATATTTTTTTTTCGAGCAACTATAGAAAATATTTTGCAGTTGCCAAAAGGACAAAACATACTCCAAAGTACAGACTCGTCACAAGATACATGATAGATGCATACAACTTTACAATGGAAAAGCTAGATTATGCACTTGACTTCTTTTTTGTACCTAAGGTATGCTTTTTGTACCTCCTTTCCAAATTATAAGTCGCTTTGACTTTTATGGTTCATCCATTTAGTTATGTATCTAGCTTGGATGAACTATAAAAAGTCAAAGCGACCTATAATTTGGAACGGAGGGAGTATTTAATAAAGAACATCATTATTCAGGGAAAGGGAAAAGAAGAAACAGATCATGGAGCATGGTTTTTAGCATTAACCTGGCTGAGTCATTGAATTAGCAGAGCCAAACAATCCTTTTGGTTTACATTAGACAATAAAGAACATCATTATTCCAAGAAAGGGAAAGGGAGAGAAAAATACAGAGCCAACAAGCAATTATACAGATCATGCTGCAAGGTTTTAGCATTAATTAAACCGGTTGAGGATTTGACGTGCTCGGAATTTTCTGTCTCATTTGGTGATCCCTCATTCCCAAAGCGCAAAGGCAGCGGCATCGAAGTTTTTGGGGATGCCAGCGCCAGACTTGAAGGTATACCTCTGCTCTGCCCGGAAAAATTGCTACTTTTTGCTGCCGATATTCAATTTTTGGAGATGGATAGCGATTCCTTAGTGCCCCTGAAAATACTCTTTCCTTTGTAAATCAAGTCGGAGCATTAGTAAAAGTCATACTAGAGAAAATAGTCTCACTTCTACCAATATGTCCATTTGTAAAAGTCGTGCTAGAAAATACTCTCTCCTCTACCAATCAAACCTGACCATTTGTAAATACTTTTGCAGTTCCAGTTGAGTGGCATGACCTAAGCGATTACGCCAGCTGCCTTTGTGTCATCATCAACATGTACAGGGAGTAGAGAGGCAGAACTACGGCCTTTTGCACGAACGGTTTCTGACCAACTTCTTCCGGTACAGTATTCGTAGCCCTCATGACACACTCCGTGACGCCAGCTGCTGGGTTCTACTGCAAGTACAAATAGCCGTGCATGGGAACGTGACAACAACCGCACTACTCCAACCACACCAACAGCCTCGGTAGCAAGCATCTCGGCAGAGTCTATTCGATCCAGCAAACCAGCAGCCATGGCGGCAGCAAGTGATCCGGCGTGTGTTCTGCCACCGCGGCCACGCACGATGAAGCTGGGCTCGCAGGGGCTGGAGGTCTCGGCACAGGGCCTGGGCTGCATGGGCATGTCGGCGTACTACGGCGAGCGCAAGCCTGAGGCCGACATGGTGGCGCTCCTCCGGCACGCCGTCGTGGCTGGGGTCACCTTCCTCGACAGCGCCGACGTCTACGGCCCTCACACCAACGAGGTCCTCATCGGGAAGGCGCTCCACGGTGGGGATGCTATACGGGAGCAGGTGCAGCTGGCCACCAAGTTCGGTATCACGCCAGACCTCAGAGCGATCCGCGGCGACCCGGCGTACGTTCGGGCGGCGTGCGAGGCCAGCCTCCAGCGGCTCGGCGTCAACTGCATCGACCTCTACTACCAGCACCGCATCGACACCACTGTGCCCGTCGAGCTCACGGTTAGTTAGTCAGTTGCGTAGGAGTACTTACATTGCATTCATGCGTTGAAAACTTGCACTAATACATGTATATATGTAGATGGGTGAGCTCAAGAAGCTTGTTGAAGAAGGCAAGATCAGATACATCGGGCTGTCCGAAGCGTCGGCATCAACGATCAGGAGAGCGCACGCAGTTCATCCGATCACCGCCGTCCAGCTGGAGTGGTCTCTATGGACAAGAGATGTTGAACAAGATATAATCCCAACCTGCAGGTACATATATATCCCCACATTGTTTGCTTTGGTACCTTAAGGAAGGAAAACTCTGAACAAGAGAAGCCAAGGTACATACATAATGCTGTTATGTATGTTCTGTCATTTTTCAGAGAACTTGGAATTGGGATCGTGGCATACAGTCCGTTAGGCAGAGGGTTCTTCTCCGGCGGAGCCAAACTTGTCACCGAGCTGCCAGATGACGATTTCCGCAAGGTACCGTGACCTATCCTATCGTATCCTAGTATATTCCTATCCATGATCCATCCAACTCAGAGAGACTACCAAGATATTGTGCTTCATCCTGTACTGAATGTAATGCCATTCTCGATATGATCTTCTTTCAGAATCTACCAAGATTTCAGCCAGAGAATATGGAGAAGAATGCGCTAATATTCGAGCGTGTGAGCCAGATGGCTGCAAGGAAAGGATGCACACCATCGCAGCTTGCGCTGGCTTGGGTTCACCACCAGGGAAGCGATGTCTGTCCCATACCTGGAACTACAAAAATCGCCAACTTCAACCAGAATCTGCGAGCGCTATCGGTGGAGCTCACGCTGGAGGAGATGGCCGAGCTCGAGTCCTATGCCGCCATAGATGTCGTCCAAGGTGACCGCCTCCACATCACCTTTCTCAACACCTGGAAAGATTCAGAGACGCCTCCACTGTCGTCTTGGAAGGGAACTAGACATGTAAAGTACGTACTATTATCTGTGTGGCATTGTTGGGAGAGTTGAGGTTATCTGTATTTCTGTTCTAGAGTAGCTAGCTCATATATCAATGTCATATACTCAAATACAGCACGGTCGACCACATAGTTCACTTTAGCTAGTAGAGGTTCCAATACAGCAAGCAAGCTACCTTATATATCAACGTCATATATCCAAATAAATGTTGTAATAAAAGTATGGAGCGCTTGGTCCCTTGGTAGACCGTAAACCACATTGTCAAAGTTACTGATATTGTTTCGACCAATCTTTGGCTTTTTCTGTTTTTAACATGGCCATTTTAACCATTTATATATAAGAGACACTCACAACGCACAAACACTCATCCCTATGAACGCACGCATGCAAATCCTATCCCTATGAGCATCTTTGAAGACTGGACCAACAAATTTTCGAATTGACGAAGTCAGCACATGCATCTCGTTCTCATGCTACTGTAATCAGCCCAAAAGGAATTACGATGTTAAAATTTGTCAAAACGCTTGTGCCATGTGGTATCCAGATCGATCTATCACAGAAGCAGAGTAGCCATAGCAAACACAACAGCAGAAATCTTGTGGGTACATATGTCTTTTAATTATGTGTTTCACACCAGAACGTACTGAACATATCGAGATCAACTATCATTTTAGAGACGAGCTAGGTGGCCTCCAAATAGCTCGAAAAGTCCAGGTGATCAGATTACAGATGGCTTCATGAAGACGCTTCTTGCACGGCAGTTGAGAGCATATGTGCAGACTGCAGAGAACCTCAATCTCACAGCTGAGTTGTGACGACTGATGGGCCAGTGGTGTTAAAGGATAGTGCATCAGAAGGTTTTAGGCTTGTACGTCTTCGGTATGAGTGTATAGCAGTATAGATGTTGTATAGGTTGTTGCCACCGTGTGCTATGCCTTGTATAGAAAGTTGATCACTACTATAGAAAAGCGCTGTGGCAGAGGTACTTTTTTCCGTCTCTAGGCTGTTGCCCAGCCTCTAAAAATCGGATATCTAGAAGCGGCTGAAACCATAACAGCACCCAAAAAAAAAAAAAAAAAAAAAAAATCTGAAACGGGGAGAGCCCACCAGACAGCCTCATGCGCGTATCATATTATCTTCAACTGATTTTGAAATGTGTATTTGAGATTATAAAAGGAAGTCAAATCATAATATTATCAAATACAAAGTTGTATAACTTTTTGAGATCTACAAAACTTTGGTTTTTGATTGTTTCTCAATTCAAAAATGTTTGAAAATTTAAATTTCAAATGTGAGAAAATCAAACGTAATTTTCCTTGAATAGATTACTTCAAATACTATTTTCTAAAAAAAAGATTATTTCAAATATAAAAGTTGTCAACTACTAAGTCGTATAACTTTTTCGATAACTATAACTTTTCTTTTGGTTATTTCCCTATCTGAGGTGTTTAAATAATTAAAATTTCAAATATGAGTATTTTAAACATAATTATGTAATATCAAATGAAAAAGTTGTCAACTAATAAGGTCTATAACTTTTGAGATCTACAATTTTTCTTTTTATCATTTCTCCATCCGAGGATATTTGACAAAATTCAAATTTAAATGTGAGGACTTATGAATTTTTAGCAGTCGCATTTGGTTGGGCTTTTCAACCTCCTTTGCCTTCCGAAAAAGGTCAAAAGCCAACAAAGCTGACGAACTTCCGTGCAGGTTCTAAAAAAGGCAGCTTTGACTTGGTACAAATTTCAGGACACTTCAGCTTCCAGCGGTGGGATCAAAGTTTTTGTAAAAACTACCCACCTGCCATGGGCTATTATGCATGTGGGTTCGTTTTTTCCCAATTACTTCCCCGTCGGTGTGAGAAACAGGGCGGAGCTCCCTGCTGGACAAAACCTAGGTTGGACCGTGACACCGCCGGCCGTGTCGCCGAAATACTGAGCAGCTGTTCCCATCATGTCGCCGCTCCATTTTTCTTGATCCTGGCGCCGAAAGACTTCCCCTTCCTCTTCCTACTGAGTGCCGGTGCCGGTGCCATGGACTGGCTTGCCCCGCCGGCCAACTCTTTCCCTGGCCGTACCTGATCCCCCATCCTCCAGCACTGGGCGCTGGGTGTGCTACTGCGTAGCCACAACACAAGTGCTCCGCCGGGTGCCTGCGTTCCGTACGTAGTTCGTTGCTTTTCCCTCTTTTGCTCGTCTTCTTAGAAGACAGCATCTCTGGCGAGTAAAATCAGTATTGAGATTGTAGACAACATGTTGGCGCATGATTGGAACACTGATGATTGACTGTTGTGAAATGTGTGAATTGGAAGTTCGAAGACTGTACAGAGTAGGTACGAATGTTTCCATGCACCACTGCTGCGAGCTCCACCGCGAATGTGAGCTGCGCTGCCACCGCGAGGTCCACTTCCCCTCGCCCCAGCTTCCTGCTTCCTCTTCGTGCAGAAAAACAGAGAAATATCAACATGGTGGTTATGTGGGATCACATATGACATGTGGGGTCTGTTGACAGCGGATTTTCCAAGAAACCACGGCTGTCTAACCAAACAACTTTCAGATTTCTCACAGCCCACTAGCCAAAGCAGCTCTTTTCAAAGCCCGCAACAACTTTTTCCAATGACACAACTCAACCAAACACACCCTGTGTGGTGGTCATTTTTAGAGGTAGTTCTAAATCTAGCCACCACTAGAAATCCATTTGTAGGGTAGCTGGATCTAGAGCCATATCTGAACGGTGCATTTGTAGAGGCGGCTGAAAATACTAGCCGCCCCTACAAATACATTTTCAGTGGCAGCTGATTTCGGGAACCATTTTAAGAGGCGGTTTCATATTGAGCCGTCCCTAAAAAGAAATAAGGCGTCTCAAAAATTGTTCTTTTAGTAGTGGGCCTCTAGCCAATCTCTGAAATAAGTACATTGGCAATGGATTTATTATTATACATACATGCCTGTGGATTTATTAATTAATCCAAATAATATTGCATCTGATCGAATCCTCCGTCAAAAGCAGCAGCTACCACATGTTTGGTTGCTGCAGAAGCGTCAAGAAGCAAAACAATCAAATAATTAAGTACTCCCTCCGTTCCAAATTATAAGACGTTTTGACATTTCTAGATACAGAGTTTTTGCTATGTTTGTTAGACATGACCTATATCTAGGTATGTAGCGAAGGCTGTGAATCTTAAACAGCCAAAACGTTTTATAATTTGGAATAAAATATGACAGAAATGGTTCTCAGCCAACCAATAAATCTTTGCTCTGGCTTTATTGGAGCCATTGAACTGCTATGATACTACCATCACTACCATTGCGGCAAATACCAGTTGAGGACATGTGGTTTGTAAAACCCAAATTTGTAGTAATATGATTAATTATACAATATAAGGAAACCTCGGAGCAGAGTAGGGCATGTTTTCCATACCCTAGAGCCAAATATCATCTAGGAACCCTGAGAAAGAAAATATGGAGTATAAAACGAGCAGGGCATCAACTATATTAACCAAGTACTTCTCCTTTTTAATGTGCTAATGACAGAATTGAGCTTGCAAAGATACCGAACATGTGTCACATCCATAATGTCACGTAGAACAATGCAATTGCAATTATGGTGAGAGTGATGATGGTGGTGGACAGACATGATGAGGATCATATGTCGGGCATCCTGGTGAAGCTCTAGATTGATATCCAAGATGATCACCGAGGGCTCTCCTCCCTGTTGAAAAGCATAGATGTTTCAATATATCACGACTAGGGTAGAGTTAGTTGATATTACAATCCCATGTCATGCAAACTCTATGCATACATCCAGAGAGGCTCAATGAAAATCATCCAATAATTACACGCGTTACTCCAGAGAAGCGTTTTAATTATCTTTTCCTTAATTTCATATATAATTAGAAGCAAATTAGAGAATATATGCCAACTTAATACTTCCAATAAAAACCTGCTAGCACCATCTCTAGAAGAAATTAAGGAGCGAAGAAAATTGTTCACAGAGACCACTTACCAAGCGCACTGAGTTCCAAGGAGACAGCGGGCCTGGCGCAGACAGGTATTACCAGCATCGTCAACAAAAGAACGGCGCATGCAGTCATCTTTTCCATGCTCGGTGTTACTCCTTCAGCTCACAATTCTAAGCTCAGTGTTATCCCTCTGGTTGGCTAGCTTTGCATACTGCTCTCACGGTCTTATATCAACCATCCAAGAAGTATTTTGGATGCCCCGTCATCTCTTCTCTACAAGATGTGGTCACTGAGAAGCCTCTTGCCAACACTCATTGTCAGGTGGACCCTTTTGCTTGACTTTTATATGTGGTACTCAACATTTATTGTGACAATTATCTATAAACAACCTTGACGTAGAAGTACTATTATTTGTATGTGTGATGAGTATGATTAAACACGAGGAATTTGTATTACTCGAATGGTGCCGATGACGACCTTTGTGCTTGAATTGGGACACTTAGTACAGTACGTTAGTAGTATGATTGGGACACTACTACTCTTGAAAATAAAATCCGGTGTCTTATGAAATTGATTTTGCGGTAGTAGGATTTTATTTTTCTAGAACATTTTTATTTTATGTCAGAATTCCTTAGATATTTATATATGTCTAATAATAAATTAATAATAGTGTACAGTGAAAGTATCTTGTCCAAATCACACCAACCAATAGGGCCAAACAAGCTATTATTATCTTAGAAATATATATATATATATATATATATATATATATATATATATATATATATATATATATATATATATATATATATATATATATACATTTTTTAGATAATGGATAGAGATCGATCAGGCCGCTATATCCACATACGGCTATACACAGCTAAAGCATACAAAGGACTTTAGACTTCAAGCCTCAAAACTGAGGTACGTGAAAAACAAAGGACAAAATTTTTTTTTTTTTTTGACAAGGACAAAAGATTAAGAGAGTTAGAAAGACTAAAAGCTTCCAACTCTATGCCCTTGCTAGTAACTTCCTTTTTTCTTGTGCAGTGGCAATCCTTCACATCCACACCATATGTGAGCCCTTTAAGTCAAATCTCACATATAGCCACAAATAAGAGGTAGTATCAATTAAACATTGCTTTATATAACGTACATATTTTAAAAGAACATAACCTTAGATAGCAAACAGCGGAAATCACTTCGATCTTCAGGTGTAGACGCCACAGGACCAACTGACTGGTTGATCACAAGCCTAAACTCCACCTAAGGTGTGGGGAAGTAGCAAGAGTGAGTCCATGTCGAACTCAGCAAATATAACATGGGGTTATGAGGCTCAAAAGGTTGACACTGGTTTAACTACGATTAACATTTTAACAAGTCAAAGTTTTAGCATTTGTTTAGCAAAAAGTTACGTATAACCCAATAGCCCACATTATCATCACAATTATATCGTTCTCATGACAGTCCATCGTCATGTTCAGTTCCATAACCATCATCATCCAGTACCAGATCTATCATCATCTTAAATCCATATCTCACTATCATCTCTATTCTGTAAGGAGTCCATGGCCGCTCGTGACAGAGAGCACAGCTGATATATCAGTTTGATCAAACTCTGCGCAGAGGTGTACACTTTCATTGTGAGTCTTGATTCCCAAATGCATGGGTTAGCCAGACCTAAAACACCGAGAATCATATAAAGCCTTTCAAAGGTTTGTCTAAAAATGTTAATAGCAATAGGGCTCCAACCCATTTTCTTCCATTTTGGTAACCATTAACAAAGATAGACATGGTCCTTTGACAGACTAAAGCCAGAGCCATATAGCCCTCACAGCTGTATTGTATATCCTGGATGATCACCTACAATTAAGTGCTTATGAAGAGCTAAGAGCATCATAAACAAAAACATATGCTCCCTCGCCCTATGTACCATGTTGCATAAAAAGTCATCTTTAAATACTCCATTGCATAAACCATAAATCAAAGTACCATAACGTGGTGTTGGTAGAGCACTAGCATCAAACTACCCATATGCATAAACCCAAGGTGTCAAGGTACAAGTAATCAACAACTAGGATATCCTTAAGGGTGATCAAAGGAGACACATGCATAATGAATTTAATGATTAAGGTGAATAGGACAACAAGGATGATCCAATGCTATACTTGCCTTAAATATAGATCCTTCTTCTTATTCAATTCTTTAAAAGAACTTTTGAGGATCCCGATCTTCAAAGAATTCATCATCTTCTACAAACTGCTCATTGTCTACTTATCCCAATTTGCAACACACAAACGTATGGATCCAATCATACATAACAAACAAGACTACAATTAGAACAGTACACCAACAGTGGTAAAAAGTTGAAAAGCATATAATACTAATCTACACGTCACTACGATCACATAGATGCGAAGATCACCGAAAAACGGATTTATAACGGAGAAGTTATGAATTAAACAAGATTTCCTTTAGTAAAATAATAGATTAAAATTAATCTCGAATTTTAAAAGTTGCAAACATGGTTAAATGTAAGTTTAACATGTAGATTATGAAATTATGAATCTTACGCAATTCGAATGGAGCTAATCGGATTTAAAATTCAAGCGATATGAGACTTTGAAAAACTGATGGCAGTTTTGTAAATACTTGAAAGCATATTTTAAAACTATTAAACCGAAACTACGATTTCCAAAGGAGAAAACACATAAACCAGGAAACCGCAAAGCACCTCGGGTTGAGCTTTAAATAGTTGTAAGGGCTATTGTGCAAAAGTGTGTGGCCAAAAGGGCATCGGGTTATGCGGTTCGTTGGATCAAGAACGATCGGCTCAGATTAGATTGAACTGGTTGAAGCAGAGGTCTCGCCAGTCAGAGACAGCATAAGCATGGCGGCACGACATGCGGGTGGCGAGAACCTCGCCGGCGTTTGCAAAGATGACCCTAGAGGCGACGAAACGGCGCGGAAAAAGCATGGGGTGAAAGAGGAGTCCAAGGTGATCTCGACTAGAGGATCGATGATGGACGCGAAGGTTCGGAGACATCGTAGGGTTTGGTGAGGCAGATCGGGTTCATCAGAGTTCCTCCGGCGAGCGCGGAACGGGGGTATAAAGCGACAGGAAGAGCAAAAACAGTACCATCCGTTTGCTTACCGGCTAGAGAGGCTCGGCGAGCATGTCCGGGCGGACGACGCAGCGACGGAAGCGGTGGAATTGAGTGCGACGGCGGTGATTAGGGTTTCCCGGTGACGCGAGCTCGACGGTGGTGGCGCTTGCGCTAGGGTTTAGGAGAGGGGGCTGTCGCGGCCGCGGCTCAAGATTTATAGGTCGCCAAGCGCCAATTCGGGGAAAGGGGCGGGATTCACGGGATCGAGGGGGCGGATTGCTGCGGTGGCGTCGGCCGAGTCCGCTCGAACACGAGCCTGGAGGAGGGAGACGCCGCTGCCAAGTGGGCCCGGGGTGGTGGGGTGTAACACCCGCTTTTGCCTTCCAAAGGTTTATCTAAACAATGTTAGCAGCCAACGAGCGATACAACCCCGTTTCTCCCATTCAGGCAAACTACCAACAAAGTTTAGGATGACAAGGTCCTCGACCGACTGACGAGAGCAGTGCCACTTGTGACACCCCGTTCTCCAAAGCCGCACCGCACAGCCCTTCCGAGGGGGCGCGACGCTGCACACATACCACCTTGCTTACACTTTCGCCCTCGCCGTGTAAAGGGTTAACCCGAAGGTGATATGGCTAGAAGACAAAGGCTTATAAGTTGACTCCACCCCTTGCTTAACCGCCAAAGAAGGTGGTACTAAACATGTGCGGCGGCGTAGCACTCATAGGCCCCTTGGGCCACATCCTAATTGGGCGGGTGTTACACGGGGAGACGGAGATGCGGGGCCGAGACATCAATGGAACAGAGCAAGAGGTGGAGGCACTGCGCATGGGATTGGGCCGTGCTTGATGGCCCAAGAGGGAGAGAAGGAGCGGGCCAAGAGAAAGAATGGCCACATGGGCCTGAAGGCAAAAGAGAGAGAGAGGAAGCAGGCCAGCAAAAGGGCTGCCGGGACAAAATTGAAAGAAAAGAAGGAGGAGAGAAATAAAGCCTTTTTTTTTTTTTTTTTGAACACCTTTTCAAAAGCATTTTCAAAGGGATTTTGAATTCTTTCCAAATTTTAAACTTCTCAAACTTTTCACATCATAAAAGAATATGCAGAAGCATGAATGCACAAGAGTGTTTTTACACCCTATGATAAATTTTAATTTGATGAAAAGTTTTATTTTCCTTTGTTTTTATGAGCACAAAAATTCAAAATTTAACCATTTTAATTATATTTCAAAAGAGGTAAATTTTAGGGTGTTACAAACTCGAAGGAACACACTCCACCAAAAACTAAGCAGGACATGTGGAAATAACCACTGTGATAGGTCATTGCCTAACGAAGCCTTCACGAAGGTAAGGATGCCAATGGCATTGGCTACGCCGGCAAGCCCACCATAGTGGGAAAGTTTTCACCCGCAATCACTGGCAGGGAAGGCAGAGAGGTGCTAAAAGTATGCCAACAAAGTAAACGGCATCCACAAACATCGCCATCGTCCCACCCCCGGGGGCAACAGCCGGAAGCACCAGCGCTGCTGTTAGCAATCTGCTCCAGGCACCCCTCGCTCAGAGGTTTATGCTTGTCCGTGAGAGCTAACGCTAATGACTGTCAGAGGAGCCCCTAGGAAGGGCCAATGCAACAGAGCACCCGCGCACCATAACGACCAAGTCGACGGCTAGGCCTATGCTATATTTTGACACATCTTTGTTACTAAAAAAACATGCAAGCTTTTTAGAAATGCATACTTCCGTGATTTGGAGAATTTAAAACAATGCACATCCATAGAGCATCCATATATATAGTTTGTTGCAAAAGTTGAGATGCAAACTCAATGTAGAAAAAATCATACAAAAATAACGAAATTGGAGTCCATGTGCACTAGAAAACAAAATTCCTAGGAATTTTTCTTGTAGTAGTGGATATGCACCTGAATTTTGTAATAGTTTGCATGTTTTTTTTCTAGACTATTAGGTTGAGTATGAATCTCAAGTTTTGCAACAAAGTACAGATATGGGTAAACTATGGATATGCAGTGTTTCAAAATTTTCAAAATCACCAAAGTACGTTGTGTTTTTAAAATAGTTTTTATGTTTGCACCCTACCTTTAGGTTTGCACTACATATTTTCAATTTCCCTATGATATAAAATAAGTTCAAATTGCAATGCATTTAGAAGGATCTGGACATTGGCATTCATTGAATATCTGAAAATCGAACAAGCAGAACCAGAGCTCACTTGTTCTATCGCGATGCCGTAAGCCGGTAAGAGCCGAGGGGCCCTTAACAAGGCCCTGAACTCAGCCCATCCCTTAACATATCTAGTGAACTTGAGGACAAACGTGGGATGGGCTGCTTCATTGGGCCTTGAGGGGTATAGAAGATCGAGCTGCTCTGAGGATTTGTTTCCAGAAGGAAAATGAAAGTTGGACCACGCTCGGGGCTCCAGCTCCAGCCTCAGGCCCATATCAAGAATTAAAGATGGACCGAGTAAATGGGAATGAGCCTCGTATGCTCACCTCATAGACTAGTCAACCATAGAGGCATTGAAAAGTCAACGCTTTCGTCTGGCATCACAACTCTGTTTAACGATAACAGTACTGTATATATTCTTTTGGTTTGTATTTAAAAAAAGAACATCATTTCGGAAAAGAAGGGAAAAGGAGAAAAATTACAGAGCCGGCAAGCAATTATACAGATTTGTAGTTTTAAAAAGGTCATGTAAGCTCGTGGAGTTAAGGTTGTGATGCCAAGGGCAAAGGCAGTAGCATCAAAGCTGTATTTTTAATTATACAGACTTAAGGACACTGATGTTTTTTCGTGCACATCATTCATGTCTCATGCGGTGATTCCTCATTCCCCAAGGGCAAAGGCAGTAGCATCAAAGCTGTCGGAGAGGCCGGTGCCAGTCTTCAAGGTGACCTTCTCTGGCGACGCCTCCGGGACATAGACCTCTACGACACTGAGCCACAGCATCAGTTCCTTGGTCTTAACACCCGTGATCTTCTTCAGCTTGCCTTTCTCCGTGAATGCAGTCACCTCGGTGGCGTAGGACACCGTCTGCTTGATGTTGTTGAAGGTGTGCTCCACCTTCTTCTTCCCCTGCACCAGCCACATGAACCCTGACTCACGGTTGTACCCAAACTCCTGGATGTCCTCCATAGGAAGTAGGTGCCCTTGAGGAGGCCGAGCTCCTCCAGCAGCTCCACAGACTTCTTCCTGCATGAGGCGTCTCCTGTGACGACCTCTGCACCTGCACGGTGGCTCTCGATGACCTGGGACGCCATGGCTTCTCTATCTGCTTTTACGAATGGAGCTGCGAACAGGGCAGGCAAGAGGCCTAGCTGTAAATTGTAGCTGCGCGCTCTTCAAGGTGATGGAGAAGTGTGAGTGTGATACATAACGTATATAGAGAGAAGCAGTGCAAGATGACATGCCGTTTTTGTTTGACTTTGCTGGCTAAGGACGTTGAATTTGACAAGGACCATTGTGGTGTGCTTTCTACTCTGGCATGCTGAACTGCAGAATTGACCATTTCTTTTGATGTCCAACTTCAATAAATCAATACTTGTAAGGGTTAATTGTTGCCCCTTGATTCCCCAGGCCCCCGCGTCGCTCTCTCTCCAGGGGGCGATATGGGCGGCGCCATTCACCGCCGCCGGAGGGCTCCCCTCCCTCGACCCTCTCCTACCTGGTTGCCATTGGAGCTCGATGCCGGGTATCCGGCGGAGGGTGAGGATGGCGGCGGCTGGGCATTCAGCCCCCTCTCTCGCTGCCTTTGGCCACGACGTGACCTCATGGAGGCGGCTTCCGCGGCATCCGGGCGGCGCGATTCCAGCAAAGGTTTGGGCGGAGCCGGCGTTCCCCGATGCCGATCTACCATCCCCGTGCTTTGATCCGGGCGCTTGGGGGCCTTTTGGTGGTGGCGCGTTCGCCGACGGTGGCAGCACCTCGCGCGACGGTTTCGGTGGCCGGGCGGGCGGATCCGGCTCTCCTAGGGGCGCATCGGCGCGGAGCTCCCGCGGGGCGGTGCTCGGTGCTGGTAGTCACGCAGTGACGGGCGGCGGGTCAGCGGTGCGCCATGGTGGTGTCAGCAATGGGCTTCCGAGGTTGGCACCGGTGTCAGAATGGTAGTGGCGGGAAGGTGGATCGGCTGCGCCGGGTCGGGCCCGGTGGCATGGAGCTACGGCCCGGTGCCGTCGACGCCGTGGTGGCGTGGGACGACTGCACCTGGTTGTGCGTCGTGGTGGCGTTGATGGTGGTGACCTGCCCATTTTGTGTCTACAGGCGCCATGGTGGTGAGGCGGGCATTTGTCGAGCGGGCCTCTCTAGGCTCTTGTAGTTCCGGCGACATTGACGGCAGCTTGGTGGCATGGCAGAGTGGGCAGCAGGGGGTCGGGCGGAGGTCGCCGGCGGTCACGCGGCGTGGCTGAGGAGGAGCTGACTCGGCGGGGTCGAGGCCTTTGGGGGCTGGCCGACTAGGGCTTCTTCTGATCCTGGCCCTCTTCTCCCCTCCATCCGCCTTCACCCATTATTGGGTTAGTTTCCGTGGCGAGGTTGACCGGATTCGCATCTTTGCTAGCCGGCTTCACGAGGTTCCGACGGGACGCGGACGATTTGGTTGGCTTCTCCCGACACTTCTCCTGGACGGTGTCTCTAGGGGCGGCGGCCAGGCAAGACTGTTGCTGATCCATCGCCTGACCTACGACGATGACGGTTTTGGAGGGTGCTTGAGATGGGGGCGAAAGCTTGGACGACGACGTCTGCGGACGTCGTTCCCTTCTTGGAGGTGTCCTTTCCTGTCTATCCTGCTTCGTACTAGATGTTGCAGGTGAAAATCTTCCCATGGCAGGCTACCTTGTCGGCGTTTTGTGCGCTGTTTCCTCCTTGGAGGCTTGGCTAGCTAGGCACTCCAGTTCTGCAGGTGCTCCATTCGGCTGTCCATGATAGTGCCCCAAGTTGTGTGGTTTGGTGTCGTCTGGTCGGGTGGCTGTGGTTTGGAGGCGTGGTGTGTGGATGGAGGCTCGTGTTGATGACCCAATCCAACTGAGCGGAGCTTCATGTTTATTTTCTCTCATCCGAGCTGTTTTTAGTTGTGTTGTTCTAGTTGGGTAGCCAGATATAAGATGGAGACTCGTGTTGATGACCCAATCCAACCGAGCGGAGCTTCTTGTTTATCGTTTTCCATCCTAGTTGTTACTAGTGGAGTTGTTTTATTAGTGTGAGTTGTTTTAGCGAGTGGTAGGTGGAGTGGAACACTCCCCTAAGTTGTATGGTTTTTGGGCCCAGTTTCCATCCAAAAAACTGGGCGGGCGCTTGCCTTTTTTCTCTTTATTTGTCTAATAGAAATCACGGCAAAGCTTTTGACGTCCCTTCGAAAAAGAAAAATTGTTGCCCCTTGAAGTATATAGAAGACCTTCTGTTTATTGTGGTTTAGAACCTGCTTTCTACCATATCGTGTTAGTGAAATTAAACTTCCAGATATAAACTGTAGAAGAAAATAACACATAAAAACAGAGCTACCATAGATTGCCGGCTCAGTCCTTCGAAGGTGCTCATAGGGGTAGGGTTTGCGTACGTGTGTTCATAGGGGTGAGGGTGCGTGCGTGTTGAGCGTCTGCGTTGTACTGTGTAATCTCAAAAAAAAAAAAAAAAAAAAACAGAGCTACCAGCACACTGAACAGGAACTTTGCCTGTACATGAACTTGAAAGACATCAGGATTGAGTGCGTATCAAAATCAGAGTACGTACAGATATACAGCTGTATATGCCTGATGATAATGTCCATATTAGCAAAGAGCTACTCTATTTTTCATACAACGCTTTACATTCTCTTGGCAGCTATGGTTCTTAGTTACAGGATTTCACTAGTATAGACATAGCTGTAGTAGCGTGTATCTCAGATTATGCATAATGATAGATGCATACAACTTTACAATGGAAAAGCTAAGATTATGCACTTGACATCTTTTGTACCTACCCAACCATTTTATTGGCTTCTAATTACTCTCCAAACACAAAGACAGCCGCATCTAAGGTATGCTAGGTTGGGTCTTGATCGGGGCTTGATGAGTTCCTCTGAAGATTTGTTACCAAAAAAGTTGAACCATGCTTATATCAAGAATTAAAGATGGACTGACTAAACAGAAATGGGCCTCGCATGCTCATCTTGAATATTAGTCAACAATGGATGCATAAAAAAAAGTCAACGCTTTTGCTAAAAAATCAATGCTTTCTTCCGTCATCACCATTCTGTTTCAGGATAACAGTAGTTTATACTTTCGCCAAGCTAAAACTTCGAATTGCCATGCAAATCAATTGACTGAGCACAGCAAAAGCAATCCTTTTGGTTTATATTTAAACAAGAACATCATTCTGGAAGGGAAAAAGAGAAACAAATACAGAGCAATCAAGCAATTATACAGAGTTTTAGTTTTGAAAAACGTCATATAAGATCATGGAGCATGTCTTTTCGGAGCCGATCATGTTCTGTATCATCTGGTGAACTTTTTTTTTTTTTTTTTTTTGATCATAAAACGGAGGGGAGAGATTCCCCACCTGAATGCATTCAAAAAAACCCCGGATTAAACTCAGGAGTGTGCGGTAGAGTTACAGGACAGAAGGTAGTAACGCCAGTCACGGAGACTGTTTACATGCTGGCCCTTTAAATGATGGCGCCAGGTTAGGAGATCATCACAAACTACTGAGATTACAGATCGACAGTTCGATACGCGGTGCCTAAAAACTTCACCATTCCTTGAATCCCACAGACGCCACAGAATGGTTAGAAGGACGAACGGCCAGAGGACGCCATCAAGGCCTGGAGGCGCCGGGAGATCCCAAAGCTCTTCAGTTGTCCTATAGGTGATGTCATGGTAGCCAAGTCTGGACCAAAGCGCAGAGCTAGCTGTGCAGGTGAAAAAAACATGGCCTCTGTCTTCGATGTGCCCCAAGCACCGCTGGCATTGATCAGAGTCGACAACATGCTTTGGTAGAAGGTTTGCCCTAGTGCTCAGCCGGTCTTTGAAGAATAACCATGCGAATACCTTAACTTTGTTGGGGAGGCGTGTCCTCCATATACGGCTTCCGTGGAAGTAAGTGGATCCATCTCCCGTCCAGAGCTTTGTATGCGTCCCGGCTGGTAAACGGTTTGCCGGTCAGCTTGAGCACCCTTTCATCGTGGCCTTCCCGAAGAGCGAAACCCTGCAAGCAAGAGATCAGGCTATCTAGGTGGGCGCTAGCAGCAGAGGTTAGCCGAGGTCTTAAGCGCATTTCAAACTCATTCTCAAAAACATATTGCACCGAGACATTTGGCCGGGTAACATGAGGAAAGAGGGCAGCATAGGCAGTGTGTAGAGGCCCACAAGGTAGCCAGTCATCGAACCAGAAGGAGGTGGACGCACCGTCCCGGACAGCAACAGAGGTAATAGATCGATATGTGTTGAGCTCATCAGTTATAATTCTCCACAGATAGCTGTTAGCCCCATCAGTTGGGGTGTCAAAGGCAGCGGCATCCCTCAGCAACCAATCTTTCCAAGCTACAGGTTCATGAGAGAAGAGCTTGTTAATAAATTTCATGAGTCATCTGGTGAACTTTCATTCCCCAAGGGCAAAGGCAGCAGCATCAAAGCTGTCAGAGAGGCCGGTGCCAGTCTTGAAGGTGACCTTCTCCGGTGAGGCCTCTGGGACATAGACCTCGACCACGCTGAGCCAGAGCATCAGCTCCTTGGTCTTGACACCTGTGATCTTCTTCAGCTTGCCTTTCTCCGCGAACGCAGTCACCTCAGAGGCATAGGACACCGTCTGCTTGATCTTCTTGAATGTGTGCTCCACCTTCTTCTTCCCCTGCACCAGCCACATGAACCCCGTGTCCTGGTTGTACCCGAACTCCTGGATGTCCTCCATAGGAAGAAGGCCCTTTGGGAGGCCCAACTCCTCCAGCAGCTCAACAGACTTCTTCCTGCATGGGGCATCTCCAGCGACGACTGCTGCACCGGCGCGGTGGCTTTCGATGGCCTGGGACGCCATGCTTTGCAAATGGAGCTCTGAGTAGCGGCAAGAAACAGTGTGCTGCTTGTAACTGTAGTGTAGCTGGTTGCTTTTGAGAATGACGAAGCGCTTGTATCATGGGAGATGAAACAACAGCACATATATAGGCAAGGCAGGTTGTACACAAAAGCAGTGCAAAACGAGGTGCAGTCTTGTTTGACTTTTGCTGGCAAGTGGGCATTGAACTTGACAAGGACCATTTTGGTTTGCTTTCTAGCCCGGCGTGCTGAACTGCAAAATTGACCATTTCTGTCTCCACGTCCCAGCTGCATTGAGATAATATATACTAGCAGTTGATTATAAGAAAATGAATGAATACTTCTTTTCTAAATGTTATTTTTAGCTCCTCCCAGTGCAAAACTTTTGCTTGACATCCTATAAGTGGCCACCTTGATGAAAAATTTTTGAAATTAATGTCCAACAAACAATTCTGTCTACATTATTGGATTTGTTTGGCATCACTTCGTTTGGTAGGCAGCTTATAGTTCCTCGAATAGAGCGATCAAATTCTCTTTTATTTTTAGGGAGTCCATCAGCTGGTCCCAAAGTTGATCATAAAGAAACGGCGCCGTGAGGGATATCCTCTATTCCAGTGTCATTCATGATCACAAATGTGGGGTCAAGCGAACTAAACAATTTCTTGAAAATTTGGTGATACATTTTTAGATTTTCATCACCAATGATTGTACTATGCTCTTGTTCTAATTGAAATATATGTCCTCCTGTTTCAGATTTTCCATTAATGGCAAATACTTAGTATCTGTACCAACTTCCAAAAGACTTTTAACCTTTGATCTTTGGTATAATTTTAATCCTTTTTCCCCAAAAGACTTTTAACCTTTGCTCTTCTTTTAATTTAGTTCATCATAATAAAACCTGTAACTATTCAGCCTCCTTGTGGAATTCATCAAATTAATTATCTATTTTTAATATTTATTGTATCCCCAACTAACATTTTTCCCAGTGCCCATAACAATATACGAAATCGTCTATTTTTAAATTGCCAGCATTCTAAGAGTGTTGGGCCTTCTTGCACATGATCCATACCTCCTTAACCAAATCAAAAACCTTCCCTCTGCGTATAGTACTCATTGAGTGTCTCAGGTTTGATGAAACCGCGAGTGGGTCAAAAATAACAAATTCTAATCCACGAAATGTTGCTCCGACTCTCAAATTAAAAGGATATTTTCATTTTGTTTGGCATTTTATTGATTTCAAACACAGGAAATGGAAACTCTCTCTCTCTCTCTCTCTCTCTCTCTCTGTTTTTTTTTTTTTTTTTTGGCAATGACACCTAGGCGCATATTTCATGTTTCTCCAAAATCTAAACCATGGTACAGCCTACAGCGGCGTTACATTTGTACAACTTCTATGCCTTGTGCATTGTATTCAGAAAGGTGGAAGCCAAATGTACTATAAAAATTAAAAATAAAATTATTTCTTTTCAGTACCGTACTTTTGAAATGTATCCCAGAATCTAGAGAACACGTTTGCCGTCGCTACAAAAACAAGTACACACACCACAGTACAAACTCGTCAGAAGAAAAGATAGACTATGCACTAGACATCTTTTGTAAACAACCATTTCAGTGACTACTAATTACTCTCCAAGAGCAAAGCCAGCAGCATCAAAGCTGTCAGAGAGGCCAGTGCCAGTCTTGAAGGTGACCTTCTCTGGCGAGGCCTCCGCGACATAGACCTCTGAAGGAATATGGATCGCTACGCTAGCTAGAGAACAAAACTTTTCTACCCATAAACCAAGGATCTACTGCTAGTTATAGATCACGGGATTACCACTAGATGCTTGTGAGGTGCAGCGGATGCGTCGACGACGACATAGATGCACGCTGCCGCAGCAGTGCGTGCAGTTGCTCACGTCCATCCTCCACGCGCGGTTCGCCCTTGTGCTCCGGATGCAGCACCTCCGAGGTATCCCACACGCACGAGGGGAGGAGGCGTCGCGCGCTACGGACTGCTAGGTCCGCGAGGAGCAAGAGGCGAGGGTGTGGGCGGCGGCGGCCGCCAAAGTGGCCGCCTTAACCTAGCCCCGCGCCCACCTCATATATATAGGCCCCTAACAGGCCCCCGAGCTGGGCCCATTAGTAACCCTAAGCCTCGTCTAATTGGATCAGATCCGAATTAGGCCTTCTTCCCCTTAAGCGTGCGACCCTATGGGCTCACGCGCACACATAGACATGGCCCGAGTACTCCTACTCGACCAATAGCCGACACGCCTCTAGCAAGACGTGTCAACTCCCATGTGTACGCAATGATCATATCAGACGAACCACCACAAACTCACATACATGTTATTCCCTTGCCACACGATATTTGATCCACCTCGTGGGTTAACACTTAACCCAAGCACGGCCATGCATTTCTTGATCCAATCATTCGAGTGGTCTAGTGATATCTCTCTCTCATGGAGAGGGGCAATTCCATCCTCGATTGACTATGCCTCACAAAGATGCTTCTTGACAAACCCGAAGACCACCTTTATAGCTACCCAATTACGGAGTAACGTTTGATAGTCCCTAAGTAGGTCATTTCACATCTTGAGTACATACGACAATCTCAGGTCTAAGGACATAACGTACATGATGTGTAAAGAGACAATAATAGTAACATCTCATGTCGGGTCAATCCAGCCCCATGTCATACATGTGCCCCACACTATTAGTTTGACATCTTCATGTTTATGACTTGTGAAACATAGTCATCAACCAATATGTGTGTTGATCTAATATTCATGTGTGTCCTCACATGAACTCCGACTAGAGACAATTACAGAATAACCATACAAGTAAAGAGTCTCACAAACAATTCACATAATTGCCAATCGATACAAGTTGTCTTTAATGGATATTCATGAACACATAATATATCATGGATACAAGGTGATACAATCATCTCTATGATTATCTCTAGGGCATATTCCCAACAATCTCCCACTTGCACTAGAGTTAATCTTGAAGATATCTAATACCCATATCTCTCGTATGTGCGCCTCATGCTTAGGGCTGTGGAAGAGCCTTTGTCAAAAGATCTGCAACATTCAAATCCGTATGTATCTTGCATATCTTGATCTCACCCCGTTTGATGAACTCTCGAATGAGGTGAAATTTCCGCAGTACATGTTTGTTCTTATGGTGATCCCTCGGCTCCTTAGCCTCGTGCAATTACACCAATATTGTCACAATGAAGTTTCAATGGGCGCTTGCATTCGAAACACACCAAGCTCAATGAGGAACTTCCTCATCCAAACACCTTCCTTCGCAGCTTCGGAAGAAGCTATGTACTCGGAAAGCTTTGTAGAATCGGTCACCGCTTTCTGCTTGGAACTTTACCAACCGATAGCACCACCATTTATTGTGAACAAATATCCTCGATTGAGGTTGTGAATCATCACGGTGTCGGGTTTGGAAGCTAGCATCGGTGTAACAATTTACAACGAGCTCCTCCTCACCTCCATAGATTAGGAACATATCTTTAGTCCTTCTCAAGTACTTAAGAATATTTTTAACAAGTGTCCAAAGTGACTCTCACGGATCGCCTTTTTGGTACCGCTTTCGCAACACTTAGAGCATATGAGACATCAGGCGTGTACATATCATGGCGCACATGATGGAACCAATCGCCGAGGCGTATGGAACCTTACTCATGCGCTCTCGCTCATCGCCGATCGAAGGGACGCCTGCTTCTTGCTAAAACGCATACCATGTGACATAGGTAGGAACCCTTTCTTAGACTGTTCCATGTTGAACCGTTTCAACACCTTGTCAATGTGCGTATCTTGGCTTAATCCTATAAGCCTCTTCGATCTATCTCTATAAATCTTTATGCCCAAAATGTAAGTCGCTTCTCCCAAATCCTTCATAGAAAATGTATTATTCGGTGAAGTCTTCACGGATTGTAACATTGGAATGTCATTCCCAATCAACGATATGTCATCCACATACAAGATTAGAAACACAACATCGCTCCCACTTTCCTTCTTGTATACACAAGGTTCTTCTTCATTCCGACGAAAGCCAAGAGCTTTGACCTCTTCATCAAAACAAATGTTCCAACTCCGAGATGCTTGCTTTAACCCATAAATGGATTTCTTAAGCTTGCATATTTTTTCCAGCATTCTTAGGATCAACAAAACCTTCGGCTGTATCATATACACGTCCTCATCCAAATTTCCATTTAGAAAGGCTGTTTTAACATCCATCTGCCATATCTCATAATCAAAATGAGCAGCGATTGCTAGAATGATCCGGATAGATTTAAGCATCGCTACTGGCGAGAAGGTCTCGTCATAGTCAACTCCTTGAACTTGCCAAAAACCCTTTGCGACAAGTCGAGCTTTATAGACGTGAACATTTCCGTCCATATCCCTTTTCTTTTTATAGATCCACTTGCACTCAATGGGTCTAACCCCATCAGGCGGGTCAACCAAGTTCCAAACTTGATTGTTTCCCATGGAATCTATCTCAGATCTCATGGCACTTTGCCATTTCTTGGAATCTGGGTCTATCATTGCTTCCGCATATGTCATAGGTTCGTCATCGTCTAACAATAACACATCCCCATGCAACTCACGAAGTCTAGCTGATCTTCGTGGTAGTGGCGGTGTTACCTTTGCCATTGGTATCTCAACTTGTTCTCGCTAGAAAGTAGCATCACTCGTAGAGTCTTGACTGTTGGCTCATCTTGAACTTCTTCAAGATACACCTTTTGTCCACTCTTGTCTCTTTTGAGAAACTCTTTTTCTAAGAAAACACCGTTTTGAGCAACAAACACTTTGCTCTCGATCAGTTGTAAAAGTAATACCCTAAAGTTTCCTTCGGGTATCCCACTAAAAAAAACACTTGTCCGACTTGGGTGTTAGTTTATCCGATTGAAGTCGTTTGACATAAACTTCACAACCCCAAATCTTTAGAAAAGACAAAATGGGACTCTTACGGTCCACATCTCATATGGTGTCTTAACTACGGACTTAGATGGCACCCTATTTAATGTGAAAGTGGCTGTTTCTAGAGCGTATCCCCAAAACGATAAAGGTAGGTCCGATGGCTCATCATTGACCGAACCATGTCCAACAAAGTCCGATTACGCCGCCGGACACACCGTTTCTCCGAGGTGTTCCAGCGGCGTAAGTCGTGGAACAATTCCACAACTCTTTAGATGATTGCTAAATTCGTGACTCAAATATTCGCCTCCACGATCAGATCGCAAGGCCTTGATTTTCTTGCCACGTTGATTCTCTACTTCATTCTGAAACTCTTTGAACCTTTCAAAAGTCTCAGACTTATGCTTCATTAAGTAGACATAGCCATATCTACTAAAATCATCGGTGAAAGTAATGAAGTATTGGAATCCGCCTCTAGTCGTCGTACTCATTGGTCCGCATACATCGGTATGTACAAGTTCCAACAAGTTCTGCTGCCCTCTCAGAAAAACTCGTGAAAGGGGCCTTGGTCATTTTGCCTAGAAGGCAAGCCTCACATGTCTCGTATGATTCAAAATCAAACGGTTAGAAGCCCATCGAGAATGGAGCCTCTTCATGCGATTCTCACTTATATGACCCAAACGACAACGCCACATATAGGTAGGACTTAACTCATTAAGTAGAGGCCTTTTAGCACTTATATTATAGACAGGTGCATCATCAAGATTTAAAATAAATAACCCATTCACAATGGATGCAGAAGCCACAAACATGCCATTTTTCGAGATCACACAACCATTGTCTTCACTCTTAAATGAATAACCATCCTTCATCAAACATGAAGGTGACACAATGTTTCGACTCAAACTAGGAACAAAATAACAATTATTCAATTCCAAAATAAATCCCGACGGAAGGTGGAGTTGCATCGTCCCGACGCCAGGCAAAGCAACTCTTGCATTATTGCCCATGCGGAAGTCAACTTCACCCTTTCCAACGCTTCTACTTCTTATCATTCCCCATCGTATTGCAAATATGAGCAATCGATCCGTATCAAATACCTAAGAATTAATATAAGAATTAGCGAGGAATATGTACGTAACATAAACAACAAGTGTACAAGCAGCGGGAGTACCTTTACCACCGCTATCCTTCTTGGATGCTAAGTACTCCTTTGTTTCTTTTCCGGTGACCCTTTTTATGACAATGAAAGCATTCAGATTCAGCAGTTGGTCCACGGGGTTGGGATGATGGCTTTGGCTTAGAGGTCTCACCTTTAGCCTTTTCCTTCTTTTTTCCTCCAATGAGGATTGCCCTTTTTCTTAAAATTAGGCTTGTTTTGGACCGCCATCACATGGCTCTTGCAAAGCACCTTTCTTGATGTCGGCCTCTTTGCCTTAAGCATACCACACGATTCGGTCAAGCCTTTCTCCGCCCCATGCATAAGGTAGTTCAAGATGAAGTTCCCATAGCTAGGCGGCAGAGATGCAAGAATGAAATCAAGTAGCCAACTCGGGCCTATTGGGAAGCCTAGCTTCTCCAATCTCTCGAGTGTAACCAACCATCTTGATTACATGTGGTCCAACCTTTGCGCTTTACGCTAGCTTGCTCTCAACAAGAGCCTTTGAGACATTGAACCTTTCGGTTCTAGCTTGAGTTTGGAACATATCCTCAAGCGCCCACGATCATATCATGCGCCGCATGATTGTTATCGAACTGCATCTGCAGATCGGGTTCCATACTAGCAAGCATAAGGCAACTCACTTCAAGATCAGCATCACATGCTCTCTTGAAAGCGTTTTTCTCAGCAGTAGGTGCATTATCAACAGGCTCTTCTGGTAAGGGGTTGTCTAGAACATCTTCCTTTTCTCCCCACGAGAACAATTCTCAAGTTGCGGATCCAATCCGCATAATTTGTTCCATTCAACTTATCTTTCTCAAGAACTGAACGCAAAGTAAATGGTTGATTGCTAGGCGCCATTTATCTACAACAGAAATAATGCAAAAATACTATGACAATGTATCCAAGATAGAGTAAAACATATTAACATTTAATTGAATGTACTCCCTCTAAAATCAATATCCCTCAATTGAAACTTAGTGATTCAAGACCCACAACTAACAAGTCAACTAATGAGCTTTAGCATCACCGCTAGAAGACATGGTAGATCGGTAAGCAACTCTTTGCTAATCATATCACATATGACTCTTGTTGTTGGGTAGCATCTCTATGCTAATGCCAACCTGCCATGCTCCAAGATCCCTAACCGTTAGGATGATCTTGTTCAAGTAACCAAACCTTCCGCATAGAAGTATCCGATACGAACCTGTCTAGTCAAGGAAAACCGGTGGCACCCTAATTTCATAGACCCACCACCGATTGTACAAGACTTGTGACAAGTGCAAGGTTTGGGGAGCATCGAAACTTAAACATTGCCGGGGATCGTTCTACTTCACTATCGTATGTAGACAAAAACATAGTCGCGGCGTGAAAGTAGAACACGATAAGAATGACATTAAACGGTTGTGACTTGGTATGGCCTTATAACACTTTGGGGATCTCCATCTCCAATGAACTGTTCATCATGATGATCTCCATCTCCATGATCCATGTATGCCATCCTTCAGTGATGAATGCGCCAAGACTAGTCTATACTAGCGCAGATAGAAATAACAATTACATTTCTTGCGATCATCACAATTTGGCACTTGAGCCATTACATTAAGGGGACAATATATAAATGGCTCCAGCCATATTGTCATCCTCATGACATGCAAGTCATGAATTAATTACATACATGCATCACATACACATAGAGGCCATACCAGTCACATAAATCTGCAAAACAGGATTAGGCGATTCCGACACCTAAACTCGCAGGGGCGAAAAACCTATCTTCCAAGCTGTTTTTCATAGTCACTTTTAAGGCGCTTTTGATCTGTTTATAGAAAATTTGTTGCTCTACAATTTTCGTTCAAGAATCGCCTCCATCGGAGTTACGGATCAAAAGTTATAGCCGGTGATCGCAGACACCATAGTTCCGTATTGTGCATCCGGTAATCGGTAGTCGGTAGAAGATCAAATCTGCCACCGCCCGGCGCATCACATGCGCCCGATCATGACCTAGGCTCGATTCGATCAATCATATTGATCTCAAACTCGCCATGACTAGATTTACATGTATCACTTAACTCCGATGGCGGAATTCCGACCGGTAGGAGTAGATCGAACAAGACTAGTGCGGCAAGATCACGAACCAAGATCGAGAGACTCATCTATAACCGCAAGCATATCACCATATGCACACATCCGAATCTATAACGAGGCAGCTACGACTCGATACCACCGAAGGAATATGGGATCGCTATGCTAGCTAGAGAACAAAACTTTTCTACCCATAAACCAAGGATCTCGCTAGTTATAGATCACGGGATTACCACTAGACGCCGCAGGTGCAGCGGATGCGTCGACCCCGACATAGATATGCGGCCGCAGCGGCGGTGCCGCGCAGTTGCTCACGTCCATCCTCCACGTCGCGGTTCGTCCTTGTGCTCCGGATGCAGCACCTCCGAGGTATCCCACACGCATGGGGAGGAGGCGATGCGCCCACGGACTGCTAGGTCCGCGAGGAGCAAGAGGCGAGGGCATGGGCGGCGGCGGTCGCCAAAGTGGCGTGTCTTAACCTAGCCCCGCGCCCACCTCATATATATAAGCGCCCCTAACAGCCCCCGAGCTGGGGGCCCATTAGTTACCCTAAGCCTCGTCTAATTGGATCAGATCCGAATTAGGCCTTCTTCCCCTTAAGCGTGCAACCCTATGGGCTCACGCACACATAGACATGGCCCGAGTACTCCTACTCGACCAATAGCCGACAATGACCTCTAGCAAGACGTGTCAACTCCCATGTGAACGCAATGATCATATCGGACAAACCACCACAAACTCACATACATGTTATTCCCTTGCCACACGATATTTGATCCACCTCGTGGGTTAGGTTAACTTAACCCAAGCACGGCCATGCATTTCTTGATCCAATCATTCGAGTGGTCGGTGATATCTCTCTCTCATGGAGAGGGGCAATTCCATCTTGATTGACTATGCCTCACAAAGATGCTTCCCGACAAACCCGAAGACCACCTTTATAGCTACCCAATTACGGAGTAACGCCCGATAGTCCCTAAGTAGGTCGTTTCACATCTTGAGTACATACGACAATCTCAGGTCTAAGGACATAACGTACATGATGTGTAAAGAGACAATAATAGTAACATCTCATGTCGGGTCAATCCAGCCCCATGTCATACATGTGCCCACACTATTAGTTTGACATCTCCATGTCTATGACTTGTGAAACATAGTCATCAACCAATATGTGTCTGCTGATCTAATATTCATGTGTGTCCTCACATGAACTCCGACCGAGGGACAATTACGTAATAACCATACAAGTAAAGAGTGTCACAAACAATTCACATAATTGCCAATCGATACAAGTTGTCTTTAATGGATATTCATGAACACATAATATATCATGGATACAAGGTGATACAATCATCTCTATGATTATCTCTAGGGCATATTCCCAACAACCTCGATGACGCTCAGCCAGAGCATCAGCTCCTTGGTCTTAACGCCGTTGATCTTCCCTCAGCTTGCCTTTCTCGGCGAATGCCGTCACCTCGGCGGCATGACACCATCTGCTTGACCTTCTTGAAGATGTGCTCCACCTCCTTCTTCCCCTGCACCAGCCACAAGAACCCTGTGTCGCGGTTATACCCGAACTCCTGAATGTCCTCCATTGGAAGGAGGCCCTTGGGGAGGCCAAGCTCCTCCAGCAGCTCTATGGACTTCTTCCGGCATGTGGCGTCTCCGATAACGACTACTGCACCGCACGGTGGTTTTCGATGGCCTGGGACGCCATGGTTTACAGCTGTGTGTAGAGGCAAGAAAGAGACTACTGTAGCTAGTTGTTTTTGAGAGTGATGAAGTGTTTGTATCATGGGAGATGGAACAACAGCACATATATAGGCAGGCTGCTTATGCAGTGAAGCAGCGCATAAGATGACGTGCAGTCTTGTTTGACTTTGCTTGCAAAGGGCGTTGAACTTGACAAGGATCATTGTGGTGTTCTCTCCACGTCTCAGCTGCATTAACTAGCATACGCTAGGTGTTCCCAATACAGACCTTTGTTTGTCATGAGCCGATAAATTTTTGGACTACTCCTGTCATCTTAATAGTGGCTACCTTGATGATTTTTTTAATTTAATGTCCAACAAACAGATTGGTTTATATTGTTGGATTTGTTTCGTATCACTACTTTTTGGTAGTCAAATTATAGTTCCAAGTTTAACATGTGGAGTGGGAGTTCTCCTTTTTGGAATTCCTCGAATAGAGCCATTATGTTCTCATTTATTATGTTCGAAAAATCCTAATATTTTTTATGGAATCAGACGACGCTCTCTCGGCGAGGTGCCGTCAGCGTCGCCCGGCGTCCGTCCCCCCCCGACCGACGACCGTGAAGCCGTGAGGGCGAGAAACTCGGATGGGTGATGCCGGCGGTCTCCATTGCTCCGTCCATCAAGCGGCGTTGCGACGGATCACCGCCAAGGATCCCCCTCTTCGTCTCGATCTTCAAGAGGCGAATCGTCGTTTAAATTTAAGAGAGTTCTAGCTCTTCTCGCCGGCGAATCCGCGCCAATGGCCGGCAAGTTTTGGGATTCCGACTCGAGGCCGATTATGAAGACCTTGGCGATGCGGATGTTCTTGCTAGGAACCGCCAATTCGCGTCGGTGGCCCGGATTCGGCATCAACCTCCGGCGGGAAGACTCCTCAACCTATGCCCGCTGCCAAGATCAGATCGGCAGCCGGGCGGGGTGCCTACCGAGCCGAAGGAGGGTGTTTTGTCGCGCCCGGTGAAACCTCCCGGAAAAGTATCTAGAGAGGACCTCTACCGCCACCTAGGATCTCGCCGCCGGTGACCCTTGGAGCTTTCTTCTCGGAGGCAAAGAAGACGGCATCCCTTCGAACCCATGATCCGAAAGTTTGGATTTTCGAATTTTGAAACATGTGTTTCGGAGAGGTGCGAGTTGGCTTTGCGGACCCGGCGATCCGAACCCATTTCCCCCTTTGGGTTCACCCAAAGCCGACCGGTCATACCCCCTTCGACCACGCCGTACCGCTATACTCACGAAGGCGGAGGGAACCCTAGGTGCCGCTCGTTACCCCCGCCGTGCGCCGGAATTCCTTCCTCGAAGCCGTCTTACGCGCCGCCCTTATGGCGGTGGACACGGACGCCGCTTCCACCGTCGGCCGCGATGTGGCTGGTGATGGTGGGGCAGGAGATCAAGCTCGTGGTGCGATGGCGGATCGTGATGCACCCGCGTGAAGCGCTCCTAGTCACGGTAACCGGGGCAACCCGGGGGCAGCTGCGGCCGAGATGCTCCTGCGCCGTGGCGATGCCGGTCGCGGCGTGTTCGCGGCCCTCGCAGCTGGTCCCGGCCGGGTGGACCGGGGCGTGCACCGCTTGAACGCGGCCTCGGGCGCGCCTTTTGGCGGGCAACGACGCCGTGCCAAGCGACCCCATGGCTGGGGTGCGCCAAGGGGAGGTGATGGCTCTCACCCCCATCGCCCAAGGGGGGAGGTGGTGGTGCTTCCCCTCACGCCCGGGGAGCGGTACCCAGCGACCAAGGAAGACAGGCCCCGGCCGATGGTGGAAGGGATCATGTCCGCGAGTCCTCGGATCAAGTGGCTCCGGGAGAGCAACCGAGCCAGTCACTTGAGGAGGGGCGATCGAAGGCGAAGAGGAAGCGGGGCTTGGAGTGCACCATTTGTTTGGAGGATCATAACACAAATCAATGTCCTTTGATCCGCGGTCCAAAACCGTCGGTTTCTTATTTGCGGTGCAGCAGAAGATGGCATGGGCTTCTTCCAAATTCAAGCGGCCAACCTCAACGACATTGTCTCTTCGTCCCAAACCTCAGTGGCGGCCCAAATTACAGTGGAGTCTGGTGAGGTATCCTCTCATTTGCTGCTGTCCGAGCTTTCAAGACTCATCCCTATGCGCTGGCGGTGGGAAGTACAGGAATTGGGACACCAGACTTACTTCGTCCCTTTCCCCAGCAAGGAGGAATTGGACCGCATGGTGGCTGTTCAGACAATTACAACCAAGAACAAGGAAGGTACTCTTTTGATTGAAGAGTTTGTTGATGATGTCAAACCCATCAAAGTCCTGGATAAGGTCTGGGTGACGGTCACCAACGTACCTCGTGTGCTTCGTTCCTTCTTACCACTTTGGGCTGTTGGAACGATAATCGGTGCAACCCAAAAGGTGGATGTTTACCACCTTCGTCGGGACGGGAGAGATTAGAATCTTGGTGGCGGTTTTGATGTTCAAAAATTCCGAATATGCTGATGTACGTGTCATGGGGATATGTACCGTCTTTTTTCAAGCCGAGATCAAGCGGCACCTGATTTTAATCCTGAATAGGACGACCTTCTGGGAGATGATGACAAAGACCTTGATGGTGATGGTGATCGGGAGATGGAAGAAGTGGATGATGCTCCAAAACCACGGGGCCCTCGAAGGGCAAATCTTCTTCAGCTGCTGATGGCACTTTGCCTTCTCAGTCTCATGGTGGGGTTTCTCATAAACAGGCGGCCTTAATACAAGAGGCAATTGACTTGGCTTGTAATCAGCTCTTTGAAGAAATCAGCTTAAAAGTCATGCTTGAGGAGGAGACGGGGAGTGGATGGAAGTACTACTCTCCTTTGACTGAGGAAGAGCTTGTAACCTACAATGCTATGCTATCTCCTCCAATCAAACCTCACCCCGCCGTATTTGAACTTGGAGATGGAGAAGTGGGAGGGCTATCGGACCTCTCTTTAGTGATGAAGAATGATGTGCTCGCTGCTCCTATGGTGAGCATGTTGCCATTACTCACTTACCCGGCGTCGTCGGGCATCGTTGTTGACTCGATGACCCGCCGCCCACTCCCGCACAGCCATCTCCGCCGGTGGTGGAGGGTTGGCGGATACTACCGCACCGGAGGACGGCGCACCGCTGCCCATGCTTCTTGGGGGCAGCCGAGGAACGACGCCACACGCTGCTTATTGACACCGCTTAACGACATCACTAATATAGCTCTCTAGCACTTCAAATACTACGGCGCCAAAAAATACTCTTATTGTACTTGAAAGATACTAGGCTGACACACTAGCATAGCAAAGGCAACGCGCCGTTGAAAATTACCCCCACTAAAACTAGGCGACGCTGGCTATACAAGCAATGACCCCAAACAGTCTTTGGTATAATAACAATCATAAAGCCACTTATTCACTAGTCAAAGAATAACCTATACTTCTAGTAAAGTAGGTTGTCGATCCACTTATGCAACTAGAAAGTATAATATGGCATGAAATGATATGACTAGGCAGGAATAGAATAGGATAAAGAATAGAAAGACTACGCAAGCGGACGAATAATCTATACCATTGTAGCATTTTAATGAGTAAGGGAATGTCGTACCACTAGGAAGGCAGATTAAATCTACTTAACACTAATACTAATAAAGTCCTTATATATGGAATGTCTATAACCAATAATGATAAAGCTTCTACTCAACACTTGGGGGTTAATGTCACATAAAATAATAATAAATAAGATAAAGATATATATGATAAATGCTCAATAAGATAAATGATAAATACAGGATCAAGCCATCATGAAATGATAAAGATTCAACAGAATATTCTAGTCTAAGGACTCACATGGGGCAATATAAGGAAAACTTATGTGTAACTATCATCACATGTTATTGCTAAACTCTAATTAGTGCAAACATCTAGTTATCATGGTTACTACTTATTACTTCATAACAAACTTAAGGATCATCAACTAGGAAGGATTCAATAATGAAATCTTCACCTTCATTGCGACACACGATCGGTAGTTAACTATATGGAGAGGGAGGACTATAGAAGACTCAATAGAGCTATCACCTCTACGAAGTACCCCAAACCTCGTCATATAGGGGGCATTTGCAGATATAACATATATAAGCACCACGCTTACATAAGTTCTAACACCTATCTTGCACGTTGCAAGATGAGGGCTATACAATCCTAAGCATGCAATCCATAGTAAATAAATAACTCTACTAGACATATTAAAGCAAACAATAAACAAAGCAAATGATAATATAGTAAAGATAAAGAACAATATCATAGATGATCAATGAGTAATGAATATACCAAAGATAAATATATCAAAAGAGTATAACAATGTACCTATGAACACCTTGACGAATACGAAGCTCAAGCCTTCCAATGCTTGGAACTCCTTCTAATCTATTGCTAGTAGCTAATCTCTCTAGAACTAGAACTATTTTGAGGAACTAGGGTTTATGGCTCTGGACTTGATCTACGGAACACAGGTTTCGATCTTGATCTTGAATTAGGGTTTTAGGGGGTAGCCCCGCCCTTCTTTTATAGCCCCATAGGATGAATCTCGGCCCTTGGATCAAACCGACTTGATTGGACGGACTAGATCAACTCAATAGGTCGGTTGTAGGAAGGTTACGGAAGCAGGCCACGTGGCTCCACGGGAGGGGTGCGCGCGGCACCCCCGTGCCGCCCGGCCCCACCTAGAAGGGTGTGGGCCCCGGCTTTGGCGAGGTGTCTTCTCTTCTCATATAGACCCCCGGAATTTACTCCAATCACCCGGGTTTGGTCCTTCTCTTGATTGTCTTGAATTCTCCTCTTTTTTCTCGATTTTTCGGAGTTTTCCGAGTTCATCTGTAAAAGCGAGTGTATACAAAACTTGTGGAAATTATTAGTATAAACCCTATCTTTTATTTGTTTTTGTCCTCAAATGTCCTATTAATTCATAGTAAAAGTTGACAATAACTACCGTCAACAAGCTCCCCCAAGCTTACCTTTTGCTAGTCCCTTAGCAAAACTTATAAACTATAAAACAAACTTGGATCAGGAGTTGCTACGATACTTTTATTCTTACAAAGTACACATGCTTTCAAAAAGGAACTCAACTCCGGACTGGATAGACTAATCCTGACTTCAAACCTTTTCTTGTACCAACTATGGTGCTTTTACTCTCACTTAGGTACTTGAGCAATTGAAAGATAGAACAATCAAGTCAAACTCTATGTCTCAAGTCTTTGATCACTAATATTCCGGAGTGTTTAATAATTTTGCAAATAAAACTCAGAGCTCTGTAATGAATGACACTCTCAGTCTCTCAATATATGGTATTTGTGGATCCTCACTAGGCATTAATATCTGCCTTCTCTCTTGTATATATGGTATTTATGGCACAAGGCTAAGTATTAAGCCTTTATAACTCACTCTCTCTCTAAATATGGTGTATGTGGGGTTCATAGGAGTGGCACTCTTAAAATAATATTGCATATCTGCAAAGGATATATCTATAGTTCAAACAATGGATCCATAGAGAGTTCAGCCAGTCAAGACAGGTATAGCATGTGTATGGAATATGGTGGATAGGTGTATATTTGGTGGCTAAAACTAATTCTACGTTTAATCCTTTGATGGTAAAACAAATCTCTCTTTTGAAACTTGGAAACTTTAGGGAACTTTGGGCTGCATACTTTACTTTCTTTTTCTTTTCAGAGAGGCGGGCATCTAAGTACCCATTGTTTTCATTTGGACACTTGTCCTCTTTTACTCTCTTTCTCTTTTTTCTTAGGGAGGTAGGCTCTACTCGCCCGTAGGACACTTGTCCATTTTTCATCTCCCATTTTTCTTCTCTTTTTTTTTTAGCAGCAACCCAAATCTCTTTCCACTGATAAACTTTTTTGAGAGATATCAACAAAGATACTTTTGGAGTAAATAAACATGGGCTTCCTATGGTTTAATGGAGGGTTTATTCCCAGTGTAGGAATGCAACAAGTATATGGATGTATATGTGGAAAAAGCATGGTATTGCAATCACTCCCATTGTAGGACTAATGCATATGTATGTGGAAGGTGGTGTGGATGGAAACTTGTCTTTTCATGACTGAACTCCTCACAGGTAACAGCAAAGCTTGAACTACTCAACCCAAAGCAAATAGCATATGTAACTGGAATGTTTTCCTAATCTAATAATCATAAATATGGCTTTGGTAGGAATTTAACACTCTGCCAAACAAGAGCTCATCATGAAAGATTTTAAATTTTCAAAATAAATCTCCAGATATAGTTTCACTAGGACAAGATAAATAGCATGCTCAGACTTTCTCATATCATATCCCCCAATTACCTAGACTTAGATCAAGTGTGTGCAACCACAAGTCAGGTATAGAGCAAATTTGAAAACAAGACAAATATATCCAAAACATCGGAGGAGTTTCTAGTAAAAAGTATGGTACTAAAAAGAATTAGAGTAGAGCAACTATTCAACATTTCCAAGACTAACTTTATTTATTCTAATTAAAACTTTTATTAACCACACCTTAAGCAAACAAACATATATATATAACTAAGACTCTTTATTTGATTTAAAACTTTATGCATCTTTTTATGGTCTTTTTAAAGTAAAGCAAAAGATAGTATAGGGGTACTTATCTCAATAACCAGGGGTGCTCTCCCCCAAGCTAGATTTTTGTGTGGGTGCTGAGGTGAGGTAGACGAATGGAGATGAGGTTGTCCTTCCTTGATGAAGTATTGATGATGACTGTTGAGTGGTTGGACGTCTCCTTCTCGTCATGACTCATAATTGCCTTAGATCCTGCAAAACTCAAGTAGACAACAAAACTTCATGGAATTGATTAGGCGTTAGCGGTTGGATATTTTATGCCTACTTATCTTGAGTTTATTTTATTAGAAAGATTAAAGATTAAACTTAAACAGAGATCTAGCAAGAACTAATATTTTTGGTATTTTCTTTTCATGCATGCAATATTTTTATTTTTATGCCTCCACAGTAAATAGTCCAGTGGGTGTTTAATCCACAGAAATAGTTACATGGGGCTTTAGATGAATGAGTGCTAAAGGAAATAAATATGCACAAACTAAAAGATAAAAGATACCTTTCTATACTTACCTTGGGCACTAGGAGTTACTCCCATGGTATGTCAGTTTGAACTAAAGCTTCTGGGGAAGTTACCTTAGAAGGAGAGGACGGTTCTGGTTCCGAAGGTGTACTTTCCTTCTTCCTCCATACCTTCTTGGTTGGTTTAGGTGCAGGTGGAGTTTCCTCTTCCTGTACCTCTTCAAGGTTATTGGTCCAATCTTCCCATCCAACTTCTATGGTTGATGCTGCCGCCGTGTACTCACCCCATTCTTCATTAGACTTTGGGACGTACTGATTGCGACGAGCATTTTGCCTCCTCCTATTGCGAGGCTCTCTGGACTTTTCATAGTCAGTAACAAAATTATTAAAGTAACAACGTACCCATTCTGTAGGAAACTAGAAGTGGATCTCTCCCGTGTTCATGTAGATGGTTGCGCGGGTCGTGTTCAAGAATGGTCTTCCTAGCACAATGGGTGCATTGATGTCTTCATCTTGCATGTCCAGGACCATAAAGTCTGCATATATGAAGTGGTCCAGAATCTGAACAGGTACATCTCTAGCTATGCCTTCTGGCCTCTGTAAGACTGATCTGCCATCTGCAGCTGCGTATATGTTTCATACTGGGGTTGTTTATCAAATATAAATTCATAGATTACCTTAGGCATGATGTTGCCTCCTGAGCCTGTGTCACAGATGGTATTTGTGAAGGTTAGCTGATTAATTGAAATGTCTATCTCAGGGTTACCTGGATCTTCCAACTTAGGTAGATATGGTGAAGTAGCAGCGTAGTCCCATTCTGAGTAGACTGCATTGATCATGTTCATGTTTTGAGACTGCTTCTTCTTGTTCTTCCTTCTTCTATAGCTAGGATCATTCTTCTTGACAAGTTGTTCAATCTTGGGGATGTACTGAGGATGAGCAGGATACTCATGTGTCTTGTTCTTGAAGTGGAAGGTCTCCCTTCTCCCCTTGATATTGAAACAGATCTTTGCTTGAGCCGCGTAGATGATAGCTTTGGCCGTCGTCAAGAATGGTCGGCCCAATATGATGGTTGATCTGTCATCTCCTCCTGTATCGAGGATGACGAAGTCTGCTGGCACGAACAAATTGCCAACTCGTAGGCAAATGTCGTCGAGGATGCCCTTAGGGTAGATGATTGATTGGTCTACAAGCTGCAAGCACATGGTTGTGGATAATAAAGGAGCACCATGGATCTTATCATAAATTACCTTTGACATTATATTAATGCTGGATCCATGGTCACAAAGAGCATTGTTGAATGTGTGCGGTCCAATCTGAATAGTGATGGCCGGTCTTCCTGAATCTCCTCTCTTGATTGGCATGGACTCATGCCTCCATCCTTTCTTCATAGAGTCTTGATGATAGCCTGCATTAAAAATATCGACAAGGTTTGCGAGACTCTAACTCTTCCGGGCTGCTTTGGGATCTTGTTAGATTCTAAT
Source organism: Hyparrhenia diplandra (assembly GCA_015847255.1). Lineage (NCBI taxonomy): Eukaryota > Viridiplantae > Streptophyta > Magnoliopsida > Poales > Poaceae > Hyparrhenia > Hyparrhenia diplandra. The sequence goes on from JADLZK010010800.1 coordinate 179,809, forward strand.
GGGGGAACAGCCGGTGGCCAACCGAGCAAGCTTTTGTGACTCTAGCATCTTATTAAAGCTATGCTGGTTCTTCATGGCAGTGGAAAATGTGTCTAGCCTGGTACTGATAGTGTCTAGGGTTTTGTCATTGGCTATGACCTTCTTATTGATCTGCTCAATAAGTCTAGACTGACCAGCAAGTAACTCTCTCAAAGGAGGTTGATTGAAGTTATTACCTTGGTAATTACCTAAATAGTTACCTGAGTAGTTTGGCCTCTGTTGTTGGTTCCACCCTTGAGATTGTTGAGGACGAAAGTTGTTGTTGTTGTTGATGTAGTGTACATCCTCCATGAGTTCTGGACAATTCTTCCCAGAATGCCCAAAGCTTCCGCATTCTTCACACGTCATGAGAGCGTCATTGACATGCATGACCTCTCTCTTCTCGTAGTCTTGGTTCTCCAGCTTCTTCATCAGCAAATCTAGCTTTGCTGATAGCATGTCCACCTCCTTAAGCTGATGGACTCCACCTCTCTTCCGAGTAGCAGTGCGTTCTTCATTCCAACTCTGGTTGGAAGCCATCTTCTCAACGAGTGTAGTAGCGTTGGGGAGCGTAAGAGCTAAGAATGCTCCTCCAGCCGCGGCGTCCATTGTCTCACGGGTGCTAGTAGTGAGCCCGTGATAGAATGTCTGCATCAACAGCCAGTCCTCCATCCCATGATGAGGACACTCTGATATCAGGTCCTGAAAACGTTCCCAAGCTTCGGGAAACGACTCATCATATTGTTGCTGAAAGCTTGAAATTTTCCCACGCAAGGCAATTGTCTTGCCGGTAGGAAAGAACTTGGCGAGGAAGTTGGTCGAGCAGCGGTCCCAAGTATTGTTCTTCTCCTTGTTAGCATAGAACCACTGTTTGGCCTTTCCAAGCAGCGAGAACGGGAAAAGGCGAAGCAGAGTGGCATCACGTGTCACTCCCTTGATAGTGAAGGTGCTGCAGATCTCTAGAAAGTGTTGCAAATGGGCACTTGCATCTTCATGTGCCTTCCCACAGAATTGACTAGCTTGCACCATAGTGATGAGTGCAGGCTTAAGCTTGAAGCCATTCTCTCCAACATCAACTGTAGGTCCAGTGCGGATGTTGTTGGTGGTCGGAGCAGAGAATTCGCGCAGACTTTTGTTAGCCATAGCTTCAAAGTCAGATGCTAAACTTCTCTTCGAATGTTGGTCTCCTGAAACTTCTTTGTGTGCCTTCCGGAGCTTCTCTTTGCTGTCTGATTTACTTTTCTGGGTCACTGAGAAAATTATCTGGAAGCATAGCACTTTGCATACATTAACCTAAAATAAAATGATCAAAATAAAACAAAACAAAAGAGTGAAGCTGTTGTGAGTAGAAGGTTATTGGTTTATCTAATTCCATGCGTGTAAGGCTATACTAGTACTTCTAGGGAATCTACTTGAATGTCTCCTTAGAGCTGGAAAGATATGTAGTAAGAAAGCTGAATGTCCTCCATGCATCTAGAAGATATGCATCAAGTAAGCTGAAAATCTTCAAAAGAAAATTGAAAGTCTTCAAAGAGATTTAGAAGGTATGCACTAAGCAAGTTGAAAGTCTTTAATGCATCAAGAATACATGCATTAAGTAGATTGATGTCTTAAATGCATCAAGAAGTTAAGCACTAAGTAGATTGATGTCTTCCCCGGCAACGGCGCCAAAAATGCTTGTTGACACTGCTTAACGACATCACTAATATAGCTCTCTAGCACTTCAAATACTACGGCGCCAAAAAATACTCTTATTGTACTTGAAAGATACTAGGCTAACACACTAGCATAGCAAAGGCAACGCCGTTGAAAATTACCCCCACTAAAACTAGGCGACGCTGGCTATACAAGCAATGACCCCAAACAAGTCTTTGGTATAATAACAATCATAAAGCCACTTATTCACTAGTCAAAGAATAACCTATACTTCTAGTAAAGCAGGTTGTCAGTCCACTTATGCAACTAGAAAGTATAATATGGCATGAAATGATATGACTAGGCGGGAATAGAATAGGATAAAGAAAAGAAAGACTACGCAGCGGACAGAATAATCTATACCATTGTAGCATTTTAATAAGTAAGGGAATGTCGTACCACTAGGAAGACAGATTAAATCTACTTAACACTAATACTAATAAAAGTCCTTATATATGGAATGTCTATAACCAATAATGATAAAGGTTCTACTCAACAACAGGGTTAATGTCACATAAAATAATAATAAATAAGATAAAGATATATATGATAAATGCTCAATAAGATAAATGATAAATACAAGGATCAAGCCATCATGAAATGATAAAGATTCAACGAGAATATTCTAGTCTAAGGACTCACATGGGGCAATATAAGGAAAACTTATGTGTAACTATCATCACATGTTATTGCTAAACTCTAATTAGTGCAAACATCTAGTTATCATGGTTACTACTTATTACTTCATAACAAACTTAAGGATCATCAACTAGGAAGGATTCAATAATGAAATCTTCACCTTCGTCGCGACACACGATCTACAGATTAACTATATGGAGAGGGAGGACTATAGAAGACTCAATAGAGTCTGTCACCTCTACGAACTACCCCAAACCTCGTCATATAGGGGGCATTTGCAGATATAACATATATAAGCACCATGCTTACATAAGTTATAACACCTATGTTGCACGTTACAAGATGAGGGCTATACAATCCTAAGCATGCAATCCATAGTAAATAAATAACTCTACTAGACATATTAAAGCAAACAATAAACAAAGCAAATGATAATATAGTAAAGATAAAGAACAATATCATAGATGATGAATGAGTAATGAATATACCAAAGATAAATATATCAAAGAGTATAACAATGTACCTATGAACACCTTGACAGAATCTGAAGCTCAAGCCTTCCAATGCTTGGAACTCCTTCTAATCTATTGCTAGTAGCTAATCTCTCTAGAACTAGAACTATTCTCGAGGAACTAGGGTTTATGGCTCGGACTTGATCTCTCGGAACTCGGGTTTTCGATCTTGATCTTGAATTAGGGTTTGAGGGGGGTAGCCCCCGCCCCTTCTTTTATAGCCCCATAGGATGAATCTCGGCCCTTGGATCAAACCGACTTGATTGGATGGACTAGATCAACTCCATAGGTCGGTTGTAGGAAGGTTCTGGAGGCGGGACACGTGGCTCCACCCGGGGGGTGCCGCGCGGCACCCCCCCCGGTGCCGCCCGGCCCCACCTAGAAGGGTGTGGGCCCCGGCTTTGGCGACGTGTCTTCTCTTCTCATATAGACCCCGGAATTTACTCCAATCGCCCGGGTTTGGTCCTTCTCTTCGGTGTCTTGAATTCTCCTTTTTCTCTCGATTTTCCGGGGTTTTCGAGTTCACCTGTAAAAGCGAGTGTATACAAAACTTGTAGAAATTATTAGTATAAACCCTATCTTTTATTTGTTTTTGTCCTCAAATGTCCTATTAATTCATACTAAAAAGTTGACAATAACTACCGTCAACATGCACGCGCTGGTGGAGCAACCCGCACTGTTGGAGCAGCCGGATGCCATGCTGCTTGTGCTTGTGGTGGCCATGAGCGCTGACCAACCCGCGCTGAAGCTGCGTCCGTCCGAGACCGAGCTGGAGCGTGATGGGCTGCTGCCCACGCTGTTGGAGTCCGCGGCAGTGGTCGTTCCAACGGAGGTGGGACTGCCGGAGCTGAAGCTCAACGGGTCTATGATGTCTTCTTCAAGTTTGTTGGAACATACGACCACCGAGGACGTTTTCGTGCCCTCCGCGGTCTTGTCGCCATCGAACCCGTCTTCTCCTTCGAGTTTTTTTCCATCGGCTTCAGTGGTAGAGGCAGCAATACCATCGCTGCCTCAATCACCGATAACTAATGGGGTGGTGACAGCTATGGAAGAGGCCGCAATTCCTGATGTCCCTGTTCAAAAACTTTGCCGAAGCAACAGAAATGCGGGAAAGGCGGATGAGCACACCCTACGCAAGACAGAACGGATGGTGATGAAAAAGAACCTTGAATCTCCAGGTAACTCTTTCGCAAACCTTTCAGATTCTGTTATTATTTCAAACCTTGGTAGGGTAGGCATCAACCTTAGTTCCTCTGATGTTGTTGTCATTAAAAATTTGGAGGTTGATAGATTGGTTCTTAGTGCTAATTCAAAGTAATCAAAACCTTTTGTTACTAATCCTAGAAGTGACGATGAAAGGGAAGAACGACTGGAGGCAGTTCTCGACCATGTGTGTGGAAATATAAATGAGAACTTCCTTGATGAGGAGAATGATCATATTATAGATCTTTCTCCTATCCGTCGTAAGAAAAAATATAATAATGCCAAAAATTCAAAAAAAAAAAAAAAGGCAAGCTTCCCAAAAAGCCAAAAACTCCCTCCAAAATAATTATAAAATGAAAGGGGTTTTTCGGAATAGCGAGAGGTCTTGCTGACTTGGCTAAACAGAGATTTTTGGCGGGAATTAGTTAAGGAGGAGCAGATTAATTTTATAGCTCTCTCTGAAACTGGTCGTGACTCTTTCCCTGATCATATTCTCCAAAATCTATGTTGAGGGCGTGATTTTCTCTGGCATGCCATGGCTCCTCATGGTAGATCAGGGGGTATTTTACTAGGGGTCGACCTTACCATTTTTGACATTGGAGCCATTGATGAAGGGGATTTCTATGTGAAATTCACCCTAAGATACAAATTAAATGACTTCAAATTTGTCCTATATTCTATTTATGGACCTGCACAACCTCAAAACAAGAGTGCTTTCCTCTCTGAGCTAGCTAACACTTGCTCAAAAGAACACCTTCCATATCTTATTGGAGGGGATTTCAACATAATGCGCAATCCAGAGGATAAAAGCTCTGGGGACTTTGATCCTAAATGGCCATCCCTCTTTAATGTTGTTATTGAATCTCTTGATCGTAGAGAGATTGTCATGACAGGCCACCAATTTACTTGGGCTGGACCGGGAGATAATCCAACTTTTGAAAAACTCAATAGAGTTTTAGTTAGTACGGAGTGGGAAAATCAATTTCCCCTAACAATAGTTCAACCGAGAGATCGGAATATTTCCGACCATACTCCCCTAGTGGTTAGCACTGGTGCCTCTACCCACCAGATGAAGAATAGACCCTTCAAATTTGAAAGGGGTTGGCTAATAAGGGATGGTTTTTATGATATGGTTGCAAATGTTTGGCGATCTGAAACCTTGGGGTCCAATCCTCTAGAACGTTGGCAGTCCAAAATTCGTAGACTCAGACAACATCTTAGAGGTTGGGCTGCAAATACTGCAGTGTCTTATAAAAAGGAGAAGAAGACCCTTTTAGCTCTGCTACACGATCTTGATAAAAAAGGTCGAGACCGATTGTCTATCTGATCAAGAGATCAATCTCAAGCACTACCTAAAGGAGCATCTAGTTACTCTTTTGAGAGAAGAGGAACGAAAATGGTATGAGAGAGCCAAAGTCAAGTCCTTATTAGAGGGAGATGCAAACACTAGGTTCTTTCATTTAGTGGCAAATGGGAAACATCGAAAACAACATATTTATAAACTTGAAAATGATCAAGGTGTTGTGATTGGTGATGACCGCCTCAAAAGCCACATTACTAATTATTATAAAAGCCTTTTTTGGATCACCGGACCAATCCGAGATTACAACGATGGAAGATCAAATTTTAGATATTCCACAAGTATCCCTAGAGGAAAACGATATCCTCGTCGCCGGCTTCCATTGAATCGAAGTGAGGGAAGCAATCTTCCAAATGGAGCATAATAAAGCTCCAGGACCTGATGGCTTTCCTGCTGAATTTTATCAGGTCTTTTGGGGGGTGATCAAGGATGATCTTTTGCCTCTCTTTTACGAATTCCATAAAGAGGCTCTAGATCTTTTTAGTCTCAACTTTGGAATAATTACCTTAATTCCAAAAACTCAAAATGCTACTACAATTCAGCAATATAGATTGATTTGTGTCCTAAATGTTAGTTTCAAGATTTTCACGAAGGTGGGAACTAACAGGCTGAATAAAGTAGCTAAGACAGTGGTGAGTCCAACACAGACTGCTTTTATGCCAGGAAGGAATATCATGGAGGGTGTAGTTATTCTACACGAAACTATCCATGAGTTACATACCAAAAAAAGGAACGGTGTCATTTTCAAAATTGATTTTGAAAAGGCATATGACAAGGTCAAGTGGTCCTTCCTATAGCAAACTCTACGCATGAAAGGGTTCTCCCCTAAATGGTGTAGATGGGTCCAGAATATGGTTACAGGAGGAAGTGTAGGGGTTAAGGTCAATGATGACGTAGGTCCTTACTTCCAAACAAAACGTGGTCTAAGACAAGGGGATCCTATGTCGCCTATCTTATTAACATCGTTGCTGATATGCTAGCTCTTCTCATTGATAGGGCAAAAGCTGATGGACAAATAAGAGGGATTAATCCCCACCTAATTGATGATGGGTTATCAATCGTACAATATGCAGATGATACCATTATCTTTCTGGACCATGACCCGGAGCAAGCAAAAAATCTCAAACTATTGCTTTGCGCCTTTGAGCAATTATCGAGTCTTAAAATAAATTTCCACAAGAGTGAAATCTTTTGCTATGGTGCAGCCAAAGAGATCGAACATTATTATACTACTCTCTTTGGATGTAATGCAGGGGTTTATCCATTCAGATATTTAGGGATCCCAATGCACCATAGACAACTCCTGATTTCTGAATGGAGAAAAGTAGAAGAACGCTTCGAGCAAAAGCTCTCTTGCTGGAAAGCTAAATACCTGTCCTATGGGGGGAGACTTGTCCTACTCAACTATGTTTTAAGCAGTCTCCCAATGTTTATGATGTCCTTTTACGAAATTCCAAAAGGAGTTCTTAAAAACCTTGATCAATTCAGATCAAGATTTTTTTGGCAAGGGTCTACAGATAAACATAAATATAGACTTGCTAGATGGGACATCTTATGTCGCCCTAAGGATCAAGGTGGTCTTGGCATCTTAGTGAAGGAATATGGGATTGCTACGCTAGCCAGAAAACAAAATTTTTCTACCCATAAACCAGGAACTACTGCTAGTTATAGATCACGGGATTACCACTAGAGATGCGCAGGTGAAGCGGAAGAGGCGTCTTCTCTTGGCGTAGATGTGCTTGGCGTCGCAGCAGTCTTTGTGCGGTTGCTCACGTCCGTCCTTCACGTGCGGTTCGTCCTTGTGCTCCAGATGCAGCACCTCCGAGGTATCCCACACGTACAGGGAGGAAGCGATGCGCCTCCGGACTGCTAGGTCCGCGAGGAGCAAGAGGCTAGGGCGTGGGTGGCGGCGGCTGCCAAAATGGCGTGGCTTAACCTAGCCCCGCACCCACCTCTCATATATATATAGGTGTCCCTAACAGGCTCCCGAGCTGGAGGCCCATTAGTGACCCTAAGCCTCATTTAATTGGTTCATATCCGAATTAGGTTTCCTTCCCCTTAAGCGTGCGACCCTATGGGCTCACGCACACATAGACATGGCCCGAGTACTCCTACTCGACCAATAGTCGACAGCGGCCTCTAGCAAGACGTGTCAACTCCCATGTGTACGCAATGATCATATCAGACGAACCACCACAAACTCACATACATGTTATTCCCTTGCCACACGATATTTGGTCCACCTCGTAGGTTAACACTTAACCAATCAAGTGGCACGGCCATGCATTTCTTGATCCAATCACATCTTGAGTACATACGACAATCTCAAGTCTAAGGACATACGACAACGACATAACATGATGTGTAAAGAGATAATAATAACATCTCATGTCGGGTCAATCCGCCCCATGTCATACATGTGCCCCCATTGTCATCAACCAATAAATGTGCTTTGATCTAATATTCATGTGTGTCCTCACATGAACTCCGACCGAGGGACAATTACAGAATAACCATACAAGTAAAGTGTCTCACAAACAATTCACATAATTGCCAATCAATACAAGTTGTCTTTAATGGATATTCATGAACACATAATATATCATGGATACAAGGCGATACAATCATCTCTATGATTATCTCTAGGGCATATTCCAACAATCTCCCACTTGCACTAGAGTTAATCTTGAAGATATCTAATACCCATATCTCTCATGTGCGCCTCATGCTTAGGCTGTGGAAGAGCTTTTGTCAAAGGATCCGCAACATTCAAATCCGTATGTATCTTGCATATCTTGATCTCACCCCATTTGATGAACTCGAATGAGGTGAAATTTCCGCATGATACATGTTTGTTCTTATGGTGATCCCCTTGGCTCCTTAGCTGTGCAATTGCGCCACTATTGTCACAATGAAGGTTCAATGGGCCGCTTGCATTGGAAACACACCAAGAGGAAAAACACCAAGCTCAATGAGGAACTTCCTCATCCAAACACCTTCCTTTGATTGAGCTTCGCTGCTATGTACTCCTCACCTGGCTGTAGAATCGGTCGCCATTTCCTCGCTTGAAACTTTTCCAACTAACGTATGGAAGAGCACCACCATTTATTGTGAACAAAATATCGATTGAGATTGTGAATCATCTGTGTAGGTATCTTGGTTGGAAGCTAGCATCGGTGTAACAATTTACGAGCTCGTCCTCCTCAATAGTATGTCCTCCATAGATTAGGAACATATCCTTAGTCCTTCTCAAGTACTTAAGAATGTTTTTAACAAGTGTCCAGTGACTCTCACACATTCTTGGATCAACTTGGTACCTATATCATATCGTCCTCATCCAACACTTAGAGCATATGAGACATAATTGGGCGTGTACATATCATGGCGTACATAATGGAACCAAAAACCCTTTGCCGAGGTGTATGGAACCTTACTCATGCGCACTCGCTCATCGGCGGGTCAACCAAGTTCCAAAGTCGAAGGAATCTATCTGCTTCTTGCTAAAACTAGCATACCATGTGACATAGGCAAGAAGCCTTTCTTGGACTGTTCCATGTTGAACCGTTTCAACACCTTGTCAATGTAGGTATCTTGGCTTAATCCTATAAGCCTCTTTGATCTATCTCTATAGATCTTTATGCCCAAAATGTAAGAACCATGCTGCTTTAATTTTCTTGCCATGTTGATTCTCTACTTCATTCTAAAACTCCTTGAACTTTTCAAATGTCTCAGACTTATGTTTCATTAAGTAGACATAGCCATATCTACTAAAATCATCAGTGAAAGTAATGAAGTATTGGAATCCGCCTCTAGCTGTCATACTCATTGGTCCACATACATCGGTATGTACAAGTTCCAACAAGTCTGCTGCCCTCTCAGAAAAACCTGTGAAAGGCGCCTTGGTCATTTTGCCTAGAAGGCAAGCCTCACATGTCTCGTATGATTCAAAATCAAATGAAGTTAGAAGCCCATCAGACTGGAGCCTCTTCATGCGATTCTCGCTTATATGACCTAAACGACAATGCCACATATATGTAGGACTTAACTCATTAAGCCGAGGCCTTTTAGCATTTATATTACAAACAGGTGCCTCATCAAGATTTAAAATAAATAACCCATTCACAATGGATGCAGAAGCCACAAACATATCATTTTTCGAGATCACACAACCATTGTCTTCACTCTTGAACGAATAACCATCCTTCATCAAACATGAAGGTGACACAATGTTTCAACTCAAACTAGGAACAAAATAACAATTATTCAATTCCAAAATAAATCCTGACGGGAGGTGGAGTTGCATCGTTCCGACGCTCAACGCAGCAACTCTTGCATTATTGCCCACGCGGAAGTCAACTTCTCCCTTTCCAACGCTTCTACTTCTTATCATTCCCTGCATCGTATTGCAAATATGAGCAACCGATCAAGAATTAATATAAGAATCAGCGAGGAATATGTCTGTAACATAAACAACAAGTGTACAAGCAGCGGGAGTACCTTTACCACCGCTATCCTTCTTGGATGCCAAGTACTCCTTGCAGTTTATTTTCCAGTGACCCTTTTTATGACAATGAAAGCACTCAGAATCAGCAGTTGGTCCAGCCTAGGGCTTAGATGGCTTTGGCTTAGAGGTCTCACCTTTAACCTTTTCCTTCTTTTTCTTCCAATAAGGATTGCCCCTTTTCATAAAATTAGGCTTGTTTTGGACCCCCGTCACATGGCTGCTGTTGACGGTCGTTAACTGCATATTTTATACCATCAAAATTAGTATAAAACTACCAAAACACAATAGTGATAGGGCTTTGAGCTAACCATTTCCACAAGTTTTGGTACTTCACTTGTTTTGCAGGGCAATGTTGGAAACATATACATTTTGGGCCAAAAGCAAAGGAAAACATATAAGAAATAACAAGGCCCTAAATGGACATAAGCAAAGCAAGGAGAAGAGAGGAGAAAAGCCCATAAACATGAATATCAACATCCAAACACAAGCCCAAGAGGTCGAGGCCCGAATCCAACATGAAATGACATTGGGCCACATGACATGGGTTTAGTATTTTTGGGCATAACTTTTTCATACGGACTCCGTTTTGGGTGTACCATCCGCCAAAACGGAGCTAACGATCGAAACCGACGTGCTCACAAAATTTCAGTCCAAACGGCCCAGATCTTGGTGCGCCCGCACCTTAGGGTGCGGCCGCACCCCTGCGGCTGCCAACCGGGCCCACCTTTCTCGTGGCGGTTGCATTCATCCAGGGAACGTCGGTGGTGGCATGGACCAGGTGCAATGAACCTAGGAACCGCCTATTCTTGGTCGGTTTGGTCATTATGGGGGGAGGTGGCACATTTCCAAAGACCCCCCTCTCTCCAAGCTATAAAAGGAGGCTCTCTCCTCCTCCATTGAGACACCATTCTACACACAACACAAAGGAGAGCCACAATGTAATAGAAAGGGAGAAGCTCCACTCTTGTTCTTCTTCCTCTTCTTAGTTCTAATGGAGAGTGAGAGAGGGAAAGCTAGAAGGATACTTTGCTCCTTCTACTCGGAGTTGTCGGAGTGCCCTCGGTGGTCCGCGGTTCCTAGGAGGTCGGAGTGCCGGACTTGTCGGTACCCGCTTCGCTTGTACCTCTACAACTTACTTACACTTTGGTAAGGAAGCTTGTGCTCATCTTTTGGCTTATTGTTCTTCATGCATATTATCTTAGCTGTTATAAACTTGCGGGATCAATAGTTGTACCTTCAGGTCGTAACTCTTGGTGAAGGGACTCTTTGACCGGGGAACCTTGATCGACACCAAGAGTTGTGTACGGTAGTGCAAACATGGTGTTTGGGCTAACGTCCACCTATCTTTTGCAGAGCATCCCACGGTCGTGGGGGTAGGCGGCAGGGTCATGACAGCCTTGTCCATCCCTTGTAATCCCCCCTCGTTCGGGTGTGACGTATAGCTAATTGCCGGACACTGCCCGGTATGGGCGTGGGCCGGTGCCCGAAGTAAGGAGATAACAGCCCTAGAAATCCCTGCCTAAAAACCTAAGCCCATAAAGATACCTCACCACCCATAGTTATCCTTGGGCGGCTCTGTTCAGAGACTAGTGCGCAAACGTTCCCTGTGAAAAATATGATACCCTGAATACTTCCGGGTGAAAGCTATAACGACAGTTCCATATGCTTGTGGATTATTCTACATACGTTAAAGAACGTCAACAAGCTTTCTGGCGCCGTTGCCGGGGAACGGTTGTCGTAATTCTCTCTGAGCCTAGAGCACCCGTGTGTTGTATCCAAAAAAAAATAGTTATTTATTTTACCTTTTTCCAAATTAAAGCATTCTCCAAATTTAAAATCTTTTTGCTTCTCCAAAGGGGGAGTTCACAGGGACAAAATCTTTTTCAAAATCAAACTTTTCATTCGGCCATGAACTTCACCCTAATTTAAAAAAAAGCTTTTGGTTCGGGCACACTCCTTCTCTGGTGACTATTTTGAAAACCTGTGTACCACCTACGAGATTTCGAGGAGTTATGTGCATGCCTAAGCATTCCTGGTATGACACAAGAAATTCACATGTGGAATTTGTTTCTGCTCTCCCTCATAGGGAAAGCAAAACAATAGTACACTATTGTTGTAGGAAGTTTGAATGGGGACTGAGAAGAACTCAAAGACAACTTTTGTCTAGCATTCTTCCTCATCAATGCCTACCAAGGACAACTCTCGATCTCAAGTAGGATGAGAAGGAGTCCATAGGTGCAGCCTGGGCCAGGTTGACAATGTTAATACATGTCGGCCCAAACTTGTCATTACCCAATAGTGTGCTTTTGCATATCTTTTGTTCGGGTCTTGACATAGATGCTGCCCTATGCCTTGACATGACCGTTGGAGGGTCATTTGCACGTAAACCTACAACGGAACATAGGAAAATCCTTGAACACATCCTAGAGAAGCTTGCTTCTCCCGTTGTAGAACCTATTCCCCTCCACATTAAGGGCATGTCAAGCATTGAGGAGCCCTCATCAGTCGAGCCATTCCCCGTACCGCCATTGGAACCGACTGTTGAGCCCTCTCCCAAACCTCGAACACCGAAGGAAGGAATGTTTTATCCTTCGGAGTTCACGATTGAATTCAAGGATGATGACAAAACCTCTAAAGTCGAGGTATGCTTAGACTTCCATATCTATCTCATCCTTGGTTTCGATCTTCTCATAGGCTACCCTCTAGAAAAAAAACTTTTTCATGAAAAACCTATAGAGGGGAGCCGTGATGAGAAGTTGGGAAAAGAATGTTTCCGCCTCTCACACCTAGACATCCCAAAGGTGAAGCATCTTCCCAACCAAAACCCATTCGAGGAGGCGAAGTTCATAACTCTATTCGCTTCACCCAAGTTGCTTCCGCATCTTAGTGAAACGAAATATCTGTCACCCTCACCCGAACACAAGTCATGTCCCTCTGGCCGGCAAAACGTTGTTCTTGACAAATGTTCACGATTCAACGTTCGTCCTTCATGTCACATCTTTTGAGGATAAACCCTCATGTGCCATGGACACGTGCGAAGCGACAACTCTTTAGACCAAGCAGAAATATGTTGTTGAGCACAACAAGTTGTCAATTGAGACTTCCTACATGCTCACCATTGGGTCTTCTTGAGTTTGTCTTGCTTCTAGCCGAGTGCTTCCACAAAAACTACAACCATATCTTAGTTCTCTTTGTAAACCTTTTAAGAGAATGGTTGCAAGTCTCGTAGTAGCATGATGACGCTAATCTTGCGGCTTAAAGCGTAATGCTAAATTCTTAGTGGTGAAACTGGAAACTTCACCACCATCACCTGCAAGATGTTTTCCCGCGGTCAAGCTTATGACCATAACTCAAACAACTGAGGGAGATACCGGACTATTCAAAAAACAAATGAAAACCCTCTTATTAAAAAAAAAAAGAATCTCTCTTTTCAATAAATAAATAAATAAATAAGTAAAATAAATTTTATCTCTCTTTTTCAAAAAAAAAAAAAAAACAATAATAATATATATTTTATCTCTCAATAATAATAAATGATTTATCTCTCTTGTTATTTCCTCATAAAAAAAAAAAGTTTTCCCTACTTTTATTTTCATAATAATAATAATGATAAAATCTCTCTTCTTCTTTGTAATAAAAGCAAGAACATGTTATCCGGTTAGTATGCACCTTCGGGTATTCTTGTCGCTAACCATTTCAGATGGAGATCGATTAAGAAGAACAAAGAGGCATGCGACGCTTCGAGAACATGGGGGCACATCAAAAAAAAAAATTGCTATGATGCTCATGGGTGATGGGACATGCTCAAAAGGAGAACAGGACCTTGCACACTTGACTTTTACACAAAAGTCCAAGTGTGGGGGGAAGATGGTGAGAGTCTCAAAGTTCCATCCAAAAAGGGGTCATACAAAAAAAAAATATATATATAATTGTGAATAAAGGATGATGTCAGCCCCGCCTTGCTAAAAAAAAAAAAGAAGAAGAAGAAGAGGAGGAGGGGGTTTTTTTTAAAAAAAGAGAAAAAAAAAAAAAAAAAAAAAGAGATAGAAAGGGAAATGAAAAAAAAATTTATAAAAAAAGAGAGAAAAAAAAAGAGAGAGGATATAAAAAAAAAAGAAGAGAGAGAAAAAAAAAAAGAGAGATTAAAAAAAAAGAGAGAGAAAAAAAGTAAAGTAAAAAGCGTGTTGAAAAAAATAAATAAATAGAAAAAAATAATAAGAGAAGAGAGGAGCAGGTTGGCCCCGCATGGTCAAGAAACATTCTAATGTCTTCTGCCGACTCCACCCGTCATTGCTTTCACAAGCAAGAAGGGCTCGTCTCTTATCCTTTGCGGCTACCATCAAGGCCCATGGTCATGCGCACTAAGTGTGTTTGTGGCCTAGCCTTGGGAAGCACCACAGGCAGAGCCATCATGCAAACCGCAAAGCAATGACTTCGATGCTTCATCCACTTATCTTTGTCGGTACTTATACTCGGTATGCAAAGGTAACATTCATCAACTCTCATACTCATAATTCGTCTCCATAAGGTTCTTTAAATTCATGCTTCTACGGTTTTATGACATATGCTCTAGTTTGGATGAACTTCGCTAAAGACATCCATAAATCTTTTAAATTAAGCGTGGTGCTTAGGTTAAAAATGATCTCCTTTAATCAAAACTTTGACATGGTGTCAAAGCTAGGTTAATGAACTTAGAGAGAGCTCGTTGTCGTGATCTTTGGAAGTATCTTATTTGGAGATGAATCAAGGCTTTGTTTACCTTTGCTTTTTATTTTAAGCCTTGCGAAAGTGATGCTAAGGTGAACGAAAAAAAAAAATATATATATAATAATAAATAAATAAATAAATAAATAAAATAATAATAATCATAATAAAGGTTCCACGGTATTCTTGCCAATAGAGCCATGTGTTTGTTTTTGTTTTGTTTTCTTTGTTTAAAATAAAACAGTACAAGAATAAGTGTGGGGAGATCTCTCAAGCATACAAACACACCCATCCGAGATCTCCCCAACACAAATGCACGAACACCGAGCAATTCACGATGGAGAAAAGGCGAAACGAGCGACTACCATTAACTCCTTCCTCTTCAAACGGTGGTTTGTGCAACTCCCTCTCTCACATCCTCCAAAAGTTTTGAAGTTTAACATTGAACAAATCAAAAAGACAAAACTTCTTGAAAAAGCTCCATCTCCGTGCTATCCTTTGATAAAATGTGCATACTCTTTATTCCTAGCTAATATTCCTATAGGTTGTGAACCACTTATCATAGGGACCCCATGTTATCTAAGTAATTGGAATATGTGATATAGCTGGATGATATGAACCTTGCTCTTTTATATGAACTTGGGATTTGTTTTCAAAAAGTCAAAATTCAATTAGCATGCTCCTCAATGATATGCATTTCCCACTAGAGCCATATGACGTGATGATGATCATTCATGAAAAAAAAAACCATAGTCATATGCTACTTGTTTTCATGGTGAGCCTATGTCAAATTGTTTGTGACCTATGTTGAGATTCTTTTCATATGCCCAAGATCAAGATTCACGTACACCCACAAATAAAATGCCGACTCTTACACTGAGAGTTGCGCACAACATGCACCTTTCCATCGACTAAAAATATACTCCATTCATTTGTATCATGACCTCTCACCAAAACCCCAATTACCAAAGGAGAAGTATGGGCTATGTTTGAAAGAAAATGATGAAAGAAAATATGGACATGTGTCCTCCAAAAAAAAAAAAAAAAAAACGACGAGGAAGTCAGTACTCGTCAAAAAAAAAAAAAAAAGAAAGAAAGAAAAAAAAGAATAAGGTTTAGATGAGCAAGAAAATCTAACTCTATTTTGCAGATTATTTTTAGGGGGTGCCTATTGGCTACGCTTACGGACCCGATTTGCAGCATGATGAGCAGGCCAAGGACACCCTCGTTAAGATGAGCAAGAAATTAGAGATGATTGCTTTACATATTACCAATAGAGGGTGGAAGCATTTTTTTCGCTTGCTTTAGTTTCCATGTCTATGTTAAAGACTATTGACTTGCTGTTTTTGTTTTCGAACACTGTAATAATTGGCTGTGTGCATCCACGGATGTAGAGGCCGGATTTTATTATCCATTATCTAAAAAAATAAAGTCTTAGAGTTGAATATGAAAAATGGCCACTTTTACCTTACGTTCCGAAGAGCTTTGTGTGAGGTGGTCATTTTCAACTTCTGTACCTTGAGAATATCCTCTATTCAAGTGTCATCCATTGTCACAAATGTGAACTCTGCAACCTAAGTAAGTTCTTCTAAAATATGGTGGTACTTTGTATCACCACTGATTGCATCCTCCTCTTGCTCTAATTCAAATCTAAGAGTTTTATTTTGTTTCCCATTTGCCACTAATGGGAAGTAATTAGTATTTGTATCTCCTGACATTGACAAGCGATTTTGGAAATTAAAAGCCCCTATTAAGATCAAAATCTTTTCTGTGCTACATTCAGAGAGAGAGGCGTCATCCTAACCAAAAGATAATTTACCTAGAATTGGCAAGGTAATAAACAATGTTGTTTTGATACAACATTTGTTTTTAGATTGCCAGTTTGCATGCCTGATTTGGGCCACCGTATATGTAGCTTGGGGACTCCTAGACCTCATAATGTGTCCATTATGTTCAGGAGCTGGTTGGATGGGCTTAGAAAAGAGCTAAAACCTTTGGTTCTACTAGCAGCGGCAGCTTTGGTTTTGGTCCTTGTGGCGATGTAGAAATAGTTATATTTGAAAACAAGCATTCTTTCTTTTTGCAGATTATTTACACAATTACACATGGGTTCCGTACATGGTCCATCCTACAGAAGCCTACTTCATAGGTGGTGGTTGCCGTGGCTTCTCAATTCTTGGCATAGGTGGCAGTCTATTTTACGTACGCATTGATGACCAATAGAGTGCCTTGGCGATGTTTTTTGCAGATTATTTACTCAATTACACACGGGTTCCATACATGGTCCATCATACATAAGCCTGCTTCATAGGTGGTGGTTGTCATGGCTTTTCTTGGCATATGTGGCAGTCTAGTTTACGCATTGATAGCCAATAGAGTGCCTTGGCGAGGCAAAGGCAGG
Organism: Hyparrhenia diplandra; assembly: GCA_015847255.1. Lineage (NCBI taxonomy): Eukaryota > Viridiplantae > Streptophyta > Magnoliopsida > Poales > Poaceae > Hyparrhenia > Hyparrhenia diplandra. The sequence continues at coordinate 196,845 of JADLZK010010800.1, forward strand.
GGAAAAGTTCAAGATGTTGTATCAGCATGACGTAACATTCTTGAAATTAATAAAATAAACTTCCCTTTTCCAAAAAAAAAGATCCCCTTAATTCCAAAAGATTTTTTTAGCTTTGCTCTTCGGTATAATATTAATTCTCCATCCCGTTAAAATTGGGATAACTTTTTTATTTAACGTCTTCTTAGATTTAAATCAACATAATAAATATGCAAAAATTCTGTTTCCTTGTCTAACTCATCCAACTTATAAGCTGTTTTTTTTCTTCTATTTCTTGTATGTCCCACTAAAATTTTACTTGCCTTGACCTTCCTTTTCCGTGGGCTAGCCAAGTAGCATGGGAAGCGCTAGTTTTTATTTGGCCGAGCCAAACAATCGTTTTGGTTTATATTTAATAAAGAGCATCATTATTCAAACAAAATACAGAGCCACAAGCCATTATACAGATCATGGAGCATGGTTTTTAGCATTAAGCCGGCTGAGGCATTGAATTAGCAGAGCCAAACAATCCTTCTGATTTATATTTGATAATAAAGAACATCATTATTACGAGAAAGGGAAAGGGAGAGAAAAAATACAGAGCCAACAATCAATTATACAGATCATGCTGCAAGGTTTTTAGTATTAAACCTGCTGAGGCTTTGACATGCTCGGAATTTTCTGTCTCATTTGGTGATCCCTGATTCCCCAAGCGCAAAGGAAGTGGCATCGAAGCTTTTGGGGATGCCAGCGCCGGAGTTGAATATGAAAAATGGCCAGTTTTACCTTACATTCCGAAAAGCTTTGTGTGAGGTGGTCATTTTCAACTTCTGTACCTTGAAAATATCCTCTATTCAAGTGTCATCCATTGTCACAAATGTGAACTCAGGAACCTAAACAAGTTCTTCTAAAATATGGTGATACTTTTTAAATTTTGCATCACCACTGATTGCATCCTCCTCTTGCTCTAATTGAAACCTATTAGTTTCTTTCCCATTTGCCACTAATGGGAAGTAATTAGTATTTGTATCTCCTGACAATAACAAGCGATTTTAGAAATTAAAAGACCCTATTGAGATCAAAATCTTTCTATGCTACATTCAGAGAGAGGTGCACTCCTAAACAAAAGATAATCTAGCTAAATAGAATTGGCAAGGTAATAAACGATGTTGTTTTTGTCTTAAAAATGATATGATACAACTTTTGTTTTTTAGATTGCCAGTTTGCACGCCTGATGTGGGCCACTGTATTTGTAGCTTGGGGACTCCCTAAACCTCATAATGTGTCCATTATGTTAAGGAGCTGGTTGGATGGGCATAAAAAAGAGCTAAAACCTTTGGTTCTACTAGGAGCGGCAGCTCTGGTTTGGTCCTTGTGGCGATGTAGAAATAGTTATATTTGAAAACAAACATTCTTTCTCTTTGCAGATTATTTACTGAATTACACACTGGTTCCATACATGATCCATCGTACAGAAAGCCTACTTCCTGGGAAGTGGTTGTCGCATGCTTGTCAATTCTTGGCACAGGTGGTTGACGAGTTTTTTTCGCCCAGGCACATGGGTGGCTGTCTAATTTACGCACAGATAGCCAATAGGGTGCCTTGGCGATGTTTTTCTGTCTTCTATCCTTGGGCTGTGTGTCTTTCAGGCAGATGCTGGGAGGATTTCTAGATGCTGTATCACCATGATGTAACATTCTTGAAATTAATAAAATAAACTTGCCTTTTCAAAAAAAGCTCTCCTTAATTCCAAAAGATTTTTCACCTTTGCTCTTAGGTATAATATTGATTCTGCTTCCCGTTAAAATTGAGCTAACTTTTTATTTAACGTCTTCTTAGATTTAAATCAACATAATAAAGATGTAAAAAATCAGCTTCCTTGTCTAACTCATCCAACTTGTAAGCTGTTATTTTCTTCTATTTCTTGTATGTCCCACTAAAATTTAAGTGCCTTGACCTTCCTTTTCCGTGGGCTAGCCAAGTAGCATGGGAAGCGCTAGTGTTGAATTGGCAGAGCCAAACAATCATTTTGTTTAGACTCCCTCCTTTCTAAATTATAAGTCATTTTGACATTTTTGGTTCATTTATTTAGTTATGTATCTAGATACAATAATATGTCTAGATACATAACTAAATATGTATCTAGATACATAACTAAATGGATGAACTAAAAAAATCAAAGCGACTTATAATTTAGAACGGAGGGAGTATTTACTAAAGAACATCATTATTCAGAGAAAGGGAAAAGAAGAAACAGATCATGGAGCATGGTTTTTAGCATTAACACGGCTGAGTCATTGAATTAGCAGAGCCAAACAATCCTTTTGGTTTATATTTGATAATAAAGAACATCATTATTCCGAGAAAGGGAAAGGGAGAGAAAAATACAGAGCCAACAAGCAAATACAGATCATGCAGCAAAGGTTTTTAGCATTAAGCCGCATGAGGCTTTGACGTGCTCGGAATTTTCTGTCTCATTTGGTGATCCTTCATTCCCAAAGCGCAAAGGCAGCGGCATCGAAGCTTTTGGGGATGCCAGCGCCAGACTTGAAGGTATACCTCTGCCCTGAAAAATTGCTACTTTTTGCTGCCGATTTTCAATTTTTGGATAGCCACATTCCTTAGTGCCCCTGAAAATACTCTTTCCTTTGTAAATCAAATCGGACCATTTGTAAAAGTCGTACTAGAGAAAAGAGTCTCACTTCTACCAATTAAATGTGTCCATTGTAAAAGTCGTGCTAGAAAATACTCTCTCCTCTACCAATCAAACCTGACCATTTGTAAACGACGTCGAGCTAGAAAATACTTTTGCAGTTCCAGTTGAGTGGCATGACCTAAGCGATTACGCCAGCTGCCTTTGTGTCATCATCAACATGTACAGGGAGTAGAGAGGCAGAACTACGGACTTTTGCACGAACGGTTTCTGACCAACTTCTTCCGGTACAGTACTCGTAGCCCTCATGACACACTCCGTGACGCCAGCTGCTGGGTTCTACTGCAAGTACAAATAGCCGTGCATGGGAACGTGACAACAACCGCACTACTCCAACCACACCAACAGCCTCGGTAGCAAGCATCTCGGCAGAGTCTATTCGATCCAGCAAACCAGCAGCAATGGCGGCAGCAAGTGATCCGGCGTGTGTTCTACCACCGCGGCCACGCACGATGAAGCTGGGCTCGCAGCGGCTGGAGGTCTCGGCACAGGGCCTGGGCTGCATGGGCATGTCCCCGTACTACGGCGAGCGCAAGCCCGAGGCCGACATGTTGGCGCTCCTCCGGCACGCCGTCGCGGCTGGGGTCACCTTCCTCGACACCTCCGACGTCTACGGCCCTCACACCAACGAGGTCCTCATCGGCAAGGCGCTCCTCGGTGGGGCAGAGCGGGAGAAGGTGCAGCTGGCCACCAAGTTCGGTATCACGCCCGACCTCAGCGCCATCCGCGGCGACCCGGCGTACGTGCGGGCGGCGTGCGAGGCCAGCCTCCGGAGGCTCGGCGTTGACTGCATCGACCTCTACTACCAGCACCGCATCGACACCACTGTACCCGTCGAGGTCACGGTGAGTTTGTCAGTTGCGTACGAGTACTTTATTTTGCATTCATCCGTTGACAAGTTGCACTAATATAATACTTTCTCTGAACTTTGTATATGTGCAGATGGGTGAGCTCAAGAAGCTTGTAGAAGAAGGCAAGATCAAATACATCGGGCTGTCCGAAGCGTCGGCGTCGACGATCAGGCGGGCGCACGCGGTTCATCCCATCACCGCTATCCAGCTGGAGTGGTCTCTCTGGACAAGAGATTGTGAACAAGACATAATCCCAACCTGCAGGTACATATATATCGCCACATTATTTGCTTTGTACCTAAGACTAGGAGTGGAAAACTCTAATTGCTGGGCATGGATCAGAAGCCACGGTACATATATACACAATGCTGATCTGTCTGTTGTGTCGTTTTTTAGAGAACTTGGAATTGGAATTGTGGCCTACAGTCCGTTGGGCAGAGGGTTCTTCTCGGGCGGAGCTAAATTTGTCAGTGAGCTGCCAGAAGACGATTTCCGCAAGGTACGGGTGACCTATCCATGATCCATCCAACTCTATTGAGATTACCAAGATATTGTGCTTCATCCTGCGCTGAATGTAATGCCACCATTCGATATGATCATCTTTCAGAATATTCCAAGATTTCAGCCAGAAAACATGGAGAAGAATGCACAAATATTCGAGCAAGTAAGCCAGATGGCTGCAAGGAAAGGATGCACAACATCGCAGCTCGCGCTGGCTTGGGTTCACCACCAGGGAAGCGATGTCTGCCCCATACCTGGAACCACAAAGATCGACAACTTTGATCAGAATCTGGGAGCACTGTCGGTGAAGCTCACGTCTGAGGAGATGGCTGAGCTCGAGTCATATGCCGCCATGGATGTCGTCCAAGGTGACCGCCTCCACAGCGGCTTTCTCAACACCTGGAAAGATTCAGAGACGCCTCCACTGTCGTCTTGGAAAGGGAACTAGACATGTAACGTACCTACTATCATCTCTGATGGCATTGTTGGGAGAGTAGAGGTTATCTGTATTCTATTTTCAGACTTTCTTTCAGTCATATATCTAAATAAATGTTGTAGTATGAGGATCGGCATTGTCAAATTAAGCTACTGATTATTTCAACCAGTCATCGAATGTTTTTTGAGCATGATCATTGTATCCTTTTAAGAGGTGGGAGACGATAAATACTGATAAACATCAGACGTGATGCTCCGAGTGCCTGAAAAAATACACTCAGCAAAGAATTGGGCACTCGGCAAAGACGCGGATTCCTGTAGACAGGGGTGATGCCACATGCATTTTGCCTGGTGCACGGGCACCACGGTAAAAACAAAATTATCACTAGCTAGTTTCAATTCACAATGTATTGTTATTAAATTATGACTTTTTTCTTAGCAGTGCACCACCATAAATATAGAGTTGGCATCGCCACAGGGAGGTCTAGAATAAATGTTTCACTGCCAAAATATTAGGTCTAGAATAAATGTTTCACTGCCAAATTATTAATGGGGCGGGCACATCTTACAACAACTTCTGTAAATGTTTCAGAGAGCTCCAGCAAATTGGAAAACCAAAGTGAAAGAAGGCCCGACAACAGAACCAATATGTGCATTGGGCCCTTAATTGGTCATGCGCCAAACAACAAGCGCAGACTAGAGAAGGCTCTGACGGCTGAAAATGTAGAGTCAACGGGCAGATTTCTTAGACTAGTGGGCTCTTGCCCAAGATACCCTGTTTAGCCAAATTAGTAGAAAACAATCGCTGGGGCGAAGATCTTGTGCCAAAATCATGAGTGAAGACTGAATGCACGTCTTGCCGCGGCCAGTCGGGTCTCTGGCGTCTTGCCGGACTCGCCGAGGAGCGGGTGCTGCCGTCAGCGGCTGCAGGTGCATGCCTCACCGGGTGGTGGTCGAGGCGGCGCGCGCGGACACCTCCGTTGAAGCCGCTGCCGGATGCCGTCACATCTGCGGAGTGCACGCCCCTCGCCGCCCGCCACGAGGAGGTGACGGTGGAGGTTGCGCCCCGGTCGAGGATGTCGAGGATTTGGAGGATGGGGAGGTGGACGCAGCCTCCTCACGGTCCTCCCTCTCCGCGCGCATGCCCCCCTTTCTTCCCCGACCGCGCGGTCCGCTGGCGTGAGCAAGTCCCGCGTTGGGAGGATGACGCCGGCAGCTCCGACGATGAACTCCCTCTCCCGCCACTCGCCCGTCGTATCTCGGATGTAGCTCGTAAGGCTCTCGGATCGCTCCTCCATCGCCGCATGGGGGCTCGGCCACGGTGCAGCGCCATCTGGCACGGAGCTGCCTACGAAGAGTGCGGCGGCGCCGCCGGTGACGCAGGGCTGCTATGTGCAAGAGCCGCAGATCTACCGTCACGGGTGCCCGCTGGTCGCCGCCTTGGTCCGCAGCTTTGTGGAGAGAGTTCCGGCGCGTCGACGCCTTAGCCCGCGGCGTGGGGGCTCGGTGCCGCATGGCGGGCAGACCTGCCATGGCCCCGCTTATCGATGCCGATGGTTTCCAGACGGTCGAGGCCCGTCGTCCGCGGCGACCCGAGGCGTTTGGTACCCAAATGTCATCGCCTGTCCCCGCCGGATCTCGTGGGTCGCTGCTTCAACCGCTCGGGCACGACCACATCGCCGCCCGTGAGGTCGCTCCCGTCGCGTTGCTTCCGCTGCTGGGGTACCGGTCATCGGGCCAGCGGCGCGCACGCCGCCGCCACCGGTCGCGCGGCGGGATTCTTCGCCGGCATGTACTCGCCGCCTTTGGAGGTGCCTCGGGTGGCCACACGGTCATCGCCGCAGCCGCTCCAGCCTCCTCGAAGACCATGTTTGCCGCCCCGAGGTTGTGGACTTCTTCTCGACCCCATCGCCACCGAGGTGCGGGGGTGACCATGACGGCTGCCCCCAAGTTCACGACTTCTTCGACCCCATCGCCGTCGTTGAGCTGCGGGCCGTGCCGACCCCCGGCGTTGGGACCCCATGCGCCTCGAGGAGACGGTGGTCGTTGCGAGGCCATAGCTGTGGAGGTCCCAGCCGGGCTTTGAGGGTCTTCCTTGCGAGCAGCCTTGTGCATCACCGACCGTCGCCCTGCTCCGGAGCCAGACTGTGAGGTTGCCGGAAGCGCACAGGACACGCCCACCTGCTCCGCGCACTCAATGAGCCGGTGCGCGTGCCAACGGTCGATGAGTTCGTCGCCGCTTTCAAGAGACCGCTTGAGCCTTCCATTCTCTCCACTCCGGTGTTGAGGAAGACGCGCCCCGCCAAGATTCTCCACTAATTCGAAAGCGTAGAGCGCGGCTAGCCGCAAAGAGTGGGTACAAACACCAGAACCCAGAGGCCCGGGCTAGGAGGGTCATGCTGAAGAAGATCGGGATGGACGCCGAGGCCGAACATGCGGATGTCGTCTCTTTTGTCGAGCTCCGGACTGCCTTCACCGGGCCTCTTGCTGAGGTCAACATGCAGGGCATGGAGGCATTCCTTCTTCGGGGCAAGAAGCGTCGCACCGATGCCTCCGCCGAGCCTAAGTGGTTGTTGGTCCCTCGATCTGGTCGCAGAGTTTAGTCATCATGTAGTCGCTTTGTTTAATTCCAGTAGATAGGTTGTTTGTTTTGCTTTTTCTCGTTTCTTAACCTTCGATGTCGATCTCGGCATCTCGCCTTAGTTTGTATTTGGATTTGGTTTTCCTCCTCTTAATGAAAAACGGGTGAATGGCCCGATCGAGAAAAAAAGTAGAATTCATAACCAAAATTTGGCACATGATCCCCAAGAGCATAAATGGAAAAACAAGAGGCAACACCTCCAATAACCGACTGGACGATAGTCACAGCTGAAGATTCAGTGAAACGGAATCATGACCTCCAAAACAAATAACAAGGTAGAACTCACAAGGATGAAGCAGAGGGATCATGAGAAACCGTTGAACCAAATCTGTGAAAGATGTCTACCTGGATCACACGGCCAGACCTAAAGCTGAGGGCCGGAAGATCCATGGATCTAGAGAGCTAGGAGAATATATGGCAGATAGGAACACTGGAGAAGATTGCCAGTAACGAGATCACCAACGTGATCGATTCACTTTCTTATTCGTCTATCTCGATAGGCTTTATTAACAGGTGCATGTATGATGATGTTGTCCATAATATATTTTGAACCTTACTCATAAATTTCTTTTGCATAATTCCTGTTTTCATCTCATATTTTTTAAGAAAATTATCGTCAATTTTTAATTTGTTGTTAATTTATAATTTGTTTTTGCACACCTTACATGTATTAGCCTTACATGAATCATTAGTGATTTTGTAAGATTTCTTATTCATTTAAAGGATTATAAAAGATTTGTCTACTTAATTAAGATGTTTCTAGATGTATAAATGCAGCCCTGCATGGAGACGAAGAGAATGTGAGAGTGTGGTAAGTTTTTTTTGTTTATTGAAAATAATTAATGTGTTTGTAAATTTACATCTAGATCTACACTAGAAAAACCGTGCGGCTTTGCCGCGCCGCATTATTGAATTTTGGCCAGTGTTTGGTCAGCTTTAGATGGAATGTGCAAGCACATTGTGCGCTGGTTATTAAGTTGAACCTTGTGATGGATATTAGAGTGGCCAATTGAAAGCTTGAAACTTGGAACATATTACACATAGATGCTATCATTCTTTTGTTCATTGACTGCCCCTTCTCGGCAATGTGTTTGAACTCCATTGGTCTGCAGCTCTTGTCGGGATTTCATTTCCTGAGCTTAACTGCCAGCTTCGCTCTCAGCTTAACACCCCTTTGTTCATGGATGCTATCATTCTTCTTTTCGAGCTGCTTCTGTTGGAGCACAGATTCAAGATTAGCGAAACCCCCAATTCCTTGAATGGAGCCAAAGCATTGTGCAGTTAGGAGGCTAATATTCCTGTTCTTTGTTTCTTTTTTGTTTCCAGAACTTCTCTTGTTTTTTGCACTCTGTACTTGCTTTTTTAGCTTGCTACCTGTACTTTCAGCTTAATTTTTAATAAAGGTACTGTAGGGGCCCCGGCCCGTCCAGATTTCAAAAAAAAAAAAAAAAACATATTACACATAGATATGTAAAATAGATCACTTTCACAGATATAGTTGTAATCAGTCGTATCCGATCACCCTGCCATAAATTGGACGTTTCCAACTGCTGTTGCTTCTTGGTCATCATGAGAATCTTCTGAAAAGTTTGAAGGAAAATCCACTTACTGGTACTAATCTAAGCAAGAAAACACAGCTGAGAAAAGTATCCAAAACTCACGTAATTTGTATCATGAATATGTGAGAAGGTTCTCAACTGTGAACCTGATGTATCATAACTGATTTATGAGTCTCAAACCATTGTAATGGACAGATACGTTTTGGCTAGTACGAGGGAAAAGGAAAAAGTCTACATCACCCCTTAACTATAGGAGGTAGACTAAACCCCCAAACTATGAAACGGTCTATATCATCCCTACACTTTTTCAAAACTGGTCAAATTACCCCTTAAAGCAGTTTTAAAAAATCATAGTAAATCATTGAAAAACCGTAAAATGGAAAATCCAATTGTTTTAGACTCTAAATGAGTAGTTAAAGTACACAATGAACATATAATATGGTATGCTTTAGTACATTTTTTTTACAGCTACGAAGGAAAACATAAATCTAAAGCTGCAGCAAAAAAAAAAAAAAAATGAACTAAAAGCAATACCATATTATATGTTCATTGTGTAGATCTACTCATTCGAGTCTAATACAATTGGATTTTCCATTTTACGATTTTTCTATGATTTACTACGATTTTTCAAAACTGCTTTTAGGGGGTAATTTGACCGGTTTTGAAAAGTTTCGGGGTGATATAGACCGTTTGATATGTTGGGGGGGTTATGTAGTCTACCACCCATAGTTAAGGGGTGATGTAGACTTTTTCCGGGGAAAAATATATGGAGGAGAGTATAGCACAAATGTGTTAACCTAACGAACAACGGAAGGATGATATCCTGACTGCTAACACAATTATTATAAGACTCACTAATCTAGACCTTCGATACAACAAATAATCATGAACCTTAAGCTAGTGGAGTCATTGTGGGCAGTCTTTTGTTCTGTGGTGGCATTCTATCGAGCATCTGAAAGGCGAACCTGGAGGTGAGAGAGGGAAGGGCATATGGAACAGGCCTTGAGCTGCGTTAGTGGAAAGGGCTGTCTGAAGAGAGGATGCAGGGGAGGTGGAGGAAAAGAAAACAATCATCTGCTGCGAGATCTGGTGGCCGAGCTGAGGCAGCGCTGGTGGTGTTGCGCTCATGTAGGTGGCTGCCCGAGCCAAGGCCGGAACCTGCAGCACGACAGCGCGGCGAGGGGCACGCATGCACCATGGCTGGTCCAAGTGCTGGCGCAGCCGGGCCGCATTGCTGCTCCACGCACAAAGAGGGGCGGAGAGGACAGTGTAGGGACGACAGGGAGGCCCTCGGCGCACGCGAATCTGGCAGTACGAGCTCGATGGGACTCCGGCGCACAGCCCGACGCAGCGTCTTCTCCCCATCACGAGCATGGCCAGTTGCGACAAGGGAGGGGAGAGAGAGAGAGAGAGAGAGAGAGAGGGGCGGTCACCAGCTATGGCAGCCCGCGCCGTGCAGCGGCGACCGCTGGCACGGGGGCGGGTCGCCGCCGCCGAGGCCCGCGCGGGCCTGCCGCGTCGCCTAAGGGCAGCTACCATCGGCGCCCCACGATGGCTTCGCCCGAGCCATTGCGAGCCGCGGTCCCGGAGAGGTGCGTCCTTGCCGGCCGGGCCGGGCCCGCACCGCGGGGCCCGTGTCGGGAGGCTGTGGATGCGGTTCGCCGGGCGCCCGGCTGGCGGTCCTGCCCGGTGTGGCGCCGCGTGTATGGTGGGCGCGGGGAGAGGAAGCTGGAGGAGGTGGCGAGAGCGGCCGGCAAAGGTGGCGGTCCTGGCCTCGCGAATCTTCGCGAGCACCCGGTTCTCTAGCTTAACGGGTGACCGTCGGGTTGACGCCCGAACCGACCGCAATCGGACGGATAAGATTGCTTGCTTGCTCAATCCGACGGTTGAGGGCTAACGGGTGACGTGGCTTAATAGGGTACCCGAGCTTGAGCTCGATTCGATATGTAGAGATATCAAGATCTAAATTTACATCTAGATCTACATATCAAGGTCTAGAACATTACTCAATGATTTAAAGTTTAATTTATGACTTCAAATTCATACATATTTTAAAGTAATTATATGTTTTGGTTATGGGATACTGATGAACACATCATGGATGACCAAGGCACACTGTCTCTTTTGATTTATCCAGGATATGTTAAGGAATTTATTCCGTCAACATGATGTATTGTCTTTCATCACGTAAAGAACAACACATTCAGTCTCATCCCTTTGGTTGGTTACTTGCTGGAGCAGCTGTAAGCTCAGCCATGCTTTTTTCCAGATGCACAAGGAGATTCCTTGAAGCGCTGCTGCACAGACAGGTGATTGCTCCAAAAATCCTTAGAAACTTTCAACTGTGTTTCGGTCAGCTACTGATACAACAGGAGATCGATACAGTTTCAAAAAAGAAAAAAAACACAAGGAGTCACGCGGTGCTACTGTCCCATTGTCGGATGAGACGTACAATAGCTTAGGGTGTGTTTGGTTGGGCTGTTTTTGAAAAGGTTGTGGGCTATGCCTTTTGGAAAAGTAGTTGTGAGTTGTTGTCGGATGGTTGGAAGCCTGCTTAGCTGAGGTGTTGTGGCTTTTGGAAAAACCCTTACCATCTACAAGCGGCCTCACATGTCATACACAAATTAGACCATTATTTCTTCTTGTCATTGCTCCCGTGCCAAGATGTAGCTCGCCGAGGACGTGCAGGGGAGGGGCTTGCCGGAGCCCGGAGCTGTTGCTGCGTGTCGCCGAAGCCGTGGCCGCGCAGGTCGTCTTCTCCAAGAGGTAGCACGAGCTTTTTCTTCCTCACAGGGCCTCACGGTCGCTTGGGAAGGTCGCCTGGAGGAGGGCTCGACAGCCTGGGAGGAGAGGGGACCTCCGACCCGTGGTCGGCCAAGGGGCAGGGCGGAGCTCGCTGGCCATCCGGCTGCGCTGTGCCGGAGGGGGACGGAAGCCATGGAGGTGCGTCGTGGATCCATGGAGGCAAGTCGGGCCGCCGGAAGGAGGGAGGTCGCCCCCGCATGCCAGAGTTGGGGTTCCGCTCGTCGTGGCCGCGTCGTGGGGGGTGGAGTCCGTGACTCCGTGTCGGAGCAAAGCATAGAAGAAAAAAAAACTGTTACCTTCATAACCTGTGGCAGGTGGGTATTTTGTTCCCCAGGAGTAGCTGAAAGCACGGTGGGAGATGCTTTCAGTTTTGTACTAGACCAAAAGTTGCTTTTGAGTTCTTTGGTTGGCTTTTGGCTTTTTTTTAAAGCAAAAAGCAGGGTGCCCTTAATTTAACAGTGCCGTTGTCTACCAAGCCAAGCGCCCAACCCTCTTTTGACAACATTTATTTAGATATATGATATTGCAAACTAGTAGGTACATATAGTCATATAGCTAGTCCGAAAACAGAAATACAGATCACAACATCTCTATTTGCTGCCTGTCCAAGACGATAGTGGTGGCGTTTCTGAATTTCTCCATGTGAATAAGGTGCTGCTGTAGCGATCACCATGGATGTCATCCATGGCAGCATAGGACTCGAGCTCGGCCATCTCCTCCGGTGTGAGCTTCACTAACAGCGCTCCCAGGTTCTGGTCCAAGTTGGCGATCTTTGTGGTTCCAGGTATGGGGCACACATCGCTTCCCTGATGGTGAACCCAAGCCAGCGCGAGCTGCTATGATGTGCAGCCTTTCCTTGCAGCCATCTGGCTCACACGCTCGAATATCAGCGCATTCTTCTGCATGTTCTCTGGCTGAAATCTTGGTAGAATCTGAAAGACGACCATATATCGAATGGCATAACATTCAGTACAGGATCGATGAAGGACAGTATGTAGTCACTAGGAGATAAATGTATGGATAGGTTGCCGTACCCTGCGGAAATCGTCATCTGGCAGCTCAGTGACAACAAGTTTGGCTCCGCTGGAGAAGAACCCTCTGCCTAACGGACTGTATGCCACAATTCCAATTCCAAGTTCTCTGAAAATAGCCATAATAGAACAGCATTATATATAGTATAGTGCCTTGGGTTTCTGATCTATCGCCAACAAAGAGTACGTCCACTACCGGATTCCAGACGTTTGCCCAGTGCCTCAAGCCCTCGGCAATTAAGCAAATACCCTGGGTAAATTAGACGTTTACCTAGAGTCTTTATTTGCCGAGCGCTTTATTGGCAGCTCTGGGCAAATTAGTTATTTGCCGAGAGTCCGTGTTTTGGCCCTGGGCAAATATTCGTGCACTGGGCAAACGTCTGGAATCCGGTAGTGGTCTCTTCCATTCCAAGATACTAAAACAAACAATGTGTGTATATAACCATATATATTTACCTGCAGGTTGGGATTACATCTTCTTCAACATCTCTTGACCAGAGTGACCACTCCAGCTGGACGGCGGTGATCGGATGAACTGCGTGCGCTCTCCTGATCGTGGACGCCGACGCTTCCGACAGCCCGATGTATTTGATCTTGCCTTCTTCTACCAACTCCTTGAGCACACCCATCTACATATATACATATCAAAAAATCAAAAGCTCGGAAAATGTAAGCATTACTGCATTTTCAAGCCATGAAAGAAATGCAACTATGGAAGTAGTATTCCAATGCAATTGAATAACTCACCGTGACCTCGATGGGCACAGTGGTGTCGATGCGGTGCTGGTAGTAGAGGTCGATGCCGAGACGCCAGAGGCTGCCCTCGCACGCCGCCCTCACGTACTCCGGGTCACCACGGACAGTCCAGTCAGGAGTGCCGCCGAACTTGGTTGCCACCTGCACCTGCTCCCGCATAGCATCCCCACCGTGGAGCGCCTTGCCGATGAGGAGCTCGTTGGTGTGCGGGCCATAGACGTCGGAGGTGTCGAGGAAGGTGACACCCCGCCGCGACGGCGTGCGGAGCGCAAGCATGTCAGCCTCGGGCTGCGCTCGCCGTATGCTGCGGACATGCCCATGCAACCCAGGCCCTGGGACGAGACCTCCAGTCCTTGCGACCCTAGCTTCATCATGTGTGGCCGCGGAGGCGCCGGAGCTGGTGCTGCCGCCATGATATTGCTGCGGTCTAGTCGCGTTCTAGGAAAAAAAGATGATATTGCCGCCATGATATTTCCTTAATTCTCTTAGTTGTTGGCTCTGCAGGGTGCATATGGTGCAGTATTTGTAGGCCGTATGTAGTGCGGTCCGTTGTTGTCATGTTCCCGCGCACGGCTGTTTGAATGTAGTCTGTGTCAGGACTTTTCAAAATATTTTTTTGACCTTGGAACTTTTCAACCATGGACTTTTGAAAATATTGAAAGGCGGCCATACATAAAAGGCCAGCAGCAAGGGCCCACCTGACAACAAGTGTTGGCAAGAGAAAGGAAGTGACGCCAAAGGTTCGCCGAGTGTCGGAAAATACTCATCAAAGAAATCGTGAAAAAATAAACTAAAAAATGGAAAATGACAAACATATAACTTTTAATCTAAGGAGGGACCAATAGATAGCCAACGACAACCTCTTGCCATTTGCTATTTTTTTCATGGTTTTTACAAATTTTGCAGCGCGGGCCTTCAAGCCCCGCGACCTCCCCTTCACACTTGCTGCTCTACCACTGCACTATACCATCTCAGGTGTCCTTTTTTTTCCTCAAATATTGTACTAAACAAAGAGAAAATTGCTTATATGAGGCTCGAACAAATTCAAATAAAAAGGTGTTCAACTATAAAGATTCATAACTTTTCGAGATCTACGATCTTTATTTAGGAAGCTTTTTCCATCCGAGGTCGTTTGATAATTTTAAATTTCAAATTTGAGATATTTAGACATAGTTTTACATGATAAGATGAATTCAAATCAAAAAGTGCTCAGCTACAAAGATTTATAAATTTTCAAGATCTACAATTATCCTTTAGGAAGTTTCTCCATATGAGGTCGTTTAAAAAAAATTGAATTTTAAAATTTTAATGCCGAGACATAGCTTTGCATGAGGAGATGAATTCAAATAAAAAGTTGTCACCTATAAAGATTCATAACTTATTAAGATCTATTAATTTTATTTTAGTCATTTCTTCATCCTAACATAGTGGTAGTAACATTGTTCACAAATCTTAATAATTTCTCTTCTAATTTCAAGAAACGATGAGAGGATACTAAAGAGATGTAGGATTTGTAATCAACATTATTAACGCTTAGTCAAATGAAAAAATGATCAAAATAAAATTTATAGATCTTAAGAAAATATGAAACTTTTTAGTTGAAAAGTTTTCATTTGAATCATTTAGGACCTCAAAAATTGCTTTGAAAAACTAATTTGTCGAGTGCTGTTTTTTTTTTTTTTTTTTTTGGCACACGACCAAATGCCTTTTTGCCAAGTGAAAGGAAAAGGCACTCGGCAAAGACGCCCTTTTGGCGTGTGCAAGGAAACAGTATTCGGCAAAATACATATTTGCCGAGTGCACAAAAAAAAATCACTAAGCAATTTTTTTTTTTTTTTGCTGTGTGTTTTTATTTGGCACTCAGCAATTGTCGAGTCTAAGTAAAATAACACTACTATGAGCGGAATTCCGGTAGTCTCTACCAGATTTTTTTTTTGAAATGTTTATGTGTGGCCCTTTTTTTTTTTACGAAGAGGGCCACACATAATTCAAAGCATTTCTCGAATGGTTGATATAAGACCGTGAAAGCAGTGTATAGGCAAAGCTAGCTAACCACTTGCAGGCCGGTTCACCTACAGCAACGCAGACAGCGGCAGCTTCCTGCCCGTGGCGCAGAAGACCAAGTCCAACGCGGTCCAACGCGGCACGCAGGAATAGGGCCCAGAAGCTCTCCAAGCAACAACGACCCAGGCACCGATCCCAGAAGCTCTCCACGCAGGACTATGCTTTGAATATTTTCAAAAGCTTGTAGAAGAAGTTGAGGTTACAATGTTACACAAAGAAATCTCTTGCCCGGCTTTCAATATTTTGAAAAGTCCTGACACAGACTCCATATCAGGCTACAATATTTTGAAAAGTCCTTTTATTTATGGCTGGCTTTCAATATTTTGAAAAGTCCTTTTATGTATGGCCGGCTTTTGCCAACATGTGTTAATTGTACTACAAGCAAACTACATACAAAACAGCACTACATATACGGCCTACTAACACAGCACCGTGCACCCAGAGCCAACCTACAATTCACAGAAACGTAGAGCAAGTTTCAAAACAAAAAGAGAAAGAGAGAGAAACGTAGAGCAAGACCAGGGAGACCAGCAGCAATATCATGGCGGCAGCACCAGCACCAGCACCAGCATGTGTGGTCTCGCCTCCGCGGCCACACAGGATGAAGCTGGGGTCGCAAGGACTGGAGGTCTCGTCGCAGGGCCTGGGTTGCATGGGCATGTCGGCAGCATACGGCGAGCTCAAGCCCGAGGCTGACATGCTGGCGCTCCTCCGGCACGCCATCACGGCAGGGGTCACCTTCCTCGACACCGCCGACGCCTACGGCCCGCACACCAATGAGCTCCTTATTGGCAAGGCGCTACTTCACGGTGGGGATGCTACGCGGGAGCAGGTGCAGGTGGCCACCAAGTTCGGCAGCACGCCTGACCTCAACGCCCTCCGCGGCGGCCGGGCATATGTGCGGGCGGCTTGCGAGGCCAGCCTAGGTCGTCTCGGCATCGACTGCATCGACCTCTACTACCAGCACCGCGTCGACACCGCTGTGCCCATCGAGGTCACGGTGAGTTTACTTCCGTAGTTGCATTGCTCTCATGCCATGAAATTTCAAAATGCAGTGATACTTGCATTCTCTAAGCTTTGAATTTTTGATATGTATATATGCAGATGGGTGCGCTCAAGGAGTTGGTAGAAGAAGGCAAGATCAAATACATCGGGCTGTCGGAAGCGTCGGCGTCCACGATCAGGAGAGCGCACGCAGTTCATCCGATCACTGCCGTCCAGCTGGAGTGGTCACTCTGGACAAGAGATGCTGAAGAAGATATAATCCCAACCTGCAGGTAAATATATATGGTTATATATACACACATTGTTTGTTTTAGTATGTATCTTGGAATGGAAGACGTACTCTTTGTTGGCGATAGATCTGAAACCAAGGTACTATATATAATGCTGCTCTCTTTTCTGTTCTGACTATTTTCAGGGAACTTGGAATTGGAATTGTGGCATACAGTCCGTTAGGCAGAGGGTTCTTCTCCAGCGGAGCCAAACTTGTTGTCACTGAGCTGCCGGACGACGATTACCGCAAGGTACGGCAACCTATCCTATTCTTCCATGATGCATATACATCTCCTAGTGACTATATATATATATACACGTACGACTAGCGTGCTTCATCCTGTACTGTGAAAGTAATGCCATTCGATATATGATCGTCTTTCAGATTCTACCAAGATTTCAGCCAGAGAACATGGAGAAGAATGCGCTGATATTCGAGCGTGTGAGCCAGATGGCTGCAAGGAAAGGCTGCACATCATCGCAGCTCGCGCTGGCTTGGGTTCACCATCAGGAAGCGATGTCTGCCCCATACCTGGAACTACAAAGATCGCCAACCTGGACCAGAACCTGGGAGCGCTGTCAGTGAAGCTCACGCCGGAGGAGATGGCCGAGCTCGAGTCTTACGCTGCCATGGATGACATCCACGGTGAACGCTACGACAGCTTCGGTAGCTTATACACATGGAGAGATTCTGAAACGCCTCCACTATCATCTTGGAAAGGCGGCAACTAGAGATGTGGTGATCTGTATTTCTGTTTTCAGACTAGCTGTATCGATATCTAGCTACTAGGCTGTAATATTGTATATCGAAATAAATGTTTTTTATCAACAATAAATATATTATATATTTATGTATGCTTTTTATATATTTATATTTATATTATAACAATATATGAAACCAGCTATATATATATAGTAGTATTGTAACAGTAGCTGACCAAAACGCAGTTGAAATTTCCAACACTACTACATAATTTCTTTTGCGTGATACTGCCAAATATTAACCATGGCGGGCACATCTTTTGTCCGCCACGGTTAATGCCCCGATTAACGGTGGCGCACAGTTTTTTGTATTTTCCGTGGCGAGCACTTTTTTTCCCACCATGGAAAATTGATTTACCGTGGCGGCGGTTTTTTTTATTTTCCGTGGCGGGCACTTTTTCCCACCACGGTAATTCGATTTACCGTGGCGGGTAACATAAAAACGCCCGCCGCGATTAAAACACCCGCCGCGGTTAATATCTATTAACCGTGCCACGGTTTTTATCTATTAATCGTGGCAGGCACCTTTTAAAGCCCGTCACAGAAAATAATAGCCCATCTCGAGGTCCAAGGAAAAGCCCAGCTCAACTCCCATACCGGGTTCGTATATAAGCGATCCACAACTCCCATTCTAACCCTAATCCATTCCCTCTTCCCATGGAGCCGCCCCCACCTCTCATCTCGTGGAGCCGCCTCCTCCCTCTGTCTTCTCTCCCTCTCCACCCGTGGAGATCTCCATGCCGTGCATGCATCCACCCATTCCTCTCCTCTCTTCTCTCCCACTCCTCGAGTGCATGCAGCTGCCCCTCCTCTCCTCACTCTCCTCTCACCCTGTCCTCTCGTGCATGCGCGGCCGCCCCCTCCCTCCCTCTTCTCTCCCTCCCTTCCCATGGCTCCCCATTTCCTCTACTCACGAGGGAAGCACGGCAAGAAGTGGGCTCCGGCTCCCATTCCTCTCGAGGGCAGCATGGACGGCTCCTCTCTCTCTCTCTCTCTCTCTCTCTCTCTCTCTCTCTCTCTCTTGGCGGCGGGATCGGTGAGGACGTGTGCGGGATCCACGCGAAGAGAGGCGAGGAGGCATGGATCTGATAGCCTCCCTCCTCCACGGCGGCTCCACGACATAGCTCATCCACGACGGCCTTCCTTTGTCGGTCATGAGGTACGTTGGTCGTCTCCCTCTCTCTTCTCACTCATCCTGATCTCTTTGCAAATCCGAAGTCGACGACGGCGGGGCTAGATCTGTTGGATCTCTAGCGGCCCGACGACGCGGCCTTGGAGCGGGCAAAGGCGTGGCTGGATACGGATCTAGGGCTCAAGCACGGGCTCACGGTGTGGGTTTGGGAACGGCCCGCGCAGCGGGCCTGTTGTTTGTTTTTTTTTTTTTTTTGAAACCATTAACCGTGGCGGGCATTTTTAATGTGCCCGCCACGATTATTCGATTAATAGTGGCGGCATCGTAGACCGCCACGGTTAATCACTGCAATTAACCGTGACCTTGCATCGGTCATGGACTCTAATGCCCGCCACGTAAAATCATAATCGCCTGTCATAGAAAAAAAAATTGTGTAGTAGTGTAAGTATTTTTTGGAGCAATCACCGATCAGGTATGCTTGGCGCTTGAGGAATCTTCTTGTGCATCTAGAAAAACCCCTGGCTGAGTTTACGAACTTGACGGCGAGGTTCTGGTTGTGGCGCGAAGACCAGCCCAACGCGGCGGCCATGAGCATGGACCCGTGGAGGCGGCCGGTGTCTCCGGGCGTGTTATCTGCCGCCCACTTGGGGCCGGGTCGGTGCCTCCCGAATCCTCTTCCTCCTTCCTCCGGCTCACTTCCTCCTCGCGGCCCCCGCCCGCCGCCCCGCCCCCACCATCGGCGCCCTAGGGCTCGCCGGAGCTCCGGGCCGAGCCCTAGGGAGCCGACGGCGTCCGCCTTCTTCCCTCTCTCCCTCTCTTCTCGCACCGCCATCGCCGCTTATCGCCGCAGCCTTTGAGCTCCGAGCACCCGCCATGGCCGACCTCAATGCCCCCGCCGCCTACCCATACCCAACCGGATGAGTCTAACCCCGGCCCGCTCGGCGGCTCTGCCGCCGCCTTGCTCACCGCCCGGCCGAACCACCGACCACCGCCACTAGGCCGGCCGGCCGGATTCTATAGCGGGGAAAGGAAGTTGAAACTCTAACACCCACGAACCCTAACCCCCAGGAACCCTAACCGCCGGAGCTCCGCCGTGGTTGCCATGGCCGGGAGGTTAGGGTTAGGGTTTCGTCGTCGTCGGCTCGCGCCTCCGCCTTGGCCTCCGGCTCCCCTTTGCTCCGCCCGTCCACGCCGCCGCGACCGCCTCACCGCGTGCGGGGAGGAGGAAGAGGGAGGGAAAAGGCCGGGCGGGCCGTGGGCCGCCCACCATAGGGGTGGTCGGCGCGGAGAATCGGCGCCGACCGGTCGGCGCCGAAGATTCCTCGGTGTCTCGTGGCCTCGCCAATGCAATTCTTGCACGAGTCAATGCCGCGAGCCAAGAAGCTCTCCGGGCGACAACAACGGATTGAGGCACCGAGACCCGGGATCCGAGAGGTATGGGTGTGGTCGGCTGGTCCATCGTCATATGGAGCATCAACAACTTCTGCAGAAGGAGAGGATTTTTTTTAGATTAATTGAAGCTCAATCCAATCGATGCTGGATTGAGTGGTGGAATCGGGATCAGAAATATTTTGGACGCAGTCAGCACTAAAAACATATCTTCCACAAGATGTGGTCACAAAGAATCCTCTTGCGCCAACACTCGTCAGGTGGGCCCTTTTGCTTTTGATTTTTATGTGAGGTACATGGCGCACCATAACGACCTCGACGTTGACGGCTAGGGCTATATATGCTATATTTTTACACATCCTTGTTACTAAAATATCTTTCCATCCCGGCAAAGTGTGTAGTGCAAACCTAATAGTAGGTGCAAACATGCAAACTTTTTAGAAAAGCGACTTCCGTGATTTGTAAAATTTTAAAACAACACACATCCATAGAGCAGCCATATATATAGTTTGTTGCAAAACTTGAGATTCAAACTCAATATGGAAAAATCATACAAAAATTACAAAGTTGGAGTCCATGTTCTCTAGAAAACAAAATTCCTACGATTTTTTCTTGTTGTGGATATGCACCTAAATTTTATAATTTTTGCGTGATTTTTTCTGGACTAGGTTGAGTATGAATCTCAAGTTTTCCAACAAAGTATAGATATGGGTAAACTATGGAATGCACCCCGTGGAGGTTGGTTGTCAACTATACTGAAGCATATTGTGATAGGCTACAACCGTAGTATATTATCACTATTGTCTAAATCATTTTTTTTCAAATGATCGCACCGCTAGTTCTTAAACTGGGGTCGTCCAACCTAATCTATGGCGGTGGCGGTGGCGCCATAGCGCCATAATAGCCTGTTTCGGGTCTACTGCGGTCTCTCATCCCATATCTTGAGCCTATCATCAAGCGTGTGACACCATAATGCTGGTTTAATTATTTGTTTGATCTAAGCCTTATTGTGCATATGTTACTTTTTATGGATATAGAAGAATGCACATTTTTGTGTGTTTAGTGCCTGTAGTGTAGGGTCACGAGTTAAATAAACATACCAAGCTCGAGAGGTCCTAATTGAGTCTTGGCAAGTTGCCTTTCAATATAATTTGGCTCGTAATCTGAGGGAGCAGCCAGACCGAGCAGGGCAATACAAAGTACAAAAAGGAGCTATCGAGAAGGAGATACGAAACATGTAGAGCATGCTGCATTGCATTCACTACTACAGAATTGTTCATCACTGCCGGGCTCCAACCCCCTTCAACTGCCGAAAAACTGAACCGGCAGAACCATAGCGGTAGTGATGTGGGGTTGAAACACTACCGGGTCAATACACCGGCGGTGATTCGAGGAGAGACTGCCGGTTTCATATCGAACCGGCAGCGCAATGTCACCGAACACTGTCGGGTGATCCATAGACCGGCGGCATTTTTGATCCAAGCAATGCCGGTTCGGAAGTCAGCCGGCAGAGTTGATATTGAGAGCACTGTCGGGCTTTAACGAACCGACAGAACTGAGGGGATAACACTATCGGGTTAGATTGAGCCGACGAGTGTATCGAAGAGCTAACAATGTCGGTTTACTTTGGACCCCTCGGTGAACTTTACGTGAACACTTGTCGGCTGATTTCAACCCGGACGGCGTTATTAGAGTGGACACTATCGGTTGGTTAATGCAGCCGGCGGTGATGTTTCGTCATCGATGACGGTTTGTAATTCAAACCGGCGGTGTTCGGTGTAGTTACACTACGGTTTGTTTCTCATTCTTTGTCGGGCCCATGCCACACGGCGTTTTTGTTTTAAAATTTTTAAATTTTTGAATTTAATCGTGGAAATCAGCTATTTTTTAAACCCGTAAAAGCATCATATATACATTAAAATCGACAAAACATTACATGGTTCAAAGGTTACATACAACTAACTCCACCTAATGTTCTACGAAATTGAGCCTAGGACATCAACTTCCAAATAAGAAAAACAATGACAATAGCCATAATTGAAATCAAGACATCTTTCATAGACCAAGTCGCAATTCTCTAATCTTTATATCTATGGAGAGAGGCTTCTCATCAATCTCGAGGGCTGGTTGATAGTCAAAGTTTTTCACCATAGTAGGCCCGAAAGCTTTAGATTTCGTCTTGTATTTTTGTAACAATTACCGGGGTAGCCATAGACTTGAGCGAGCAATCTTTCCGGGTTCGATAGATCCACGGCACTTGACCAACATGCACTACATACCATGCCATGGTTTGCCTATACATGCAACCAAAATAGGATGTTAATGCTATGTCATTCGAAATGTTGTACAAGTAAGATTTTGAACACCACAAACTCATGAATTTCAACATCTATCTCATTTCAATCACACTTGAGCATTAGTATGTCTTCAATCATCTTTGTAAATGACCACAATGTTTAAATCTAATTTGTTCACCATAGACCAATTAAAAAACATTTGCTACTATATAAGTATCCTGAAGCTGTTTGAAAGCAAAATCTAAATAGAAAAGGGAAATAGTAGGTTGGAGTTATCAACACGGGCATTTCAACGAACAACTCAAAGGCGGTGACCGACGCACTCACCGAGCTTAAATGCGGTCCACGCGCTGTTGATGGTAGTTATTGACCACTTTTATATATGTTTTAAACCATCAACTAAGGATCAATGCTAGATAAATATTATTATTACTAATGAATTCCACAAGTTTTGGTGCATACACTTGTTTTTGCGGGAAGAATCCGAAAACCCCGAAAAAGAGCGAAAAAGAGAGGAAATTGAGAAACGGAAGAAAAGGACCAAATCCGGGGCATTGGTATAAATTTCGGGGTTCAAATGACGAAAGAAAGCAGCTCGAAGAAGCCGGAGGCCAGATCCCACAAAGTGGGGCCGGGCGGCACGAGGGTGGTGCCGCGCGGCACCCCCTGGTGGAACCACGTGTCCAGCTTCTGGAACCTTCCTACAACCAACCTATGGAGTTGATCTAGTCCGTCCAATTAAGTCGGTTTGATATAAGGGCTGAAATTCATCCTATGGGGCTATATAAGCAGGGGCAGGGCTCGCCCCTAAAACCCTAATTCATTAGCTAATTCATTAGCTATCTCATCTCATTGATTAGAGAGGGATCCCAATGTGAGGAACTCTCTCTCTTCAATGTAGATCTAGGGTTAGACTTTCCAATGTAATAGATTAGATCTAGTTGAGAGTTAGGGAGAGCGGAGCTGCGCTCCGGTTCTGGAGAGTCTTCAGAGTTATGGTATGTCTTTGTATCTTTTCTCTACAAGACTTATGCTTTAATATATTTATCTTCTCTATTTACTTTTATGCCTTTCATACATTTATGGTTAGTGTAGTATTTATGCTTTAGCATAGGATCTCCGCTCGCATCGAGTGCTCTAGTTATGCTAGGTAATTAGAGTAGTAATTAATAGTATGGACATGGTGTCTAGACTAGAGGTTACCTGAGGTTGCACCCAATCCCACGGATAGTTTGTGGTAGCCCCAGGTGGTGACAGCCCTGATGGCCAACGTATTCCACCACGTTCGGGTTGGTGTTTGTAGGACTTTAGTCAGAGCTTCCTAGCCCCCTTCTCACCTCCTTCTGTGGCTAGTGTTCTGATGTCCCGAAGTGTTATTGTGTGATTGCTATATCTATCCATACTTCAGTTACCTTAGAACCAAAGTATTAGAGAAGTAATTAGGAACCTTTGCCTCTCCCGTTGTCCTCTTGATTAGCTAAGCTATTCATTTACCATAGTATTCTTTTAGTTATTATTTGTAGATTACTTTTATGCTGTAGTATTCATAGTATTATTCTATTATCATTTACCACTTACCCCATTTTAGTCTAGTTGGTTTGCTAAGTTAGTAGATACATGATTGTGAGTTATTAGAATTCTTTACCATTAGCTTCCCTGTGGATACGATACCCTAGAATACTCCCCTAGGGAAAAGCTACATTGATGTTCTGTGCGCTTACAGAATCTTCTTATTCTTATAGCTCTTAACAAACGTCAACACGCTCCTGTCTTGTCTCGGCGGTGCGAGACGCAGGCGTCCTAGAAGGAAGCAGAGGGCGCGGACGGGGCGTTGCTCCGGCGGAATCAAGGAGTTCGAGGTCGCGGCAGGTATGGCATCGGGCCTAGACGGGGACGGCGTGAGGCTGCAGACGGCGGTGCGGTGTAGCGGCGGTCCCCCCGTCGACGTGGAGGAAGAACAAGCGGGCGGCGAGGCGAGCATGGGGCGAATTAGGTCTCATTCTCATAGGAAAAATCTCGAAGAACTAAATGACTAATTAGTTCTCACCGTGGAAGGCGCGGGGGACGCCGGCGCGGTGTTGGGGACGTCGGAGAGGAAGAGAATGGCGGGGCGCGGCGGGGGGGGCGACGGGGACGGCTGCGGCGTGTGTGGTGGTGGTGTTCCGCCGGTCGGCGATCTTTGGTGTGGAGCGAATGGGGCGCGGGGTTGAAATGACTGGGAAAATTTCAGCTCGCCCGCGCCCAATAATATATATCGTCGGGCCGGAACGAATGGCGCGGGGGTTCAAATGACTTGTGAAATTTTACCTCGCGCGCCCATATCTATAGTTAATCAGCGCCGGTTGAGCGGTGGCACCGGCGATGTTACATTAAAGGTTCACTTTGCCGGGTCTAAACGTCGGTGACCCGACAATGATCGGTTTCTTGTTGCCACCTACCACCGCTCACGGTGATAAGATCACACTTGTTGCCACCTACCACCGCTCAATCCCACCTACCACCGCCTATATTAACATCCCCGTGAGAGAGCCATGTATGGCGAACCGTGCGCCGGCCGACCTGTTACATTATTTGCCCATTTTCCTATCCACATATATGGCCTCTATTTGGGAGAAAGCCCTCCACATAAACATTTTATTATGGGTAGAGCAAGTGTATACACGGGTACTAGAAGGGTGTTTTTGAAGATTAAGCTACAACGTTGCTTACGAAGCTGGGTGTGATGCTCGTGCAAGCCATTGTTGCACGGACCTCCGGAAGACGGAGCGGGAGCCAAGTAGCATGCATTCTTGTGCTTCCTCATTTGGGGAGATGAGCCCGTCTCTCTGTCGGACCTTTGCTTGGACACGGAGAGACATTGGTTCTTCACGAGAGGTCTCCTATCCGCCTTAATTCGTGTAAGCATAACGGGTAGCATTGTAACCACCTCGGGCATAGGTGCTAGAAGGGTGTTTTTGACGTGGTTATTTCTTAATGTGTTTGTACACTTTGCTTATTATACCGTGTTGAACTATCAATTAAATGTAATGCTTTTGTGAAGCATGTATAATCGATTCAACACAGTAATTACTCGATGTCATCGCGTAGAAATTTTGGCACCACTACGGCTCTGTTAGTGGGTAACCCCGGTTTGAGGCCGAGAAATCTCAAACATCGTGGTTCCTTCACACATGGCATGTGCACGTCTAAGAAAAAAATTTGAGGCCGAGGCGACACCGGAGCGAAGATGACCCAAACAAAGCTTATGGATGTAATTGTCTAGTCATGCTTCCGATGAAAGGGGTCATGTACCTTTGTGAAGCATGTATACTCCCACAATGTAGAAATGTGTTGAATTTTTTCTACAACCATGTACACCCAAATTATACCCCCCACACAAGATCTTAGGTTTTTTCGATCGATATTATTATTATTAGATTTTCCTAGGTGATAAACGCGATAGAAGGAGGTTAATTACAGCTTGCAAACTTATGAATTTTGCAGCAACCTACACACTAAATTGCCTCCTAGGGCACACGAGACCATGTGGAAAATTTTGGCACAACTCTGGCTCTGTTAGTGGGTAACCCCAGTTCAACCTGTAATTACTCGGGGTCGTCGCGTAGAAATTCAATTTAATTGAAAAAAATACCAAACCTTATCTGAAAAATCTCAAACATCGTGGTTCCTTCACACATGGCATGTGCACATCTAAGGAAAAGTTTGAGGCCGAGAGCGACACCGGAATGAAGATGACCCGGCAAAGCTTATGGATGTAATTGTCTAGTCATACTTCCGATGAAAGGGGTCATGTACCGTTGTGAAGCATGTATACTCCCACAATGTAGAAATGTCTTGAATTTTTTTCTACTACCATGTACACCCAAATTACGCCCCACACAAGATCTTAGGTTTTTTGATCGATATTTTTATTATTAGATTTTCCTAGGTGATAAACGCGATAGAAGGAGGTTAATTACAGCTTGCAAACTTATGAATTTTGCAGCAACCTACACACTGAATTGCCTCCTAGGGCACACGAGACCATGTGGAAAATTTTGGCACCACTGGCTCTGTTAGTGGGTAACCCGAGTTCAACCTGTAATTACTCGGGGTCGTCGCATAGAAATTTAATTTAATTGAAAAAATACCAAACCTTATCGAAAAATCTCAAACATCGTGGTTCCTTCACACATGGCATGTGCACGTCTAAGAAAAAGTTTGAGGCCGAGGCGACACGTAAGCGAAGATGACCCAAAGCAAAGCTTATGGATGTAATTGTCTAGTCATGCTTCCGATGAAAGGGGTCATGTACCTTTATGAAGCATGTATACTCCCACAATGTAGAAATGTCTTGATTTTTTACAACCATGTACACCCAAATTATGCCCCCACACAAGATCTTAGGTTTTTTCGATCGATATTTTTGTTATTAGATTTTTCTAGGTGATAAACGCGATAGAAGGAGGTTAATTACAGCTTGCAAACTTATGAATTTTGCGAGCAACCTACACACCGAATTGCCTCCTAGGGCACACGAGACCATGTAAAAAATTTTGGCACCACTGGCTCTATTAGTGGGTAACCCCGGTTCAATTTGTAATTACTCGGGGTCGTCGCGTAGAAATTCAATTTAATTAAAAAAATACCAAACCTTATTCGAAAAATCTCAAACATCGTGGTTCCTTCACACATGGCATGTGCACGTCTAAGAAAAAAGTTTGAGGCCGAAAAATCTCTAACCGTGGTTCCTAAATCCTAGGTGATAAACGTGATAGAAGGCTCATCACTATCGGTTTCTTATTTTCAAACCGGTAGTGTAGTCTCTTTTCTTTGCCGGTGCTCTATTAAAACCCGGCGGTGATATATTTCAAGCCCGACAATGTAATCTCTTTCCTTTGCCAGTGGGATTAGTGCGGGACCTTTCTTTTTCACCGAGTTGTGTGTTTCAATGATGTTTACCAACTTTTCGGTTAGTACATAGAGCATTTATATATGGGTCCTTTATATATTTATGTTCGTCCATGAAAAATAAGAAGTGCGTCAAAAAAATAAGAAGCTGCGCCCGTATGATATATAAATGCAAACATCCGAGTGGAAAAGAACACGATACTTTTATTATATATAGAGAGAGGAGCAAAACGAAACATAACTACAATATCCGATTACATATATGATAACAAAGACCTTGAAAAAAATTACATATATGATAACAAAGACCTTTCCACGAATAGATCAATGTTATCATCAAAAGTGTACAAACACATTTAAAATAAAAAATGCCAAAGGTTATGTGATTCTTGCCGATGAAATGCCGATGGGATTTTGAAGGCCCATCGGTACCCGTTGAGGTCCCATCGGTGCTTTGTGAGGTTTCTTGTGCTCGATCCTACAAGGAGGGCATGACTCGGATTTACATTTAATCCACGGCAAAGGCGGGAGGAGACATGCCAAGCAAATTTTCTTTGCTCGCCAAAAGCTGTGGTTTGGTCCAAAGAGAGCATGCATAGGCATCGCGGAGAAGATCATGTTAATCTATGAAAATCTCCTTTTGATCACGAAAGGAGATTTTCATGGATTGAAGGAGATTTTCATAGATGGCTATGATCTTCTCGGAGGATGCCATGTCTCTCATAGACATGTAAATCCAGCTATCCACTCCCTCAAGCACACGAGAACCGGATGGCTTCGTGAATCTCACGGCGGTTCTAACCTTCGGTCTTTGCTCGATCTTGATAAGACTCTTGTAGCACCCCTTGTGTGTGAACCATTTTGGTAGCCTAAGATGCATAAGAACGATATCTTTAAGTGGAGGGCTTTCTCCCATAGAGAGGCCATAAATATGTATGTGGAGAGTAGCAAAGAAGATCGAGGAAGAAGAAAGGCGAGTATCAAGAAAGAGGACCAAGAGAGGCGATTTGCAAAACCAAGGACCGCACTAGCCGTTTTTATAGGCCGGATGCCGTGGTAGTGTTCGTGGCCATGGTAATGGCCCGATCCTTTGCCGGTTTCCATGCACCGGCGGTGATATGAGCGATCACGCCGGATAATTGGCCGGCATAAACCAAGCACCGTGGCGGTGGTGCGAGAACGTGGCGGCGGTGCTCCCCGCACGCAATGGCGCGCGATGGTCGGGCCGTCATGGCGCATCTTGTTCGCCCGTTGACAATGCAAAAACACCGCCAGTTCTCGGTTTTAACCCGGCGGTGATACTCCATAATAACTGCGGCGTAGTGACCACCGGCGATGATATATGTGATCACTACCGGTTACGAAAGTGCACCCGGCGGTGTTATTGCGACATTGATATAACCCGTCGGCCCAGCGGCGGGAGCACAGCCTTTTCTCATCGGAAGCGAGACACTGCCGGTTTATTGAAATGGAACCGGTAGTGAATACTAGAGCAACACGATTCTCAAGGCTGTAGCGTGACGTATCTGAGCCATGACCTATTGCTGAACACTACACGGCGAGCCTATACGTACCTACGTTGGGTGGTGCATTTTATATCTGCTAAAATGAAAATTTATAAAGCGGTGTGTAGTGCGTGGCGGTGACGGGGTTAGTTGAACTCTAAATGCATTAACGCCGAGATAAAATTAATGATTTCAATAAATCAATTTTTTACTCATAACTATTTGTTTCACCGTTTTGTTAATCCTTTGTCGGTTCATGTGTGGGCGGCGGTGATCAATGAAGTGGAGGCGGTTGTCGTCGCCATGGAAACGCTGCCCGAGGAATTGAAAGCGCAATCGTCGCAGGAAATGCGGTGCCGGCGAGTGATCGTCGCGAATTCCAACCGGCGATCGATGGGGAATTACGAAGCGGTTGCGTTGCGTTGCGGCGTTCGTGGGAAAGTGGAGCGGCCGGCTAACTCACTACTTAATTAAGCACACACTCGATCATGGCGTTCATCCTTTCCTCTAATCCAGCCACATTCTCTTTGCAATCATCGGCACCATGGTCGCCGGGGCTCGGGGATCCAACAAGCGCACCGGGGAGGAGATGGAGAAGGCGGAGGGCAAGGGCATGGATCCGGTGGTGGAGGCGCCGGCGGCCGACCCCGGTCCGACTCGATGGCGACCGACTCCTACGTCCCGCCTCTCCTAAGCGGGACCGCATGGAGGTTCCGGCCTCCCGGCTAGAGGAGGCGGCCAATTCGATCGGCTAGCTGATCGGGCGCCACCTTCACGAGATAATCGGGAGGGATTTCACCCTCGATCGTCTCGACTGCCTTCAAGAAGCTTTGAAGGAGCTGGTGGACGGCCATGGTCTTCTTCAAAGGTGGAGCCACCTACGGAAGAAAAGATCAACCACTACGCCCCCAAAGTGGGACGAGTTGGCCGGGATCGTCCTCAAGGCCTTGGCCAAGAAGGACGACGCGCCCGGGGAGGAGGAGGAGGAGGAGGAGGAGGGCGAGGACTAGGCGGCGGCCTTCCTCTTTTTTTTTTTTTCATTTTAATATATTCTTTTTTTTTGTTTTTATATATTATATATATTATTCTTTGTGTGTTGCTCCCTACATCCCCGAGAATGCGTTTTCGTTTCAGTTCAAAGAGCGATTAAAATTAAATAGCGCTTAAATTTGATTTGAATCTAAACTTGTTCAATGTAAAATTTGTCAAAAACAAACAATTAAGCGTCGGTTGTGCCTTGGAAAATACGGTCGCCGTTGAGTGCCGAGGAGGCGGCCATTGGGCTTGGCGGTCGCCGTTAACGTTTTCCGAGGAACCGTCTTTTGGAAACGCCACATTTATACCCCGCCCCCCCCCTTCCGTTGTCCAACACTAACTTCTCTTTCGTGCCCCTCTCACGGGAAAGCGGACTCGCCGCCGGCGATCGTCGACATGGCCGCCAACCGGGAGGAGATGAAGTTCGCTATGGAGCGCCTCGCGCCGCCCTCACCAAGCTGAACGGCGGCCTGGGCGACGATGTTGGCCTACCAAAGGTGAATCTGCCCCTCGAGGAGAGGGCCAACTTCTACGCCCTCCAGATCGACTCTTCGGCCGATACCCTCGCCGAGGGGATACCAGCCAAACCGGAGAGGAGATGGAGAAGGAGGCCAGGAAGGCGCGTCGCCCGGGGAAGCCGGCCGGCGGGCGGCCAAGAAGGCCAAGAAGGCGGCCTAGGTTCTCTTCTTTTTATGTTAATTTATCTCGTTGTCCGATTTGTGTGGATGTGTAAGATACAATGATCGTGTGGTTAATTTGCTAAGGAATCAGTTGTTGGTTAATCGATGCATGTCAATCTCTTTATCTCGTCGTTAATTTATGTTCTACTGTTTCCTTGTATCGGTTTAATATGATGCGTGTTAATCTTCAATTTTCTATCATTTGTGTTTTACTGTTCCCTCGTCTTAGAAATCGCGGCTGAGTCCTCTTTATACGTACATAACCCCCCTGTCTCCGGTCCGCTCTCCAACACTCCGCTCTCCAAACACACTCCCCTCTCTACCCCCTTTACACAGTAAGCCGGGTCGCTGACGCCGCCGACGATCGACATGGCTGCCAACCGGGCGGAGAAGGTCACCCTGCAGCGCCTCAGCGCTGCCCTCAACAAGCTCAACAGCCTGGCCGACCAAGTTGGCCTGCCAACGGTGAATCACCCCTTTGAGGAGAAGTCCATCATCGCCCTCGGTCGAGCACTTGGCGATACCCCGCCGAGGGGATACCGCCAAAGCGGAGGAGATGGAGTCGGCCACCAGGAAGTCGGCCGCCGGGGAAGAAGGCCGAAGCGGGCGGCCAAGAAGGCCAAGAAGGCGGCTTAATTAGGCCAGCCGCTTTCTTTTTATGTTAATTTATTATATCAGTTGTTTGTATGACGTTTAATTTGGTTTGTGTCGTTTGTTAATGGATCGATCGTTTGTTAATCGATGCGTGTTAATCTCTGTTTACATTGTCGTTTGTTTTACTGTTCCTTGTCATCGTATTTTGCTTCCCCTCCCAAATCGCTATCGGTTCTAATTCAACCCGGTTGTGTCAATCTTCAAATCGCTATCGGTTCTAATTTAAACCCCGCGAGTGATGCGGTCCATCAAGACCACTGCCGGGAACGATTCAACCGGTGGTGATCTAAATCTTCACTGCCGGAATTGGTCGAGTCCGTGGAGTTTCTGATTTTGCCGCGCTGAAGCGGTTCATCACTGCAGGGCGCGGTTCATCGCTGCCGGTGGACTAAATTTCGGCAGTGATACCGGCGGTAGTGATGAACGATTCTGTAGTAGGATTGCTTTATTCATTCAATCAACAAGAGTAGAGTACAGACAAATAAAACTTAAGGAAAGCAACAACATACACGTAGCAGTAGTAGGTATAGAAATACAAAGTAAGTAAAAACGGTGGTGAATAGTCCTAGAAATACAAAGTAGAGTAGAGCTGAATAACAAGATAGAGTAAATAAATGGACGACACTCTGGCGTGTTGGGAACGTAGCCATGCGCATCGCTGCAACACAGATTACTATATGGGTCTGCAAAAGTAGGCCTTGATTAGTTGTATAGATCGACTCCAGCACAATTGCCGCTGCAACATTGACTATTATCGCTGCAAGCTAGGTTTAGCTCAGTGCACTGCAGTAGTTTTCTTGCCCCCAGCAGGCTGTTGGTGGACGATGCCGTCGTCGAAGACTCCGCAGCTGCTGCCATCAGCAGCAGGAGCACGGCAATCATCACTACTGCCGCTCTCTTGCTGCTGCTGGTCGCCATGATCGATCTCGATCTCTTTGATGGCTTGCTCTCTGTGTGTGTGTATAGGCTAGGAGGACTTGCTTCGATATCTTGCTGCTTGGCTTTGATGGCTTGCTTATATAGGCACGCAGGGCACTCCTGTAGCAGGTGGGAGCTGCTTTGATGGAACTCATCGCCTGTTTAACTACGTTAATCGGTTGTCAACGAGAGGAATCTTTCGGCAAAAATAGTTGTATGATGACAAAAATAAATATTAGGATATGAACCACGCATAGCAGCAGCAGGTGGGTCATCTCCTTTCATTTACGTGCAAGCATGTACTACTTACTAATGTGGTCACACGATCGTTGAGACGATCCACGGGATATGCATTGCTAATATTGACAGACTACCAATCGGCCGAGCTCTCTTTAGTTTTAGCAGGCTCCCTGAATAAATTAAATGCTAGAATTTTCTTAAAGTCAAACATTTTTAAGTAAGGCCAAACCGTTCCAAAAATATATAGATAGCTATGACAGCCAAGATTTACATATGACGACACCGAATCAATCAAAATCATTACTACATTATAGACAGCACACCATAGAATAATTTTTCTGTGTTTATTTTCTGTCGTAAATGCATCTAGCACTAAAAAACTGGTGCAGACGGAACTCCCATGTGCTTAACTACATTATTTATTTTGAACTCAAGTATATAATTACAAGTTCCATTGTCAACTGTACAGCAGGCATATCAGGGCCCGATTGGTAGGGCTTCTCTAGCGGCTTCAGAGCTGTTTGGAGCTGTCTTTTTTTTTTTTTTTTTTTGCCAACCGGGCTAAAATAAAACGGCTCTACAAATGAAACACCTAAAAATGTGCTCTCATATAGCTTTGAGGTTAGGAGGAGCCAACATAGTAGATTCTTCTAGCTTCACCTCATCCTACATGGCGTTGTGTGAGCATATTTTAAGAGACTTTGCAGCTGTTTTGCCAAAAGGTTTACTAAAACGGCTCTAGCTCCACCGATAGAGCTGTTCACTGGTGAAGTGGAGCCGTACCAAACAGGGCTCAATTATACAATGTGACAAGCACTACATCTATACGTTACATTGACTATACACTAGTCATAAAAAACATATCTTTTACACATTGACAAAAAATAATATTTAGATATCACTAAGAAAAAGACCCCTTAGAGATGGAAGTCGCATTGTGCTTAACTACCTTATACAGGTTGGTTGTCAACTACACTGAAGCATATTATATATTCACACATTGTTAGAGGATACAATCATAGTATGTTATCACTACTGTCGAAATGATTTTGATCTACTGCTCTGGTTCCTAAAAACATGTTACTATGTCAACGATTGTAAAGAGAAGTGATTTTTAGGAGTGGTTCTCTTAAGACAGTGCGAACACATGGTTGATTTAGATCAAATGTGTTTAGTTGTGTGATTGAGTGATTGTCAACAGTCAACATTTTACTTCTATTTTTCGTTTATTCTTTATGCTTCGGCTATGTTCACCGGCAAACGTGGAGTGTGTCGAAGACGTATCTCTTGGTTCGTGTATCGTGTTATACAGGTGTGGAGCTCGGAGATGGTAGGCGACGGCGCAGGTGAAGGGGCCAAGGAGGACATGCCGGGCCGACGGACCGCGGAGGTGAAGGGACGAGCGTGAGGCTTGGACCAAGGGACGGATCGCCGGGTGGCTAGCCATGGTGGGCCGACATCTTGGACATCGATGAATGCAAGAGGGCGTGGCAGAACCGTGTTGATCGGATCAAGATGGCGAGCGTGCAAGCAGAGCGGGGAGCTCGGATGACTTAGCGACTTCGGGGCGGTCAAGGCTGCGATGACACGTGTCGAGGAGGTTTGGTGGTTTGCCCTCAAAACCATCGGCACAGGTTTCGTGGTTTGGGCCTCAAAACCACAGGTGGGTTTGGTGGTTTGGGCCTCAAAACCATCGGTGGCAGGTTTCGCGGGTTTGGGCCTCAAAACCCGGGCGGAGTTTCCGGTGGATAGAAGGACGGAATGTGGCGGCATCGAGGAGTTCGCGTCGGGTCGAAGGTACCGGTGAGAAGGCGCGGTGGCCGTCGGATCCGAAGATATCCAAGTCCGACCATAATGCCTGCGGCTAAGTGGTTTTGGCAATTGTATCCATAGGGGTAGAGTAGTAATAGCGCAGTCACTAGGACTTGGGCTATAAATATCAAGGCAGTCCCTTACCACAAACTCGCCTCTCTAGTTTGCAATTTCCATTAGGGTTTCCTTCCCAGTAGTTCCCTTGCTTTGAGAGAGGTTAGACATTTTGTGATCCTTTGTACATAGGAAGCACACCTCTTAGTGTGTGCATGCCCTCTGGGCTTTTCGGATCGATGGATTGTGTCTGTGTTGTGATTTGAGTTCTTGTGCTATGATTTTCATCACTTTTCTCCCCTCCCCGTTCGTGCTCCAAATCCGTCGTTTGTGGGTCGTTTGGTTCGATTCTTTTTGCTGTGATTCGTTCTACATCGTGAACCTAAGAGATTCACCGAAGGATTTCGGTTGAATCCTCACGAGTTGGTAGATCGAAGCATTTTTGCGTTTGTGCTTGTGTTCTTCAAGTTTTGGGCTAGATCTGAAATTCCTCTTGATTCGCTTTGTAAGGTTCGGATTTTTCTTGGGGGATTCGGTCACCTACATGCCTAGATCATCTGGCTCAAATCTTGTGACATGAGATGGAGTTTTGATCGAGTTTGGATCGATTTGGTGTTCTTGGTGAACTTTCTGCACACACCTCGATAATACCGGACATGTCCGATATGCATACCGGACATGTCTGATATTTTCAACATTCGAGTTTTGAGCTCAAATTTTGTGGAGATGTTCCCCATGGTATCTAGAAGCTTAGGCTAAAATTTGATGAATTTTAGACATCATTTGAGTGGGGTTTTCACTTTTTTCTCCCATAGTATGTTGTGCTGCTGAAGTACCGGACAAGTTCAATATCCATACCGGACAAGTCTGGTATAAGCCTGGGTGTTTCTCAAATACCGGACAACTCCGATATTCATACCGAACAAGTCCGGTATAAGTCTGGGTTTCGAGTCTTGCTGCTGTTTTCTCTCGTTTGTTCGTGCGATCGCTTTGTGGTGTCTCCAGTTGATCCGCTATGACTCTAGGGCAATCCCTAGGTCATCCACCATGCATTCAAGGTCGTGATCATACTGTGAGTTGGTTGTTTTGCCTCGAGGGGTTGTGAGAGCTATATGGTCGATAATTCGAAAGAATTTTTCGAGGCTCCCATCCCCCCTCGGTCGCCTTTTCGGTCCTTCGGACACAGAACCACCCTTAGAAATATATTTTCAGGGTTAGTTTTGTTAAGTCCATTGTCACACGAAAAACGATTTTCAGTGGATGACAGCCAAGATTTATGGTCCCATCATTCCCTTTCCGAAGCCAGGCTGACCTGTTCTCTCTCTCAAGATTAGTAGTTGCTTCTTCCGGCTTGGCTTTGGTATGCACAAGCAGCTGACTTGGCTCCATTTCTTATCTCATAGTCAATGCATATACGACCGTATGTACTAGCACTCCATATAGTTTTATAAATGTCAACTTAGTGCCATTACCATGGACTTTGCAATCATGTTGATGACGCTTAGAAACGCCAACAAGCAGACATACTATATTCACATATAGTAACAGGTTATATCTATATTATATTGTCAGACTATAGAAATGAGTTTTGCACATGGTCAAATAAGATCTTACTGCTGATTCTCAAAACTCGTTACTATGCCAACAATTGTAAAGAGAAGTTCGTTTTCAAGACCGGTTCTCTTAAGACACAACCCCCTTCAATAATCTGTTTTTAGGGTTAATTTTGTTGCGTCCACCACCTCTCTGAAACAATTTACAGTGGATGAGAGCTAAGATTTATGACACCAAATCAAAAGCATTCGGGTTATTCGGTTGATGGTTTCCGTGGCTCATAAGGCAACCGATGCATTTTTGTTTTGAGAAAAAGAAATCATTATACCATTGCTGTTAAGCATAAGTTTAAGCGAACAAAACCAATTATATTTGGACACACCATATAGAATATATTTTCCATACTATATACATTTTGTTTCATAAAAATATTGTTGTTTTTTTTATACATTCGGATGGTCACAGCCCAACTCTCTCTGTCTCATTGTGCTAGGCTGTTGCTTGCACATACGAAACTATCACCAATCACTAATAAAAAAAGACTCACTAATAAAAAAGACCCGTGGAGATGAAAGTCGCGCTGTGCTTGAGTTGGATCTAGGCAGTTGTCAACTTACGAAAGCATACTGTATTCACACATTGAGCAACTCCAACAGTTCCTATTTGTGGTTTGGCAATTGCCCTTATTAGCCAACTACCAAATAAAAATATCAAGTTAAAAAAATCATCTCCAACAGTTTGGCATAATTCACTTGTCAAACTCAGATCTAACTTACATCAGGAACCCGAGAGAGAAATAAAATTTTGTTTATGTCCTTCCACCTCTTGAAAAATTACATCAGAAACCCCGAGACAAAAACAAAATTATGTTTATGCCCTTCCACCTCTTCTAATACGCACGATCGCCGCGAATGCCAAACATCGAGCGCTGCGCTTATGAAGGCTGGATTTGCCAAACACCCCCTCCAAATGTCAAACTGTTGGAGAATCAATTTTAAGCTTTTTGGCAAAATATGAGAATGCAAAACCCAAATGGAAAACTGTTGGAGCTGCTCGGCAAATAAATTTTATTCACAACGATCTTAATTAACTGGTTCTTAAAAACACATTACTATGTCATCGATTGTAAAGAGAAGTGATTTTCAGGAGTGGTTCCGTGACTTTCGTCAAGACACACAACCGCTCTTAAAAAATCTACTTTCAGGGTCAGTTCTGCAAAGACTAAAATGTTTTGGGCCCTATTTATAGAGAAAGACCATTGTCAAGTCAAAGCCCAACTGACCAAGGCCCAATAAGTCAATACGTGAAAGAAACTCTATCCATCCACAATTCCATGTCCACCGTAACCCCCTTACCGTCACGAGTCTCCTGTCCCTGAATCCAAGCGCACGGTAGCCAGCTATAAAGTGATGCCGTTGTAAAACTTTTGTTTAGCCCGTCCTAATTTTTTTCTGGCTTAGTGTGACAGAGTGTTAGGAACCGTATGCGGAGCAGTACAAACATGGCACATGGTCATTTGCCACCAACACAGCCATGGCTGGAGCTTCAGACTAGGTGCGCTCCTGATAAGAGCAACTCCAACCCAGCCCTTATTTGAGCCCCTACCCTAAATTCTAAGGGCTTTGACAAAAATCAACTCAATGAGACTCCTAAATGAGCCCTTATTTTCCATGCCCACCCAAATTTTAGTTTCAAGCCCCAGGATTAGAAAGCCCCTACTCCTCTCGTTCTTGGGTCCCATTTGCTGGAACTGTTGCAGCGGCGGCTGTCGGGCGACCTGGGTGCTCGCGGACACGGCGTGGCGTGCCCGTGGCGGAGGGACCGTGCCCGGGCGCGGGATGATGGCGGCGGCGATTGCAGCGGCCGTCGGGAAGGAAGGGGACAGGTGAGGGAGCGGCGGGGAAGGGGACGCTTAGCGGCGACGGCGGTGGCGGGGCGGGAGCTTCGCATAGCGAGCGGCCGGATCTCGCGCGCCTTCCTCCTCCTCGCCGCAAGTTCCCGCGCTGGGCGCGGCCAGCCCTCGGCGGCATCGGTTCGGGCGCTGTCGCGGCGGCCCGCGCGGCACGGGCGCGGCCCGCCGCAGCGGGCGGGCAGCGCATGCCGGCGCGGGCGCGGCGGCCAGGTCGCGAAGCTCGGTAGCGCTGGCGCGGCGGGCGGCTAGCCCGGCGGCGCGGACCGGGCGTGCGGCGGCGGCTGCTGGCTCGCAGCGGGCGCTGCGGCCCGACGGCGCGGACTCGGCGCTGGCGCGGCGCCCTGGCACCCCCCAATGCCGCACAGCGCAGCCGGTGGCCGCGCTTTGACTGACGGTCGCGTCCGGTCGATGCGGGGCGCCCGGCCGTGGAGAGCGCGCCGTAGCGTTGGGTCGGCACGCGCCCGCGACGCCGACTCCATCTTTGGCGCGGGCGGCGACGACGCCCGCCGCAATGTCGTTGCGCCGGCGGTGGATGGACGCCGGCGCCCCTTTGAGGATGTCGCGGCGGCGTCCCGGCGGGCGCGACAAGCGAGGTCGGGGGATGTTGAGGTCGCGCCCCGCCAAAATGATGGAAACTCCGGCCGTTGAGCACCCCACCGCAGCGGTACTCCCCCGAGGCCCGGCGCGGGAGCTGGTGGTAGGCTGCCAGACCCACTTGGACTTGCCGCCGCCACAGCCGATTGCTCGCGCTCTACGGACGCGACAGGCCCGAGGTCCAAATAAGATGTCGTTGTCGCCGGCCGCTCGCCGGAGGGGCCCCACGGCCGAGCAGGGAGTCCTCACCGGGCCGCGGCGCGCCTGGCGAGTGCGGGGCGAATGCGTCTCTGAAGCGCGTGGTCGCCGCGGTACCGTGTAGTTGAGGTCCACTAGCGGCCCGGCGGCGCCGTGGGCGGTAGCGTGGCAAGACACTATGGTGGTGTCGTCCGCCTTGCCAGCGGCGAAGGTGGATGGGGCCGCTGACCCGCCCCGCCCGGGCCCTTGGCCACGAGCGGCAGCCGGCAAAGAAGACGGGCAGCCGGGAGGAGGGGGAAGAGGTAGGCGGCGGCATGGAGGTGGGCGTGGGGTGGAGCCGGCACCGGCGGTGGAGACGGGGGGCGGCGGAGCTGAATCTGTCTCAAGGGGAAAGAGTAGCCGACAAGCGGGTCCCATGAAAATAGGGTCTTGCACTATTGAGTTGGACTCAATTTTGAGCTCCTAATTTATGCATGTCAGCTTGTAAATGAAATTTTAGGGTCCAAATTTAGGAGGCAGGACTGGAGTTGCTCTAAGAACCGAGGCAGTTGAGATCGAGAAAGTGGGATATGGC
This sequence comes from Hyparrhenia diplandra, assembly GCA_015847255.1. NCBI lineage: Eukaryota > Viridiplantae > Streptophyta > Magnoliopsida > Poales > Poaceae > Hyparrhenia > Hyparrhenia diplandra. The sequence goes on from JADLZK010010800.1 coordinate 235,652, forward strand.
ATACGGGGCCCACATGATGGATCAGCTCTGACATAGCAACTGTTGGATAGGAAAATAGAATGTCTCACGTACTGCTATCTCTTGGATGATGTGGCAATTTATGAGATAGCAAGTTAGCTCAGCTTTTTTGTTAGGCACTACCTCTATTCCAAATTATAAGCCACTTTGACCTGCAATAAAATAAATCTCTTCGACTTGTTGTGCTCTAATCTTGTGTTGCCGCGCCTCTGGCGAACTTGTGGAGGGGTGTAGAAGACTGGGACGCAGCGCCCGGGGGTGCGTGGTCTCCAGAACGTGGGAGGGGCTGCTTGGTTGGGCCAGATGAGATGTTCTCAAGATTTTGTTTCCAAAAAGTTGGACCACGCTCGGAGGTCCGGCTACAGTCCAGGCCCATATCATGAATCAAAGGACGAACTGAGTAAATGGGACTCATCGAAAAGTCAACGCTTTAATTTCTTCCCTCATCACCATTCACTGTTTAACAATGCAAAGAAAATGAATGAGTAAATCAGCTGTATTTAAAAAAATATCATTCCGGACAAAAAAAGGGAAAAAAGAAAAATTACAGAGCCGGCAAGCAGTTATACAGATTTGTAGTTTTAAAGAGGTCATATGCTCATGGAGCATGTCTTGTTTAGACTTAAGCACACTGATGTTTTTCGTGCACATCATTCATGTCTCATGCTGTGATTCCTCATTCTCCAAGGGCAAAGGCAACAGCATCAAAGCTGTCGGAGAGGCCGGTTCCAGTCTTGAAGGTGACCTTCTCTGGCGATGCCTCTGGGACATAGACCTCGACGACGCTAAGCCAGAGCATCAGTTCCTTGGTCTTGACACCCGTGATCTTCTTCAGCTTGCCTTTCTCCGCGAACGCAGTCACCTCGGAGGCATACGACACCGTCTGCTTGATCTTCTTGAAGGTGTGCTCCACCTTCTTCTTTCCCTGCAACAGCCAAAAGAACCCTGTGTCGCGGTTGTACCCGAACTCTTGCATGTCCTCCATCGGAAGGAGGCCCTTGGGAAGGCCGAGCTCCTCCAGCAGCTCCACAGACTTCTTCCTGCATGAGGCGTCTCCAGTGACAACTGCTGCACCAGCGCGGTGGCTTTCGATAGCCTGGGTCGCCATGGTTTACAAATGGAGTTGTGAGTAGCGCGGCGATGAAACAGAGTGTGCTTGTGAAATGTAGCTGGTTGCTTTTGAGAGTGATGAAGTGTTTGGGACTTTGGGTAATGGGAGATGGAACAACTGAACATATATATAGGCAGGCAGCTTGTGCAGAGAAGCAGCGCAACTGGACGTGCAGTCTTGTTTGACTTTGCTGGCAAAGGGCGTTGAATTTGACAAGGACCATTGTGGCGTGCTTAATTTCTAGTCCGGCGTGCTGAACTGAAAAATTGACCATTTCTCTTCACGTCCAGATGCAGTTAATTTATAAGGAAATGAGTCAATGCTTCTCTAAATATTAACTTTGGCTGCTGCCAATGCAGACATTTGTTCGTGAAGAGTGGATGACTTTTTGGGCTACCATTATGATCCTATTGGTGGACACTTTGATGAGGATTTTGGAAATTAATGTCTAACAAATAGATCGGTAGGGGGCTATATTTGATAATGGTCAGAAAAGTGTTGATCAGTGGAAAGAAAGTTCAGAGAAGAATTGGGCCTGGTTTGTACCAAAGCCAAAACCGAGCAGATATACCCTTTTAAGTTTATGGAGAGACTAGTATCGTACCCGTGCGTTGCTACGGGATAATTAAATTTTGTAAAGAAACATATGGATCGCACGGTAAGATAATAATAATATGAAATTAAATATAGACATTAAAGTGACACTTAATCCAATAAAACAAAGCTTGTTAAATAAGCAGTCATGGGGAGCATAGCGTAGCAGGCTATGATGTTTTATTTATATGGTCAAAAAAGAAATCTCCGATATCACCTAAGACAATGTATATCGGTTCAGAAACCTCTGCTATCGGCGGGATTCTCGATCTATTATAGCACAATCGATTGGGCTTCCAATATTTTCATTGCTACCAAGATGTTTAGACCACTTTCGCTTATTTAACTCTGACGATAGCAAGATCGCTGCAGGCTTCAGTATAAACCTTTCATATCACTGAGAAATATTAATTGTGTCACAAATAGCCAAGCACATTACAATATCTTCTCGATCGATTATGGCACAATCGCTTGGGCTTCCAATATTTTCATCGCTATCAAGATGTGAAAAGACCCTTTTCGCTTATTTAACTTTGACGATAGCAAGATCGCTGCAGGCTTCAGTATAAATCCTTTCATATCACTGAGAAATATTAGTTGTGATTATATACTGCATTGGAATGAACGTTGCCGGTTATTAGTAACCAGTCAATTCTATATAAAAATCATTTAGATACTAAATAATTACAAAAAAATGGGATAAATAGGTGTACCATTCAGGTCTGGCATCGATGATTTTTGCCCTTCCAGCAACCAGAACCAGCCACAAAACAGTGAGGCTGGTCTCCCAGAGTAGGAATAAAAGTTCCCTGAACAAGTTGCAAAATGTTGAAAAAACAGTTTGTTAGCAAGATTCAGAGAACAGGAAATTAACCGTGGAAGAAAAAAATATTTTCAATGTACAAGACTGGCTGCTGCTAGTTCATCAAATAAACAAAAACGGAGTAAAAATATCACAAGCTGCACATTTCATTTGTGATCATTAAATTCAAGGAGAACCCCGTTCGATATATAGGTATTGGAAAGAAAAGGGCAAACCAGATCTGTTCAAGGCATTTGTCAATACCTAAAGTGGGCTTAGGTGTCAATGGCACTTTAAATTGTGTAAAACATCTAATTAGATCAAACAAAGCATATAGGGGAGCAATAAATTTTCCTATCTTAGTGGTGATTGTGAAGCTTTCCAATCTGAACAAGAGAAGGTCATGATGAACTGGAAGCGGACACCATTGCTCTTTGGGATTGTAGAATGACTGCCTCAGCGTAGGCACTACTGACAGAGGAGAACACTTGGGAGGCCAGAAGCGACGAGTGTTGTGTTTCTTCCTCCCAGGTTCCACGGGATTTACCAGAAAGCTGTTGAAAATCATAGGTGGAGCAATGAGAAATCATTAAAAACAGCAAAGAAAATGTACTCATATTTTTTTCTGAACTATTTGAAGCCTGTTAATTTGTTCTTATATTCATGGTTGACAGATAATTCTGTGACTTCTGAAGCCATTAATCTCTACAAGATTCACCATGTAATTTTGCGGGGAAGAGAAGTCGAGATGGGTGAAGCTAGCTAGGAGCCCAGGAGGCGGAACTCACCATAGCTGGGCCACGTTATCATCTTCCGCTGTCGTCACTGCCATGGCGGGGCGTCCTCGGATCCGGCTGGCGATGCATCCTCTGCGGGAGCGGCGAGATCCCCGTGATCACCGACGATGGATTTATTTGGATCACAGCTACTCCAATCAACCGAGGTTCAGTTGACCAACAACGAAAATTTTTAGTGCTTCTAATTAGCCATAAGATCTGAAATGCATGATTAAATAACACTCTGGGGCTTAGGGGCTAGAAGATAAGAACTTACTGCTTCTATGAACTGCTTTTTAATTCAGACATAAACATGCTTAAAAATGGGCACAGCACCACACCCAACCACCACCTTGGTGTTCTTTGATGTGCCAAATGTGATGCTGGCGAGCACTCATGCAGCTTCAACCTGCAGCAACAATTTATGTGGTGAAACCTGTACAAGCTCCCAAATTAAGTTCAATGAAAATCAAGCTCCGATCAATACCTGCCAGCTCTACAGTTGTGAATTGAACTTGGAGATATTGGACTACTGCATTTCACTGTGAAAATAGCGAAGCAAGGGCACCAAACAAATGAGTAAGACCAATCCATCCACAGACACAACCAAACCCTAAGAAGCGGGCCATCAACTGAAATCTCTTTTCCATGTTTGCTGACGTCCTCTTTGCAACATCTCACTCTCCCCTTTTCCATGTTTGCTGACGTCCTCTTTCAACTAAATCGAGATAGAGCAGTCTTCAGTAAAAGTTCAACACATAATTTTCAGGCAGGCTGTGCAGAGTTGGACAGGAAGATTTATAGTCCTAAATAGTTCGCAGAAAATTATGCCAGCCATGGTGAGGACAAGGATAGTGAAGAAGAGGAACTTGCCGAGGCTAACCCTGAACACCGCATCGGTCTCGCGGTAACGAGATTTGTGGAAGTGGTAAATCCCTGCGGGAACAGAGAGAAATCTCCATGAATGTTTGGAACGATTGAATCGAAGAATAAAACTGAGCAAAAGGAGGGGGGATTCGGGTCAGGGACACGCACATGGGATTGATGGAGGCGTGGGACGTCGTGGGGCGCCCAGGTGGAGCAGAGCGAAGAGGCTGCAGTAGGCGATCCGATGCGAGTGCAGCAGCGGCCAATGCTGGGAGCGTGGGGTTGCAGCGCCTCCGCCTCACCCCGGTTGGCCTGCGAACCCCGGCCACAGCCCCCCACCACGCCTCGATCGAGGCGGTGGCGCTTCCGTAGGCGTCGAGGCGGTGGTCTCCGGCGGCGTCCTCCATGCATCCCACGCGGCGGTGCTGCGTCATCGGCGGCGTGCGCGTGCACGTAGACCGAGCGGCGGCGCGCGAGCGCGAGCGAGGGCGGAGACGGAGGGAAGGGGCGGATGCGCAGCGGGGTCGAGGGACCGCAGAAGACGAGTCGCAAGATCACAGGAGCATTGTTGAGGATGACAAAGGCCAAACCGTGAATCGCTCTGTGTCTCTGTTCAAAGCAAACTCCGCACAGGGTCCAAATTTCTCTGGTAGAAGTATGCACAGTTATAGATGTTGAGGTACTGGTCTTTTTCATGATTTATTGGTCTTAAACCTCCAGCTGTATAATTGTTTGTTTGGCCGTCAGGTGGAAACAGAATATCCCCTCAATTTCCAGCAGTGTCCTGCCGATTGTTGGTCCTGGCAGAGTCGGTAACAGCACCCTTGTCACTCATACCTGCAACTCTGCAAGCAGTATATGGTTAAAGAGGCCATTTGTTATATTCAACTCCAAGACTTGATGGATTCCCTAAAAAATATGGATTTTTAGAACATACTGAAAGAGAATTCTGTGCCTCCATTCGAGAAATTCTTTAGAGGAGAACACCCACTGCACATGATAAATTTTGGAACTAATCTGACTACCAAAAGTAATGATGCCAAACAAATCCAACAATATTGACCGATCTATTTCTTTTTTTCTTTTTCTTTTTTTTTGACTGAATCAATAGGGAAACCGCTACCTATTTATTTTGCTTTTCAATTAAATGAACGAATGTAAAGCACAAAGTACAAATACAAGGCCTTTTTTTTTTTTTTTTGCGAAACAAATACAAGGCTTCTAGGCCCAAACAGAAAAAAGGGTGGAGACTAAGAATAGCTATCTCTACATCTACACAACATAAAAGAGAGAGTAATTAAGATCGTTTTTCGTGCGGTAAAATTTTCGGGCTCCGCTTGTCGCCGCCCGTCGCGATCCTTCCCTCGCCGCTCCGCTCCCCCTCCCCTTGCGATCAGTCTTTAGGAAATAAAATCCACCGATGGCTCCCCTCCCCTCCTCTCGCTTTCCTTCTAAAGCACCAGTACAAAATAGGAAACAAATAAAATCCTCACGCTGGGCGGTTAATCCTTTATTAACCGTGGCGATTATTTTTATAATGTCCGCCCACGGTTAATCGATTAACCGCGGACGTTTTTGTAATTAGCCCGCCACGCAAAAATAAAGCCCAGCCCATCAGCCCAAAAAAAGCCGATTCGATGCCCACAAAATATATATATTGGAGCTAGGGTTCCAAACACTCTCACCTCTCTCTCTCTCAGCAGCCCACCTCTCTCTCTCCTCTCACTTGCGTCTCCTCTCCCTCCCTCCTCCCGTATCCACTCCACCCCTCTCCCTCCTCTCGGCCCCAACGGCGTCGGCCCCCCCTCTCCCATGCAGCCGGGCGGCGGCGCACGCTGAAGCCCGGGAGGGCGGGCGGGGCGAGGGTGCGGCCCTACTCGGCCTCGGCGCCCTACTCGGGCGGTGGCTCGGCGGGCCCGAGGCGCTGGGCGGCGGCGCGGCGCCTTCGCTGGCGCGCGGCTCCGGCGCCCACGAGCACCGCGAGTCGCGTCCTCGAGCGCGGCGGTGGCGGATGCGGGCGTCCTCGGCGGCATCTCGAGCAGCGGGCGGTGGCGGATACGGCGTCACCAGGGCGGCGGGCGGATCGGGGCCCTCGAAGCGGGGGCGGTGGCGGTCCGCGCGGGCGGGCGGCGGATCCGGCGCCCCTACCTCGGATCCATCGCCCTCAAGCACGGTGGCGGCGACGGCAGGTCCGGCGTCCGGGCGGCGAGTTCGACCCGTGGCGAAACCCTAACGGGCCCGCGCCCAGATCTGGGCCCGTTAGGGGTTCAGATCGGTTTTTTTTTTATTTTTTTAATTTATTTACCATGGCGGGCATTGTAAGAAGTCCGCCACGGTTATCTCTATTTTCCGTGGCGGGCATTGTTAAAAGTCCGCCCACGGTTAATCGATTTTGGCGTGGCGGACATTTGCCGCCCACGGTTAATCGCTCGACAACCGTGACCCTAGCTGCGTGGCGGTTTTAATGTCCGCCACGGAAAATCAAAAAAGTCCGCCCGCGGAAAATCATTTCTGTAGTAGTGTGTGTAATTTTGCTTATTTTTCTTCGTTACCTTCTTTGTATCATGAACTTTGTTGTAAGACCTGTTACTTATGATTAATAAAAGCACAGTAGGGGATCAAACCCCTCCTGTTTTCCTTCAAAAAGGAAAACTTTTTGGGCCACCATTATCATCCTATTGATGGCCACTTTGATGAGGATTTTGGAAATTAATGTCCAATGGTAAGAAAAATGTTGATCAGTGGAAACGGAAGTTCAGAGAAGAATTCGGCCTTGTTTGTACCAAAGCCAATCCGAGCAGATATATCCTTTTAAGTTTATGGAGATAAGATAGCTATTCTTAGTCAACACCCCTTTTTTTTTTTACTTCGTACTTTACATTCGTTCATTAAGGGATGTCACACTCCTATTCTTTTTCTTTCTTCTTTTTTTCATTCTCTTTTTTATCTTTTACCTTTTTTATTTTTTGTCTTTTATACTCTGTTATCTATTTTCACCGTATCTGTTATCTATTTTACAACATCTGTTAAGTCTCGGTTAAAGTAATGGGAAGTAAAAAAAAAAATAAAGTTGTGATGTCACTGATCACGGACAGCCCATGGAGAGGCCCATGAGCTGCGCGCGTGCGCGCCAGGGCTGCTGCCCTGCGGCCGGCCGCCGCCGTCGTCATCATCCAAATCCCGTCAAATAATATTAGGAAATAAATATTTAGAAAATAAATAGGTTGTTTTGTCAAGAGGTATTCCGATCTATAAGGAAACCTCCTAGACTATAAAGGAGCTGTAATCAGTTGAATCAATCAGAAAATAAAGGGGTAACACCCAACAGCTTCTGCCCTCAGGCTCCTCCTCTCTAGCGGCGTGCGCCGCCACCCACGCCGCGACGCCGCCGCTGCTGCCCCACGCGCACACGCCGCCGCCGCTCGGGCTCAGCGCCGCCGCCGCCTCGCCTTCCTCGCCGCCGTTCGTGTCACCGATCGTCGGAATCTTTCCGATCTGTGACATGTGAACATCCAGCCAACTCACGCACACAACCCCAACACACGCACCCAGCCCAGCTCACGCACACATGATTGAAATGGTATTAATCCATGCAAACATGCAACAGCAGCCAGACGGTCATTTTCCTGCACAGGTGAATTTGATTAAGGAACTAAGGCCTATGTAAAGCCCAACAGCATCATATCATACGAACCCTAGAGTCCAAAATTCTCCGAAATCCCAATCGTACCTGTAGAGCCACCGCCGCCTCCCTTGCTCGACGAGACGACGACGCCTGCTCCGCATCTGCTCCTCCCTCGCTCGACGACGCCCGGCTCCGCGATACTGCTCCTCCACCACCCAACACGGCCGCATCATCTCCCTCACCCTCTCGCCCGCCGCGCTTGCGGGCGGAGATCCATGGCCGGGCGTGCGCGAACCGGGCACTGCTTCTCCCCTGCTCCTGCCGCAGCCACGCCACCAAAGACGCGGGGGACGCGACCAAAGGCCCGGATGCAGCCTCGCAGGAACCCGTGAAAAGGATTTGGGCTAATCTAGGTGCGGATTTTTTTCATTTTATAGGGAAGAGATCGAACTTTTCAAATGCGGATGTGTCATTTGGTTTTGTTCGGTTTCTCTCGTGCTGCAATTGAATCGTTGGTGCTTCATATTACAGCAACGGCCTTTGAATCGTTAGAGCAACTCCAACGGTTTAGCATTTAGAGTTGGCATTCTCAAGTTTTTTGAAAAAAGCTCCAAAAACTCCCTCCAAGAGTTTGGCATTTGGAGTTGGCAAATTAGTGAACGTTGGCAAATCAGGCCCAATGGTGGGCAAAAAATGCGCGCTCTATTGGCATTCGGGCGCATACGTGCGTATTAGAAGAGGTGGAAGGGCATAAACATAATTTTGTTTCTGCCCCGGGGTTCCTAATGTAAGTTTTCAAGAGGTGGAAGGACATAAACATAATTTTATTTCTCTCTCAGGGTCACCGATGTAAGTTAGATCTAAGTTTGGCAAGTGAATTATGCTAAATTGTTGGAGATGAACTCTTTTTTGCTTTGGCATTTGGATTTGGGAGTTGGAAAACAAGGGCAATTGCCAAACAACAAATGGAGAACTGATGGAGTTGCTCGGTGCTTTGTTTTAACATGAAGAGTGTCAGTTTCTGGAATTAATTGGAAGGGAATGAGAGATGCTTCCGGCGTGAGGTGTTAGTGAGCTGTGGGACCTGCTGATGGCGTGGCTTCATAGGACCATAGTGTCCTGTGAATTCTAATGTTTCATCTACTTTAAAAATAATGAATAGGACTTTGGTTCCACCTACTATAGATAATCTGTTTGTATGCAATTTTGACTTTCCAATGCTTTCTATTTTGTAATACCTTCTTCCAACATTAATAAGTATTTTGATTATGAAATTTTTTATGCGTTTGTAGTTCCGACCCTCCTTTTAGACAATAGTAATGAATGGATTTGTCTATTCTTCCAATCAATGTTCTCAACTTGCTGCCCGCGCTTAGCGCAGGCTTACCTGCTAGTTGTATATATTCTTTCGCCAAGGTAAAAGTAAGGAATTGCCATGCAAATCAAATGAATGAGCAGAAACAAATATAAACTGTAGAATTGCCATTCAAATATATTCTTTCGCCAAGGTAAAATCAAATTGTAGCTGCTCGTTCTTCAGGGTGATGGAGAATTGTGTGTGTGATACAGAGAAGCAGTGCTAGATGACGCGCCGTTTTTGTTTGACTTTGTTGGCAAAGGGCGTTGAATTTCACAAGGACCATGGTAGTACTAGTTGTTCCATTTAATTCCATCGCCTGCAGGTATTTACTGAACTTTGTATCAAAAATTGAATTCTAAAACACTCAAAGGGTACAAACTCTGACGATACATCATCCATGTTTGTTTGCAAAACGAAAAACAATACATATGCTGCGATTACACAGTCACCATATTTCAATAATTTAATTGGGTCGTTGCTTAATTGTTACTGTCCGAGTGCAAAGGCAGTTACATCAAAGCTATCAGAGAGGCCGGTGCCGGTCTTGAAGGTGACCTTCTCCGGTGAGGCCTCTGGGAGGTAGACCTCGACCACGCTAAGCCACAACATGAGCTCTTTGGTCTTCACGCCGGTGATCTTCTTCAGCTTTCCCTTCTCGGCAATGGCTGTCACCTCGGTGGCGTAGGACACGGTTTGCTTGATCTTCTTGAAGGTGTGCTCCACCTTCTTCTTCCCTTGCACCAGCCACATGAACCCCGTGTCACGGTTGTACCCAAACTCCTGGATGTTCTCCATAGGCAGGGAGGCCCTTGGGGAGGCTGAGCTCCTCCAGCAGCTCCACAGACTTCTTCCTGCAGATGGCGTCTCCGGTGACGACCTCTGCGCCGGAGCGGTGGCTCTCAATCTGTGATGCCATTGGAGCTTTGCTAGCAATGTGATTGTAATCTTTTTTTTGACACCTCTCATCTGGATACAGCTGTAGAATCTGTTCGTACAGAGACACACGCCTACACAACACACACGCACACCACACACACGCCACCTACATACAACCAGACCTACAACTATACACAGATATCATGACGCATCCTTGGAGAGATCACTAGAGTCGAGGCTCGGCGACGGGCGTCGTCGCAGTCCCTTTGTGGTTCCATACGTTGAGAGGCGCATCTGAGATATTATTAGGGGCGTACCCCTGGTGAGACGGGAGTGCGAATCCTGGGATTCGAACTCTCGACGGCTGCATGCCCACTGGCTGTGCTAGCCACCCGAGCGCTGCTCGGTTCTCAATGTGATTGTAATCTGGTAATGAATGTGTTGCGTGTGCAGATGACTCGAGATTCTTGTTGTGATGAAACTTTAGGAATTGGAGGCAAAGCTTATATAGACGTCTGATGGTTTTTTTCTAAAGGTAGCCATATATGACCTGTGACTGTGTTAGTAGCATGCATACTCTGACTTAGAAAATCGCTGACCAAGTCAAGGAGATGCAGCAGAACTGGATGTGATGTTTCATCTAGCGCCTAGTGCACAAGGATACACAAGTCAGCATACCATGACCCAGTCAACAGTCTATAGGTAGTTGGGAAGCCAGAGATGACCAATCGATGCCTTGGATCCTCTGAAATCAAATGAAAAAACTTTTGGACTTCTTTATGCTATATTGTATTGTATCAAAATCCTGTATTGTATTGTATCAAAAGCAAGTGCTGCTGTCATATACGAGACGTACAAATAAATATGCATTTCCAACAAAGATTAAGCACAAAAGACGGTGACTTATTGGTAAAATTAGATTAATTTATCATGGAAAGGGCTTCATTAACAAATAACCAACCTTACCTTTTTTGCGAAAGGATGGTATTAAACTTGAAGCACGGTACATCCCCAAATTACAAAGAAGACCTTCATAAAAAAGAAAATTACAACATAGTCCAACGGGGGCTTCTCTGTCATCTTCTTCGATCGACACCGACGTTTGCCGGCGCCCGGAAGCTTGGAGGACACCGCCTTGCCGACAAGGAGCTCCAACTCATGGAAACGCTGCATCACCAACGCCACGGAACACAAACCCCGGGCGCATCTAGCATCGGCCAGGGCACATCAGCAGCAACCTCGCCAGAGAAGACGTAAGAGCACCAAGCAAACCTCCCTCCGCCGGATCCTTCCAGATCCGGGCGCCACCAAGACCGATGGTTCGGAAAGAACACCCCAAGGGGATGTCCAGATCATCCCTCCTTTCGCAAAGAGAGAGACCACAAAGCTCATAGGGGAGCACGACGGCTCCATCCCCTTCACAGGAAAACGGAGCAAGAAACCTGCGGTTGCCCACCAGAGTAGCAACCCAGGAGGCGAAGCGTTGCGGGGAAGAGGGAAAACCAGATCCCCAACACAACAAAAGAGAGGAAGACGCACTGCGGACGGATCCGCCGGAGCAGATCCGGCAAACACCGGCACCTCCCGAACTTTATTTGCCGACGAAGTGGCCCCGCCAACCACCGCTTCCGGCGAACCAACCTACACCGACGATCGTCGGCAAGTGAAAAAACCTAGCTCCGCCCGGCACCCACACCGGGCGAGCAAGACCTAGACCTAGGAAGACATCTACCTAGACTATATACATCCGCGCAGTGAATCCCGTCCAACCCCTCTCCGGCCCCGGCCGGCCATCCGGAGAGGAAGAGGACCGGTGGATTCCCCGCCCGCTTGGCGTCCGCATAAGGCTTCGCCAAATAACCATCCTTACGACAACATAAAAGAAAAGGCTAACCATATATGAGGACATGTAACATGGGACAAAATTCGATCATTAATTTGATGCATAATAGTACATGAAGAAATTTTTTTTTTAAAAAAGGCAATTAGGGTTTTGAGTGTGTGTATCTAAGAGGAGAGAGCCCCCCCTCTCATGGCACCCTCTATATTTATAAGCAAGGTAGATTTACATGCGACCCCTCGGTGGGAAATTTGGATTTACAAGTCACCCCACTAACTCCACTTGGGCCTCTTCTAGTGGGCTTGGCCCATAGGAGAATGCCAAGTCCCAACATAGCCCCTCATCTACTAGGTTATGGACGGAACTACATGACTAGTAGATGCTCACACTAGAAGAGGCACAACGAGAACTCGGACCTTGGTTGCGAGGACTGCCCTTCGCAACCACACGTGCATGCCTCGCTAAAAACTCCATCCCAAAAACGCAGTGGCAAAAAAGGCATGGAGAAAAAGAGCACATGCACAACACTTTATCTACACATGTTCTAAGTCCCGAGGCTTCTAGCTCTAAGTGTCTTTGTCTTCGGATGTCTCCATCGTCGACCTTCACCTCCTCCTACTTGACACGTAGGTCTTGGTCTCTAGACCTTCTCGATCTGTGGGTCTTCATCTCCATCTTCTTAGGGCATGGAGGTCTTTGTATTTGACTCTACTTTGCGTGGAGATTTTTTTTTGTCTTGGGCCTTCTCCATGCATAGGTCTTCTCCAACTCTTCTTGGTGTGGAGGTCTTCGTCTCCGGACCTTCTTTGCACGGAGGTCTTCTCCAACTCTTCTTGAGGCGAAAGGTCTTCTCCAACTCTTCTTGAGGTGGAGGTCTTCGTCTCCGGGCCTTCTTCGCGCAGAGGTCTTCTCCCACTCTTCTCGTGGAGGTCTTCTCCAACTCTTCTTGAGGCGGAGGTCTTCTCTAACTCTTCTTGAGGCGGAGGTCTTCGTCTCCGGACCTTCTTCGCGTTGAGGTCTTCTCCAACTCTTCTCGCGGAGGTCTTCTCCAACTCTTCTTGAGGTGGAGGTCTTAGATCTCAGGGCCTTCTTTGCGCGGAGGTCTTCTCCAACTCTTCTTGAGGCGCGAGGACTTCATCTTCGGGCCTTCTTCGCGTGGAAGTCTTCTCCAACTCTTCTCGCGGAGGTCTTCTCTAACTCTTCTTGAGGCGGAGGACTTTGTCTCGGGCCTTCTTCACGCGGAGGTCTTCTCAACTCTTTTTCGCGGAGGACTTCTCTAACTTTTCTTGAGGCGGAGGTCTTCTCAACTCTTCTTGGGGCGGAGGAGCCGTGGCGAAAGGTCTTTGTGGGTCCTCCAAAATGGGGTCTCAAGCGTCGGGCAAAAAAACTTCATGCTCAGGGTGATAGATCCTCCGGTGTTCTCCCCTATCCCCTCTTGGCTAGCGCTTGTGACCGAATCCTTATCCGATGCTTGGTGTAGTCGACGAAGTCGAAGTAGTGGATGTAGATGTTTGGATGGGAGTTGTCGATGAGCCCCTCTGCTCAAAGCGGTTGTCGAAGGTGTCGATGAAGGCCCTCGTGCCGTTGTGTAGGGCGATGTAGGTGTCATTTGAAGCCCCTCGTGTCGTTGGGTAGGCGACGAAGGTGTCGATGAAGACCCTTGTGCCGTTGTGCATGCAACGAAGGTGTCGATGAAGCCCCTTGTGCCGTTGTGCAGGCGACGAAGGTGTTCATGACGCCTCTCATACTTGGCGAAGGCCCTCCTAAAAAAAAATGGTGTTTTGGAGGAGGCGATGTTGTTGGAGTTATCATAGATGGTGGCGAAGCCCCTCTTGCCGAAGAGCTTGGCGAAGGCGATGTCGAGGTAGGCACCTATACCACGGACTAAAGGCCGGAGAAGTCGCATGAAAATGCGCCTGAGTTAACCTCCTGCATTTTCTAGGGACTTAAGTTTGGCGTGATAGCTTCGTCGAATATCGACTTGCTAGCAAGTCTTGCGACACCCAGAAAGACATATTGGCTTTCCTACTTGCTGCAAAAAGATGATTAGTCATTTATATAAGATATGTGAGGTTAGCGCGAAGGTCACATAGCTTCGCAACCTGGTGCCGACAGTTCCATTTTCTAAGCGCAATCACTAGAAACAGGTTTAGAACCCATCTGAAATGACGACACTAGAAATGCGCCGTTGACATTCCTAAGTGCAACCACCATGTCGGTGATCACACTAGGGACATCAACGGTGATAGACCTTGCCATAGTAGATATTCATCCACAAGTTTTACGGATCTATCATTGTTGCATTTCACCCGGAGATATTCGTGGTATCGTTATTTATATTTTCTCAAGGGAAGGCATGGTGTAAGACTCTAGCGAGGGGCATGAACAAGACAACATGACTGTATAATTGACCAATACTCAAGTATAGGGGTAAGTCATGATAGTTCATAAGATAGTGTGACACACACTTGGGCCAACCTCAAGGATAAAAGGGAAAATAAAGAATAAAGAATATTCCTAATTGGAGTAGGCATTCCTAATATTCTTTGTGCAAAGAACAAGTTAATTATCACACAAACATAAGTGACTAGGGTCAAAGTCGAGAGTGAGATGGACGGGGAGACCTCCGCTGGTAATACCGAAAGGGAAGGCATTTACGAACTCCTACACAACATATGAACGTGGGGGGATTACAAAGGATGGATAGGGCTGTCACGACCCTGCCGCCTACCCCCTCAACCGGGGCATGCCCTCATATCCAAAGGTCCCCGCTCACCCGGGCACCATGCCCGCATGTTAAGGAACATCCCATATCCCCCGCGGACTCCCACCCTATGGATGGACGAGCTAGCATATGGACAGACCCGAAAGCCACAACGGATTGCCACCTCAAGACAACCCTAACTCTACTCAAATATGTCGCATGAATGGTTAAGCATAAAGTTCTATACGAAGAAACCACAACATACAAACTATAGTCTAGTTCATACGCCATGATCGTGTCGAGAGAACAACATGTCAAGAATATAACACAAAAACTATATGCTAGTTCATATGTCAAAACTATAACATGAAAAGTGTACTCTATTAATTCAATAGCACAACTATATGAGAACAAGACTTGAGAAGAAACCATATATGTATTCATACCGAATGTACCTTTCTCCCAAGTACAAGCTCTCCAATGAAGCTTTGCCTAACTCCAAATACTAAAGACTAAAAGAACTAAAGAGAGGGTAGAGAGGAGGAGGAGTAGAGAGAGAGAGAGGAGGAGGCTCCAAATGGTGTGTGTTGAGAGAGGAGGTGAGGGGGGCTATTTATACAAGTGGGAGAGGGGCCTAAGTGCCAAAGTCGCCCAAACCGACCATCTCCTCGGGCGTCCAGGTGCGGTGCACCTGCCACGACGATGCGCACCACCCTCCATGACATTTAATGAACCACCTCGCAAAAGATGGGCCGAGACCGCCTCAATCCTCGTCTTGTAGTGCCAGTAAAGGCTTGATCGCCCAGCCGCTGGCTTCGGTGGGCCGTGCTTCGGCTGGTGGGCTGTCTTTGGTTGGGCCGAAAAGTCATGTGGCGTCGGTGATTGGTCCAGATATGCATCGTGGTGGGCCTTCCTTCCTTGGGTTGAGTTGTGTTCTAAAAATACGCTTTCCCGTAAAGGCCTTTTGGTGCATTTTTCACTTGATTGTGTATATATATCCCGCAAAATAATTATTTCTCCAATACAAGTGAAAATATATCAATAGTAAATGTATATGAGTATGAAAAGGTATAGTTTCACCCCCTGAATGGTAGAATGTTGCCGGTAAAAATATGTCGTTAGTGGTCGTCAACAAACTCCCCCAAAGCTTACCCTTTGCTCGCCCTCGAGCAAAAGTTAGGACTTGGTTGTTGATCGGGAGTTGCTTCTATGCCGATTATGTTTTAAATGTGCCATGTGTATAACAAAAATTTTCTGCTAGAATTTGAATAAAATGGCATGTTTATTCACCCCTTATTACCTTCAGGTCGTTGTGGGGCTTTTGAGCCATCTCGAATCTTTGGTGTTTGCAAGATAGAACGGATCTACGGACTCGCTTATCTTTCATCCCTTGAGCAACTATCAATCCAGAGGTTTTGAAATATTTGTGCAAATAAAGTAGTTCCTCGAATGATCTCTCAATCGCTCAATATGTAAGTGGTTTTGTTCCTCACCAAAGGCTTAGATTGCCCTTCTTTTGCCTACCAACTATATAAGGCTTTTGTGGAGTTTTGGGTAGGTAAAAAGATGGCATACTTGTATCATGTCATGTTGCCTTAGTCAAAAAAACGGACCACATGGAGAGACTAGTCATAGGCCTAGATCAACATGTGCAAAGTGTATGAAATTTTTGTGCTTTTTTCTACTCCAGGTATCATGACTCTCTTTGGTGGAACTACGAAGGAGGTATGGCTACCTTTATTTGTTTTTTTTTCTTTTTTCTTTTCTTTTTTTTTTTTTTGGGGGAGTATCTTGACTTCCTCGTCTTTATTGGGGCATTTGTCCATCTTTTCTTTTTTTTTCTCTTCTCTTTATTTAGCATAGCCCATACTTCTCCTCCTTGTAACAAAAATTTTTGGTGAGAAGTCATGATACAAAATGAATGGAGTTTATTTGGTGGATGGAAGGGTGCATGTTGTGCGCAACTCGGTGTGAGAGTCGGCGATTTATTTGTGGGTGTACGTGAATCTTGATCTTAGGCATATGAAAAGAATCTCTACATAGGTCACAAACAATTTGACATAGGCTCACCATGAAAACAAGTAGCATATGACTAAGGTTTTTTCATGAATGATCATATCATCATGTCATATGGCTCGGTGGGAAATGCATATCATTGAGGAACTTTTGAATTTTGATTTTGAAAATAAAACTCTGGATGTCAAGTCTTTCTTAGAATGATGTCATAGCATAGTCCATGTCACCATATCGTAACTCGCAACAACCTAGACCGAATAAGCTTATGCAACCCACATGATTCACGCTTTTCAAGGTGAAATGTAACTTAGCCACTAAACTCAAACTTTAGAGAAATTTAGGTTATAAACTAGGCAATGAGATGAAACATAAGATAGAGCAACTATTCATCATTTCAACAAGGGATTAACTAAAAACATTTTCATAGCTCATATATATAGGAATGAAATTTCTTTTAACATGTCTCATCATTTTATAAGATAGAGGATATGATAAAAATGTGAGATACAAGTTACCTTTCTCTGAGTCCTCCCCCAAGCTAGCTCCTTACTTACCTTTCATGGTTCTGCTAGCTTGTGCACGCAATGATCTGAGTTGTGATTGGTGGCGTGGTTGAAGGCTCCCCCCAAGCTTGTCTTTTGATGTCATCAAAATAACAGGACAAAATACTTGGGGTTGAAAGGTTTATCTCCTCTCTTTCTTTCTTTCTTTCTCTCTCTCTCCCCTTCTTCTTTTTTTTTTTTTTTTTTTTTTTTTGTTCTCTCTTTTTTTTCTTATTATTATTATTAGCATCATGGAGTTATTATTGGGAGATTATTATTGAAATAAAAGATAACTACCGATTTACCTTCGGCAAGGGCTCACCTTTTAAAGTCTGCTGAGTAGGACTCTTCTCCTTTCACTTCTTGCTTGATGGGTGTACAGCCGTATTCGGAGAAGTGGATGTGGGTGCCAACCTTTCTACCTGCCATGCCTGCTTAACACTTTCTTATGGTTTTATTTTCTTGGGCTGTTTGTTTTTAGCATTCTTATGCTTGTTAAACCCATTGAATGGGCATCTCATTGTTTGTCCGTGCATATGAAAGCTAACATGCCCTGATCCCACATGCAAGACTGCATTTGTAGTGTTAAGAAATGGTCTCCCAAGGATTGGGGAGCTCTCTTGTTGTGACCCATGTCTAGGGCGACAAAGTCCGTGGGGATGTATGCATCTCGAATTTTCACCATAATGTCACGAGCTACTCCCTCCGGCTTCCTTAGTGATAGATCCGCCATCGTAGTTCAAAATGCACAGGGGGACAAAGGTCCACCTAATATTTCAACATATGTTACCATGGGCATGATATTAATGCTTGATCCAAGGTCGCGAAGGCATCCTTGAAGACATGTGGGCCAAGCGAGCATGTGATCGTCGGGCGGCCGGGATCTTCTTTCTTGATAATGCATGGTGGCTCGGAAGGATCTTTGCTATTTTCCGACATAGGCGCTTACGGACCTCGTTGAGACCATTTTAACAGATTCAAGAGAAGTTTCGGGTTGCCCCAAAACTTTTCCCAAAACGGCAATAGGCAAAAAGCAGCGACAAAAAGCGAGCTAGTTTTGTTTCTATCATTTTATTAAAGCTCGGTTGTTTTTCATAGGAAGAAGTTAAACTTTTAATTTTGTAATTCATGTTTTCAATAGTTTTATCATTAAGCGTCAACTTCTTGGAAAGATTTTCAATTATTTCAGCTTGGTGTAAGAGCAATTCTTCCAAGGGAGAGAGGATTTGAATTGTACCTTGAGTTTGAATTACCTCCTTGGTTTTGTGGGCGCGACCGGTTATTCCACCCGTTTATGGTCTCCTTGTTGGCGGAACCATTTTGTTGATGTGAGTGGTGTCTCCTCGGGTTTTGAGGCGGTTGTTCCCGAATGGCCAACATTGCCACTGAGACTTCACATGTTATGTGTGAGTCTATGGCCTTGACTGTCTTGCCGTATGATGCTTCATCTTCGGTGGCACACTTGTCAAGTTCTTTCAACGGGGAGATCCATTGTAGCGAGGCATGTCTGTCTCCTCCACGGTATGCATGCTATCTTCTTGTTTGCCAAAACTTTCCTCCCCCCAAGCTTGATTGGACACCAATTTCTCAATGAGAGTTGTAGCTCTATCAATGGTGAGGGAGAGGAAGGTAGCTCAGCTTGATGGCATCAATGTGTCCTTTTGACATGGGTGTTAACCCCTTTGTAGAAGTTTTGCAACACGAGCCATTTTTCCATCCTATGGTGCGGGCATGCTTGAATGTATTCTTGTAACCTTTCCCATGCCGCAGGGATGGGTTCCATGGAATTCTGCTAGAAGTTGGCAATCCTTCCCCTCAGGGCATTGGTTTTACCCAAGGGGAAGAATTTAGTGAAACGGCGTGGAACATTTGTTCCACGTGTTGGCAACTTCTTTCTCTTTGTAGAACCACTATTTAAGCCTTTCCGTGAGGGAGAAGGGAAACAGACGGAGTCTAATGGCGTGCAGTGCGACATCTTTGATGACAAAGGTGTCACTAAGCTCGAGGAAGTGTTGCGAGATGCGCATTTGCGTCCTCACTTGGCAAACCGAGAAAATTGGTTTGCCTGCACCATCTTGATTAGGCCGGGTCGAAGCTCAAAGTTCTCGGTACAGGTGTTGTTGGCCGGGCCCAATGGGCACGTTGGCAACAGAGGGGATGGAGTAGTCACGGATCGACTTGGCCATGAGTGGAATAGTAGATGGTGCGGGGTGATTGGTTTGTTTGTCGGCGGAGTAGTAGGAGAAGTTTTGGTATGAGTTTGGTTCTTCCTTAGGAGTGCCTCGGATCCGCAATGTAGTTGTTCAACGAGGGACAAACCAATGAACACTATCCCTGTTTTCATCCACAAGGAGAAAACATGAAAGATTAGCTGCCGCATGAGTAATGGCTACTAATACATGCACATCATCATGAACATGTCTTTCTAGAATCTCTTAACCAACGCCTTCAAAGCAAGAACGGCGCCGAAATGCTTGTTGCATTTTCTAAAAGCGCAATCACTAGAAATAGGTTTAGAACCCATCTCAAATGGCGGCACTAGAAATGCGCCGTTGACATTCCTAAGCGCAACCACCATCGGTGATCACATTAGGGACATCAACGGTGATAGACCTTGCCATAATAGATATTCATCCTAAAAGCGCACGGATCTATCATTGTAGCATTTCACCCGGAGATATTCAGGGTATCGTTATTTATATTTTCCCAAGGGAAGGCATGGTGTAAGACTCTAGCAGGGGCATGAACAAGACAACATGACTGTATAATTGACCAATACTCAGTATAGGGGTAAGTCATGATAGTTCATAAGATAGTGTGACACACACTTGGGCCAACCTCAAGGATAAAAGGGAAAATAAAGAATAAAGAATATTCCTAATTGGAGTAGGCATTCCTAATGTAGCTGTGCAAAGAACAAGTTAATTATCACACAAACATAAGTGACTAGGGTCAAAGCTGAGAGTGAGATGGACAGGGAGACCTCCCCGGGTAATACCGAAAGGGAAGGCATTTACGAACTCCTACACAACATACGAACGTGGGGGGATTACAAAGGACGGACAGGCTGTCATGATCCTGCCGCCTACCCCCTCAACCGGGGCATGCCATCATATCCAAAGGTCCCCACTCACCCGGGCACCATGCCCGCATGTTAAGGAACATCCCATATCCCCCGCGGACTCCCACCCTACGGATGGACGAGCTAGAATATGGACAGACCCAAAAGCCACAACGGACCGCCACCTCAGCACAACCCTAACTCTACTCAAATATGTCGCATGAATGGTTAAGCATAAAGTTCTATACGACGAAACCACAACATACAAACTATAGTCTAGTTCATACACCATGATCGTGTCGAGAGAATAACATGTCAAGAATATAACACCCAAACTATATGCTAGTTCATATGTCAAAACTATAACATGAAAAGTGTACTCTAATTCAATAGCACAACTATATGAGAACAAGACTTGAGAAGAAACCATATATGTATTCATACCGAATGTACCTTTCTCCCAAGTACAAGCTCTCCAATGAAGCTTTGCCTAACTCCAAATACTACTAAAGACTAAAAAAGAACTAAAGAGAGGGTAGAGAGGAGGAGTGGAGAGTGAGAGAGAGAGGAGGAGGCTCTAAATGGTGTGTGTTGAGAGAGGAGGTGAGGGGTGCTATTTATACAAGTGGGAGAGGGGCCTAAGTGCCAAATTCCCCCAAACCGACCATCTCCCGGGCGTCCAGGTGTGGTGCACCTGCCACGACGACGCGCACCGCCCTCCACGACATTTAATGAACCGCCTCGCCAAAGGTGGGCCCGAACCGCCTCAATCTGGTGCGCGCGCCGAGGCGGTCTTGGCGCCGGGCGGGCTCGGCATTTGGGCCCAGGGCTTCGGCTAGTGGGCTGTCTTTGGGCCTGAAAAGTCGTGTGGCATCGGTGATTGGTCCAGATATGCATCGTGGTGGGCCTTCCTTCCTTAGGTTGAGTTGTGTTCTAAAAATATGCTTTCCCGAAGGCGCCTTTTGGTGCATTTTCACTTGATTGTGTATATATCCTGCAAAACAATTATTTCTCCAATACAAGTGGAAATATATCAATAGTAAATGTATATGAGTATGAAAAGGTATAGTTTCACCCCTGAATGGTAGAATGTTGACGGTAAAAATATGTCGTTAGTGACCGTCAACACCCACATAGGTTCGGGACTTCTTCGGGATTTTTGATGCATAGAGTCCTCGTGTCCAGTTAATTTTTGGCACTTCTTCCAGGTGGCCTAGGCCATGCATTGAAATGTACTTTGGCAATCAATGCATGTAAGTGATTGTGTAAATGAGTGCATTTGCATGAGAAATATTAAAAGGGTTAAATATTTCATAAACCCTGCAAAAGCAATGGTTATGGCTGAACAAAAGGTAAGCTCACGTATATCGAAATATTGTTCTCAAAAAAGAGAGTTGTAATTTGGGTAGCTGGTGAAGGCTGCCATTCAAGAACCTGCATGGTTATACATATGACTTGAAACATTTAATATAAAGAAGGATCAGCTCCCTGCGAAGGTTAGTTCAAATAAAATTTGGTTAGAGTTGTAATTTTGGGTGGCTAGCGAGGGCTGCCAATCACGAACCTGCATGGTTATGTGTATGGTTTGTAGTATTGAAAATCAAAATATTGGTTTCCTGCGATGGTTAGTGCAAAAACCATTGTGTTGATTCGTGCTATAAGAAAAATCAAGCGATGCAACCTGCAAAAAAAGAGGTGCAAATTTTGGTGTTAGAAAGTTGAGTGTTTGTCGGAAGTTGATTTTGATAGAGGTCGCTAACTAAAGGCTACTGAATGATGAAGGTTGCCAATTGATAAAGGCTACTGATAAACGGAGGCTGCTAGGTGACGCAGGCTGATGACTAACGAAGGTTGCTGAAAACCACCGATATATAAATGAAATCCAGCGGCGGATGAGGAAGTCCGATGGCGACGGAGGATGCTGAAAACCAATAATAGATGAATTCGGCTGACGGATGATGAAGCCCAATAGCGGCAGAGGCTGCTGAAAACCAATACCGATGAATTCCCGACGGATGATGAAGCCCAATAGCTGGCGAAGGCTGCTGAAAACCAATATCTTGATGGATTCTGACAGATGATGAAGCCCGGTAACAGACTGAGGTAATTTAGGATCGCTGAGGTATCTAACGAAAGTTGAACATTTCATGAAAACTACCAACTGATAGGAATACTGACTGATACAAATTCTAGAACTGGATAGATGTGTGATGAAGGCTGAACACTTAATGAGAACACCTAGCATATTGAGACTGACTAATAGCTTGGCTTGGAAAGGTGAAACATGTATATAATGATGAAAGATATGTTCTAGAGGGTTAGCTTGGGAGGGTAAGAGATACTTACAGTGGTGGTGACCTGCATGTTAGTAACAAATAAGAGGTTTGAAAATGTATTTTAAGCTTGCCGGTTAAGGTCAGGCATGTATAGCCACTCGGGCCATGATTTTGATGTGGCAAAGGCCACAACACCTTTCTTGGTTACAAATGGTGACAAGTAATATGCGAAGGTTAATTTTTGAAATTTGTCTCGAGAGGTGAAGGTTAAATCAAGAATGCAACAAAATAAGTCATCAGAACAAAAATTATTAGATGCTATAAGCTGGTGAGCGATGCTCACTTGTTATTAATTTGGCTCCTATAAGAGGAGACTTTTAACATATGCAAAAAGGTTAGTACATAGTACAAAAATAATGTTGTGACATGGAACGTACATATATTATTTGCTTATTTACTAGAAGTTGTTGTGGGAACCATGCAAAGAAACCTTAGACATTATGTAGACACGTATAAGTGAGCAAGAAAAACATGCTTGTTCTAGTATGGTTCTTGCACGAGAATTTAAATATATATCGCAAAAACAGTAGTATAATTTTGTACACGGAGGCTAAGATATTTGCAAAGCACAAGTTAGATGTGCGCACAGTGCAAATGCCTTATTCGGTCCAAAAGGTGCAGATGCCTTAGGCTAAGATGCTACTGTTACCTTAGTCAAGTGTCGTGTTCCTGCAAGCCATCGGAGATGTAGGAAGCCCAGAAAACCAATTTTGAATTCAAGCTTTTCGAGAGATGATTTGAACTGAAGCAAGTACAATTGTCTGTCATCGTAGCTTTGGATGTTGCGGCAGTAGGAGTCATGAATATGCGATCGAAGGTTACAGGTTCAAGGCGCGAGAAAATAATCCTTCGCAAGAAAGGAACCGCTTCCAATAAGTGAAGGTCCATTATCACAGGAGGCCAGAGGCTACATTAGTTTCATTCGTATGTAGTTCAATAGATGCCCTGTGCAAGTCAAATAGGTGCACTTCCATATTCAATAGAGATTGGCGAAGCTGAAGCCTAAACGTAAAGACACCGCTAGCTACGAAGGTTCAAGGAGATGATACCTTTGCTTTGAGGATTTTACCTTTCCTCGGGGTTCTCATAGGATGAAGCTTTCACTCCCAAAGAGCCTGGCCAGACAAAGCTCCGATGAAAGCTGGTGACGAAGGTCGGGATGGCGATGAATGTTGGGCTGGAGGAGGTTTTCCGACGACGGAGATCTGCGATGAAGGTCGAAGGCGGGAGGAGGTTTTCGGCGACGGAGATCCACGACGAAGGAGGTGGTTTTCCGACAATGGAGATCCACGACAAAGGAGGAGTTTTTCCGGCGACGGAGATCGCGGACGAAGGTCTTCCGGCGACGGAGATGGAGGAGGTTCTCGGCGGCGACGGAGATGGAGGAGGTTTTCCGGCGATGGAGATGGAGGAAGTTTTTCGACGATGGAGATGGTCTTCCGGCGTCGAAGATGGGCGTAGATGGTCTTCCGACGACGAGAGATGGTCTTCCGGCGACGGAGATGGAGGAGGTTTTTCGACGACAGAGATGGAGGAAGATTTCTGACGATGGAGATGGAGGAGGTTTTCCGACGACGGAGGTGGAGGAGGTTTTTCGACGATGGAGACGGTCTTCCGACGATGGAGATGGAGGAGGTCTTCCGCCGACGGATATGGAGGAGGTCTTCCGCCGACGGAGGTGGAGGAGGTTTTTCGACAACGGAGGTGGAGGAGGTTTTCCGGCGACGGAGATGGAGGAGGTCTTCCGACGACGGAGATGGAGGTGGAGGAGGTTTTTCGATGACGGAGGTGGAGGAGGTTTTTCGACGATGGAGATTGTCTTTCAAGACGGAGATGGAGGAGGTCTTCCGATGACAGAGATGAGGAGGTTTTCCGACGATGGAGATGGAGGAGGTTCTCCGATGACGGAGGTAGACTAGTGTCACGCCCCACTTTCAATGGGTCATTAATCACACGTGTTTGCGCCAGGATCACGCCACAAACACGTTTGTTAGTCACAGATAATGGTATACAGACATAATAATAATCCGAGCTTTATAAATATAGGATAGAAGGGGCTTACAGTGGCGACGAAGGGTCACCAAGCCGGGTTACAATAACAGAGTTGGCCAACCGAGAAGCGGTGGATTAACTATGACACTGCCCCGTGCTCCACAGGCAAACTTGTGCATGGATGAATTCTGGGCTTCAACGTCTTCCTCCTAAGCAAACACCTTGCGAACTCCTACGATACGCGGGTCTTCTACCTTGTCGTCGATCTTACCTTCACATGTGCCGATATCTGTAAAAATAGAGGGGTGAGTACAAACGTACTCAGCAAGTCCAAACCAGGCGATGGTTGTAATTATTAAGGGTTTGGGCCCTAGCAGAGTCTCTAAAACTGGTCTCGCTAGTTCCTGGGTTATGTCTCGTCATCATCATCATCACATGGTCACAACAGGTTAGTCATATAGTGTAAGCTAATCATAGATGATCTGTCCTAGCATCTGCCCATTCCAAGGACGTGGCTATTCGAATAGATTTAGTAAACTCTGCAGAGGTTGTACAAATTTCCCCACATGATAGGCACTGCCCTCACCATCGCGACTTGGCTTAGACAGGCCTAACGAGATCCCGTACCCGCTTGGTAGCCAACCTAGGTGTTAGTATATCTTCTACCGAAAGATTCTCGGGGGTTGGAAGTAGGAAGATCACATAGCATCCCACTAGCACACAGCATTGGGGCCACTTTCCCCATTCAACAATCATTGGGGCCACTTTCCCCATTCAACAATGTATAAAGCTTTGGGGCCACTTTCCCCATAATCAATATCTCAATTGTTTAACGTGGGCGATCACATAGCAACCACGCCAACCGGACCATGAGGCCACTTTCCCCATGTCTGCTCCCGATAGTCCTTCTGCCTGCTACCGGCCACCTAGGCATACGATATACCTCGACCTAACGGAGTGTGAGATCAAGTCGCCCCATCCCAACGTGTGGCTGTACGAAATATCGCACTATGTAGATAGTCTATGAACCGGTCCATAGGGAGGTGAGTATCTCTCCGCGGGACACATTCCCGAGTGTGATTGGTCCACCTCCATGTAGACTATCACCACTCACCTTTCTGTTGGTATGGTTCACATTATTATCCAAGTTATATTAATCTCATACTCGATCATATCATGGTCTCAACATTACTCATCACCATCTCATGCACACATCATAAATAATCTCATATATCATAATCATCTCATAAGCACCTCACGTGCATCACATATATCTCATAAGCACCTTAGTGCGTCACATAACCATTATCTCATCAATGTTCACGTAGCGATAAACCATGATCATCATCTTTATAAGATTAGGTTGATTAATTAGGTCATGATTATTAGGGGGGGTAAGGACTTGCCTGGGAGGTTCTTATGAATCGGCACGGCGTCGAACGTCTCTAGCTTTCCTCGGACGGAAAACTCCCTATCGGGTCGTCGGAAACTACCTCGGGTACATCGACGAGACCTAGCTCGAACTATGGCATACAAAGCAAACATAGAACATTATGGTGGCAATAGGTTAGATGCATAGAGCTAGATTTTTGATGAATTATGGAAGTCGTTTCACGCGAAACGGAGTTAATTTGCATGAGATACAGATTTTATAATATTAATCCCCAATTAAATCATTAGGGTAATATTATAATATAATTTTATCATGTAATTAAATTGGAACTAATTACATGATAAAATTCTATAAATCAAATAATGAATTTACAAATTTTCTGGGAATTTTTTCGACACGGAAATGGTACTTATAACATTACGCGGTACAATAAGCTGGGTGTGCCTAGCAATTGTTTATGTGTACACAGCAAAGGACTCCATACACGTGGGTCCGGTGGACGCCACGGTGGGCGCCACGTGGGCGCCACGTGGTAGCGGGGTTGACCCTCACGGTCGCGGTCGTGGCGGGAGGAGCGGGCGACGGCGTGTTGCGCTCCTCATTGGTCGACGCCTTGGCGTCGTTGTGACAACGGGGCGGCGGCGTCGGTTGGACCCGTCGGCGAACCCGGGGCGGAGGTTCGCGGAATCTCGCCATATTGGCGCTGCCCTTGCTCAAATCTCGCCGCGAGAGGGTCCGTTGGACTCCTCTCGGTGCTCGAAGTGGTTGGGGTAGGTGGTGGCGGCGAGGCGGGGCTTCTTCCGGCTGCGGCGACTCGGGGCGACGGGCGGCGGCGGTGACACTTGGACAACGGGCTACACGGCACAATAGTGCAGTACTAGTGAGGCAAAGAAAGGGAAGAGGTGGGAGAGGCGCACCCGGCTCGCCAATTACAACGGACGGCTCAATCGTCGGGAGCTTCTTGACCTAGGGCGGCGGCCGGCGGAGAGCCGATTTGGGGAAATCGAGGCCCGGCGAGGAGGAGGGGGAAGAGAGGGAGGAAGAGGGCGAGCACCTCGCGTTCGAACAAAGGCGGAGCTCGAGGAGTGGATGGTGTGGCGGATTGAGGACCGACGGGGCCTATTTATAGGCGCGCCGCGGGTGCTCGTCGCCGGCACGATATTTCTGCCCTAGATCTTTTCGACCACGGTCCGTGTGCTCGTGGACCTCCGGCTGTCTTCGTGGCGCGCTTGCCGATACACGCATTCCCAGCGCTCCGGATCGCGCGGGCGAGGCATCTGGTCTGCGTCTACCGCCGGCGTTCGTCGCCCCACGGCGCGGGGCTGCCCCGATTAGTGACGCCTTTGTGTCTCTTGACCGGGCCCCCTTGGCGATGGGCGGATCGCGGGCGTCGTGTGCGGGTACGCCCGCGTACAACTCCGGTGAGCCAGCTCATCGTGGGGTCATGTCGAGGTCCGCCGGCAGCGCGTCGGCAAGTGAGCGGCGGCACTGTTTGAGTTGACTTGGGCTCCTGTGTCCGCGTCTCCCGGCGTTAGGTGAGTTGGCAGCGTTGTCGGGGATCAATGGCGCATTGTGTGCCCGTCTTCGTGTCTGATAGGGGCGGGGCCGCGTGTGTCATCGCTCCTCGTCGGGAGGTAGAAGGCGGCGAGAGGGTTTGCGGGCCCCGGCGGCGGTGGAAGAAGGGAGAGGCGCTGCTGGGCCTCGCGGTGGGCTTGGCCGTGTGGTTCGGTCACGGGCCAGCCTGCTCGGGTGAGGGAAGAGGAAAGGAAGGCCGCGGCGTCGAGCTGGGCCTGGTGTTGGGCTGGGCCATCCTACGCGTGCGTGGAGGAGGGAAGGAGGGGCTCGGTGGGCCGGGCCGCAAGAGGGAGAAGGAGAGATTGAGCTGAGTTCTCCTTTCGATTTTCCTTTCCTTTTCTTATTTCTTCTCCTTTACCCTTTTCTATTTCTCCCCTTGGTGTACCTATATATATATTTATATTTATTCTATTTTGACAAGCACAATATTCTAGGTTCTCTTGATGAGAACATTTATTCAATTGTGCTCACATAAATATATATATATATATATATATATATATATATATATATATATATATATATATATATATATATATATATATATATATATATATATATTTGTACACCCTTTCCCGAACTCTATTATTTGATGTGCACTATATACTTTATAAATATTTATACAAGCACTTTTATATTCTCATGACCTTTATTGTCGAGAATATTTATTTATTGTGCTTAGTAAAATATTTATGTATATATATTTTGGTGCACACGTGTCTCGATATTTGTTATTCCAGAGAAAACTTGTAACTCATTACTCATGCAATTTCTTCCATAAATAAATCTAGAACTTACCTTGCATCCTTTGCGACCATAAAGCTCGGCAAGCAACAAGCAAAAGAGAAACCTGATTTTCTATATGATGACATGCGGGTTTTTCGAAAAACGAGGGTTTCGGTTTTATGGAAAATAAATCAAGTTTTAGTTGTAATTCAAAAAGTTCAAATTTTTAGTGAATTTTAAAATGATGCAAAAAACACGGGTGTTACAACTAGGTTTTTCGACGATGGAGATTGTCTTCCGACGACGGAGATTGTCTTCCGGCGGCGACGGAGATGGAGGAGGTCTTCCGATGACGGAGATGGAGGAGGGTTCTCGGACGATGGAGATGGAGGAGGTTTTCGATGATGGAGGTGGAGGAGGTTTTCCGACGGCGAAGATGGTCTTCGACGGCGAG
Organism: Hyparrhenia diplandra; assembly: GCA_015847255.1. Taxonomy (NCBI): domain Eukaryota; kingdom Viridiplantae; phylum Streptophyta; class Magnoliopsida; order Poales; family Poaceae; genus Hyparrhenia; species Hyparrhenia diplandra. Next base: position 264,320 of record JADLZK010010800.1, read on the forward strand.
AGATGGAGGAGGTCCTCCGACGCGGCGATGGAGATGGAGGAGGTTTTCCGATGACAGAGGTGGAGATGGTCTTCCGAATGCGACGGAGATGGTGGAGGTTTTTCCGGACGACGGAGATGGAGGAGGTTTTCCCGGCGAAGGTTGCTCACTTTCAGCTCTCCGAAAATTTTTTCGTGCCAAGCACGGTAGGGCGCCAATGTTGGAACCTTGGGTTCCGAACAGGGTGAGGAGAAAGAGGAGGTGTGAGGTAATTAGGGTTTTGAGTGTGTATATCTAAGAGGAGAGAGCTCCCCTTCTCATGGCACCCTCTATGTTTATAAGCAAGGTAGATTTACATGCGACCCCTCGGTGGGGGTTGGATTTACAAGTCACCCCACTAACTCCACTTGGGCCTCTTCTAGTGGGCTTGGCCCATAGGAGAATGCCAAGTCCCAACAATAAAAAATTACGGTTGAGCCCACATTATGAGACATGCATACCCCCTGAAACAATTAAATCAAACAGAAATTGATGAAAATTCAGTTCTGAACTTTAACTATATTCCCTGGACATAAGAAAACTACTAGTGACAACAAACCACAAAAGGTACACCTACCGTGAGAATTTGATACTTTTTGCTGCTGATTTTCATTTTTTGGATTACAGAAATGATTTCTAGAAACTACGAGTCATATCATTTAGTGCTCCTGAAAATCGTCTCACCTCTGCGAACCAAATAAGACCATTTGTAAAGTCGTACTAGAAAATACGACCACTTGTAAAAGTCATTCGTGTAGTAGTGTCTTTTCATAATCGTGAAGACCTGTACCAATCAAATATGACCATTTGTAAAAATCATTCGTTCGTGTAGTAGTGTCATATTATTTAGTCGTACTAGAAAATAAGACCTGTACCAATCAAATATAACCATTTGTAAAAGTCATTCGTTCGTGTAGTAGAGTCTTTTCATAATCGTGAAGACCTTTTGCAGATCCAGTTGGGCGGCATGACCTAAGCAATGACGCTAGCAGCTGCCTTTGTCATCATCCACCTAGAGGTACCAGCTAGAGGCAGTGCTACGGCCTTTCGCACACTCCGTGACGCAAGCTCCTGGGTTCTACTACAAGTACGCCGTGCACGGAACGCGACAACAACCGCAGAGTCCAGTCCAGCAAATCAGCAATGGCCGCAGCTGCTGAACCGGCGTGTGTTCTGCCGCCGCGGTCACACACGATGAAGCTGGGCTCGCAGGGGCTGGAGGTCTCGGCACAGGGACTGGGCTGCATGGGCATGTCCATGGCTTATGGCGAGCGCAAGCCCGAGGCCGACATGGTGTCGCTCCTCCGCCACGCCATCGCGGCTGGAGTCACCTTCCTCGACACCTCCGACGCCTATGGCCCGCACACCAACGAGGTCCTCATCGGCAAGGCGTTGCATGGCGTACGGGAGAAGGTGCAGGTGGCCACCAAGTTTGGCATCATGCCGGACGTGAGGGTGGTCCGCGGCGACCCGGCATATGTGCGGGCGGCGTGCGAGGCCAGCCTAAGGCGGCTCGGCATTGACTGCATCGACCTCTATTACCAGCACCGAATCGACACCACGGTGCCCATCGAGATCACGGTGAGTTGTAAATTAGTTGCGTTGCATGCACTGCTCGAATTGCATTGCGAGCTGTACTTTGATATATATGCAAATTGGTAGCTAAACAACAAGTACGTACTGAATTTTGATATATGCAGATTGGCGAGCTCAAGAAGTTGGTTCAAGAAGGCAAGATCAAATACATTGGGCTATCAGAAGCGTCGGCATCAACCATTAGAAGAGCGCACGCAGTTCATCCGATCACCGCGGTCCAGCTAGAGTGGTCTCTTTGGACTAGAGATGCTGAACAAGATATAATTCCAACCTGCAGGTAGGTACAAAATATAATTATATATCTCGAATCTCCCCATTGTTTTCTTTGGTGCCAAGGCACGGAAAACGCTGATTGTTGGGGATGGATCAGAAGCCAATGTACATACATAATGATGCTGTTTTCTCTTCTGACAATTTTCAGAGATCTTGGAATTGGAATTGTTGCATACAGTCCATTGGGCAGAGGTTTCTTCTCCAGCGGAGCCAAACTTGTCCATGAGATGCCTGATGACGATTTCCGCAAGGTACGGTGACCTATCCTACTATACTCCTGTTCATAATCCATCCAACTCCAATACACCATGTATTGTGCTTTATCCTGTACTGAATGTAATGGCACCATTCAATATGATCTTCTTTCAGAATCTTCCAAGATTTCAGCCAGAGAACATGGAGAAGAATGCGGTAATATTCGAGCGTGTGAGCCACATGGCTGCAAGGAAAGGATGCACACCATCGCAGCTCGCGCTGGCTTGGGTTCACCACCAGGGAAGAGACGTCTGCCCCATACCTGGAACAACGAAAATCGCCAACTTCAACCAGAATCTGGGAGCGCTGTCGGTGAAGCTCACGCCAGAGGAGATGGCCGAGCTCGAGTCCTATGCCGCCATGGATGTCGTCCAAGGCGACCGCTACCACAGAACCTTCCTCAACACCTGGAGAGACTCAGAGACGCCTCCACTGTCGTCTTGGAAAGGCAACTAGATATGTAACGTCCGTACTATTATCTGTGTGTGCAACTAGAGAGTTGAGGTTATGTATATTTCTGTTTTCAAATGTAGCAAATGTGTGGACATCATATTAAATCAAATAAAAGAAATACTCAAAGTATTGATTCACAAAGAAAGTATTTGTCCTTTGAGAAACTATAGAGAATATTTGCAGTTGCCAAAAGGACGAAACATACTCCAAAGTACAGACTCGTCACAAGATACATGATAGATGTATACAACTTTACAATGGAAAAGCTAGATTATGCACTTGACATCTTTTCTACCTACCCAACCATTCCATTGACTTCTAATTACTCTCCTAGCACAAAGACACAGCAGCATCTAAGGTATGCTTCGTTGGGTCTTGATCGGGGCTTGATGACTTGCTCTCAAGATTTGTTACCAAAAAAGTTGGACCATGTTTGGAGCTCTATATCAAGAATTAAAGATGGACTGAGTAAACAGAAATGGGCCTGCACGCTCATCTTGAAGACTAGTCAACAATGGATACATAAAAAAAGGCAACGATTTTGCTTAGAAAAAAAAAATCTAACAGTAGTGTATACTTTCGCCAAGCTAAAACTTCAAATTGCCAGGCAAATCAATTGACTGAGCACAGTAAAAACAATCCTTTCTGTTTATATTTTAACAAGAACATCATTCTGGAAAGGAAAAAAAAGAGAAAGAAATACAGAGAAATCAAGCAATTATACAGAGTTTTAGTTTTGAAAAACGTATAATAAGCTCATGGAGCATGTTTTTTTGGAGCCGATCATGTTCTGTCTCAATCTCATCTGGTGAACTTTCATTCCCCAAGGGCAAAGGCAGCAGCATCAAAGCTGTCAGAGAGGCCGGTGCCAGTCTTGAAGGTGACCTTCTCTGGCGAGGCCTCTGGGACATAGACCTCGACGACGCTGAGCCAGAGCATCAGCTCCTTGGTCTTGACACCTGTGATCTTCTTCAGCTTGCCTTTCTCCGCGAATGCAGTCACCTCGGAGGCGTAGGACACCATCTGCTTGATCTTCTTGAAGGTGTGCTCCACCTTCTTCTTCCCCTGCACCAGCCACATGAACCCCGTGTCCTGGTTGTACCCGAACTCCTGGATGTCCTCCATAGGAAGTAGTCCCTTGGGGAGGCCCAACTCCTCCAGCAGCTCAACAGACTTCTTCCTGCATGCAGCGTCTCCACTGACAACCGCTGCACCGGCGCGGTGGCTTTCGATGGCCTGGGACGCCATGCTTTGCAAAATGGAGCTCTTAGTAGCCGCAAGAAATAGAATATAGTTGTAAAATTTAGCTGGTTGCTTTCCAGAGTGATGAAGTGCTTGTGTGATCGGAGATGGAGCAACAGCAGATATATATAGGTACAGAGAAGCAGTGGAAGACGACTTGCAGTCTTGTTTGACTCTGCTGGCATAGGGCGTTCAATTTGACGAGGACCATTATGGTGTGCTTTCTCGTCCGGCGTGCTGAACTAAAAAATTGACCATTTCTCTTCACGTCCCAGCTGCAGTTAGTTATAAGCAAATGAATCGATACTTGTCTAAATGTTATTTAGAGCAAGTATTATGGCAGGTTGTAAGCTGATGTGGAGGAGAGATGAGAGGAGAGAGAGGAGAAGCGGGCTGTAAGCTTACAGCCGGCTTGGACACAAGAACCAAGACAATATGTGAGATAGACAAATGGGCCCTGTATTAATTAGAAAGAGCTAACTACTATATGGGTAGGCTGGAAGAAGACTATAAGTATAGATATGAAAAATCCTTGTGTGAGGAGGCCATTTACAATTTTTGTACCTTGAGGGACATCCTCTATTCAAGTGTCATCTATTGTCACAAATTTCCATCCGTCTAATGACTGCGACAAGAAGATTCAGCTTTTGGTGCGGACTCTGCTTTCATACCCGCAGAGTTTCAGGTATGATGAGTGACAACGGTGCTGTTACCGAGTCTGCCAGGACCAACAATAGGCTGGACTCTGGTGGAAATTGAGGGCATATTCTGTTTCCATGTGACGGCAAAAACAAACAATTATCAAGCAGGAGATGCAAGCTGTAAGTCTGGTTGTAAAAACAAACAATTATCAAGCAGGAGATGCAACATTTTAAATGTGGTGTCAAGACTGAGCTCTCTTGGACTGTCCTCAGGGCCAAGCCTTCTATTTCCAACCGGTTCCTCCAATGGATAGAAGCCTTTGTGTAATTTTTTAATTTTCTTTGTTTCCTTTTTTGTTTCTTGAGGAAACTTTGTAAAGAACTATGTACTTTATGTTTCAATAAAAGCACAGTAGGGGTGCAAACCCCTCCTGTTTTCCTTCAAAAAACATTTTAAATGTGGTGCTCAATAGATCAAGCGCCGCTTGTTGTTGCCCCAAGCTGTGCATACTTCTACCAGAGAAATATGGACCCTGTGCAGAGTTTGCTTTGAACAGGGAGACAGAGTGATTCACGGTTTGGGCTTTGTCATCCTCAACAATGTCAACAGGGCAAAAACAAACCTTGCGGTTTTATAAATTATAAAAAAGAACATATCATTTATTCATTTCTGAGAAGGGGAAAAGGGAATACAAAATAAGAGTCAGACAAACAATTATACAGGTTTTTAGTATTATAAACACACAGCTCATGCAGTATGTTTTTTAAACACTAAGCAGACTGAGGTTTTCGCATGCCCATCATTTTCAGCCTCATCTGGTTACCCCTTATTCACTTATTCCCCAAGTGCAAAGGCAGCGCCATCGAAGCTGTCAGAAAGGCCAGTGCCAGTCTTGAAGGTGACCTTCTCCGGCGATGCCTGTGGGACGTACACCTCAACAACGCTAAGCCAGAGCATCAGCTCCTTGGTCTTGACACCAGTGATCTTGCTCAGCCTACCCTTCTGGGCGACCGCCGTCACCTCGGCGGCGTAGGACACCGTCTGCTTGATCTTTTTGAAGGTGTGCTCCACCTTCTTCTTCCCCTGCACCAGCCACATGAACCCCGTGTCGCGATTGTACCCGAACTCCTGGATGTCCTCCATTGGAAGGAGGCCCTTGGGTAGGCCGAGCTCCTCTAGCAGCTCCACGGACTTCTTCTCGCAGATGGCATCTCCAGTGAAGACCTCTACACCGGCGCGGTGGCTTTCGATGGCCTGGGACGCCATACTTTGTAAATGGAGCTCTGAGTAGCGGCAAGAAACAGTGTACTTGTAATTGTAGTGAGGCTGGTTTCTTTTGAGAATGATGAAGTGTTTGTATCATGGGAGATGAAAGAACAACACATATATAGGCAAGGCATTGTACAGAAAAGCAGTGCAAAACGAGGTGCAGTCTTGTTTGACTTTGCTGGCAAAGGGTATTGAACTTGACAAGGACCATTTTGGTTTGCTTTCTAGTCCGGCGTGCTGACCTGCAAAATTGACCATTTCTCTCCACGTCCCAGCAGCAAAATAGACCATTTCTCTCCACGTCACAAATCTTTGTAATTCTCTCTACGATTTTGGTTAAACTTGAAATACTTTGAGTTTCTAAGATTTTTAGAATGACTTACAATTTGAAATGGAGAGAGTAGCATTTACTTATGAGAAACTGAATGAATACTGCCTTTCTAAATGCTAACTTTAGCTAGCTCCTCCCAGTGCAGATCTTTGCTTGACATCCTATAAGAGGCCACCTTCACCAATTTTTTGGAAATTAATCTCCAACAAACAAACAGATTCGCCTAAATTGTTAGATGTGGTTGGCATCATTTTTTTTGCTTGTCATCAGCTTATAGTTCCTTATATAAAGCGATCAAATTCTCTTTTATCCACAGCACCCCCCCCCCCCGGTGAGGGATATCTTCTATTCCAGTGTCATTCATCATCACAAATGTGGGGTCGAGCCAACTAAAAAATTTCTTGAAAATTTGGTGATATATTTTAGAATTTCATCACCACTAACTGTACTCTGTCTTGGTCTAATTGAAAGATATGCCCTTCTGTTTCAGATTTGCCACAAATGGCAAGTACTTAGTATATGTCTACCTACTTCCAAAAGATTTTTAACCTTTAATTCTTCTTCCCCAGAAGTGCTAACCTTTTATTTAACTTGTCCTTGTAATTTAGTTCATCATAATAAAACTGTAACTATTGAGCCTCCTTGTGTAATTCATCAAATTTATTGTCCATTTTTTCTATTTATTGTATTCCCCACTAACAGTTTTTTTTTCCAAATGCCCTTAACAATTGATGAGGACGTCTAGTTTTAGCCTGCCAGCATCCTAAGACTTCGTTCATTTCGGCCGGAATAATGCGGCTTGTTCCGCCCGGATTGGCCCAGTTGGGAGCTAGGTTGGACCAGAAATTGCCGTTTGGTTAGATACGGCCCTGAGTAAAAATGGACCTTCTTAGGTCTTTCTTTCCTCTTCTAGAACCGGAATATAAATAGGCCAACCTAGGCCCAGAATGAAGGTGAACCCGGTTTAAGTGAAACACCTTGATCCACTTGGTCCGGCCCAGGAATGGAAACATGCCTATTTAATTTTGCACCTAAGACAACCAAACGAGGTCTAAGGGTGTTTGGCCTTCTTGCACACGATCCATACCGCCAGCGTAAAAACCTTCCGTTAGATCATCCTAATAAAACCTGTAACTATTAATGTTTGGTAATTGCTCTACGCAGCATGTAACTATTCAGACTCCTTGTGTAATTAATCAAATTTATTATCTGTTTTTTTTTTTCAATTTGCTGATTGTATTCCCCAGTAACATTCTAAGGTTCTTTGTCCTTCTTGCACATGATGCATACCTCCTTAACCAAATCTAAAAGCCTTCCTTAGTATAGTATTCAATGAGTGTCTCAGTTTTGATGAAACCGGCGGTGGGTTGAACTTAACAAATTCTCATCCGTGAAACGTTGATTCGTTCCTACTATCAAATTCAAAGTATATCTTCATTTTGTTTGGCATTTCGCTGATTTGAACCACAGGGAATGGAAACTCAGTTTCTCTAAAATCTAAACCATGCTACAGCCTACAATGGAGTTACATTTGTATAACTTCTATGCCTGATGCGTTATGTTTAGAAAGATTGAAGCCAAATGTACTATAAAATTAAAACAAAATCAGATGCAAAGATCGGCTCAGAATTTTTTTAATTTCTTTTCTGTACCATACTTTTGAAGTGTATCCCAGAATCAAGAAAACACAGAGAACACGTTTGCTGTTGCCAGAAAAACAAGTACACACACCAGAGTACTCATCACATGAAAAGATCGATTAATTATGCACTAGATATCTTGTGTTACCATCCATTTCAGTGACTACTAATTACTCTCCAAGAGCAAAGGCAGCAGCATCAAAGCTATCAGAGAGGCCGGTGCCAGTTTTGAAGGTGACCTTCTCTGGCGAGGCCTCCGCGACATAGACCTCGACGACACTGAGCCAGAGCATCAGCTCCTTGGTCTTCACGCCGTTGATCTTCCTTAGCTTGCCTTTCTCCGCGAATGCCGTCACCTCGGCACCATACGACACCGTCTGCTTGATCTTCTTGAAGGTGTGCTCCACCTTCTTCTTCCCCTGCACCAGCCACATGAACCCTGTGTCCCGATTGTACCCGAACTCCTGGATGTCCTCCATTGGAAGTAGGACCTTGGGGAGACCCAGCTCCTCCAGCAGCTCAATAGACTTCTTCCTGCATGCGGCATCTCGGTGGCGACCGCTGCACCGGCGCGGTGGCTTTCGATGGCCTGGGATGCCATGCTTTGCAAAATGGAGCTCTTAGTAGCGGCAAGGCCTCTGTTGCGCCTCGGCAATCTTAGCACCGTACTCCGGCGCACCCATTCAGGGGAAAGGCCCAATCGCCCCAAAAAGACTAGTCGATAGGGGAAGGGTGACTCTCCCTTTTAAGGTGGCTTCCTCCTCCCAAGTTAAGCAAGGTGGGATTATTAGAGGCTCACACGGTCGCCGTCCGACTACAACCGGGCCACTGACCCATTTAGTGTTGCGTCTTTGCCAACGGGTAATAGTGGAGGAGGTGTCCTCATCATTCCCCCCCCTTAACAAGGGCCCGGCTTTGATACCAAATGATAGGGTCGGCCCGATCTTCCGTGAGGTGCGTGGTAAATCGATTGGTGGAGAACACGGCGTTGACGGTCTGGCTTCGAATCAACACAAACTTGACCTGCAACTGCTACACCACTGCTCCAATGGTTATCAAGTGTCATCTATTGTCACAAATGTGAACTCCGCAAACTAAATGAGTTGTTCTAGAATATGGTGATACTTTTTAAAATTTGCATCCTCCTCTTGCTTTAATTGAAACCTATATATGAGTTTTATTTTCTTTCCCAATTGCTACTAATGGGAAATAATTGGTATTTGTATTTCCTGACATTAACAAACACTTTTGGAAATGAAAAGCCCCTATTTGGATCAAAATCTTTCTATGCTACATTCAGAGAGGGTCATCCTAAACCAAAGATATTTTAGCTAAACAAAACTGGCAAGGTAATAAACAATGTTGTTTCTGTCATAAAAATGGTATGATACAACTTTTGTTTGTAGATTGCCAGTTTGCACGCCTGATTTGGACCACCATATGTGTAGCTTTGGGACTCCCTAGACCTAATAATGTGTCCATTATGTTCAGGAGCTGGTTGGATGGGAACACAAAAAAGTTATAACCTTTGGTTCTACTAGGAGCGACAGCTTTGGTTTGGTCCTTGTTGCGATGTAGAAATGAATATATTTGAAAACAAACAATCTTTGTTTTTGTAGATTATTTACTCCATTACACACTGGTTCCGTACATGGTCCATCCTACGGAAGCCTACTCCAAAGGAGGTGGTTGTCGCGGCTTCTCAATTCTTGGCATAGATTGTTTAGGAGTTTTTCACCCGGACACATGGTGACAGTCTAGTTTAGACATTGATAGCCAATAAGGTGCCTTGGTGATGTTTTTTCTGTCATCTATCATTGGGCTATGTGTCTTTCAGGCAGAGGCTGCTTTGAGAATTTCAAGTTGTTGTGTCATCATGATGTAATATTTTTTAAAATTAATAAAACAAAATTAATCCCTCTCAAAACACCTTAATTCGAAAAGATTTTCACCTTTGCTTTTTGGTACAGAATTAGTTCTCCTTCCCGTTAAAATTGGGCTAAATTTTTATTTAACGTCGTCTTAGTTTGAATTCAACATAATATAAATTAAAAATCCAGCTTCCTGGTCTATCTGATGCAACTTATAAGCTGTTTTTCCCCTTCTATTTCTTGTATGGGAAGCGCTAGTATTGATTTGGCAGAGCCAAACAATCGTTTTGGTTTATATTTAATAAAGAACATCATTATTTAGAGAAACGAAAATGAAGAAACAAAATACAGAGCCACAAGCAGTTATACACCATGGAGCATGGTTTTAAGCATTAAGCCGGCTGAGGCATTAAATTAGCAGAGCCACACAATGTTTTGGTTTATATTTGATAATAAAGAATATCATTATTCGGAGAAGGGAAAGGGAGAAAACAATACAGAACCAACAAGCAATTATACTGATCACGCAGCAAGGTTTTTAGCATTAAGCCGGCTGAGGATTTGACGTGCTTGGAATTTTCTGTCTCATTTGGTGATCCTTCATTCCCCAAAGCGCAAAGGCAGCGGCATCGAAGCTTTTGGTGATGCCGGCGCCGGACTTGAAGGTGACCTTCTCCGGCGAGGCCTCTAGGACGTACACCTCAACGATGCTAAGCCATAGCATCAACTCCTTGGTCTTGACGCCAGTGATCTTTGTTATCTTGCCCTTCTCGACGAAAGCCGTGACATTGGCGTCATACGACACCTTCTGCTTGATTTTTTTGAAGGTATGCTCCACCTTCTTTGCCTGCACGAGCCAAATGAAGCCCGAGTCACGGTTATACCCGAACTCCTTGATGTCCTCCAGTGGAAGAAGGCCCTTGGGGATGCCGAGCTCCTCCAGCAGCTCCACGGACTTCTTCCTGCACGCGGCGTCTCAGTGATGGCCACTGCACCAGCGCGGTGGCTCTCAATGGCCTGGGATGCCATTATAGTTTCTTAGCTATTTGAATTTAGAAATGGAGCTGTGAGTAGCGGCAACAAAGAGATTGTAGATGCAAAATGTAGTTGGTAGGTTCTAATAGTGATGAAGTGGTTTCGATGGGAGATGGAGCAACAGCGCATATATATTAGACAGGCAGCTTGTACAGACAGAGAACAAGCAGTGCAAGACGACGTGCACTCTTGTAAGACGGCGTATGCTTTCTAGTCCGTCGTTCTGATGTATTTCTAATCAGCTAGGATTGTCGATATCTGCAACAAATCAACCAGATAGGATTGTCGAGTATCCTAATCAGCTAAGTTCTCCACTGAACTTTTTAATACTCATCTAACTGGATTCTAGGCAGGAGCATGGGTTGTTAGTTGATTAACTAGTCATAAAGAATTAGTTTGATCAGGAATGTTCCATAGGCCAGGGGACAGGCAAGGCTCGCTGCAAAGAGTGGGTCCAGGCTCCATAGGCCGGAGGACCGGGCAAGGAGAGCTTTGCTCAAGAAGATGGGGATCGAGGTCGAGGCCGAGCATGTGGATGCGGTCTCCTTTGACGAGTTGCAGTCTGCCTTCACGGGGCCTCTTGCTGATGTGAACAGGGAGGCCATGGATCGCTTCCTTCTAGGCAATAAGTGGTGCCTCGGGGCTTTGAGTGGATGTAGACTGCTCTCCCGGTCTAGTCACGAGTTGGTTCATCATGTAATCGCCAAGTTTATTTCCAGTAGATAGGTTGTTCTTTCTCTTTTCGTTCGTTTTGATGTCCACTCGGCATCGTGGACCCTATTTGTATTTGGATTTGGTTTTTCTCCTCTTAATGAAAAACGGGTGAATGACCCGGTCGCGAAAAAAGGAATGTTCCATCCCTCTGATGTACTTCTAAGCAAAATGCACAGAACTTTGTCTAAAAACTAATGCCGATGGGAGCTCATGGTGTGTTTATCTGCATTATTGTAACCGATCCGGTGGTTGTCAGCAAGATAGAGGCATATATTGCGATCAGCTAGACAAAAAAATAAAGCTATTTTTCATATGACAAAAAAAAAAAAAAATTCAGTATTAGTAATTATACTAAGCACGCATATTGTTATCGGGCTGGCCTATCGACTATCGTCTCTCGGAACGTGCCTTTCACGTTCAGAGATAAGTTATGCTACCTCATGTTTGGAGTTCAGATCCTCTTTGGAGATCCAGTCCTCTGTGAGCCAGGATGCCAATGGCAATACATCCTTATTTTAACGTAGTCCCTCCATTTCAAATTATAATTTAATTTGTTCTTTTACCTCATGTTTGCCCCTCCCAGTCCTCGCCGCCGCTCGAGCACGTGGTCAGTTGCTGGCAGTGGTGCAAGGACAGTGGCGGCGAGGCTCGCCTTCTGCCCCCATATCTTTTCCTTCCTGCGTGCATGCTTTTGAGGACAGCCGGCACCCACAATTCTGGTGATTGGAGTGTGGTTCCGGTGGCCGGGAGTGCAGATCCGATTGCGCGGGGGGGGTGGGGCAGATCTGGTGGCCAGGAGAGTGGTAGCGGCGAGATTTCGGCCAGCCATGGCCGGATCCGGCATCCCTTGGCTGAGTGGCCCGCTAGCACGTGGATCCGTGGTCTGGTGGTTGAAGGCAACCTACGGTAGCATGGTGGTATGATGACAGGGTGGCGGTGCAGTGCCATCCTGTCGTTGACGCTGAGGACTTCTCCGGTGGCCAGTGGCGTTGCCAGTGGCTCTGCGCGCATGTGGCGGCGACCGGCGCATCCTTCTGTCAGGTGTGGACGCTTCAACGTCAGCAATGCTGCTCGGCGGCGGCGGATCTACGGAGGGGACGAATGGCCATGACAAAGTCACGTGGCCGCTGGCGACATTAGTCAACAGCGGGGCAGCTGGTGCCATTCCGTCGGCGGTGGTCGGAGCTACTCGCTTTTGAAGGCGGTGGCTGCCGATATCGGCGGCGACAGGTAGCTAGGTCGGACGGGGAGGTGGCTATTGCAGAAGATAAATCATGGCCAATGTGAGATTGTGCTCGGTCAGTCTACTGTGCTGGCCAACGTTGTAGCAACGAAGTTAGAGAACTAGTTGAGGGCTCAAAATTGTGGTGTTAAAGACCAAGGAAGGCGGTCAGAAGGAACACGTTGGTGTGGTAATTTGACGGTCTCGCATCTATTGGTAGTGGACCATGAATTTGGCGAGGAGGCCATTGTGGGAGGCACCCACGAAATTGGTAGAGACCCACGTGGGTGGTGATGGACAACAGTTGAGTTATTAGAGATGACTTGCTTGAGGCGGCTATTTTTTGGCGCAAAGTGTTGTCCTATCAAATTGCTAGAGGACATGTCTAGCACTTTTATATTTTGATGAGTTAACTGGTCGATAAACTTTGGTGTGCATGTCTTGGATTCGAGTTTTGTGTGAGTTTGAAGTGTTGTGTGCATGCCTTGTCCTACAAACTTTGGTCAGAAGGAGCTTGTTTAGTAGCTTTTATTATATCCATCTCAATTTACGAGTGTTTGAGTACACACGGGGCGATAAATAAGTTCATCTTCCACCTCAATCCACCCCCAATATACATGTGTTTGTCTGTTTATCAGGTACTATATATAAAACTTTGTTTGGGATCAAGTACAGCTTTGTTATAGAATCATGTACGGATCGTAGTATATATATTATTTAAACTTGATAGGATCGTAGTATGGTATCATAAGATGGGAGATCGATACAGATTGAGACAGATTCTACGGATCGGGATACTGACAGCCTGCTTATTACAAAGATCAAAGGATGGAAAACCCCATTGACCAATTTGGCAAGGTTGACCCGAGAGTGTCCACCTGGCTGTGAAGCCGCAGCTGCTCTCCTTCCACTCGGCAGCTCGTGCTCTCATCTCCCTCCCTTTCTCCCCTCCCATGGCATCCCATACTAGCACCTCCACCTCCTCTCTCTTGACGTCACTGCCGATCTTGACGCCGACGTGCCATTCCGTGCAGGCAAATCGGCGGATGGTATGCTGGTCTGCACCAAAGGGCCAGCACGGCATGGGGACCCCTGAGCTAGAGCTGGGACTTGGGCCGTGCCATTTGAGGGCGGGCCATGGCACGGACTTTTAGCGCGACCGAAGCGCGGCGCGACACGGCCACGAAATATTCTGGGCGTGCCGCACGATTCATTAACGAACACGAGGGGCGTGCCGTGCCTAGGATCTCGGCACGATGGGCTACATGGCACGGCCCGCATGTTGGGCCGTGCTTGGGCCGCGGCACGACACGAAAGTGGCACGTACACATTTCTATTACTCTATGATGTATTTTTATAGCATTTACTATAGTACATCTAATATAATACTTAAATAGATTATAAAAATCATTAAAACTTCATTAAAAAGGTATATACAAGATACATAATTTTTATATTACAAGAACAAAAAAAAGTAGCTGAGATATTTTGAGGGCCGTGCTTGGGCGGCCGGCACGGCACGTAAAGCGTGCCACCGTGCCACGGGGCGTGCTTGGGCGAAGAAAAAAATTTACCGTGCCACGCCGGCACGGCCCGACGCTCCCCGTGCCTAAAAGAGCACGATCCGAGCGGCACACGAAGCGAGAGGGCCGGGCCGTGCCGGCACGGCACGGTCAAGTCCCAGCTCTACCCTGAGCTCCTCCAGCATTGAGTTCCAGCCACAGTGCGTCAGGAACACGCTGATGGCCTCTCGTGCTGGAGCACCTCTCCCTGAGGGCACCAGCTCGTGACATAGCTCCTGTCCTCGCCTCGACAAATTCCGGCATCGTCTGCATGGAGCCCCTGATCACCATCAGAAAGTGGTACCCGCTGTTGGCCAACCCCACGTGAACTCCCCGATCTGCTGGCGCGTCAGCACATAAATGCTGCCCAAGTTGGCGTACACCACGGACCGTCCGTAGAGCCTGCATGTGTGCAAGGACGATGCGGAGCACGGGGTCATCGGGTCCGTTGTGCGGACAAAGCTTAACATGCCGCGCAGTCGCATGTTAAGACGACGTGCACTCTTGTAAGACGGCGTGCTTTCTAGTCCAGTGTTCTGAACTGCGAAATTAACAATTTCTTCGCACATATCCAGCTGCAATAAATCAATACGCTGAATATTTAATTCTTGTGTGACATGATTCTAGGCAGAGCATGGGTTGCTATTAAAGGCCTATTTGGATTCAGTATGTAACAATTGTTTGCTGGCTAATAACTCATTATATCATTTGTTGTACTTGTAGGTAGTGAGGTAGTTGTTACCTAAAAAGTCGAACTAATAATTAGTTACTTCCTTTGATTCAAATTAAAAGTTGCCATGACTTTTTAATTCATTTATTTTGCGATACATCTAGTTATATTATTAATATGTAGATGCATAATAAAATGAATATAACAAAAAATGACTTATAATTTAGAAAAAAGTAGTTTATTATCTGTAACTATTTGGATCCCAAAGAGATAATTATCTAGTCCCGAGTCCTTGTCAGCGAGATTGCGGTCAGCTAGACCCACGCACAAATAAAGTTATTTTGTAAGAAAAAAAAATATAGTGGTTGTATTATATTGAAACACGGATCGTATTGTCATCTACGGAACGTGTGAACGTGACAAAAAATTCTAAAGTTCATGGTGTCTCATGTGCTTCTGCCCCACTCTCTCTCCACAGCTGTTGCCATGGTCACCGCAACCATCTTTTTTTATTGAAAAGACCCCCCATCATCCCCTCTTTATTATGCAAGTGAAAGAAGCACATTGTTGCATACACATAATGAACTTGTCCAAGTGCATACAGATATAGACTCTGAAGCAGATTGTTGCACATACATGAACTTGTCGTAGTACATACAGATTTTTTTAGATAATGGATTAAAAAATCCGGCCTCTACATCCGGGGATGCGTAGTACATACAGATATATTACTGTTGTAAAAGCCACATAAGTGAAAAACTAAGAAGGCACGACTTCATTTTGAACTCTGGGAAAATTTGGTACAACGCTTCCTCTTGACAGCTTTAGTTTTTACCTCTGGGATTTCACTAGCATAAACATAGCTGTAGTATGGTGGTATCTCAGATTTCCATGCTAGGACCTCAAATCTTCCTTGTGGCTTAATGCTTCCATACACAAGGTCTTGGAGTTTTATCTCCGGAACATCCTCTTGTGAAGAGCGTTGATGCTCACAATGAACAATGAAATCTTCAGACTGTGGAGCAATTCTCTCAAAACGTGCAGGCCTATTTTGGTTCATAAGATTAATTGGATGCTCGCCGAATCTGGAGACATGCTTCTGGTAAGACCCTCTCAAGAATGCCAAAACCTTGCACCAGAAGCGGATGTCGAAGTTACCCCTCAGCACAAGAGAAGTGACGTTTGCAGCAATGAGGGAACCATTCAGTGTCCTGGATATATCCATGGCTATGCCGGTAAGCTTTGGATGTGACATGGGATCCAGACTTCCAAATGTAAGTGTCTTGAAGAAATACCAATATGCCTCCTCGGATAGATACTTCAGAGTTAGTGCTCTTGTTGTTCCAAACCTTATTATCTTGTCCGACCGACTTGTGACTATGATTTTACTACTGCTCTGGACACTCCCTTTAAAAGAAGAATACAAGCTATCCCATGTATCTTCATCGAGATCCCCAAATAACTCAACAACTAACAATCTCCTATGACTATTCAAGGTTGGCAAGCTAGCTACTTTTATGCTTGATTCGACATCTCTCTCGGAAAGTAGTTAGATCACTATCTACAAAATCATGTTTGTGAAGGAACAAGATTTCAGAGAAATGGTTGCGGATTCTTTCATCCTTACACACATGAGCAACAAGGGTACTTTTGCCAACTCTACCAGGACCGACGATGGGTAGGACCTCCAGTTCTTCAGTACTACCAGACTCTCTGTGCACCAGGAAGTTGATGATGAGTTCTGTCTCCAACTGGCGCCCAAACATGCAGTTGCGCAACAGGAGATGCATGCTGTAGGGCTCACGGTACATGTGGGGATAGCTCTCAAGAAGATGATCAGCTCCTTGGCATCAAGGAGCATGGAGCTCAAACTGTCAAGTACTCCATTCATTTCTTCCAAAATTTGTGTACTAGTTCCACTACTGGAGAAACAGAAATTTTGGACAGAAATTGCTTTGGAGGATTGTGAAGAGTGACTCACAATGTGATCTTTATCCTTCTCTTTGTTGTGAGATTGGCATCTGTAGGCTTCGATCATGTAGTATCCTCGATGCATGGCCTCTCTCATCATGTCAAGCTGCTGGAGCATAGCTTGGTTTGTGATGCGCCGCCCCATGGCCTCGTCGACAATTACCTGCACTCTGAGCAGGACCTTATCGAGGCGATCTTCAACTTGGAGTGCTGGTGGCTTGGAGAGTTTTCTGAGGACAAAGTTTATAGATCTTGTAGCAAGCTCACCCAGGACTGCAGAAAGACAAATCTCCATTCGGGGCTCTAGCTATATTGTTAGAGCTAAACAGATGATGGGTAAGACAGCAGACAGTTAGTTTGATGTTTCTGAAACTCTATGTGTTTCTGTGTTTCTTATTATCAGAATTCCAAGGAGAGCAAAGACGTGTGTATATATATATATAAGAACACTGAGGTCATGTATAACCTGAGAAGAAGTCAATAGCCGACACTGGGGCTGCTATGAGTTGTTTTGGGGCTGCTTCAGCGTCAAACTAAATGTTCTGATTGACATTGTCTGTTTCATTGTCAACTATTACTGCCCAACTACCTTCATGAGACACCGGCCCATCAGTCCACCATTTATGATCTATGCAATTACGTTTCCATACAACATACTCTTGTTCTCCCTTGTTTCTAGTCTTCAATGTCAGGCAGAGGGTCACGTTCAGATATTCAAATACTAACTCAGTCATGCATGCCCATAATGAAAGGCGCTTCCATGTACCTTGCCATATTGTCACTATCTGCCAATTCTAGAGTTTTTGCCACAAAATAGTGGTGACTGTTCCTGATGTATCATGTACTCAAAATTTCGTAAACTTGTCAAATTATGATATATTTGAGACCACGCCGTTGCGCATTTTTGTCAAATTATGACATATATCACTAACAGTAAAGTGCTATTTCGATGGGCTATTGTTCTGAACATATTACTAAGGAATTACGGATAGCCATGAGCCCCTTTTTCGAAAGCTGAGGAATATCTGGAAATCTAATATCTTGAGTCCACCTTTCTTTACCTGAAAAGATAGAGTATGAAGGATTTTTTAAACAAAAATCGATATGTTTGCTATGGTCTGCAGATGTTTCTCCTCAACCATTGAAGTCCGTGATTTTACTGCCAGATCAGTCTTTGTGTTCAGGTACCCTTTCAGCCTTTGCGTCAACTACTCGTCAATTCATCATAGCAGTAAGGGACGCAGCCATGTAATTTAGGACGACTTGATAGATTATATGTACAATGGTTATCTTTTTGAAGCTGCCTTATAATATCTCATAATTCCTTAGTTCATGCATAGAGTAAAAATAGGATTGTGAGTTGTTTGACAACAACAACTCATAAAAGAGTACATAGGATAGTTGTCATAAACTCCTAAATTTTAGGTCATGAGAAAGTTGTTTCGACCTCATTCTCTCTCTCCCTTCTCCACATCATCAGGAATTCTACATGACACAGCATGAGACGGCTGTCCAGTACCCCTGACTTATGGAATTTATATAGTCACACCCCTGTTTGGGGTTTAGGTGTTCAAAGTGACTAAAATAAGAGGTGACTACCATCCAGACAGCTAGGCACGAACTAGTTCACACACTAGCGTCTACTATTCAACTTCCATTGGACTGAAGGAACACGCTGCACCTCCCTTTTCCATATATACTGTCCCTGAGCGACTTGTGCCATAAAAGGCTAAGCTGTACCTGTCAAAATGGTAGTTGGCCGTATAGAGTGGGCAACAGCTGACTGACTAGCAAAAGATCAAAATCTAGCTGTCTTGACTGAAACATTTGTTTGGGCCTTTACGAGAAGACAACAATGCAGACTTTAACTTGTCCAGGGTGATGTGCTTCTACAAAATATCTATGTTCGTCTAGCTTGTAGAGGTTTATGACAGTGTTTTTAGGAATTACAACTTCTTAAATGAGGTGGTGCTGTTCTCATGCATAATCTACTTATTGTTTTTGTGATGGATGAGTTCATTATGAATGAACCCATTTTAATTCCACACACAAAAAAGAAAATCAGGAGTGGACAAGATATGAAAGACAAATTCCTGAAATCAGCAGTTTTTTTTTCTGCGTAGTTTGCAACAATGCAAAAAAAAAAAAAAAAAAAGATGAAAAACAGGAGGGGGTGTAACTCCCTAGTCGAAATATATTAAAAAGAGTAAAAGGGCACAAAATGTGGACAATTCACAAAATTTGCATATGTGACAAGCTAATAAAATTTGCCATGTTTGTAATTTGTGACAACCCTATTTTTTACAATTTGTGAGTTGTTAGCCAATCAATAAAACATGTTCAAAAATACAAATATACAAGCTTCATAATGACATGATCAAGACCTCTTTCTCTTAGCACCTTGAATCTTTAGGTCTCGAATCTCACAACTATAGATATAGTTAAAATAGGGTGGTATCTGGGAGCTAAATGCAAGGGCTTCAAATCTCCCAGAAGGATTAACATCATCTCCATACACCAAACTTTTCATTGATACCTTTGGAACCTCCTCTTGCGAAGAGCGCTCATACTGATGATAAACCACAACCTCTTCAGAACTTCTTACCATTCTCCCAAGATGCACAGGTCTACTATTTTGGCTCAGAGCATCACACGGATGGTCACCAAATTTGGAAACATGCCACTTGCTGAACCCTCTCAAAAAGGATGCAACCTTGCACCAAAAGTGGATGTCAAAGTTGTCCCTTAGGCAATTGATTGTCCCTGTAGCACCAAATAAGCATAGTTTTAGCATCCTGGCTATCTCCATGGCCAGACATGTAAGCCTCGGGTGCAACACAGGGTCTGTGCTTCCGAACGTAAGAGTCTTGAAGAAGTACCAATATGCTTCATCGGACAGATGTTTCAGTGTCACTGCCCTTGTTGTTCCAAGCTTTGTGATCTTGTCATACCGGCTTGTGATTATGATTTTACTACCACTTTTCATGTACCGTTTACATGTAGCATACATCCTCTTCCACTCGTCTTCCTTGAAATCTCCAGTAGCTTCAATAACAACTAGAATTCTTCCAACTTTTGTTGATGTGGAATTTTGATATTTCTTCACACACCCTTCCCCAAGGTAAGTTAACTTATCTCTTTCAAAATCATTGTCACTCAAGAACATAATTTCTGAAAAATGATCACGAACTCTTTTGTCATAGCAAACATGAGCGACAAGGGTGCTCTTACCAACTTTCGCGGGACCAACAATTGTCAGGACCTCCAATTGCTCAGCAACATTAGGATATGAGTGAAGTAGGAAATTGAGCACAAGCTCTGCTTCCATCTGGCGGCCAAACATGCAGCTTCCCAGAAGTAGATGCATGCTATAAGGCTGGCTGTACATACGAGGGTAGCTCGTCAAGAACACAGCCATCGTTTCCACATCAAGAACCCTAGAGTTCAATCTGTGAAAGGCCTCCTGAAGTTCTAAAATCTGTGAGTTTCTGTTTGAAGAATTCGAATAGAGACCATTCACAAAATTTAGTTTGGACAACACAGAGAAATAGTGACTCACATCATGATCTTTCTTGTCCTGCTCCTTATGAGATAGATATCTAAAGGTGTCAAGCGTGTAATGACCTTGATGGGTGGCTTCTCTCAGCATTTCCAGCAGCTGAAGCATAGCATGATTTGTGATGTGCCGTCCTGCGGCCTCGTCGATGATGACCTGTGCGCGAAGCAGGACTCCATGGAAACGGTCCTCCACATCCTGTTGCTGAAGCTTGGAGCTTTTGCTGACGAGAAAATTTATGGATCTAGTGATTCCCTCACTAAGTAGTGCAGAAAGTACCATCTCCATTTTGGGGCGCCGGTAAGGAAAGGCCAGATGGGGAATGAAATAATGATGCTGTAGGAGTGGCCTGAATGTCGAAGTGCCGAATCATCCGTACAAAGCAAGAGCATATAAAGGGAAACAGTTCCTGTTCTAGTGGCTGGTGTGTACATGCCTCACTTCTATTCAATTTGTCTGCACCTTGCATGACTGCTCTGTTCCAACTTCCAAGACTTGATCAAACATGACACTTCAGTTTTGTCATAACAGAAGGCACACGCTGCACCTGCCTTGTCAGCTACATGTCCTGGGACACTACCCTGAAAGCTGTGTTTACAAGTCAAAATAGTGGCTGGTCTAAAATGCACAGCAGCAGACTAGTATACACGTTCTAAGCTACCTAGACTTAGAAAATAATTTTGGACTTCACGAAGAAACAACAACACAGACTACGAATTAAAGATCAGGCAGAACAGATGTAGACTATATTTACAAATTCTTCTTTGCTTGTCTTCTATATTGCAATATCATACACCTGCAGTTTTTAGCACTCGAAAAAAGTATGGCAACTAAAGAAAGAGAGTGCTAAATTGCGAGAGGCAGGGTGCCCGCCTCGCTAAATCAATTCTTCGAGCCAGGCACACTATAAGGCCCGCCTCAAAACAAAAAACTGTGGCCCAACCGCCCAGGGCGAGGCCCAATAGCCATCTTTTGTATATATAATGGACTTAGGGTTTTTCATCATTTTGGCTTTCATAGAAGCATGTGTCCACAGTCGGCGTGCCAATACCATCTTTGTAAATCAACAAGCAAGCATCACCTTTATTTTACATATAGTTACTGTCTTGCCACAAACCTTTAACTTAGCACAGTTTTGAAGAAGTTAAAGTGCAATTTAGCATCTGCCTACGTACCGTGACAACCTCAGTTGATAGGAATTTCATGAAGTCCCCGTGAGTTTGCATTAAATTTATCAAACTGCATGTTTAATACATGTACGGGTACTCAAAAGATCGAAGGCTAAGTAATACATCAAAATCAAAACCGAAATTAAACCATTTAGAACCCTAAAATCTCTTTCCAGATCGATCATTCTGGAGTAGTGAGTCATAGACTTTGTTGGCACACAAAGAAACTGGGAACTTGCCGACCAACCTAGCTAGAGTCACAGCCAACAAAAATGACTACTTCCTTCGGCCAAAAAAGACTGCACGTCACATCTTCGAAGTCAAACAATTTTAGTTTGACTAAGTTTATATAAAAATATATATAATATTACTTTTTGTATTTTTAAATAATTTTCTATCAAAAATATATTTCATGATTAACCAAATAATATTTACTTGATATCATATATATTAGTGTTTTTATGATTTTGTCAAATTTAATTAGTTACTTCTGTAAAACAAGATATACACTTTTTTTTTTTGGACAACAGGAGTAGCAGCATAGCAGGGGTTCAACTCGAAGCATAAAGAAAACACATCTCGATCTACATGCCCAGGTCCTGAGGCTTCTATCTAGAGCAAAACCCCAACAGCAAAACCAACGCCAACCATTTCATTTTACCTCATAAAAGAGGTATCTTGCATTTTATGTAAAACTAAAATACTCCTACATTAACTATCATATATATTATCCTCCTACATTAACCAGATTTTTAAAGGAAACTTTATTAATCTTAGAGAATTAAGTCAAAATGACAAATAAAATGACCACTTCTGTCTCTGCATTGCTAGGATGCATAAGGCATATAATTATTACAAAAATGGAGAAACTGACATGTCATCACCAAATAATACGCCATGGATCGTAATGATGTACACAATAAATTCTTCAGTACATCCACTACACAAAAAAAAAAAGACTAAGAAGTCGAGACTCCATTCTTCGTAGAACGCTTCCTCTTGGCCCCAACACTTTTTGGTTCTTGCACAGCAGAGCAAGTATAGACATAACTATAGTATGGTGGAATCTGGGACGTCCTTACTAGGATATCAGAATTTTCATGATTAACGGTTCCAAACAACACATCGTTCATTGTTGTCTTAGGGATTTCCTCCTGTGAAGAGCATTCATAGTGGTGACAAGCAAAAAATGATTCAGAAGGTGATGCCATTCTTCCAAACTGTGCAAATTTATTTTGGCTCGATAGATTGGATGGATGTTCTCCAAATTTGGAGATATTCTTCTTGATGAACCTTCTCGAGAAGCTAAGGATCTTGAACCAAAAGTGTATATCAAAGTTGTCCCTTAGTAAAGAAGACACAATATGTGCACCATTGAAACCACCGTTCAATATATCAGCCATTTCCATGGCCACTTGCATATGCCTTGGGTGGATCTCAGGATCCATGCTACCAAATGCAAGTGTCCGGAACAAATACCAGAATGACTCTTGGGGAAGATACATCAGAGTTAGAGCCTGTGTTGTTTCAAACCTTACAACCTTATCTGATCGACTTGTGACTATAATCTTACTACCACTTGCCAAGCATTGTTCTGAATAAGAATACAACTTATTCCATACATCTTCATTGACGTCCCCTACTAACTCAATAATAAGTAGTAAAATGTCATTTTTGTTCAAGTTCAATACACAATTTGTAAGTTTCATTGGACATCCTTCTCTCAAAGCTAATTTATCATCAGTAAAATCATGGTCGCGCAACCAAACAATTTTTGAGAAATAATGACAAACTCTTTCATCCTTACAAACATGAGCAACCAAGGTGCTCTTGCCAACTTTACCAGAGCCAACAACTGGTAGGACTTCCAATTCTTCATTACCCTCATATTGTGTGTGCAAATGGGAACTTTATTGCAAACTCTACTTCCATCGACGACCAAACATGCAGTTTCCTAGTAGGATATGCATGCTATAAGGTTGCTTGGTACATGCGACGGTAGCTGGCCAAGATCATGACCACCTCTTCCATGTCAATGATCATGGAGCTCAAGTTGTCAAGTGCCTTTTGTACCTCTTCCAAAATCTGTGTGTTTCTATTGGAGTAACATATATCTTTCAAATAATTTACTTTTGAGAGAGAAAAGATGAACTCAAGACCTGATGTTTGGCATCCTTGTCATCGAGATTGGCATCCGAATGTGTCAAGCACATAATAGCCTCGGTGCATGGAGCCTCTCAACATATCATCCGGGCTGGAGCATAGCTTGATTTGTGATGTGCCGAGCCATGGCCTCGTTGATAATGACTTGTGCGGGAGCGGGACTCGTGGAGACGGTCCTCCACTTCATGTGCCTGTAGCTTGGTGGATTTCTTGAAGAAGAAATTTATGGATCTAGTGACGCCGCTAAGAACCGCAGAAATTATCATGTCCATTTGAGGGACTCTAGTCGAGGGGCGGGTTCTTTGGGGGTGGAGGAATCATGTAAGATGAGTGTGAACTCCATGGAAGGCAAGAGCATATATAAAGAAGAAGTCTCTATTCTAGATGCAAAAGGTCCATGTTCTAGATTCAGATTATGCGTACTAGTTCACGCATTAGTGTCCATTCAACTTTCCTTTTCCATATTTCCCCAGTGACTTGTACCGTAAAGCTAAGCTGTACATGTCAAATTGGTAGCTGGCCATATCTGAGTGGGCAACAACCAACGGTGGCCCGACATGTAAAAGATCAAAAGCTAGTTGTCTTGACTGAAACATCTGTTTTGGCCTTTACGTGTTTGGTCGCTATTTTTTGCAAATCAGCCTACAATGGGCTAGAAATTGGTTGTTTGGTTGAATGACCAAGAGTTGAAGCCAAGCCAGACCGGGCCAACCGTACTGCTGGAGCCTGGCTCTAGGAGAACGGCCGATTTGGCCATTCAATCCTGGCCAGGCCCGAGCCAGCTCCGGTGTTGCTTCCCGTCGCCACCTGGTGCTCCTCTTTCTCCCTCAGGTGCTTCTTCGTCAGCGCGCCAGCTCCTCGGCGGTACCGCGCCGGCCACCTATTTTCTGGCCAGCACCTCGGCGTTCATGCGTTCACTTCCGACGGAGAGGTAGAGCGCACGCAAAGTGGTAGGTGAGCCCATCGGGGCGTCCTCGCGCGGGGATGCTGCGAACAGAATGACCCTCGCAGCGCATCGCGCAGCCTGGAGCGCCCCGCGCTGCAGCAGGTCGGCGCAGGTCGGCACGCAGGTGTCGGAGGACAAGGAGGAGTGGTGGTGGTTGTGTGACCTGAGCATTGCTTCAACGATGGTCGTTCTGCACGTGCTGAGCTTCTTCTTTAGCGGAACGAGCCATAGGAGGAACGGAATGGCTCCGGCGTGGCGCAGGCACGAGGCTGCTCTGCTCCGTCAGTGTTGCGTCGAAGTTCATCATCTGAGCAGAGCAGCACCGTCACGATGATCTGTGGCAGAAGCTCTTCTCGACGCTGTTGAACCTGCCCTCAAACGACAGAGATGTGGCCGCCCTCTGGAACCTGCAGGCTTCTTTCCGGGAGTACATGTGCAGCAACCGGCAGCTCGTCGGTAAGCTGAACCAAATTAGCCACAGATCGAGCTCGTCAACGGCCCGAACCAGATCTGGAGGACGATGACATCTGATTGCTTGCTTACTTGCTTTGCTTGGTTCTCTTGGTTCATGGAGAGGCAGTGATGTGCTTACTCATTTGGTCGGAACGTGCCGATTGCTGGACGAACACGAGGCAGTGACATTTGGGCTCGTCGAGCTCTCCGTCACCCATCAACTGTTCGATGAAATGCCTCAACAGAGGTAACCATACCAATTTGGAGAAGAGGTTACTACATCAAAACACATCGTGCGACAAAACACACACTAAGCCTAGCCAGGCTTAGATGGCGCATACAACCAAACAATTCCATCTTAGCTTGTTAGGGACGGGCTTGGGTTAACATGGCTAGCCAGGTTTGTATAAGAAATGAACCAAACACACCCTACAACTACTAAGAAGACAACAATGCAGACTATTACTCGTCCGGGGTGATGTGCTTGTACAAAATATCTATGCTCGTCTTGTTGGATATGATAGCGTTTTTAGGAACCACAACTTCTTAAATGAGGTGGTGCAGTTCTCATTCTGTTCCAAGACTAGATCAAACATGACTTCAGTTTTTGCATAGCAGAAGGCACAAACTGCACCTGACTTTTCAATTACATGAGCCCTGCTGCGACACTGACCCCCTGAAAGCTTTGCCTTACCTGTCAAAATAGTGGCTGCTCTAGAATGCACAACAGCAGACTAGTAAAGACGTAGAAATTGCCTAAGCTTTAGATAAAAGTCAGAGTGATAAATTGCGAGAGATCAGTTGTTCTAAGCTCTAACAGGCATGAGGGCATTGGTGACCTCAGAGATAAGCCAAGGTGGTGGCGAAAAATGCCGTTGCCCAGCTGGCACTAACTCGTTCTCAACATGATTAGATCTTCCACATCAATGAGCATGAAGCTTCAAATGGCAAGTGTGGTTAGTTGGTCGGGGTAACTCAATATAACTTTATCTAAAAAAAAAAACTCAATATAAGTCAGTCGATCCGGTACTGTAGTTGCAGTCACCTCTAGTGCGCAGATTTTGACCAGCGCACTGCTTAGAAATTGCGCTGCAACAGCTTTCCACCTCCATTAATTCCATATTAATTTTCCATCTGTTTCTAGTCTTGACTTGAAAGAGACATGCATTGAGCAAACACAACTTCAGCTTTATTTGTCTTCTAAATTATGGTATTCAATTCCGTGTGAGAGGCTTAATGAGAGATCCTCCGCTTCATTTGCCTATGGAAAAAAAAACTTTTTAATTTAATCATATTTTAATGAGAGGTTTAATCACATTTTTGTTTTGCCTTGTGTGTAAGAGGGTTGTTGTGGGTTAGTCGGCAAGGCTTTTGTGTTCCTGGAATATATGCACGTAAGGTTTTTAGGCCTGAATTTTTCTTAAAAACTAGGCCAATTCTATTCTACTTAATTGGCAAAGCTCTTTCCGTTACATAAAAAAAAATTGTTTACTGTGCCACTACCATGTCATAGTTTATATAATACTCCATGTTAAGAAATAAAGCACTTCAAAAAGAAACCCAAGGAAACATACACCAGTACTTTCTCTTGCAAGCCTAATCAAAATTAAAATTAACAAAGAGTGATTTTATTTTTTATAGGACGTTTCCTCTTCACAGCTCTTGTTTTTAGCTCTTGAATCTCACAAGTAGCAACATAGCTATAGTACGGAGGCAATGGAGACCTCCATTCTAGGACATCAAATCTCCCAAGAGCATTAACACTCCCATACATCACATCTTGAAGTCTTATCTTTGGAACCTCCTCTTGAGAAGAGTGTTGACGCTCATTACAACGCACAAAATCTTCCTTAGGTGTGGCCATTCTTCCATGACGCACAGATTTGTTCTGGTTTATAAAATCAACTGGTTTAGCACCAAATTGTGATACATGCTTCTCGATGCCCGATCGAACGAAGGCTAGAAGTTTACACCAGAAATGGATGTCAAAATTGTCCCTCATCAAACAAGAAACGATGTTTGCACCATTAAAGTGTTTGCCCAACATCTTGGCAATCTCCATTGCTATGTGTGCATGCTTGGGATGCATCTCCGGGTCTGTGCTTTCAAATGTGACAGTTTTGAAAAAATACCAGAATGCTTCATTAGACAGATACTTTAGACTTAGAGCTCTTGTTGTTCCATACTTTATGATCTTCTTAGAACGGCTTGTGACTATTACTTTAATATTGCTCGGTATACGGTGTTTACAAGAAGCATAAAACATACTCCATGCATCATCATTAAGGTTGCCTCCATCTAAATCAACAATAACTAGTAATCTCTCATCTTTTTTCAACTTCAATATGCACTTTTCAAGTCTCATTGCATATCCTTCTCTAGATGTAGAGAGGTCACAATGATCTGTAAAATCGTTATAATACAGGAACAAGATTTCAGAGAAGTGATCACATACTCTTTCATTCCGACAAACATGGGCAACAAGGGTGCTCTTGCCGACTTAGTTGGGGCCAACAATTGGCAGGACCTCCAAATCTTCATACGCTTGAGTTTGTGTATGCAGGAGGAAGTCGATGACAAGTTCTGCTTCCATTTGGCGGCCAAACATGCAGTTACTCAGCAGCAGATAGATGCTATAAGGTTGGCGGTACAGGCGAGGGTAGCTCATCAAGAACACAACCGTCTCTTTAACATTAAGTATCATAGAGCTCAAGTTGTCAATTGCATCTTGAAGTTGTTCCAAAATCTGTGTATCCCTGTTGGAAGAAACTATCTCTTTCAAGTAATGAGATTTGCACAGAGACAGAAAATAACTCACAGTCAGGTCCTTGGCATCCCCCTCGGATTGAGATTGGTACCTGAAAGTGTCAAGTATGTAATTTCCTTGGTACACTGCGTCTCTCATCATGTCTAGTTGCTGGAGCATAGCTTGGTTCGTGATGTGTCGTCCGGTGGCCTCATCGATGATAACCTGTGCCCGAAGGAGAGCCCTTTGCAGGATGTCCGCCACATCCAGCACCTTCGGCTTGGTGCTTTTGCTGATGAAAAAATTTGAAATTTTCTATAATAATTGGGGAAAAATTGGATGGCTCACATCGATCGAGGAGCGGCCGATCCGACGGCTACAAAGGCTGTAGGCAATGAGAGGCAAAAGCATGGAGGCAAAAATTGCCTCCTGTTGTGTCTATGACAGTGGGCCATAGGAGCAAAAATTGCCTCTCATTGCCTCCACAAAATGAAGGGATTAAAAATGAGCGGTAATTGCATTCTCGTTATTCGTTTTTTTGGTGAAGGGTAAAATGGTAACTCCATAAACAGAACATATGATTCAAGTACTATAGTTAGAAATGAATATCATCTTATCACTTTTTTTTAAAAAAAAAAAAAACCTATAGGGTTCCTAGGGTTCGTCGTGCGTGCACAATGGAGTCGCCGCCGCCGCCGCCGCCCGGTGGGAGGCGTCGCGCGAGGCCTTCTTCCTCCTCTTCAGGGCACCGCGTACGGCCGGTACCTCTCCGTATCGAACCTGGAAGCGCCCGCGCAGCCACCGCGGTGTCCAAGTCCTCCAGCGCGGCTACATCTCGGAGTACCTGGAGCCCTCCTTCGTGTGGACGGCACATAGGGTGGAAGCCGGCCAGAACTACGTCCGCTTGCACAACGACGACCAGCGCTGCCTCCGTGCCAACGGCAAGCAACTCTACTGGAAGAACCTCGTCACCGCCGATGCCAGGAACGGCAGCGAGACCACGATGATCATGATGCAGTGGAGGGTCGAGGCCATCCACTTAGCCCGGAGCCCGGAGCCCATACCCCTTCCGCCTTCGCCTGAACCTCCGGTGAGTTCGCCATCCTTTCCCCTTTCATTTGCTAATTCCTTTCTAAGAACACTGAACCTGCAAATTCCTGATGAACACAATGTGTATTCAGACGTATTCAGTATTCAGACTTATCTCTGAACCTTTCTTTCTCAGTACAATGTGTATTCAGACGTATTCAGTATTCAGACTTATCTCTGAACCTTTCTTTCTCAGTACAATGTGTACTCAGACTGAACCTGCTAATTTCCATTGATGATTTTTCTTTCTCAGATCTGCAACATTCATTTCTTTGGATATGCAAATGGTTTAGTGAAGCAATTGTCTCGGTTAGATTTTCTTTTCTCGTACATGATGTATATCCTTTTTCCTTTCCAGTACACCTGCTATATGGCGCTGATGCTTGGTAGTGGTAGCTAGTGTTAATCAGCATGGATGGGATGAAACCTATATCATCATGATCTGTAAGGTGTACATTCGTTTCAATATTGTCCGATGATTCTGTCCAGCACTTGTTTGATAGGAATTGCATGTTGTTTTTCTTCCAAAGCAAGCAGGCCATCTGCATACCAAGAGAATAGAAGCAGTACTGCCTGACTGCCTCTCGCTGCAGGGTTACGTTTGGAAAGCATATGTTGGAAAGTGATGTCGATGACAAAATACCAGCAACTGTGATCTTGACATCACTGAGTGATTGAAAGATACGTAAATGTGCAACCCGTCAGATGCTTATTCTCCATTTATAGGACTGTCAGATGCTTTGATCACTGAAGTTCTCACTGCTTGTTTGACTCCTCTAGAAAATATTCTCTTATGTTGTCAACCATGCAGCTCTGACCAGGTTCTCATCTTGTGAAGATTTTGCCAGATGGAATTCTTTTTGTGTTAGCTCAATCAATTCTGAGTCATGATCCAGCTAATAATGAAGCAAAAAACTGAAGGTGTCATCCTATTGGATTTGCCATTGAGAACAGCTCTGTAAATTCAGTACCAGATTTTTTTTTTCGAACTACGATTTTTTGCGGACAACAGCAACACATTGAATTTTTGTAAAGTATGTTGATGTAAAGGCGTACCAGTTCTAAATCAGTATCTTTTAGAGTAGTATATCATGTGTCGATGTAGTCTAATTCAGTTATTGCTCGTGGCCTGGCATCAATTTACATGACTCGTGTATGAAGTATGAGTGTTCATTGATCAAATGATGGGAACCGATTTTAATTGATCTATTCCATGTATATATAACCTCGTCCAACTGTGCGTTTACCATATCCATATTTTTTGTTGTCTGAAACCCCGGACAACAGCAACACATTGAATTTTTGGCGCTTTTTTTTTTTTTTGGCTTAGTCCGATATTTTTGTTTCAAATAAAATCGTTCTCGGTTTCTATCAAAAATAATTCAATAGCTCAATGGTTGGTTAGACAAGTTGACTATAAAACCCTGGCTCCCAGGATCAAAACCTATGGAGGCCATATTTTTTGAACAGTGTTTGTATTATTTTTTTTTTTTTTTTTTTTTTCTCTATGCTCTTTATTTATTTATTTTGCAACTTTTTTTTCATAGACACCTCATTTTTAGCTCCATAAACATACTAGTAAAATTTGAGATGATTTGAAGATAGTGTGATACACATATTTCACATGTGGCGACATCTCTCACATAGTCACATTGATCTTAGTGAGACATGTATGCCTTTGTGAGGATGTGCACCACTACTTTGCCAGAATCCATTGAAACTTTTTTCTCATGGCTATATACCAAAATGTTGTGTCCATGTAAGTTTTTAGATTTTTCTAGCTAGGTTAGGGTATTTTAACATTTATTATTTAGTAAATCAATAAATAATTACAATAATAAGTAAACCTGCACGAAAATTACACAAATGCACACAACATCTTAGTTTGGATCCATGAACACCCTATTAAAGCTTCAGGATGATTTAGAGATAGTGGTGATACACATATCTCACATGTGGTGACATCTCTCATATAGTCACATTGGTCGTAGTGAGACATGTATCCTTTTTGTGAGGATGTGCACCACCACTTTGTCGGAATTCATTGAAACTTTTTTTCATGACTATATACCCAAATGGTGTGTCCATGCAAGTTTTTAGATTTTTCTAGCTAGATTAGGGTATTTTAACATTTATTCTTTAATAAATTAATAAATAATTACAATAATAGGTAAATTTGCTCTAAAATTTACACAAATGCACACAACATCTTAGTTTGGATCCATGAACACCCCTAATAAAGTGGCTCCTATAGGGTTCGAAGCTTGGAGGTTTGGGTTAAACTCAAGGTGTGTTACCGTTGTGCTAGTAAAGTGTTTTTGATAGGGTTCGAACCTACCATTCAGCAGTCTAGACCATGATTTTAGAAAAATTTTGAAAAAAAAAAAATCATCACATTTGGAATTAGTACGAGGAAAAAAAGACTAGTTATAAGTTTTAACTCTGATTAAAAAGAGATATAAGTGTTCTTCAATAATTTGAAATTAAATCTGCCTGAGCCCATCTTTAAATGAAAAAACATAAATGGACCACTATAATTTTGATTCGGCCTAACTTGGAGCGCATGCGGCCATTTACATCTTTTATTTTGATTCCTTTTATCATGTAGCGTTTTCCATATTTTAAGTGCTATATTTCATATTTATGCAAAAGACTTGTGAATGTGTAGTGGTTAGACTTGCTATTGAAACCCAAGGTCCTTGGTTCGAATCCTGCGTGCACACCATTTTTTTTTTTTTTTTTTTTTGAACTCATCCTAAACCATAAGATGGCACAGCAGGTGAAGTCATCATGCAACGAGCTAAAGAAGATATTCATGTTAATTACTGTCACCATCCACACAATCCAAATCCATGTAGCTGAATAAACAAAGTTGTTTTTAAACGTCTCTCCATAATCATTCAGTCCCTTCCATACCGTTACATGTTTCCAAACATGATGCTTGGAGTCCGAGAGTCCAATCCAAGATGAAATTAAAACAGTGTTTTTATACGTCACACTCTTCGTGCCCATATAAATTCGGAGAAATATGTCCAAACAGAGTGGAGTTCACCCTTAAGATGAATTGAAATAGGCAACCATTAAATTAAATAAATCTCTAAACCTCACATGCTCATACTAGCACACGTCTAGACATCAGAATGCATATTGTGATCAATGAATCATCTCTGCAAGTCGCGTGACTATGCAACAAGATACATATCACTTTTTTTTTTGACAACAAGATACATATCACCTTACAACGGGTGAACATATTTGCTAGTAGATTCTGAAACCTACCAACAGACAGCGAACCTGGAACAGTTTGAGCTGGTGCGCCCTAATGAAAGTGCTCCTCCTTATCATATATCAGTATAAGTTGATGATCTTTACAACTCTGCCAACCACAATAGAGTTGGGGGCAGTAGAAAAAATGGGGAACAATTTACTCCACAGGACGGTTGCTTAATCAAAAGGCAACTCCTGTTTACCTGAACATGGTGCTCCGGATCTATCTGCTCGTCAGAGCTCAGAACGAACGGAAACAGATTACAGGTGATTTCGTCAGATTCCTGTTACAAGCTGCTTATTGAGTAATTAGTTTTCATCATCAGATCAACAGCTACCTGAACGAGCTGACCTTCATTCAGAGCTGCCAAACTTACAGATTATTTAATCTCAATAATATGAATGAACAACCATTGTTAAAAAAAACTGCAGGCAAGAGTGCCTTGAATCTGCAGAGTGCCTTGAAACCATGAATCTGCAGAGTGCACTCTCAGAGATAAATATTGTATTGTAAACAACTAAACATCAGGAAGCACCTGATCAGGTGTCGAGTGCATGTAAGAAAATTCAAGTATTATGCTTCCACTTGTTTCAAGATAGCTAGGACTGATGTGTATTATTTGAACAACATAGGCACAATTATCACGTTAACAGTTAGAACTAATAAGCTACTGTTTTCCACTACCAACACATTTGATGTTTCTGGTGTCTAATACGGCAGCAGTATGTATAATTGGCAAGGGTGGATCAACTATTAATGACCTTCAGTCCCATAATTGGCAAGGGTGGATCAACTATTAATGACTTTCAGTCCCAGTCTGGGGATCAACTATTAATGACTTCCAGTCCCGCTCATGATTATATAATTGAGTTCAGAAACCTTGCTGATATAGCAATCTCTAGCTGATAAATGTTGGACACAAGCTTCTAAAGACATCCATCCTAACGCTTGCCAGTAAATGTAAACACTGTACATAAAATTATTTGTTCACTGCTCAATACCCATCAGAAGAACCAAGGATGTATGGATGATCAACACCTACTGCCACTTATTCAATCCAATTTGCAGAAAAAAAAAAAAAAAAACATTGAACCAAACTGTATTCCTTAGGTACTAAGGAAGGTCGGCTAATCTATCTTTTTATTTGCAATGAGCTCACTGGATCTTGCTCATTCAAAGGGAAATTGCACGAGTCTGAGTTCAGCAGCACTCAAATCGCACATAACGCAAGGAGAGATGGGGGATATCAAGAGAGAATGTACCTGAAAATGAGGGACCGATGTACTTGCGGTGGATCTGTTCACCATCGCCAAGGAGAGGATATGACGGCGGGCAAGCGCCGCCGCGTGAGCCGTGGAGGGCAGGCCGGCGGCGGTAGCCGTGCGATGGCGATGTCGGGGCAGGGCGGCGAGTACAGGCCGGCGCAACGCTGTGCGAGGGCGGGGCGGCGAGGAGAGCGATAGGTGTCGGGGCAGGGGCGGATCGGGTAGGGCCGTGCGGTGGTGGGATCACCGGCGATGGGTATACAATGACCAGGATACCCTTCATGAAAAAATTAAGATTCTAGGGAGGCAATGGAAGGCAACGGAAGGCAATTTCAAGTACCGTAGAAGGCCTCAAAAAATTTATGGACCTAGTGACCACCTCACGAAGGACTACAGAAAGTTGAACTTCCATTTGTGATAGATACTCTTGTTCTCACTGTGGATGGAGGAGAGAGTGGACAATGTGCTGTGGGAATGGGTGTGAATTTGTTGGTGTAGACTCCATGGGAAGGAAGATTATATAAAGAGCAGCAGCAGCAGCAGAAAAGACTGTTCAAGTTCTATGCAAGACTGCAACTGCAAGGCAACCCTGAAACATTTGTTTTTCATTTCATTTAATTCCATGGAACGACTACACCTTAAATTAATTCCTTGTTTGTCATCCTCTACTATTTCTATTCTGCATCGAATTAACATGACTTGTTGGGAGGGGGGGGGCGACGGCGCGACCGAGTTGGTTATCATTCAATCATCTTTTGATTACGTCGTATTGTATGAGACCACCTATGTATAAGGCAACTCTGATGTACTTGTCCTTATTAGAAAAACCTTCGTGTAGCACATGTTTGGAAAATCCGAGTCATGGACACGTGCCTAACTATAGTAGACTGCAGATATTGACCATTTCTCTTCCAGCATCTCCTTCTGCATTGAATGGCCTGATTCAATGGACTAACCAGTTTCTTCTCAGCATTGCTTCATTTTTTTAGAGGACAGGTTAGAATTTTATATATTGCACAACCGGACTCAAGGTCTTTGTGGATTGCCAAGGACACTCCGTAAAGCCTTTGCAACCGGACTCAAGCACTTTACCGAGTGCCAGAGACACTTAGCAAAGCCAGCAAAGGACACTCGGCAAAGGAAGTGAGAGGAAAGGCCTCTTTGCCAAATGTTTTTTATTGGACACTCCCGCAACACTTTCGGCAAAGAAAAACACTTGCGAAAAATATCCTAAAAATGGCATAGTTTTTTTTTAATCCAGGGAGGGCTCGACTGGACAACCACCCACCACCCCTAGCCAAGGTCAATTTTTCATGGTTTTTGTGCAAACTCCACAACCTCCCCCTCGCGTGCGTGCTACTCTACCATGGCACTACACCATCACATGTGACAACATTCCGTTTAGGGTTTAGGGTTCCCCAAATACTGTACTAAACCGAGAGAAAATTGCTTGTTTAAGCCTCTTAATGAATTCAAATAAAAAAAGTGTTCAACTATAAAGATTTATAACTTTTCGAGAACTACCATCTTTATTTAGAAAGTTTCTCCATCCGAGGTCATTTAAAAATTTTAAATTTCAAATTTTGAGATATTTACACGTAGTTTTGCATGATAAGACAAATTCAAATCAAAAAGTGCTCAGCTACAAAGATTCATAACTCATCAAGATATAGAGTTTATTTTGGTCATTTCTCTACCCAAGGTTATTTGAAAAATTCGAATTTTAAAATTTTGAAATTTAGACGTAGCTTTGCATGATAAGATGAACTCAACTAAAAAGTTGTCAACTACAAAGATGCATAACTTTTCAAGATCTACAAAGTTTATTTTGGTCATTTCTTCATGTGACATAGTGGTAGTAACTTTGTTGAGCCCATGAAACATTGTACCATAGGATATTTTGTTGTTTTGAAGTCGCTGTTTCCATAGCTTGTGATCATTCTCGGCACATCGTCCAACATAGTCGAACATAACTTTCTCAGCACTTTGCAGGATAGGGTATAACTCCTCATACTCTTTTGGACCTACTATCCACTAATCATGCATCTTGTGGTCCACTACCAGGCTGAACACTTTTCCTTACGGCTTAAAACCGCTAGGAATCTCCCAAAAACCGACAGGAATTCAATTCCTGATGGCCAACCGTCAGGGATCAGCCGTCAAGAACGAGGCGACGGGGAAAGACACACTATTCTCGACGAAGCGGCCCGACAGGGAATGCATTCCTAACGGCAATTCCGACGGCACCCACTCGGCCGACGAATCCTACTTCCCGACGGTTTAACCGATAGGAATTCCCTCCAGAATTCTAAACCGACGTGAATTGATTCTAAAAATGATAAAAAAAAATCACATGCATTTGCATCACGAGACAGATTTACACACATTCTAATTCCAAATTGCACATTGCATTTAAAACTGGTTCACAAGTCCAAATGCATCTCATTTCAGAATCATGACTGGTTCACAAGTCCAAATGCATCACATTTCAGAATCATGACTAGTTCACAAGTCCAAACCGGTTCACAAGTTCATGACATGCCAACTAAGTAACAGTTCAAGAGGCAAAGACAAGTCTAGCCGCTTACATGCCAAGTACAAGAGAGGCCTTTTCACTCTCTACATCTACATACTAGCTAGGTTTGCACAAAAAGAGGTCAGCTTACTTCAACAAAAAGCAAGTCAACTTGGAGCTTCACCATATACACTCCAACCGCACAAAAAGAGGGTTGCACCGCCCGGACACTATTTCAGTCTATGTTAGCATCGCCTTCATTCTCTTGGATGTCATTCTCATCAAGACCACGGAACCGGCGTCTCCAAAGATGTGATGACTGTACCCTACACAAAGTGATGGAACTTAAATTGATGAGTAAAAAGAAATAAAAGCTAGCTGTGAACTTAAATTGAACTAAGTCCAGGAGATATATTTTGAATAAGCTAAACAATTTTAGCACAAGAGACAAGCTTAGCTGGGAACTCATAAGCTGCAATGAAAATTATAAATACATGGTAAGACAGACCTGTTCAACTGCTGGCATAGAAGCATTTGTATTTGCATCACCGATCGTAGAATGTTTGCAATTTCTGCTGGTAACTCCATGTTGACTTCTCAAAAACATCCTAAAATACATGATGATTAGAGAACATTTTGAAGCAATTGATTAGGTACATACGGTATGTTAGATTAGATCAAATACCTTCATATATTTGGTTAGTACAAGTCCAATATGAGAGGATTTTTGAGCATTCTGCTCCAATTGTGCATTCCGCCTTAGAAGATATTGATAAGACCTTGAATTTGCTTGGCTTGTTGTGTTTGTCCTACCAGATCCTTTCATCTCAGTTTTCCTTATAGTACCATTTGCTATTGGCACACGGCCATGAGCTAAGCCACGACCACTACTTTTGTATAGCACTACAGGATCAAGCTGTGCATCACTTCTACGCTGCTCAAAATCATCTGGATATTCAGCCTCAAGAGTAGCATAGTAATCTTCCTATGAAACAAAAAAATCCATATTTCAACCTTAATTCATATCATGGTGCAGAACTGTAGATATTTAAAAATGAGGTAGAACATACAACACGTTGTTGGGCCTTTTGGCTTGGAATCGGACCACTAATTCCATTCTCATCACAATTTTTGACACCCGCCTTCATGGAGCAAAATGTATTCATGTCAGTTGCTGCCTCTGGACCATAAGTCTTTTCCTGGATATGAAGATCTAATTAGAAAGTTGTAGAACACAACATACTGGGACTTGTAGAGAGTTCAGCTCATCTCAACTTACCAAATATTGTTTTGTTTGAGCATATGGTCGAGATCCCCCCTCGTTTTGAGCAAAATCCGTTTGGTTCCGTGACTCTTGACCAAGGCGGCGCTTCTTTAAATATTCGATGAGCACCCGTAAGCACAAATGGCACGCCATGCGGCTCGTAAATCCGGCCCGGCTTAACTTTTGCATACCGGGCTTGACGAAGTAATTTCTTGCATGCCTCGAATCCTTTATCCTCGATTAAGGTACTGGTCATAGTATGCCTTCACAAAGATCCACACGAAGCTCATACATCATATTTCTACACTTTGTTTAGCCGCAAGCCTATCAAGAACATATTCTCGCATGTGGCATTAAATCATCTTCCACTGAGTAGATGCTCTGCATTTACAAAACAGAGGCATTTACAGAACCAACTCCGATGTTAGCAGCAAACAAATCATATTTAGAGTTTTAACACAGTGACATTTTGCACTTATTGAATTACCTAGAATTCTTCTTTAAAACGATCAGCAGCAGTCATCCCATCTTGGTCTTGAATAATATCATAGTGAGCCCATGTCTTTGCATAATACTTCTTTGAACGACTCTCTTCAATCATAGAAGGGTACTCACGCTTTAGCAGAGCTGTGACTTGACCACCAATCCCCATGTCCTTCTTAGGTGAGTAATTTACGAACTCAGATTGCCTACAATCACAAGTTGCAGTCATAGCAGCCATAATATTGTAAAATCAGCAGTAACTCAAGGTGAAATCATGGTTACAGGGACAAAATCAGCAATGGGTTTAATATGAATGGGTTTAAAATCAGCAGTAACTCAAGTAATTCAAAATCAGCAATGGTTACAGGGACAAAATCAGCAATGGGTTTAAAATCAGCAGTAACTCAAGTTGCAGTCATAACAGTCATAACTCAAGATATACTCACTCTTCACCAATGGGTTTAATAGGAATTCGCTGGCCAAGTGGAGGCCTTTTTGGCTGAGTAGGTCCCCTCTTCCTCTTTTGACTTCTTTCCTCAGTTGGATCAGCATCGTTGTTCTCATTGTTGTTAGAGCCATTCCCATTCTCAGTTGAATCAATAGGAGCATTGTCATCGAGACTCCATTTGCTCGACGGTGTCTCGAAAAGCCCTCATTTTCTCGCGCATTTAAAGATGTTGCATTAGTCATTGTAGGAAAACAACTTGTTTCATAGTAAAAAACAGGTGCAGCGTATCAAGTATAATGGAAAACAGGAAGTTGTTTCATAGTAGAAAAGGCACAATATATCAATATAATGCAACAGCAAGTTAATTCATACTAGAAAAAGCACAATATATCAATATTATCAATATAATGCAACAGGAAGTTAATTCATAGTATCTTTTTTGCAAAAATTGCGAAAACAACATATTCCATTGAAGTACGTAAAATATGCAACATTGTTCACAAGTACACACCTTTGAAGCAACAAAAAGGAAAATACAATAGACCATTCTTGATGGTTTGCTTGATTCTGACGGTTATCTAGTAACCAACAAGTAATTAAAACCCACGATTCTCGACGGGAATTAGGGACCGACAGGGAGTTATTTCGAGTTCCCGACGGTTTTCGCCGAGCCGACGGGAACTTGCGCGACAATCGACAGGAATACTCTGTGGTCTGGTAGTGGTCGTAGTCAATAAAGGCAGATTCATGCTTAGGCCACAGGCATCTAGAGTCCAGATTATGAAATCTGTGGATGAATAATTGGACATTTGAAATGTGCAATATATGTGGTATATGACACAAGTTCTTCGCACGTCTACGCTGCTGTGGCAGAGTATTGAAGATAAATTATTCCCTCCAGACTGAAGCTATCTCCAAGCTACACTACATATTATCTAGAGCCCATGAAACTTATGCCAGTTGTAGTAGATCAGTGTAGTGTGTGTGTGAAGTTTACAGACAAAACTACTCATCAGTTGATAATCCAAGAAATACAGAGTAGGCCAATGTATGCCAGTTGACCATTCTATGAACAGAAGTGTACTGGTACATGTAGTTGGGTAATAGTCTTAATGAACAGACAATAAGAGGTCAACATGTTAATGTATAGCAAGCAAAACAGCTTGGTTTGTGATCTGCCGTCCCATGGCCTCATCAACGATGCCCGCAGCAGGATTCTCCAGAGACGTTCCTCTGTATCCAGTGCAGTTGTCTTGAACCTGTTTCTGATGAAGAAATTTATGCACTATTTGTTAGCTCCCCTAGAACTGCAGCTAGCTAGGAGAATATCCATTCTGGGACTCTCTCATCTGGAAGCAAACGACAGCGGCTGGGTGTTATAGTTCACAACAGAGGTATAATGGAATGAAGAGAGATTACATGTAAAGAAATCCAGTCATAAGAAAGGTCAGCTCATTCACAGCACGTGTTTGACCTTTTGAACATCTGTTGACGGTCACTAACGCCACATTTTTAACGTCAACATTCTACCAATAAGGGGGTGAAACTATACCTTACTACACACATATACATTTATTATTGACATAATTCCACTTGTAGTGCCAAAATAATATTGTGCAGATTTATATGAGAAGCAAGTGGAAAATACACCAAAAGGCGCCTCCTTGGAAAGCGCATTACTGGAGAATATCAAGCCCAAGGGAGGAATGGACCAAACACGCAGAAGCGGGCCGAGCAAACATCGCCACACAACTTTTTCAAGCCCAAACACGCCCGACTGCCAAGGCCGGCCCGAACCGAGCCGAGACAGTGCGCGGCAGCCACCACTGTGCGCCGCACCCATCCCGAGGCGGTTCAGGCCCAGGTTTGGCGAGGCGGTTTGTTACCTTCCAAAACCGGCTGTGCCGACGTTGGATTGTCGGTTCAAGCAGATTTGGAAGGTGTTCAAGGACGGTTTTGGCTCTTTCCATGTGGGGAGGGACGTTTTCCAAAGAGCCCCCTCTCCTCTACCTATAAAAGGAGGCCCTCTCCCCCTCATTCAAGACACACCACACAATGTAGCCTCTCTCTTCTTCTTCTTCTTCCTCTCCCTTTCTTCTTCTTCTTTCTTCTTCTTCTTTTTCTTCTTCTTCTTTCTTCTTCTTCTTTCTTCTTCTTCTTAGTTTGTACTTAGGAGGAGTTTGGCAAGGATTAATAAAGGAGAGCAAGACATTTTGGAGCTATTCGGTATGATCAATTTAGAGTTCTTCATCTTGTTCTTGTTCTCTACTTATCAATATAGTCATGTTCTTGAATTAGAGCAAAGTTCTTGTGATATAATCTTGGTTGATGAACTAGTCTATAGTTCCTATACCATGATCTTGTCTTATAGGACATCGTGCTTAATTTATCATACATACATGTTTAGACCAAGAGCTAGATTGATATGATGAGTTCTACCTAGAGTTAGACTTGGTTGATGTTGGGTTGCGGGATTGATAGCCGTTCCTTCGGGGCGGTGCTCTGGTAGAAGGACCCCGGGGACGGGTAAGCCTTGTATACACGCCAGAGTAATAATCACTAGTGTAGACGTGGTGTCTAGACTAAGGGTTTTCTATCTTTTTGTGGCGCATCCCACGGTTGAGGGGGTAGGCGGGCCGGGTTGTGACAGCCTTGTCCGTCCCTTGTAATCCCCCACGTTCGGGTGTGGCGCTAGTGCTAAATGCCGGTCTCCATCCCATTTGGGCGATTGCCGGTGCCCGAAGTAATTCGACAGAGACCTTGACTTTCTTGAACTAGAATGTCTAACAGTAAAACATGTGTGTATCTGCTATCTCGACATGACTATCTAGGATATGCCTGCTCCATGTTAGACTTATTCTTTTATTCTTTCTTTTACCTTTATCCTTGAGATTGGCTCGAGTGTGTGTGTCAAGTTATCCTACTACCTAATCTATTTTATCCCTTTTATGAACATTGGTCTATTATGCATTCGTGTTATCTTGACCATGTCCGAATTAGAGACTTTTACACCATGCCTTCCTTTGGGAAAATATAAATAACGATACCCCTCGAATACTTAGGGTGAAATGCTACAATGATAGATCCGTGCGCTTGCGGATGAATATCTTCTTAGGCAAGATCTATCACCGTTGATAATCCCATTCAGATCACCGACACGGTGGTTTCACTTGGGAATGTCAACGGCGCATTTCTGGCGCCGTTATTAGAGATGGGTTCTAAACCTGTTTCTAGTGATTGCGCTTAAGAAATGCAACAACATCTGTTGCTTTCGCCTGATGCCCTGATTGTCTTGGTTATGGAGCCATTGCTTAGTCATGTAAAGCCATCACCATCATTGATTCCTTGACTTCCCCCCCTCCATTTCTGATCTTCTCCTTAGCGTTGATCATGTTAAGGAGAGACTCATTTTTCCTACTTCTTCGTCTTTTTTCTGGTTCCTCTAACTTTCTCGATGTTGATCAAGTTCAGGATAGACTAAGTTTTCCTACTGCTATGTCTTTTTCTTCCAGCAGCCACTGCCATTGATACCAGAATGTACTGCTGTAGCAGCCATCATGGTAGTTAGTCAGCGATGAACAACAGCACATTAATAAACATTCACAAAATTAAAACACATCTACTGAATCTTTACGTGTGTGGGGTTTAGTCAAAGAAAAACAAAGATGATGCTGCAATAGAGAGAGCCAGAGAATGTTCTGTTCACA
The DNA here is from genome assembly GCA_015847255.1 of Hyparrhenia diplandra. Classification (NCBI taxonomy): domain Eukaryota; kingdom Viridiplantae; phylum Streptophyta; class Magnoliopsida; order Poales; family Poaceae; genus Hyparrhenia; species Hyparrhenia diplandra. The sequence goes on from JADLZK010010800.1 coordinate 306,156, forward strand.
CTATATAAAGTCCTCTAACCTGTATGACCGACCAACCATGCTACAAGTGTAGCGATTTTGACTTTAGAAAAGGAATGCAGTGCACCATATAAAAGAGATAAAGGTACAATAAATATCGATGAATAAATATCAAAATGATGACTCCAGGTCTCCAATATGTAAAGAGAAATTTTGGGCTATTGATGAACAGGTCGACATTGTTGACTGCATGAAGATTACATTCTTCTTATTTGAGTAGTGTTTCAACCAGCAGTGAAATTGTAGTCAAACCAGGCCTAAGACTATGTTAAACTTCCGAACAACACAAGCTCTTAGGTTGAACTATGTTCAAGGCCCTTCTATTGGAAGCACAGATAGGACCTGATAATGCAGAGGCTCCCAAAACACTTTGGGTTCCATTCCATAACATGGAAAAAACTGAGGTACTAATTTTTTAGAAGAAGCAAGGTAACCCTGGGCAACACATAACAAATAACTCTAACTTGCAGAGGTATTCAGATTTTGCACTCCGAGCACGGTCAAAGTATGACAGGAATCTTTGCTCTAATTATGGTGATGGAAACCGTCACCTAAGAAAATGAGGTACTAGATTTTTCCAACAAAATTGAGGATAAAAAAATCTAGGTACCAGATATTGGACTGCTTGGACAGTCTTAGTCAAAAAGAAAATTAACACCAAATACAACTGCAAACAGGGAGATACTATACCCTGAATAACTCACATTCTTTTTTGACCCAGTAACCATGTTATTGTGATCATAGTAGTTAATAAAGCCAGATTTATTCTTCAGATTTGAGTTCAAACCACAGGCAAGGCAACTAGAGTTCAGATTTTGAAATCTATTGACGAATACCTGGACGTAGAAATGTGCAATGTATGGTATAAGACACCGTTCTCTTGGCTAGTTGGCGCTGCTGTTGCCAGTGTTGGAGCTAATTTATTCCCACAGACTCAAGATATATCTACAAGCTGCTCTATCTAGAGTCCATGAAAGTGGAGGCGAATAAGTATTTGTAGGACAATGTATATTGGTTGAGTGGATTATGTATATATGGGTATAGATACATGTAATTGGGTAATACTCTAAATGAACAGAGAAGAGGTCAATAGGTTGATGGAGAACAAGCTAACGTTCACATCTCTGTTTTCAAAGAATAGCTCCTCTGTGTTTGCCTCCTTGTTGTGTTCCTGCCCAAGCTCTTCACCTACAAACACATAAATGGCTGGAGGGAGGCAGGCTTGGGGTGCTTGGAGAGAGGGGTTCAGAGGTGCCATGTGGCCTGTTGGCTGTGGCAGGCTGGCAGCACAATCGTGCCGAGCGCTGTTTCACCATCCCGACAGATTAGCCAGGAGACGTTATATTGGCACCACGAAATACAGCTTCTAGGAATTGGACAGAAAAGAAAACAACCAAATACTGAAATCAAGCAACCTTGTTCCCATTCTCTCTCAGTTCTAACTGACCAAGATGCTTTGGTTGGGTAGCTATCCGAAGTTGCATCTCCTGCTTGATCATAAAGACAGTATATTGAGCTCCATGCACCGATGAATTTAAGTCAAGGCTATAATATGAGAGTTGTGGACATTGTCCATGACAAGAAAATCTATGCGTCAGTATCTTTCATTATTTTATCTTTTTCTCTGCAATAGAACATATCACTGTTCTGTTGACAACGAACACACTTTACACATGAAAATGAAGTAGAGCTTGACAATTTGGTAACATGAAAAATGCAATAATCACAATAATATCACTTTTGGCAACATATCAAAACATAATCACATATATTCCTACATAAGGTTACCAATAGCAAATTTAGTGAAGTGTGACTGAATTTTTCATAGAACACTTTCTCTTTGCAGCTCTGTTTTTTAGCTCTGGAATCTCACAAGTCACAACTAAGGATATAACTATGGTAGGGCAGCATTTGTGACATCCATCCTAGGACCTTGAATTTCCCATGAGCTTTAACACTTCCATACATGACATCTTGAACAGTTATCCTTGGAACCTCCTCTTGCGCAGCGCATTGACGCTCATCATACAACAGGGCATATTCAAAAGGTGTAGCCATTCTCCCAATATATGTAGGTCGCTTCTGGTTTATAAGATCAAATGGATCTCCACCAAATCTTGAGACATTTGTCTTGATTTGACTTCTCAAGAAGTCCAGAACCTTGTACCACAAGTGGATAACAAAGTTCTCTGCCAAAAAACAAGCGGTCATTTTGCACCAATGAAACATCGACTAAGAATCTTTGCTACCTCCATGGCCAGGTGTGCAAACCTCGGGTGCATATTGGGATCGATGCTTCCAAATGTGAGCGTCTTGAAGAAATACCAATAAGCTTCATGGGACAAAAACCCCATACGTAGTGCCGGTCTTGTCCCAAACTCTGTGATATTATCAGATTGGCTTGTCACTATAACTTTACTGCCACTAGGAACATGATGTATAGAAGTAGAATATAACCCACTCCAAGCATCTTCATTGAAATCACCAACTAACTCAACAACAACTAGTAATCTTCCATCTTTTTTCGAATTCGACACTACACTATGGTGTTCCAGTTCACATCCCTATCTAAACTTAGCAAGGACATCACCTGTCAAATCATTATCTCGCAAGAACAATATTTCAGAGAAATGATTACAGACTCTTCCATCCTTGCAAATATGAGCAACAAGGGTGCTCTTGCCAACTTTATGGGGACCTACAATTGGTAGGACATCAAATCTTTCGAAACCAGGAGGTTGCCTATGCAACAGGAAGTTGACGACGAGTTCAGTCTCCATTTGACGGCCAACCATGCAGTTGTTGAGTAGGACATGCATGTTATAAGGCTGGCGATATATGCGAGGATAACTCATCATGAATATAACTAGCTCTTGCACATCAAGGATCATGGAGCTTAAATGATCAAGTGATTTTTGCATTTGTTCCAAATTCTGTGTGTTTCTATTAGATGAACACAAACCTTGTACAGGATTTATTTGGGACACAAAAAAAGAGTGACTCAGGACCTGACCTGATCTGGCCTCCTTTTTGTTGCGAGGTTGGTATCTGAAGGCATCGAGGATGTAATAACCTTGGTGCATGCATGGCTTGTCTGAGCATGTCCAGCTGCTGGAGCATAGCTTGGAGCTGTTGCTGCTGATGAAGAAATTTATGGATCGATTTGTTAGCTCGCCTAGAACTGCAGCAAAGAGAATATCCATTCTGGGACTCTCCGCTTTGGAAGTAAAAACCAGCAGCTGTTGGGTGTTGTAGTTCACAACAAAGGTTCTTCCTGCAATCATTGCCATTTATACTAGAATGTACTTGTTGACACCCAAAAATGGCTTGGTCTAAAATATGGTAAAATCCTAGCAAATTTCCAGACTTAGCCAAATTTTGGAGGAAGATCGAAACGGGCCTCTCTGGAAGTGACCGGACGCTGGAGACCGGAGCGTCCGGTCAAGAAAGGTGTGTTTTCATGACTTTCTGAAAGTGACCGGACGCTAGCCACCGGAGTGTCCGGTCTTTGTTCGCTCGTCCGGTCGTGCGTCCGGTCAGAGCGTTCGGTCGGTCAGGCGTTCTCGGCACGGTTTTTGAGCTCTCTGGAATCGACCGGACGCCGGTGACCAGAGCGCCCGGTTGGCCCGATCCAGCGTTCGGTGAATACGTGACGGGCCGTTTCCGTACGATCCCGAACCGATCTCTTTCCTAATCGTGTTTGGGTTGGTTTTTGGAGATTGGAAACATCCGAGGGCGGATTCCTAAATTGATAAGACCATCCTCTATATAATAAAGAGGTTCATGGCCAATTTGATCTCATCTACATCCAATGGACACACACATCTACTACCGTCTTGCTTGTAGGTCAACTTCCCCTCTTCCCTGTTGTTCGTCGACGTTCTCCGCGAACTTCGCCGGCGTTTTCTAGGCGGCCTTGCTGGTCCTAGGGCAACCCTCGCGTGCGTCCTCCCGACGGGTCTTCCCGGCGGTGCGTTCGGAGGTCTTCCAACCGTCACAGAGCTCTACATCGGCCTTAGCGATCTCTTGATCGTTCGTGGCTGATCACGCTTCGGTGTTTGCTGCTTCAAGGTTGATTGCAACCTTCGTGGCGTCCAAGGCCCTCCCGGTGTGCTTGGTGTGGAACCTAGTTTCGAGTCAACACCGTACTCATAAAACATGACGTTTAGGATAATGACACAGTCTCCAAAACACAACTTTGACCTCTTGTTATTCTAAAAATAGTTATAAAAAATGATATATGTATACTTTTATCAATGTATTTTTCAAGATAAATCTATTCATATAGTTTTCATATTTGCAAACTCAACAACTTAAAAGTTATTGATAATTTATGTTCCCAATGTTTGACTCAAACCTTTTCAAACGCTAAGTTTTATGAATACGGAGGGAGTACTGCTGTAGCAGCCGTCATTGTAGTTGGTCAACGATGAACAACAGGACATTAATAAACATTTAGAACTGTGTAGCACATCTACTGAATCTTAACATATGTGGGGGTTGGTCAAAGAAAACAAAGATGACGGTGCAACAGAGAGAGCCAGAGATTATTTGTTCACACTATAAAGTCCTCTGAGCAGTATGACCCCCCAACCATGCTGCAAGTGTAACGATTAAGACTTCAGAAAAGGAAAGCAGTGCACCTTATTATATAATAGTGAAAGATAGAATAAATATCGAAATGATGACTCCAGGTCTCCAATATATGGAGAGAAGTCTTGGGCTGTTGTTGAACAAGTTGGCATTGTTGAGTGCATGGAGAAGATTATATTCTTTTATCTAAGTAGTGTTTCAACCAGCAGTGAAATTGTAATCCCCTAAGACTGTCTTAAACTTCCGAACAACACAAGCTCTTAGCTTGAACTCTGTGTCAAGGTGCATAGTGGTATCTCTTCAAGGCCCTTCTATTTGAAGTGCAGATTCTGAATGACAGATTCACTCAAGACTGCAGACTGCAGTTCATTACCATAATCAGATAGGACCTACTCTATCCTTCCCAAAATAAGTATCGCTTGCGCTTCGAGAAATAACTGCCGTCATCTATATTAAAAAAATATTAATATTTATAATACATAATTAGTATCATTAAAAGATCTTTGAATGTAGTTTTTAACAAATTATTTGGCGACACAAATGCTACACGTATTTTCTACAAATCAATTTAAAATCGTGGCACATACACCAACAATGACTTATTTAGGGACGGTGGGAGTAGTTTTTAGAAGAACCAAGGTACCCTGGGGAATAGATAATAAATAACATTTACTGCATAGGTATTGAGATGAGATTTTCAGGGTGTTGAAATGCATTGTGGAAACAAAAGAAAACATGTCTTGCAATTAATATAACATCTTGCAGTGCAAATTGCAACAGAAAGCGGAGCCAGGCTCCAGTTTGGAATTCAAACCAAGAGCACAAAAGGATGCAGAGTATGGAAGAAGGAAGCGGTGCTGCTGCAGCAGAGTTGTTGGGGGCTGGACAAGGCATCTGGGACGCAGATCTGACATAGGCGAGGCTAGATTATCGGTGACGGCTGATGGGGCTACCGGGCCCATAAGTGATGCGAAAGACTGTGTTTGGATCCAAATTTTGGAACTCCAATCTATATCACATCAAATCTTTTGCTTCATCAATGGATTATCAAATATAGGTAAATGAAATAACTAATTACACAGTTTGGATGTACTTTGCGAGATGAATCTTTTGAGCTAGTTAGGTTATGAAATAACTAAACACAACCTTTGACCCTAGCAACTCCTTTTTTTATTTTATCTAATTGATGCAGAGATCACAACTGTTAGACTGCCCACAATGTTGAGGTTACTCCAAACAAAAACAAAAAAAAATCCATGACATCAAGCCCCGATACCTATCTCCTTGCATCGCCATAGTGCAGGCATCAACGCTTCTCCCGTTGTGGACCCTGCATAAAGGAAAAATCCCCTTTCCCCAACCTCTCGTCTCCTCCCAATTGGAGACTGCGGCCTCTCTTCACCACCGCATCCTCCATGGTATCGCATCCCGTCGATTGCGTGGGATATAATTTTTTATTATTGAAGCATCGGTGAACCTAGATGAGCCGGTGCCAATTTTTTTGGGCAACTCGGCACTGGCTACAATTTGTGGCACCGGTGCTTGGATGCTCTCTCTCCTCTCCACACACCAATAAAAACACGATTCCGTGGACATTCTAACCCTCTCTATTGCAATTCCATATGGAGAAACATTCAACAACAACTATTTCCTTTTAACAAAAGCGCACCAACTATGGAGAAGCGTACAACAATAATTATATTCTTTTTATTGTCAAATTCTACTTGGCTAATTTTGTGATTTGCCTACTCGCAAAATTAGATGCCAAGTAAAAAAATGCTCATCTCCAACAGTTTGACATATTTCACTCCCAAAATCAATGTCTCAGCTATTTAAATACAATAAAATAAAAAATAAAAAGAAAAATACTTTTGCAAAGTGAACATAAAACTTTTCGCAAATTAACCAAGCTCGTATCCAATAACTATTGTGTATTGCATTTTTGCATCAAGACCCAACAAATAGTTTCTATTTGAATTTGTACCCTTTCTTCCTCTTCTTCACGGAGAGACGTGATCCTGCCGCCGCTGCCATCCGTGAGCACAGCGACATGGGCGAGCAGGGCTGGCCTAGTGACACAAGTGTGGCCATGCACGGCGATGCGGGTGAGAGCGGACAATTCAAGCGCGAGCATGGCCGTTAGCGGCGGTGTGGGCAGTGAGGAAGATCGAAACGGACCCGTGATGGTGCTACCATGGCCTTGAGCGAGCGTGATCGCGTGGCATGGCACGGGCAATCGCGACCAGCGCATTCATCGTTGAGGCGAGGGCGTGGTCGATATGCGCCACGATGCCAAGCGAAAGATAGCGCACAAATATGTGCGTCGAGGGTGTCTATTTGCCAAGTTGCCAAAAATTTTCAAGTCATATGCCAAATGTTAGAGGCATGTTTTTGTCGTTTTTTCTCCAAAATCAAGAATGTCAAATTAATTTGACAAACTCTTGGAGATGCTCTAAATGCTCAAATGTCAGAAACTTGGCATCCGTAATCCTACTATACTGTTCTCCATGTTTTACATAATAAAATTGAGAAGACTCGATCAAACAACTAGTTATGTTTATAACATCATAAAATGGACACCTTTTGTCATCAAATATGGACAAGCCGTAGCCTTCAGTTGGAACGTATATACCAACAACTTTGTCCTTTTTAATCAATATATAAATGCTCAAAAGTCAGAAACTTGGCTTGTGTACGTGTTCCTACTATATCTTTTCCTTTTCTGGTATTCTAAACATGCCCGGGAAACGATAATATAACTAAGTGTGGTCAGCCATAATATTTCAATGTAAAATTGTACAAACGAAATGATAATATAACTAGTCTATGATGAACAAGAAGGTTAATAAGTAAACTTGGATTCCGTGTCACCATGTAACACAACCAGAAATTCAGATTTCTCATAGTGATGTGGACTTCTCTCCTAGTGTTTTGCCATTCAAAATTTAGTATAAACTTTCCCTACTAAATGCCTCCTAGCGATTCCCATGTGCTATGCCTAGTGATAGTGTTTTATTACTAACTAAAAACAATAAGAGAATTAATTCCAGCATTTTGGTAGTGAAGAAGTGTGCAGACAGGGAATTAAACTAAGTGTAGTCTTGGACTATATATATACACAATGTAAATACTTCGAAACAGGCATCTGTCTGCCCGCATCTCCATTCGGACGTGGCTGCCCACTCTGCCTTGTCCACCTCTCTGTAGAAAAAAAAAATCTCCCCACTCCGTCTTGTTGTCCCCCAGCTCTTATTCTCTTCTCGAATCCGCTAACAGCAGCAGAGCCCGGCGCCGCCACCGCTGCCTCATTGCCATAATAATCGAGTCTATGGTTTTGATAACATCTAACGATCTAAACTGATGGAATCACCAATGCACCGAAAGCGACCTCATTTGCTGCTTGATCGAGACGTTGTCAGGATCTGTTGTTGGAGTTGGATCGCTGCTTAGTCGCCATGAGGTTTGGCCTCCAAAGTCCATTCCAACGTTCATTTCCCCTCAATTAACATTTGCATATGGTTGCCCAGCCAGGTTTCGACGGTGATTAATAATAGGTATAAAAATATTTTCATGTAGTTCCCTCCGGTGATTTGGTTCCCTCTTAGGCCTACTTTCGCAACGCAGGGTGACTAACCCAGGGAAGTTAATGGAGGGGAAGGTATTTTTCTGGACAACTATCCATCAGGAGGGGAGATTTCACGTGGGGGGTTACTTTTCGTGCGGCCGTTTGGAAGCATGCAGTTGCCAAAGGAAGTGGAGGGGTGGCGGCGACACTATGCCAAGGCAGCGACGAGGGCACACGCGACGCCACCGGGAAACACTCCTGGATTCACGACTCGTGGATTCCTTCCGCGTGGAAAACGAAGGGAACCGGGCAGCTATTCTCGGGTCGGCAGTCCTCCAAAGTGCGCAAAATTTTTGCCCAGGGGAGGTTGGCACGGGGCAGATTGTCCCGGGGAAACAGGCCGGGATCCATTCCATCATTCTTCTGCTTCGCTACAGTGGGATCCATTCGGCCACTCTTCTGCTTTGCTACAGTCTATGGAAAAGAAGAAAAAAAAAAAAAAACAAGAAAATTTTCTTACTTCATCCGTCAGGGCATCCAATCACACTTCACTATCTCTCCCCCATCTCATTCTTGCCATCCACACGTTTCCGGTCAAAATCCAAGTGGTGACCATGTTCAGAATAGCACATGTGTCTGGCCATCGTGCAACATCTCATTTCAAGACGTATTAGAATAGATGACACAGTTATTGGATAAATCTCCAAGCCATGAGTCACGTTTGCTAGCGAAAACATAAAAGGTAGATGAACGAAACAATAGCTATCAATTTGTTATAACTAAGGGAAAACATCACCCGCACATTTCACATTCAGAGGGAGAAAAAAAAAATCACTTTATGAATGCCACGATAGCAAACTGATAATAGTAGGACAGTTATGAATGTCACATATGTTCCACCATTTTTTCTCCAACATTAAACTTCCACAATAGCTTGTCTGTGAAACCTTATCAAAACATACTCAGATATTTCACCACATAAGCCAAACAACAGAAGAAATTCAACAAATCTGATTCATTTATTCTTTAGTACGTATTGAGATCGCTTCCTCTTGGTAGCTGCAGTTTTTTTCCTTCGAATCTCACAAGAGAAAACATAGCTATAGTAAGGTGGAATCTGAGACCTCCATGATAGGACCTCAAACTTCCCTTGAAGCTTAATGTTTCCATACAACACATCTTGGATCGTTATATCTGGGACCTTCTCATGTGAAGAGCGTTGGTACAGACAACCAGGCACAACAGCTTCAGATGGTGTGGCCATTCTCCAAAACTGCACAGGTGTATCCTTGATTATTAGATCATATGGATGCCTACCATATTTGGAGATATGTTCCTGAATAAGTGATTTTAAGAAGGTTAAAACCTTGCACCAAAAGTGGATGTCAAAGTTGTTCCTCAACATAGAAGCAGTGTAGTTTGCACAAATGAAACATAGATGCAGCACCCTAGCTATCTCCATGGCCACCCGAGCAAACCTTGGTTGCATATTAGGGTCCATGCTTCCAAATGTAAGTGTCTTAAAGAAATACCAGTATGCTTCACGAGACAGATGCTTCAGATGTAGAGGTGGTGTTGTTCCAAACTTGACGGCCTCGCCTGATCGGCTTGTAACTATGATTTTACTACCCCTTGGCATGCATTGTTTATAAGAAGACAATAACTTATTCCAGGCATCTTCATGAACATCACCATCTAATTTGACAACAAGCAACCTCCTGTTTTTGTTTGTATTCAACACGTTTTTTTGATGTTCCACTGCACATCCTTTTCTGAGTGTAAGGAGGTCAGAATTGGTAAAATCATGGCCGCTCAGTAAAACAATTTCGGAGAAATGATCACGGACTCTTTCATCCTTGCAAACATGAGTGACAAGGGTGCTCTTGCCAACATGAAAAGGACCAACAATTGGGAGGACCTCAAGTTCTTCAGAACCATGAGGTTCTGTATTCAACAGGAAGCTAATAACAAGATATGCTTCCATCTGCCGGCCAAACATGCAGTTGCTCAGCAGCAAATGCATGTTATAAGGCTGGCGGTACAGCCGAGGGTAGCTTGTCAAGAACACAACCAGCTCTTTCACGTCAAGCATCATAGATCTCAAATTGTTAACAGCATGTTGCAATTGTTCTAAAATCTCTGTGTTTCTACTGGAAGAAGATAATCTTCTAAGAGAATTTGCATTGCACAGAGACAGAGAATGACTCACAATTGGATCCTTGATATCCTTCACATCTTGAGACTGGTATTTGGATGTGTCAAGTAAGTAATTCCCTTGGTATATGGCATCTATCAGCATGCCCAGCTGCTGCAACATAGCTTGGTTGGGGATGTGGCGTCCTGTGGCCTCCTCGATGATGACCTGTGCCCGAAGGAGAACCCTTTGCAGGCTGTCCTCAACATCCGACACCGTCGGCTTTGGTGTTTTGCTGATGAGGAAATTTATGGATCTTGTGATCACCTCACCAAGGACTACAGAAATTATTGCGTCCATTTGGGTACTCTTGCTCTTATCAGGAAGATAATCACACAGTGGGTGTGGATGAGCTAAGTGAAGTTAACGGTCTTCTTTGGAGGAGCTAAGAGTTTTTCCTAGTTGATCCGAAATCTTTCAGAGTTATAACGCAGCAGGACAAGGAAGGTACATCGTATAGCTGGTTCAATTCAACGCAGCAGGTTGATTTGGTGAAGTCATTGCAGCATCTCCTGGCATGTGAGGTCAGTTCGGGTGGTCACCTATAGTGCTATTTATTTGCATGTGACGAAGCTGCCAGCTGAATTTATAGAAAAACAAATCAGGCCAGCTGAGAAAGGTACATCTTCTGATTTCTCAATCTTGGTGACATAGGGCCAACAATTTGTTTACATCACAAACCTACCACTGAGAAAGGTACTCCCTCCGTCTCAAAAAGAATGTAAATCTCGCTTCCCCAGGAGTCAAACAATTTCAAATTTGACCAAATTTATACAAAATAATAGTAATATTTGTGTCATAATATGAGTATATTTAGATTAATCATGTAATATATTTCTATTCTACATCTACTCGGAGATACAAATATTAGTAATTTTTTTATATAAAAATTTGGATAAAATTAAAATTGTTTGATTTCTCGGAAAACGAGATTTACATTCTTTTTTTCAGACGGAGGGAGTACATCTTTTTGTTGCGACGTGGAGCCAATAATTTGTTTACATCACCAATTAACCTGCCACTGATTAGAAAGGTACATCTTTTTTTGTGACGTGGAGCCAACAATTTGTTTACATCACAAACCTGCCACTGAGAAAGGTACATGTTTTTGTTGTGACGTGGAGCCAATAACTTGTTTACATCACCAATTAACCTGCCACTGATTAGAAAAGTACACCTTTTTTGTGACGTGGAGCCAACAATTTGTTTACGTCACCAATTAACCTGCCACTGATTAGAAAGGTACATCTTTGATGTCACAAATCAGATCGATCTGGCGTGACACATGGCACGGCACGCCCGGGCGCATGCGGGGTGCCGACGGGCGGCGGCGGCAGGGCAAGGCAGGCAGGGAGGGGGGCGGCGGCGGGGGCGGTGGAAGTAGAGAGAGACGGGAAATAATTTCTTTATTGCTTGTTACCCCGAAAGATTACAGACCCCTTACTTTTATAGCCTGGCTAGTGGGACTTGTAGCGCAAGCAATCTCTCTAAAAGGTTTCCTTATAGATTAGAATACCTTTTTACAAGCAATCCTATTTATTTTCCTAATAAGGGTCTTCCTTATAGATGGAATATCCCCTTGCACACCAAAAAGACTAAGATAATCCTAATCAATTTCCTTCTTTATTTCCTAATTAATTTCCAAAGAATCCACGGAAGGGCGGCGGAGGCGGCGGCGGCACGCGCGCCGCCCCGGGCGGCGCCGTGCCCGTCCCCCCCCTCGGGCCTCGTGGGCCCCTGTCATTCTAGGCCCTATTTCCCGGCACATGACATCTCCCCCTTCTCCGACCGGGCGCGTCCCTCGCGCTGGATGAGTGTCCATTCGGTCACACCTGGGGAATGATCTGTAGCACCTGGCATGATGAGCTCGACCTACAAAATCAACTTCCCATGCACTAGGTTCCTGAGGATCATGTTCTCCCTGGTTCGCAGCGGTGCGAATTCCAAGAGATAGTGGAGGTTCCCGATGTAGCCGTGGTAGATGTACTGGTGGACGGCGCGTCCCTGCTGTGACGCCGTCTGTGTCGACGAGCCTCGAGCAAAAGCTCCCGTGGAACTCCCGCCTCAAGGTGTTGATGCACCATGTCGTGAGGCGGGCTCTCTAGGAACATGAAGCGCTCGTTAGGCGGCACAGTGACGAAGAGGGGCAGAAGGCGCCAAATAGTGATGTCACGGCGAGTGGGAGGTGTTGCAGCCAAGTTCAGCATCGTACCGTACATGAAGGAGCCGACGTCAAACATGGACGGGGATAGCTGGTGTGTAGCCCGTTCCGCGTCATAGCTGATGTGGACGTTGTCGACGGTGAGGAAGAGGCGGTCCATGCCATCGAGGAAGACGACCCGAGCTTGGCCGACGTGGTGGCGCCTCGGTCAGATGCCGCCCAATAGTATGGCGGTTGGCGCTGCTGTAGTCGGCGGTGTCGTGTAGGCGCCCAAGGCGAGGAAGTTCGTCCTTCAAACTCCTCCTTGAAGCAGGGCTTCCAGCAGGTCCGGTAGTAGCGGTGAGGAAGCCGGGAGGTATAAGCGGCCGTCGAAGATTAGGAGGCCGTCCTCCACCGTCCAGGCGAGTGCGGCAGTGCCCGTAGCAACGTCAAGGGCGATCCGTCGTAGGTGCTGGTCCTCCAGAGTCGCCTGTCGTAGTTGCACGAAGACTCCAGTTGACGTGTCGTAGAGGTCCAAGGCAGTTGCATGCCGTGAACGTTTCCCCAGCCTGGAGGGGAAGCTCCGAATCCCCATGAAGATGCCCGACCTGAGCAGGCCGCTCTATCTCTCCTCTTCTACTTGCGCAGCCGTGAGGAAGGCAGCACCGCTACCCGAGGCGCCGCCGCACCGGCCTTGAGCGGGGAGGTTGTGAGGATCGGCGCAAGCTACCGGCCTTCAGCAGGGAGGCTATGAGGACCAGCGCAGGCTACCTGCATTGAGCCGTAGGCCATGTGGGCATTGTTGGCCTCAAGCACGCAGGCTGCAAAGGGCGCCACCGCGGGCACCGGCTGGCGGCTAGACCTCCTACTTCCCCGTTGTTCCTTTGATTTTTTTTGCGTAAGCAGTCCTCGGGCTGGCACGGCCCACTAAACTATCTGTGCTTTCTAGGCCGGCATGACACGAATTCCAGTCCATGGGCCATGCTTGTGCCGATGCCGGGCATGAGGCCCATAGTGGCACGCCCCGCAGTGCACGGTGTGCCTAGTCAGCTTGACCACTAGCACGATGGAAAACTATAATCTCCGCTTGATTTAATATTAAATACTTTGCAATTTCCATAGCAACGCACAAGACATACCATCTTCTAGTTACACAATAATGTATGCCAAAATAACATGATTTGTTCTTTACATCTGTTAGTTAGTACCACATCGGTAATTGATGGTGGAGGAGCACAACATATAAGGTGGGGAGACCCTCACCTATTAGACTAGTCTTTTGGGTTGAGTTAGTCCCAAAGCCTGGGTTTGTTGTAGGCTCCGTTGGACCTGGACTTGAGGTGTTGTTGGTTCAATTTAGTAGTCCTTACTTGTGATATTTATCTTTGACCCTAGCAACTTGTTTTGCTTTTAAACAAGAAAATTGAGGAGACTCTATGAAACACTACTTAAGCTTTAACATAATAAACTGCTATGTCCTTTTTATCAATATATAAGTGCTCAGAAGTCAGAAAGTTGGCAGGTGAGTTCGTACTACTGTATCTTTTCCTTCTGATATTCTAGACAGGTCCTCAGCCATAATATTTTTTCAATGTAAAGATGTACGAGAGAAATGATAACTATTAACTAGTCGATGATGCACAAGAAGGTTAATAAATAAACAACACAGACACTGATGTGTTACCTGTAACATTGCTTCCGATCCGTCTTCTTGGAAGAACTGTACAGACTAGGAATTATGCAAAGTGTTAGGTACGCCTTGGACTCTATATACAAGTGTTTGCTGGCCATCAAATATTCCATTCCCCTCTGATGAAATTTTAAACTTGTGATTCCATTGATATCAACACTATCTCCAAATCGCACCAATGGCAGCTGCTATATTTTTGCTGTTTAATATTTGTGAATCATTAGAAAATATTGTACTATTCTGAAACTACTTTTTATGATATGTCACAAGTGAAGGCATTGAGTATATAACAGCCTCAGTACACAGCCCCATATGCATTGGTCGATGCAGAAGCTGACATATTAATATATTCACTTTTCTAAAAAACAGCCTCGGTACATGGCCTCTCTCTACCAGCCTGTCTATAGCCGTAGGAGTATATACAGCTAGTTTTATGATGTTAATATACGTTCATGTTTGTACACAAGCTGTTTAGAGAATATATATGGAAGGTCACCCAACCCAAGTGGTGTAAGGTGTTTATCAAATTTCTATATGGTATCGCGAGTTCTGGTTTTTCCGACCCAACTCAATTTTTCTTCCACTGTCTTCTTCTAAACTGTAACCATCGCTGATCACTTCGCACGGCCGTGCTTCACTGATCATGCCCCTCCGTCACAGGTAGCGTAACCGACACAGTCACCCTCGCTCGTTCGTTCACATCCATGCTCCTTCCCATGTGATCGTGTCTCACACAAGCCTCCCGATGTCACTACATCCTACAGCGCCAGGCCCTTCCTCCCAATCCAATATGTATTTGTGTATGTGCCATGATGTCAGCCACTTCCACCTCAGCATCGAGCAGCGCTTCCACCATGATGCCAGGTGGAGGGTTCGTCCCACTAGTTTTTCAACCAAGCGCCACCAATCTTCGCCCGCATCATCTTTGCTTGACCTTCGCGCCCATGTGATCTCCAACTTCCAGTGCAGGTGTATGGTCTTGCGTCTACCGATTGGAGTTCCTAAGTGGTGGTTGCGGGCAATGCTGCGGAGGTGACCCCAGGATGAGCATTATTCAAATTTCCAGCATCCCGACATCCTCGACTCTGTCCTTCATCTTTTTTGTGCTGCTCTGGCAATGAGAAAATTCCCCCCTCCCACCAGCGAGCTTCCTTGGGGAAACCAATGTCATGCCAAAAATCTTTCTCATATTGTTCGCTTGGTTATGAGGCTGTGTTCACAATCAACATTTGACTGGTGTGTTTAATTAATTCAGTATATAAGGGGATATAAGGCAGGTGCTGAAGCTTAGATTCTAGTACTAAAAGTGTAAATCAATGACAAGGAATCCATCACACAAAGATGTATGCAACATAACATGAGTTATTCTTTACATCATTAGCAATTTACATATCTTCTTTAATGAAATGGCATAAAGCTCTCACATGGGTTCAAGGAAAAACCCGTTACACATGACAAGGGAGCAACAATAATAATATTGTTTCATGACATTCCAGTAACATCCTACAATGCATGTGAATACTACAACTTGTGATAACCTATCAAAACACAGATATTTTTCCACAAGAGCGCAAAGATAGAAGAAATTAACAAAGCATTATTCAATTTTTCATAGAGCGCTTCCTCTTGGCAGCTGCAGTTTTTACCTCTCGGAACTCAGAAAAGATAATATAGCTATAGTAAGGCGGAATCCTAGACCTCCACAATAGGATGTCAAATTTCCCACGAGGCTTAATGTTTCCATAAATCACATCTTGGAAACTTATCTTTGGAACCTCCTCCTTTGCAGAGCGTTCAAATTGACCATAACTCACAATCTCTTCAGATGGTGTGGCCATCCTCCAACAAAGTATAGAGATTCACAAGGTACGGTTGCAATGGCTATATTACAAAAATGATACAACCTGAGACACATATCAAAACATATATATTCAGACCATCTCACCTCATCAATCCTAACAACAGCACATCCATTTCACAAACATGATTCTATATTCAATTAGCAGAACGCTTCCTCTTGGTAGCTGTAGTTTTTTGCTCTTGAATCTCACAAGAGGCAAGATAACTATAGTAAGGAGGAATCTGAGACCTCCATGATAGGAGCTCAAATTTCCCTTGAGGCCTAACCTTCCCAAATATTACTTCTTCAAATCTGATCCTTGGAGCCTCCTCGTGTGAAGGGCGTTCAAAATAATCACAACAAAGTACAAGATCTTTAGAAGGTGTTGTCATACTCCAACACTGTGCAGGCTTCTTCTGGTTTATAAGATGAAATGGATGCCCAGCATGTTTGGAGATATTATTCTGCGTGCTCCGCCTTAGGAAGGTTAAAACCTTGCACCAAAAGCGGATGTCAAAGTTGTTCCTCAATGAAGAAGCAGTCATGTTTGCACCGATGAGACAGAAGCTTAGCATCCTAGATATCTCCATGGCCACGTGAGCAAACCGTGGGTGCATCTTGGGGTCCATGGTTTCGAATGTAAGTGTCTTAAAGAAATACCAAAACTCTTCATGGGACATATACTTTAAACATAGAGGAGACGTTGTTCCAAAGTTGACAATCTTGTTAGACCGGCTTGTGACTATGATTTTACTACCCATTGGCAGACGCTGTTTGCAAGAAGAACAGAACCTGTTCCATGCATCTTCATTAACATCACCAACTAATTCAACAACAACTAGCAATCTTCTATCTTTCTTCGAGGTCAACACTTTATTCTGGTGTTCTATTGCACATCCTTTTGTGAGTGTAGTGAGATCATCATATGTAAACTCATGGCTATTCAAAAACACAATTTGAGAGAAATGTTCACGGACTCTTTCATCCTTGCAAACATGAGAGACAAGGGTGCTCTTGCCGACTCGATGTGGACCAACAATTGGTAGGACCTCCAATTCTTCATCAGAATCACCTGGTCGTGTACGCAAAAGGAAGCTTGTGACATGCTGTGCTTCCATCTGTCGGCGAAACATGCAGTTGCGCAGCAATAGATACATGCTATAAGGCTGGCGGTATAGGCGAGGGTAGCTCACCAAGAACACAACCAGCTCTTTCATATCGAGTATTATAGAGTTCAAATTGTCAAGGACATCTTGGAGTGGTTCCAAAATCTGTGTCTTTCTATTGGAAGAATATATCCATTTCAGATAATTTACTTTGGACAGAGGGAAAGAATGACTCACAACACAATCTTTTGCGTCTTCCAAATCATTTGATTGGCATCTGAAAGTGTCAAGTATGTAATGGCCTTGGTACATAGCATCTCTCAGCATGTCCAGCTGCTGCAGCATAGCTTCATTCGTGATGTGCCGTCCTGTAGCATCGATGATGATGACCTGTGCCCGAAGGAGAACCCTTTGTAGGCTGTCCTCAACATCCTGTACCTTCAGCTTAGAGCTTTTGCTGATCAAGAAATTTATGGATCTAGAGACGAGTTCACCAAGGAGCACAGAAATAAAAGTCTCCATTATGGACTCACGATCTGGAAGATAACCCACAGCAGCTGGAGAAGCGAATGAATATGATCTATGGAGAAATGTGACAATGTGTAGATGTCTCTGAGGATGCCAGAACATCTTAATAACATGTGAGAGTGCTAAAAAGTGATGCGAGAGGTTGGTCCAATTCAATAGTCCTTTACTTGTGATATTTATCTTTGACCCTAGCAACTTGTTTTGCTTTTAAACAAGAAAATTGAGGAGACTCGATCAAACACTACTTAAGCTTTAAGATAATAAACTGCTATGTCCTTTTTTATCAATATATAAGTGCTCAGAAGTCAGAAAGTTGGCAGGTGAGTTCGTACTACTGTATCTTTTCCTTCTGATATTTTAAGCAGGTCCTCAGCCATAATATTTCAATGTAAAGTTGTACGAGAGAAATGAAAACTATCTAGTCTATGATGCACAAGAAGGTTAATAAATAAACAACAGAGACACTGATGTGTTACCTGAAACTTTGCTTCCGTCACCTTGGAAGAACTGTACAGACTAGGAATTATGCTAAGTGTAAGGTACGTCTTGGACTTTATATACAAGTGTTTGCTGGCCATCTAATATTCCATTCCACTCTGCTGAAATTTTAAACTAGTGATTCCATTGATATCAACGCAATCTCCAAATCGCACCAATGGCAGCTGCTATATTTTTGCTGTTTAATATTTGTGAATCATGGAAAAAGTTGCACTATTCTGAAACTACTTTTCATGAGTTAGTCCCAAAGCCTGGGTATGTTGTGGGCTCCATTGGACCTGGTGGGGTATGTTGTGGGCTCTATTGGACCTAGACTTGAGGTGTTGTTGGGTATGTTGTGGGCTACGTTAGACCTAAGCTTGAGGGGTTGTCAGCTCGTGATGTAGGGAGCTGGGTCGGTGAAGATCTCTAGTTTGGTTTTGGCTAATTAGTGACACCTAAGGACTAATCTCTCGATGCTAAGTGTTTGACTAGATTGGAGATTGGTCGTGTCAAGCTTGGAGCACGGTGATCATGGAGGATGGGTCGAGGTAATCGAAAAGATGATCAAGCGTCCAACTTGATGAAGTTTGGAGATCAATTGAGCCCAAGGCAAAGGTATAACCATAGGGCCTTTTGATTTTACACTCAAGACACCATAGAGGGTGTGAGTGATTATAGGATCGATAAGCCGTACTATAAAGAGGGGAAACTTATCGTACATATCGGTCCTCCAGTGCCTTTAGGTTCAAAATTCATATGCATGCATTCTAACCTAAAGAGCTAACTCCGCACTTGTCGAAAATGGTTTTGAAAATGCTAACACATGGTGTTGGGGTGTTTTTCGACGTGTCGGCAACAAGAATCAAGTGACGGAAGTCGGTTTGGAGCAAAGGCGAAGGAACGACAACGGAACGACAGAAATTCGCAGCTCAGAGGCGACCGGACGCAGTGATCGGACCCGCGACCGGACGCACGAGCTTTCGACCGGACTTGGTAGTGAGGGGTTCCGATCAAAAAATCCAGCATGTTTTTGGGGGTCTCGGTCTGGACTGACCGGACGCACCCACCGGAAGTAGTGATCGGACGCACGAATCGGGGGTCTGTGGGCCAATCTGTTTGTCTGGTGTGACCGGACTCTTGACCGGACTCACCGACCAGACTCACTGGTGAGTCCGGTCGGCGCGTCCGGTCAGGCTGTAGAAACCACATTTTGCCCCCAAACGGCCACATTTTGTGATGGGGGCTATATATACATGGTTGGCTGGCTTTTGCTCTCCCTCTTGGTTATTTGAATCACTCATAACTTCCTAGAGCTGAGCAACAAGCCTCCTCCTCTCTCATTCTTGATTGTGAGCTTCATTCTTGAGAGAAGAGTTTATCCAAGTGCATTTGCATCGAGTTCTTGCATCTAGAGGCACTTGGGGATCGTTGTGAGACGGTTGGTTTCCTTTTGCTCTTGGAGACACCGCTCCTAGCCGCCTTGGTGATTTGGTGGAGTTGTTGGCAAGAAAAGGAGATTGTTCTTGGCCACCTCCGGTTGATTTGTGAGAGGATCACGCACTCCTCGTCGGGAAGACAAAGTGCAAGGAATACATTGCTCATATCTTGGGTACCACACTTATGAGTGGTGGCTTGGGGCTAGCAAGTGCACCGCCTAGCTCAAGCACCATCCTTGTGTTGGTCAGCACAACCGGACACTTGCTTGTCGGTGAACAAGTGAACTCCGGGTGAACAAATCAACGTGTTCATTGTCTTGGTGATTGGTTCATCGTCATATTGTGATTGATTATTCATCTTCTTCCCGGTGATTGGTTCATAGCCTCTACACTTCGATATATCTTGTTTCCTCTCTTGCATTTACATTCCTAGTCTATTTTGTGTAGAGAGCTAGCACTTGCTTGTGTAGTTGTTCTTGCTAGCCTAAGGATCATATTAGGATTGCTTACTAAATAGAGTAGTGACATAACCATTGTGTGACTTAGAGATCATAGCAATATTTAGTCTTGTCACTAGAAGGCTTGAAAACCACTAGAGCTAGTGCAAATCGCTTAATCGCCATTTGTTATACTAACCGGTTTGTTTATGAGCTTGTGAAATATTGGAGAGCTATTCCTCACCTTTAGACTAGTCTTTTGGGTTGAGTTAGTCCCAAATCTAGGATGTTGTGAGTTACCGTTGGATTGTTAGGGGTTCGCATCACATGGTGTAGTTCCCTCGGGCCGGTTTGGGGTGGGGGCTCAAAAACATCTTAGCACTTTACATGTCTTATTTAATGAAAGAGATAAAGCTATGTTATGGAAGTGATGGGGAGGTTACACCTGACAAGGTAGTAATAAATACTACTAGTATGTTTGGACTGAGTTGGGTCCCATGAAAGGCTGGTGGAAGGGGGCATGAGCTAGAGCTACAAAAGGAGCCGATGTGGCCAGGGATCGGTATCGAAGAATTATTCAGTGCAGAACCCCTTCCCCATTTTACTGTTCATCTTCCTCCCCAACTCTCCCAAACAACATCTAGAATTAGCATCTTCTTTACATGTCTTATTTAATGAAAGCGCATAAATTGTACCAGATCCGTTATATGGAAGGATTGCTGGAGGGGAAAATCTGGTTCATCCTGACAAGGTAGTAATAAATACTACTAGTATTGTTTCATAATGTTGAAACCTGTAACATCCTGTAATTACGTATAACTCCTAGCTTCATGTGTCATGATCCAAAGACACTGCATATAGACCCCACCCACACACACCGCTCACGCTCAAAGCATGCTGCAACAATGCTCCACTCTAAATCTTCCCTAACCTCTGCAGTTCTGCTACGAGGATGCCAAAATGCAAATCACTAATCATGATTACGAGGCTCTATTTACAATCAACATTTGACGGGTGGGTTCAATTCAGTATATAAATGAAGGGGGATAGAAGGCAGGTGCTGAAGCCCAGATTCTAGTACCAAAAAGTGCAAATCAATGACAAGGATACCATCAACAAAAATGTATGCAACATAACAGGAGTTATTCTTTACATCATTAGCAATTTACATATCTTCTTTAATGGAATGGCATAAAGCTAGGAACAATACTAACATTGTTTTATAACATTCCAGTAACATCCTACAATGCATGAAAATACTGCAACTTGTGACCACCTTTCAAAACACAGATATTTTTCCACAAGAGCGCAAAGATAGAAGAAATTAACAAAGCGTTATTCATTTTTTCATAGAACGCTTCCTCTTAGCAGCTGCAGTTTTTACCTCTCGGATCTCAGAAAGGTTAACATAGGAATAGTAAGGTGGAATCCTAGACCTCCACAATAGGATCTCAAATTTCCCACAAGGCTTAATAACGTTTCCATAAAACAGATCTTGGAAACTTATCTTTGGAACCTCCTCCTTTGCAGAGCGTTCGAATTGACCATAACTCACAATCTCTTCACACGGTGTGTCCATCCTCCAACAAAGTATAGGTCTGTTCTGTTGTATAAGATTGAACGGAGACACACCAAATTCTGAGACGTTTTTCAAGGTGACCCCTCTGAAGAAGGCTAAAACCTTGTGCCAAAATTGGATGTGAAAGTTGTCCCTCAGCAAACATGCATTCATGTTTGCACCAATGAAGGTTCCACTTAGGAGCCTGGCTAACTCCATAGCAAGTTGAGCAAACCTTGGGTGAGATTCAGGATCCATGCTTCCAAACGTAAGTGTCTTAAAGAAATACCAGTAGGCTTCAGGGGACAGATGTTTCAAATATAGAGGTGGTACTGTTCCAAACTTGACGATGTTGTCTAATCGGCTTGTGACTATGATTTTACTACCCCATGGTATGTGCTGTTTATAAGAACAACACCATTTGTTCCAAGTATCTTCGTTAAAATCACCAACTAATTCAACAACAAAAAGTAACCTCCTATGTTTGTTTGAGTTCAACACATGATTTTGATGTTCTGCAACACATCCTTTGCTCAGCTTAGCATGGTCAAAATTTGTAAACTCATGTCCGCTCAATAAAAATTTTAGAGAAATGATCACGGATCCTTTCATCCTTGCAAACATGAGAGACAAGGGTGCTCTTTCCGACTTCGTATGGACCAACAATAGGCAGGACTTCCAATTTTTCAGAACTATGAGACTGTCTCGTATCCAGTAGGAAGCTAATAACAAGATGTGTTTCCATCTGGCGGCCAAACATGCAGTTACTGAGCAGGAGATGCATGCTATAAGGCTGGCGGTACAGGCGAGGGTAGCTCATCAAGAACACAACCAGCTCTTTTACATCAAGTAACATAGAGCTCAAATTAGTAACAGCATGTTGCAATTGTTCCAAAATCTCTTTCTTTCTACTGGAAGAAGACAAACCTCTGAGAGAATTTACTTTGCACAAAGATAAAGAATGACTCACAACAGAATCCTTGCCACCCTCGACGTCATGAGAGTTGTATATGGAAGTGTCAAGTATGTAATTGCCTTGGTACATGGCATTTGTCAGCATGCCCAGCTGCTGCAACATACCATGGTTTGTGATGTTGCGTCCTGTGGCCTCATCGATGATAACCTTTGCTCGAAGGAGAACCCGTTGCAGGCTGTCCTGAACATCATCCGGCACCTCCTGCTTGGAGCTTTTGCTGATTACAAAACTTATGGACCTAGAGATCGCCTCACCAAGGACTGCAGAAATTACCAAGTCCATTTTGGGACTCTTGCTATTATCTGGATGATCACACAGTGGATGGAGCTAAGAGAAAGACAATAATCTCCTGTGGAGGGGCTAAGTGTCTTTCCTACATGATCCAAAATCTCCTATGGATCGGAGGAATAGAAACCTTTCAGTACAATCCAGTATATACAGTTCGAGCCACCTACTACTTGTTTGAAAGTAACCAACAACCTGCCAGCAATTTATCAAACATCAAGACCTGGTTGCTTTGAATGCATAGCATCTTCTGACTTCTCTACCATAGTGACACGGAGCCAATTCAGCAGCCATCACCATCTGTGAAACTTTCCATCACAAAACCAGTCAAAATGGTAGTTGGTCTACAACGCACAAACAACATACCAGTAATTGTTTATCATGGCATTAGAAGAACTGAAGAAGCTTCATAAATGAAAACATTGTTTTTGGCCTTAATTCACGGGGAAAATATGCGGACTATATATAGGTGGAAGTGGAGCATATCTACAAAATCTTTGCTTGTCTTCTATATTTAAGTGGGAGTTTTTAGCTCGTTTTTTGGAATGAGGAGTCTTTAGCTCTTGAATCTCACAATTTAAGCTATTGAGAGGGATATATCATAAGTGGTCTATTGCCAAGCAGAGGGGAGGGTCCAGCTGGTGGCCAAAAATGCAGTTCACTACTCTAGAAACCGTTTTGGAAATGAATTTTTAGCTTTTGTCAAGAATGGTTTTCAGGAGCAAATTTTCAAATTGACACTGCCATCAGTAATGAAAATACGTCCTTATTGTAGTGTTGGGCTTTGTAATGCATTTTTTTTTGTGAAGTTATGCAAACCATCCATGAAAATGAATGTATTCTAGCGGTAGTTTAATTGAAAAAAGAATTTTCAGAAGGGTTCGAAAGCTATAGTACTCTCAGCCTATACCTAGAGGCAATTTACTAAATGAATCGCTTCTGAAAATACGTAAGACAACTATAAAAATCATTTGTGCAGTAGTAGTTGACCAGTGGAGCTGTACGTATATGCAAGGTTAGTCATGAACATGATTAGATCTGACAGATCTACCACGCAGCTCAACATGCCAAGTATCTAAGTAACAAAATTGTTCCAAAATGGAGGAACGACTGAAACTTAAGAATATATAATCAACTTTGGACAAAGTCATCTGCAGGAAGATAACGCAGTTGGCCCGGATTAGACGGAGGGTCACGTTTATAGGTTTTAGTGAAGCCAGTCAACACGAGCAGTCCAAGTCACCTACTGCAACTTCTCTGCAAGCCACCTACCTTCTAGATGAGAAAAGCATGCAGATCACTTAGACTTTCGAGCCTTGGCTTATTGCCCGAAGCCGTGCCATCTATGAACTCATTATTTTATTTGGGTTATTTTGATTCTTACCAATTATAATTTTCGTACTTTGGACAAACATCATTACAATTCACCTAGCACACCATTACAATTTCTAGTCGTGATGACATTAAGGAGAGGTGTTAATCCAAGACTACTTCGGTTTGCTTTTACAAAACGAAAGCACACTGCACATGCCACGACTTCATTCTCCATCAGCGACACCTTCTCAATGGCATATCTCAACCCAGAAGATCGACCAGTAACTATGTTGTCACACAAAACCTTTGTCACCCATCAAAGATGGGTTCACGGGCTCCATCATCACAATATATATGAGACCCCAAGATGTTACAGGTAATTTTTCAAACCATGGCTCTGTGAACAGTTGTTAGATTACATCACAAAATTTGATGAGCTCGCTACGTAGTTACACAAGGGGTAATAGCTCGAACAAATCTAAGGTATTGATTGTTTATTTTTTTGATTTTACGACTTAATAAAATAAAACCATAATTTAAGGATAAGAAATAAAACTACTGAAACCCTTCACCATGGAAACAAAAATAAAAAAAAATCATACGTGTATAGTCTAGCTCAGCAATATCTACAACTTTGATTTGTGTCATCTTTCCACCCAATTAAATTTTAAATATGATAACTTCACATAGAATTCTGCGTCCTTAAAAGATTTCAATTAAATGAAATACTCCCTCCGTTCCAAATTATAAGTCGCTTTGACTTTTGTGGTTCATCCATTTAGTCATGTATGTAGACATATTATTGTACTCCCTCCATTTTGGTAAAAGAAGTCATTTAGGACTGCGACACGGTCTCTAAAACACAACTTTGGCATCTTGTTATTATAAAAATATTTATGGAAATGTGATATATGTATACTTTTGTGAAAATATTTTAAAGACACATCTATTCATATGATTTTCACATTTACAAACTCAACAACTTAAAAGTTATTGATGATTTCTATTCCCAACTTTTGACCCAAACCTTGTCTAAAAACGACTTGTTTCACCAAACCGGAGGGAGTATCCAGATGCATAGCAAAATGGACATACCAAAAAGTCAAAGCGACTTATAATTTGGAACCGAGGGAGTAATTGTTAACTAAAAAGTTGTGGATCTTATCCAAAATCTACAATTCGAAAGTGTTGGTAATTTCTTCATCGAGTTTTTTGAATTATTTTAAAAATTGAAGTTTTAAAATACAAGAACTTTAAATTTTTTTTTTTCGAGACCGCGCCGTTGCGCGTTTTCATTAAGAAGAAGAGAGTTCAAACAACGAGATGCAATGGTAACCAAACCATTACCGATACAAAACCTAACAACTACTTGGATACATTAGAAGGGATTACATTTTGACTAATTTGCGACTAACCAACCCGCGAATCCTTGGGCTATTTCCGTCGGCGGGCGGCGAGTCCCTCGGTGTTGAGGTTCATGGCGGAGAGGTCCAAGGCTCCATCAAGAAGCATCTCGAAACGGCGCCGCTTAGCCGGCGGCACACCGCCCTTGAAGATCTCTCTGACCCTTTCCTCAAGGGGGCGGCCTGGAGCCTCTCCTGCATCCACCTTCTCACCCAGCTTCCAAAGCAGGACCGCGTGAGCTGCGCGCATCACATTACCGCCCTCGGTCGCGCGTCTGATACGGCACCAGCCGCGTCGCAGCGTGTGGGGGGCAGGTGGAGTGCGCGCCCGCCGTAGGCGCGGGCCTGACTTGAGAAGTGGCAATGCCAAAGGCACACACACTGCATCCTCAATCTCCTTCTGTCTCAAGGCCTGCGAGGCGGCGGCGACATCCACGTCCTCAGAAGACACCAGGGGCGTCTCCGAGAGAGCGGCAGGAACCTCCTGCGGCGACGGGGTCCCCTCAACCATTGGCGACGACGAGCCGAGGTTCATGACAGGTTCCTCCTGTATCGCTGGGGCCTCCTCGAACGTCGGCGACAACGGGGCTAAGGTCGCAAACTCCGCCGCCACAAGATCCACCCACCAGTAAGCCTGCATGGACAAGGGAGCAGCAGGTACCTCCTGTATCGATGGGGCCTGTACGAACACCAAGGGGGCATGTGTTGGAGCACGGGCGCCCTGCGAGGGACGCGGCATAGAGGTCCATGCCACAGCCTCATCAAGCATTGGGTCCCCCCGAGCGGGAGGCTCCATGGCCTGACGTGGCTCGGTCATCATCGAGTCGACACAGTCGGCGCAGCTCACTGTGATGGTGACCTTCGGCAAAGGGTCATCGGCCACCTTGTCAACGACGATGTTGGCCACCGTCGAAGGCTTGCGTCGGCGACGACGGCGATGATGGCAGCCACAGCTGGCACCCCCCACCAGCGTGTGCAACGCCAGCGACGAGGCACTCTCCGCAAGCGCCTGTATCGTCAAAGTCGAGGGAGCGGGACAGAGAATCTCCCCAACACGGATCGGGGCCACATGTGGGCTCGACTCGCCAAGAGCCCCTTGACCGCAACCACCCTCGTCAAGCACACAGCTCGCCGGGTTACGCTGAGGTGGACGACGGTGCTTGCAATCCCGGGCCCGGTGCCTCGTGCCAAGACAGATGAGGCAATGGGACGAGGATGTGCACTGGGCGGCGATGTGGGCGCCAAACAGTTGAAGCAAAGGCCGACGAGTGAGGACGACACAGTGTTCTCGACGACGGCGGAGAGGTGGTGCTCGGCGGCGCCCCCGACAACGGCATTTAACAAGCGTGAAGCCATCGGCGTCGACGGGTGCAGCCGCTCGAGGAACGTGGTGCCGAGGGGTCAAAGGGCGACAAAGAAGGCGCTCGCCGAGCCGTTGGTGCCCGGGCACCCGCTCCATTGGGCGTGGCTCGAGTCGGTCGGAGGTACGCTGGGGAGGGGCACGCCGCGACGGTGGCACGAGGGACGCCGGCGGCGACGGCGAGTGTCGTCGCCTTGGGGATATGACGGTCGGGCGTGAGGCGTTGCTGGATCCCTCCCAAGGCATCGCCGCCATAGCGCCAGGCGAGAGGGCACGGCGTGCAGCCTCAAGGCACTGTAGGTGGGCAGAGGAGGACAAATCGTCGCCGGACGCGTCATTGTCGTCATCCGCCCACCGCCGATGCTTAGCGCGCCCACCCGAGCGGCACCTAGGTTGGAAGGGCGCGGCGTGGGGGGACAGGGAAGACGACCGACTGGCGACGGGGCAGACGGGCGGATGGGGACGACATCGGGCCAGAGGCATTGTCACGGCCCCCATCGTCGTCGTCGAGAACGTGTTCGACGCCGAGGAGTGAGCCATCGGTGACGCCAAGGCCCGGCCGAACGACCTGCGGCATTGGAGCAACCAAAACCCGCAGGCGACGGAGTTGGGTTCGGCGGTTCCTCGGCAGCCCATCTAGGCGGCACCATGGTGGCAGGAGGGTCTTTGTGGCGACATGTCCCTGTGCAGCTTCCTCGGCGCCCGCGATAGGAGTTGGTGGGGGTGGAGAGGCCACCCGCCAGGTCACCGCGGTCCAGACTCGGATGGCGGACCATCGCCATCGAGGGAGGGAGCGGCCCCGACCACCGGGTGCAAGCTGCCACGCGCGGCAAACGAGGTGGCGGCAACCCCGCGCACCCCCCGCACAGGGATCCACTCCCGCCGGCGGACAGCGGCCGTGTTGGCGGCGAGAGGGGGGCCAAGAACGACCCGAGGCGACGGTGGCGGCCCCGCCGGCGGCGTCGGCGGCGGGCAAGGATCCCCCTCACCGGCGACCGCGGCCCCCACCGTCAAAAGGCTCAGCGGCGCGAGAAGAGTATCCCCGTCCTTCATCCGAGTGGAGGGCGAGGGGAGCTAGGTTGAGGGGGCCTCGGCGTCGACCACGGGCGGTAGGGGGTGCTGGGCCGCGGATCCGGGCTCGTCGGCGCGGATCCGGCGCCCCGGCGGCGGCGGCGGGAGCACGCCATGGGCGCAGCGCCGTCGGAGTGGGGGTATGGCGGCGACGGCGGCTCCACAGCGCGGAAGGGTCGCGGGGAGCAGGGAGAAATACTTTTTATTTTTTGAACACTTGGAATCTATTTCTAATCAAATAAAATGGTGTAGCATGGCCGGTATATGTACAACAGCACACATGGGCCACTGGATTACTTGGATAATCTTCCCTCAGGATGGATGTGCCCTTAGGCTGGACTCGTTGCGTGATGTGCCAAAAGGCCTCTATAAACATTTTGAAGAGGCCCTGTAAATGTAAGTCACGACACTTCTATACTATTTCATACCACAAACCTCTGTAACTCATGACATTGTGGGATTTCGTACAGGGCTTACAAGGCTTACTTGAAAGACCCCGAGTCATTGGATCGGAGGCCCGGCATACGCAAAAAAAACCATCAGGACCAGATTAAGGTCAGGCGAGATTACGAGGTATATGTAGCATTACTCTCGTTTGCTCGTCCATATTGAATGGTCTCATAATATTCTAACCATTTTCTGGTAGATATATCATGCATGCAGTGCGGTAAGCAGCCTATAGGCACCAACCTGTGTGGTTTCTATTCCTATACGTACATTCAGCGCAGTGACGTGTACCGTACTACCTGGCGCGAGCTGAAGAAGAGAACCACGCCACAATATTGGACGAAAGACTTGAACGACCTTACGTTCAAGAAACTGGTTGGCGCCATCTGTAGGGGCGTCATTGAGGACGTTGTGCTACCTACCGGCCATTTCTTCGACCCTCGGAGCGACCTTGCCACAAACGAGAACTTATGGGAATTACGGGACTGGAGAAATAAGCTAGACATGAAGGACTATACGTGGGATGACCTTTCTTTCGATTAGATGTCTATTGTAAATACTTTGTAACCTAAACTTGATGGATCAATCGATCGTTCGATCGAGTTTGTAAAACTGATGATGGTCACTTTTAAACTCTAAGTGCTTAATTGAATGTCCATGTTAGTTGAATGTCGAATTGTGATGCATGTTCAAGATTTGAGTCAATATTCTCTTATTTTATTATTTAATATGTGGTTTAAATCATAATTTATAATTTTATAATATTTTCAAATTATTTTTTTTTATTAATCCTGAATTAATTAACCGTGGCGGTTATACTACAAAAAACCATGGAACCATGGCGGACACATAAAGATGACCGCCATGATTAATCTATTAACCGTGGCGGTTTTGTTAAACGACCGCCACGGTTAATAGATTTTCCATGGCGGGCAAGGAGACCGCAACGGTTAATCGTTCGATTAACCGTGACCCTAGCTCCGTGGCGGTTCCTATGCCCGCCACGGAAGTTCAACACAGTAGTAGTGGGGAGGGTGGCGGGGAGGGGCTGGGTGAGCAGGAAGCGGGGGCGCCGGCCCCGGGGGGGGGGGAGGCGGCGCCGGCGCCGGGCGGCGGGGAGATCCCAGCGCGTCGCCCTGGCCGTCCCGACCGTTGCTCACTTTCGTCTCAAGAACTTTAAATAGAATATTGAGACCGTAAATGATTTCATGAAAAAGTCATTAACTACAAAAATTTTATATCTCATCTATATTTTCACAATGGATTACGATTTGTATGATGAAAACATGGACGAACATTGTTTCTGGTTTTTATAATTTGGTGACTTTAATTTGTACTTGCAATGTATTCAAGTTTTGGTCGCACTGCGATGGGAATGTGAAATTCAAAGTCGGCTGTACGGGCTGGTTGTGGGGCTGGTTGTCTTCGGTCCTTCCAAATAGTGGGGAAACCACGCAGTGCATCTTTGACGGGGGCCACACACCGCTGAAACTGTTTCAATATGTCACAATCCTGCCAGTTCAAAAGGTCACCTACAGCAGAAATGATGTTTAATTTTGAGCTGGTCAAAAGCGGTTTTCAGGGACTTCTCACAGAATGAACTTTGGACAAATTCTTCTGGAAGCTACTATTTAATTTATTAGTCACCATCTATATGACATATGTAAAAGACAAATTTCCCTATACTATTTTCTCGTTGAGGCATAAAGAGTAGGGATGGCATATATTTGTTGGAATTTCTCTCGGTCCTCAATGTGATGCGGTACGTACTAGGAATCACGTATAGCATACATGCAAGCAAAACACAATTCCACTGCCTTGTCACAAAACGGCCACCATTGTTGAATAGAAATGACCAGACTTCATGGTCTTTGAAAAAATCTTCCCACTGACTTAATTTGGAAGATTCTACACCCACTTTGGTCACTCTCTCCAATTAATGTGCAGAAGCAACCACACCACAAAAGGTTGTCTTACCAAATGCTATACACGGTGAGATTTACGTTGGTGATCAAGAAGGAGTTTGTGATCAACAAGGTGTTGACTTGAAAGCTTTGGACTTGAAGAAGGATATCTAAATAAGGCAAGTATAGTTTTGGGATATGCTAGCTTTAAACCATGATCTTATGACTTGCTTAATGTTTATGCACTGAACGTTAAATGTGAATTGTTGATAACATGGTTCATAGGGCGAAAGAGCTATGTTTTGTTTATGATGCTCTTAGCTCTCCATAAGGACTTATTCATTTGTGATCATCCGGGATATACAAAGTACAGCTATGGGGGTCACATGGCTCGCTCTAGTCATTAGGGGGATAGTGTTTACTTGTGTCGGTGGTTACCGAAACGGAAGAGAATGGGTTGTAGCCCTATCGCTATCCGGCATATTTAGATAACCCCTTTGAAAGGCTTTATATGGGTTTTCAGTGTTGTGGAGGTTCTAGAGCCCATGCAGTGGAAATCCATGACCCGTAGTGAAAGTGTACACCTCTGCGCAGAGTTAAAAACTGTTATAACAGCCGTGTTCGCGGTCATGAACGGCCTTGGAGACATCTATGAATAGAATCACATGCTTATTATGTTGATAATTAACTTGGTGTTTATAACTGTTGGTATACTTGCTTATTACATTGTTCATGATTTATTGTTTCATGCTATTCATTATTTACGTTATAATGATCATGGGTTTTGGGGTAGATATTGCCTAGCTATATTTGCGGAGTTCGACATGGACTCACTCTTGCTATTCCCTCACACCTCAGGTGAAGTTTAGGCTTGTGATCAACCAGTCAGTCGTTCCCTGTGGTGCCTACATCAGAAGAACAGAGAGTCTTTCCGCTGTCTGCTAGCTGAGGTTATGTCTTTCTTGTTAGGTTTGTTTTATTTTAAGCATTGTGAATTGATTACCATTCATTTGTAAACTATATGTGAGATTTGACTTCCAGGGCTCACATATGGCTTCATCTGGTTTTGTTCTTAAACCGGGTGTTACACCTCGCTGGGGCTGCGCTGCACCCTCGCGCCCATGTCCTGGTTAGGCCGCCGTCACCACAGTCGCGCCCGTGCTAGGGTTGGGCAGCTGCCATCGTACCCCGTGCTAGTGCCGCGCCCTCGCCGGGGTCGAGCTGCCGCTGTCACATGCAGGAAATGTGGGCCCACAACCGTACCCTGTGCTGGAGTTGAGCCGCCGCCGCAGCCCCATGCTGGATCGGTGAGCCCGCCACTGTCCAGCCGCCGCCCCGTGCTGGATTCGCGCGCCTGCCTCCGTTGTGACCCATGCCAGGACACACCCGCCGCTATCGGGCCTCGCGCTGAGATGAGAGTGGAGGAGAGGAGATTTGGGGAGAGAGCTTATGTGAGAAGCATGGAGACTGCAGGTGTCATTAGCGAGGTGGCAGAGGGACTGCGCATCACAAATCATCAATCAAGGTTCAAGATCATGAGGCTCTGTTCTGGGTGCAAATCCATAACTAATTTTAAAGAAGTAATTATGTCAACACTACTTTTTCATCGGTCAGGACTGAGGACATCCCACCACATATCACTCTCTCCCCTATGCATCTAGCTTTGGTACGAAGTCTAATTCCAAGATGTATTACAATATATGACATGATTGTACGTAGCATAAATCTCTGAGCCGTAAGTCGTCTAGGTGATGGCATGTACAGCAAGCTATATGTTATGTTGCAGTGCATGGTCATGTTTGCTACAGAAAACATACACTACTACAGGATTGATTTTGCGTGGTGTTCGGATTTGATTTTCCGTGGCGGGCATTTGAGAAACCGCCACTGAAAATAGGTGGCCCTGGCACCCCTCGGCTAGGAAAAACCGCCACGGTTAATCGATTAACCGTGGCGGTTTTTTTGTAAAATAACCGCCATGATTAATAACCGGACCCTGCAGCTACAGCACAAATCGCTGCCACACCCTGCAGCTAGAGCACCAAAAGCTGCACCCACGCACCAAAAGCTGCACACGCACCCATCACTTGGAACGATGATGTGGAGCTATGGACGGTCCGATCAAGGCCAAGTGAATCCATCTCATCCGTCCATCCATTTGTGTTTCTTCTATGAGACAAATCTCTTCCTCCTCAATATACGAAGGCCTCCACTCCTCTGACATACTAGTAAAGAGCAAATTTGACGTTCTTCTCTACCTCCGACTCTGGCGCTCCACCTCCAACTCCGGTGGTGCCCTCCACCTCCAACTCCGGTAGCGCCCTCCAGCTCCATCCTCGGTCAGGCCCTCCACCACCATCTCCGGCTGCGCACGGCATCTCCGGTCATGCGAGCGGTGGCGCACGGCATGGAGCGGCCCTTCTCCATGCCGGTGTGCGCAGTCCGAGCACGGCATGGAGCAGCGACGCACGCGGCCGACCCGGCATGGAGCGGCGGCGCGACACAGCATGGAGCGGCGGCGCTCTCCGGCAGCGAGGTGGATCCCGACGAGGTGGATCCCGGCGTGGTGGCGCTCTCCAGCGGGTCCGGCGCGCCGCGCTGATCCCGGCTGCGGCGGTGCTGCTTTCGAATCGGCGGCGGCGGCGC
Source organism: Hyparrhenia diplandra (assembly GCA_015847255.1). Classification (NCBI taxonomy): domain Eukaryota; kingdom Viridiplantae; phylum Streptophyta; class Magnoliopsida; order Poales; family Poaceae; genus Hyparrhenia; species Hyparrhenia diplandra. The sequence continues at coordinate 339,147 of JADLZK010010800.1, forward strand.
TGCTCGGCCGGCTGTATCTGTTTTTTTTTTTATTATTATTTATTTTTATTTTTTTTCATGGATTAACCGTGGCGGTTTTTGCTAAATAACCGCCACGGTTAATAGATTTTTCGTGGCGGGCAGGAAACCGCCACGGTTAATCATTCGATTAACCGTGACCCTAGCTGCGTGGCGGTTTCATTGCCCGCCACGGAAAATCCAAAAAACCGCCACGCAAGTTCAAATCAGTAGTAGTGATAAAAGAGAGAAGAAAAGGGAAGTCCTGAGCAAAATAATGGCTATCAATTCATTTAACTCAGGGAAATATAGAGGTTGAAAAATCCACTTTACACATGACAAGGTAGTAACTTACTAACAGTAATACAGTTCACAAGGTTGCAACCCATAATATTCTCTCAAGCAAACCTGTATATGACACCCTATCAAAACATGCTACATAAGCCCAACAATAGAAGAAATTTCAACAAACGTGATTCCATTTTTACTTTGTAGAACGTTTCCTCTTGGTAGCTACAGTTTTTGTTGTCGAATCTCACAAGAGGTAACATAGCTATAGTAAGGTGGAATGCGAGACTTCCATGATAGGAACTCAAATTTCCCATGAGGCTTCACATTTCCATACAACACGTCTTGGATACTGATCTTTGGAACCTCCTCTGACGAAGAGCGTTGAAACTGAGAATGGAGTACAAGCTCATCAGACGGCGTGGCCATTCTATAAAGATGTACAGGCCTATTCTGGTTTATAAGATCAAATGGATGCCCACCATATTTGGAGACATTCTTATGGATGACCCATCTTAAGAAGGTTAAAACCTTGCACCAAAAGTGGATGTCAAAGTTGTTCCTCAGCAAAGAAGCCATGAAGTTTGCACGAATGAAGCATACACTAAGCATCCTAGCTATCTCCATGGAGACATGTGCAAACCTTGGTTGCATCTCAGCGTCCATGCTTCCAAATGTAAGGGTCTTGAAGAAATACCAGTACGCTTCACGCGATAGATACTTCAGATGTAGAGGAGGTGCTGTTCCAAACTTGATGATTTTGCATGATTGGCTTGTGAATATGATTTTACTACCCCTTGGCACGTGTTGTTTATAAGAAGAGCACCATTTATTCCATGCATCTTCGCTAAGATCACCAGCTAATTCAATAACAAAAAGCAACCTCCGATCTTTGTTTGACTTCAACAAATGATTTTGATGTTGCACCTCACATCCTCTGCTGTGTCTAGCGAGGTCATAATTTGTAAAATCATGACCACTCAATAAAAGAATTTCTGAGAAATGATCACGGACTCTTTCATCCTTGCAAACATGAGAGACAAGGGTGCTCTTGCCAACTTCATATGGACCAACAACTGGCAGGACCTCTAGTTCCTCAGAACCACGAGGTTGTGTACTCAATAGGAAGCTAATCACAAGATATGCTTCCATCTGGCGACAAACATGCAGTTGCTCAGTAGCAGATGCATGCTATAAGGCTGGCGGTACATCCGAGGGTAGCTCATCAAGAACCCAACCAGCTCTTTCACATCAATTACCATAGAGCTCAAATTATCAAGAGCATATTGCAATTTTTGCAAAATATCCGTCTTTATATTGGAACAAGATATTCCTCTAAGAAAATTTATTTTGCACAGAGACAAAGAATGACTCACAATAGAATCCTTGCCATCCTCCAAATCATGAGATTGGTATCTATATGTGTCAAGTATGTAATTGCCTTGGTGCATGGCATCTCCCAGCATGCCCAGCTGCTGCAACATAACTTGATTTGTGATGTCCCGTCCAGTGGCCTCGTCAATGATGAGCTGTGCCCGAAGGAGAACCCTTTTGAGGCTGCCCTCAACATCCGGCACCTTCTCCTTCGAGCTTTTGCTGACGACGAAACTTATGGATCTAGTGATCGCCTCACCAAGCAATGCAGAAATTACCATGTCCATTTCCAGACTCTTGCTATAATCCGGAAGATGACACAGTGGGTGGAGCAAAGAACAGGAAAAGTGTATCGCAATTGTTCCAAACTCTCCTTGTGTTTTACAGGAGGAATAGAGACCTTTCAGAGTTTTAATTCAGCAGGTTGAGGAGGGAGGGAGGAACCGTTACTTGATCCAGTCAGTGCACTCCAACAGTTCAAGCCACCTACTACTGCGACTTCTTTGCCTGTCACAAACCTACCAGCTGAGAAAGGTACATCTTTTCACTACCTAACCTTAGTGACGCAGAGCCAATAGCATCACAATCTATGTAACTTGTTTTGCAACCTTGCCCTGCAACATAGGCATTCCAATTATTTTTTCACATCTATCTAGCAAGGGCAATGCTAAGGTACAAACTTCACCTCTAAAGAGGTAATATTTCAAATCAATCTGAGCCATTGATTTCTTAATTAAATTACTTAATAGATTAAAAAATCCAAGAAAACAAAATAAATCTCGCCCCCTAATGACGGGAGGGAAATTTAGGAAGGCATGCACCCCACATGCAAGCCCTTTCCTTCCGTGGAGACATGTATTAAATATAAACATGCACAATTATTTATTCTAATAAAATAATAGATAAACTAGGTGAATATTTCTTGTCTTAAAAATCAAGTTGAACTACTCAGTTTAAATACATATATAATACGTGTGATGTTTTTTCGTCAAAGTATGTGTAAGGAAAATGGACCTCGGCTCATTTTAGTTTGGATTTGGTGTGTTTGATGACCAACATGACCAAATGGGACTAATGTGTTTGCGAAAGTGTTTATTTTGTAGTCTCATAGGATGCAAAACATGACTTGGGACGAAGGCGGCGTGGTGATCCGATGATCAACACCTCAAGCAAGACTTTAGAAGCTCAAAAAAAGATCGCAAAGATCAAGCAAAGTCCAAAGCATGAAGATGGAACCAACCCCAAAGCAAAGACCCTTGAAGAAACAAAGTCAGCGGTGTGCGGAGGAGGGACCGGACGGCGTCGGCGTGGATGTGCAGGGTCCGGAGTATTTGGAAGAAAATGGTGGCGTCGACATAGCCACCGACGCGTCCGGTGTGTGCAAAACCGTGCGCCGGTGTGTTCTTGATCATTTCGGTAAGGTTCGAGCGGCGAAGGCGGCCGGACGCATCCGGTCGGTGGCCACTGGCGCACCTAGCGTCCGGTGTTGTAGCACGAAGGCTCCAACGGTCGGCCAGACCTCAACGATTGGCAGCACCGAACGCATCCGGTGCATAGCATAAACGCTGGAATCTTCTCGAACGGCTACTTTCTCCATGGGGCTTATAAATAGACACCCCAACTGGCCATTTGAGGTGTGTGGGAGTGAGGAAACATACCAAGAGTGTTGATACACCATTTTAATGCTCTCCATATGCATAGTGCTTAGTGAAATATTCGATGATTAGCATAGGTGCTTTGCGAAGTGCTTAGGTTAGTTAGACCATCGCTTATGCGCTTGCTCTAGGCTAAGGCTTAGTGTTTGGTGAGATTTGCATATCCTCAAAGAGTTGTACATCGGAGGGGCTTGTAGTCTTGCGAGACCACACCAACCACATTTGTGGTGTGGCGCCATCGTGTATCAAGGGAACAAGGCCCCGGCGTTTCGGCGGAAGCTCTTGATAGTGAAGGCGGCGGGGAACATCCGGAGAGGCTTCTTTGGAAGGCATGTCGGAGACCCACTTGCGCGTGGGGAAGGCCCGAGACTCTCCACGGAGTTATCCGACCGGGAGCTTGGCCCTTGCGAGGGATTCCTTTTGCGAGTGGTTCCAATGAGGACTAGGGGGAAGCTTGCGCACTTTTCGATACCTCAGTAAAAATACCGGAGTCGTCGACGGGAGTTTGCATGTCTATCGCCCTTTATCTTTCGCATTTATAATCGCTCCTTTGTTGTGTGATTTACCTTTCCTAGCTTACTTGATAGGCTAGTTGATAGGATTGAAATTTAAGGTGCAAAACTCTTTTTAAGGTAGAGATAGCAACACACCTAGTAAAACAGTAGTTGCACATATAGATAGTTTACTTTCTTGCAATATGTTTTGACTAGGTAAAGTTAGAGGCCATAATTAGAAGTAGAATTTTAAGTTGCCAAATTCAAACTCCCCCCCCTCTTAGGCGTCACATTTCCCTTCACTATCAATATAGTTTTTATCAATATTGGAGCTTGCGGCAATTAACCAAAATGTCACTAAATTCATATATAACCTAGAAACTTTTATTAAACCCTAAAGTTAAAACATATTTTTTATCAAATTCTAAAGTTACAAAATGAAATTACGTAACAAGCACTAACACGTTACCCACTCACCTAACACACATACACAGGCTAATAATATGCATGCATGTCACGTATCCACTCTCACCTAAAATGCATCCACACGCTGAGCAACTCCAAACAGTTTGGCATTTGGAGTTGGCATTCTCAAATTTTGCCAAAAACTCCAAAAACTCCCTCCAACAGTTTGGCATTTGGAGTTGGCAAATTAGTGAGCGTTGTCAAATCAGGCCCCTGTGCGGCGCAAAAATGTATTTGTAACACCCGCCCAATTTGGATGTGGCCCAAGAGGGGGCCTATGAGTGCAGAGTGCACATGTTTAGTACCACCTTGCTGGTTAAGCAAGGGTGGAGCCAACTTATAAACCTTTGCCTTCCAGCCATATCACCTTCGGGTTAACCCTTTTTACGACGGCGAGGGCGAAAAAGTGTAAGCAAGGTGCTATGTGTGCGCGTGCGCGCCCCTCGGAAGGGCTGTGCGGTGCGGCTTTGGAGGGCGGGGTGTCACATGCGCGCTCTACGACGTTTGGCATTCGCGGCGCATCCATACGTATTAGAAGAGGTGGAAGGGCATAAACATAATTTTGTTTCTGCCTCAGGGTTCCTGACGTAAGTTTTTAAGAGGTGCAAGGACATAAACATAATTTTATTTCTCTCTCAGTTTGCTGATGTAAGTTAAATCTAAGTTTGGCAAGTGAATTATGCCAAACTGTTGGAGATTAGCTCTTTTTTGATTTGGCATTTGTGTTTGGGAGTTTGCAAACAAGGGCAATTGCCAAACAATAGATGGGGAACTGTTGGAGTTGCTCCACAAGAACACACATGCAAATCATATTGCAGATAATAAAACTTTAATATGCCACGTATCCACTCCCACCTAAAATGCATACACACGTTAAAAATTAAATGCAAATCAAAATACATGAAGTCCAACTTCTAAAATAAAAAAGATTTACCGTATCAGTAAGACATTACACATGATTTTTTTAATCCAAAACTTTCCTTATTTATCATATTTTATAAAACAAAAATTAATAAATATACATGTCATCCTGGACGTTCGGTCGAAACCAATGAACGGCTCATAATTATTTGGAGGTACCGCACCAAAACCCATCTAGCAATGCATAACTTGGACAAAAGATTGTTAGAGTGTGCAGCGGATCCGACACAGCTTGCTATAACCACGAGCTAGCAGCCCCCCCAACACACACACAGCTAGCAGTAGACCAGAAAAGCCCTTGTGGCTAACTAAGGGTGTGTTTGGTTGGGCTTTATTTGTGGCGTCTGGAACCCCCTCCCACCCCTTACCCCCAAAGCCAAAATCCCAACAAAAGGGGTTGACATCCATCTTAAGCCACAGCCAAAAGCAGCTTTTGCCTAGTATAAATTTGGAAGCAGCCCTCCCCCTCGCTTTCAGCTGCTTTTGGGCTACAAAACTATCCACCTGCCACTGGTTATGAAACTAAACATTATTTTCTCCCTTTTGTTCACATTTGTTCCCCGTCACATCGCATTTTCCCAGCCGACGACCATGGGGAAGCGTCACCGCCTCGTGCCAACTCTGTTCTCACCGGCTTCGGGGGCGGACGAGCATCACCGGCGAGCAGCCGCCCCGGCCCATCCCCATCCTGGCGGCGCGGTGGCGCGACCAGCCCCCATCCCCATCCTCTTCCCTTGGTACGCTTGCTGCGGTGGCGCGAGCCCCGCTCCGGTGGGGCGGCAAGCCCGGCGGGTGTGGGAAGCCCGGCCGCGTGGGCGCGGCGAGCCTCGGTTGGCGGCGCGGCCTTCCCCGCTATCGCGGTTCGGTGAGTGCGGCGAGTCCCACTGCGGCGGCGAGCCATGGCGGCGGTAGCGGCAAACCCCAGCCGGCGGTGCGGCCTTCCCCTGCCGCCATGGTTGGTGGCGCCGGCTATGTCGAGAGGAAGGAGCAAGCTGCTTGTATGACATGTAAGGGTCCACTCGTCGGGAGAAGCTAAGCCAAAAACGCTGTGTGTAACCAAACGGGCTTTTGGCTTCCTCACAGCTACTTTTTAGAAAGTCACAGCCTACAACTATTTTCAGAAAGCCACAGCCCAACCTTAAACCCAAAGGACTAGCGTGATGGGTGAGTGCTGCCCATGCCTTATATGTTGTGCTCCCAACCTGTCCTAAAACCTAACAATCTCATCTCACACACTGGGCCTAACTTTTCACATCACACAACGCTCGACGATATGTAAACTCCAGAAGACATTCTTTAGACCCAGAGTCCAACGCTTGATGATGTCACACATAAAACATATGTGACCTTCGAGACGTTAATGGACTCCTCTGTCACCATACATGTAAGCCTTGAGATTTATCCCATTTTCTGACCATGGGCTTTCGTATGTTATAGTATGCAACGGATCCGGCTCAGCTTGCTATACCTACGAGCTGGCTCTCTCAGGCTTTAGGCCTAACTCAACCCAAAAATACTAGTCTAATGGATGAGGGTTGCCCCATCTTATATGTCATGCTTCCTTACCCTCAATTTCAATATAGGACTAAATTTAATTAACAAAGATGATCCACGGGGAAGAACTTGAATATCACACGAAGTGCTTCGGAAAAGCTTATTCATCTCTCTAGGTGCAGGATCGCAAGTGTACAAGAAGCACCAATGCCCCTGTTACGTTTTATCCTTTCAATTGTGCAGCGTGAGGTGTGGCGTCACCATCCCTTGGACTTCTAGGCATTCCACCGCAGAGGACATTTACAGTGTCATGGACGGCGATGGCGAAACAACCATGGGACAAGTCAAAACTCGCACGCGGACAGGCGGTGCAATCCATTGGTACCGTCCAACCTTTGTTGTAACTTGTGAAAAGTCTTTTGTTTGTGTATGGTTTCACACGATTATTTATTTATTTATTTATTTATTCATTCATAACAGTCAGCCCATTGCATGGTTCTCAGAAAAAGTAAGCCCATTGTATTCATAATTGTCTAAAAGATGGCTAGCCGCTTTTGTGTAATTGCTTTAATTTTCTATGTTTCCTGATTGTAACGTTTACTTTGCTTTTTTTCTCAATAAAATGCCAGTAGGGGAAACCCCTACGGTTTCGTTGAAAAAAATTGTGGTAGCAAGTCACATGTTACATAATTTTTCGTGCAATATGTGTTTCTTAGGGCCTGTTTGGGACCGTGTTTTAGAACTCGATTATAAGCTGAGCAAGCTTATCTCATACACCAGCGTTACAAAAGAATCTACACTCCAAATAAGCTAGAGTGTTTGGATGTTCGGATTATTTGGGGTAGATTAAACTGTTCGGGGTAAAATACAAAATTGCCCCCTTATCCAAGACAGGGTGTCGGGGGCTTCCCCTCACGGGAGACGCGGCGCCGGGCGCGCAAAGACGGGCTCCCGCTCGACGGAGCCGGCCCCTCCACCGGCCGGAGGTCAAGGGCGGCGCCCGCGGCGTGGGCTCGGGTGGGTAGGAGAGGAGGAGCGCCGACCCGCTCTCCCAATTGACGGAGGCGGCACTCCGGCGGGGAGGAGCGTCGGGGTGGAGCCGATCCGCCGGCGCCGGTTTGTGGACGGGTTGCCGCAGCCGCCGGGACGGAGCGCGGGGAAGCCGCCGCGTCTTGGTGCCCGTACGGGCTATTGGCCCAGCGCCGCCCGGCGGCCGGGTGCCGGGAGCTTCGTGGATCTCGACACCTCCACGCCTCCATGGATCTCGACGGGGTTGGCGGGGAGCTCGTCGTCGGGAACCGGAGAGAGGGCAGCGCGCCGATGGAAGGGGAGGAGAGGGCGGCGCAGCGACGGGTGGGAGATGGCGGAGACCGATCCGGATCCTTGGTGTCGTGGTGGAGCGACGGGAGGAGGGGCAGATGCTTGCACCGTCTGCGAGGCTTGCTCGCTTTTTGGAAACGCGAGGCTGGGACTCGCTTCAAACGCAGTGGTAGGGAGGATTATTTGCGGCGTTCGCGTTCTCGGTCGCCGGGAATAATCAGACCGTTTGGGCGGATTAATTGGCTTATTGTGCTTATAAGCTGAGCAACGCGGTGCCAAACAGGGCCTTAGGACTGAAAACTGAAACTTCCGCCTTTACATAAGGCTTAGTTCCTTACCATCTAACTACATACCTAATGACAATTGCAATAGGAGAACATTTCCTTCTGTTTCTACAGTGGAAACTGTTTTTAGACCGGTCTCTAGAAACAAAAATATAAAATTTTAAATAAATTCACATAATTGTGCGACGAGTTGACTTAAAAACTATTTTATATTTTATAGTTGTTTTCTTCTATAACGTGACTGATCTCTGATATGTTTCTTTGCAGCGCACCTGGTCGCATCTTTGAGGGGCACTCGCAAAGAAACATATATATCGAAGATCGGTCACGCTATAGAAGAGTCGAAAAGGCATTGACAGGCTCCTTGGAGTGGTGGAAAATTCTCCCAAGTGAAGATAGACTGCAATCATGTTGCAAATTCTTTTAGCTTGTTTAGCTAGGCGTAGTAAGAATTCGCCGCAGGTGGTAGACCTAGGATTTTATCACAGGGTATGCGCCAAAAAAATTCTTATACAATTCGATAAACCATTTATAATTCGGTAAAACTAATTACATTAAATAACATGATAAGAATTAAATTCAAAGATTAAGCCAGGAACGATGACAAATCTTGATATAAATTGTTCATATGAAATATAAATACTTCAAAAATATATATAGCAATAGAAGAGACTTACAATATTACTTTTTTATCTGCCGCTTTCTCAATGACATGAATGTTTCAATTATTTTTTTTCGAATACGCAAAAAAGATTTGTGCATCTTTTGTATTAAGACGAGAAATGTTAAAAGTTACAACGACACGCCACAAATGGCGCACAAGGGGAAATACGGTTATACAATTAGCTCTGCCCTCCCCAGCAGAATGTCTCAATTATATCAAGAGTTCGGAAAAAAACACTTTAGCAAATTTAATGACATGCATTGTTCTGAAAAAATCCATGAAATTTTATTTACTTTGTTTTTTTCATAGCACAAATCACATGTATTGCATTGAAAACAGCATACCTAGCTATTTAAGAGATGTAGCACTTTTGGTGGGACGCCAATAAAAAGGAGTCGATCCAAAATTATCTTGGCCTATGCTAGTCTGCTTGATTTCTCGTGCTATGCCTTGCATCGATTATATCCCACTAATACGATCATGGGCTGCATGCATCCAGATTAAAACATCGGAGAGAAGACTAGTGAACAATAAGAAGATCATTATTGATAGGATCATCGAAGATGAGCAACCTACCGTCGCACCTGACCAGCCTGCAAATGCCCCGCCGCTGTGCTCGTCGATCGTCGTTCGCCGATCTGGATCCGCCGACGCCGTCCGCCAAGCCGATGCCTGATGGCCCGAAGCAGCTACAGTTACTCCCTCAGTGTGATCGCGTCTCGCGTCGCGTGATGCCGAGATGGCGACTCGGTGACTCTCCGTCTCTGTGTCTCCGCGTTGGCGTGTTTCTAGCAGTGGGCCGCCTGCAACCGCAAGCCCGCAGTTACCTCCGCGCGGCGCGCGATACTCCGCGAGGAACGACGAACGAGGAGACGCTGAGACGGGTTTTTTACATTCAAGATTTCTGATATGTGTCAATGACGGCTGGATCCCAGGGTATGCGGTGGACTACCCTGCATACCCTGTGGGTCCGCCCTTCCGCGCCTTGGCTAGGACAGGCACATGTGTGCACCTGGGACGTCCTGAATGCCCATTGTATAAACATCAATGTCTAGTTAATAAAGGTCTCTCTTTTTTGAGGGAAACGGGAGGGGGTGCACCGTGCATCGCCTATTGTGCTTTTTATTAAAATTGAAAAAGTTTGGTACAACGAGGTTCAAAGTACAAAGAACAAAATAAAGAAAATCTGTAAAATTATACGTAAGCTTCTAGCCGTTAGTAGACAAAGGTGCTAAGTTGCGCTTCACTCTAAATATAACTTGAGCAAATAATTCTCTTCAGAAGATCGACTGCCTTGGAGAAGAACTGCTGGTTGAACTTGTTTAAATATTGCATCATTTCAAATAGTCCAGATTGACCAGCTCATCGTGATAATGATTTCCATGAAAAGGGCAGCTGTAATTGATTTTTGAAATAAAGATTCTTTGCTCGCAAGAGAGAGAGAGAGAGAGAGAGAGAGAGAGAGAGAGCAGAAGTCATTGTTTGAGAGTGCAGATGGTGGAGCTCAATCAACGATGGAGCATTATTCTATTACTGATAAACACTTCACGCATGACAAAGCAGCAGTACATCCTGATATTTTTTATAACTTGATACCTATAACCTCCTATCACAAGAATGCAGCAATTTGTCACAAACCATCAAATAAAACCATATTCATATGTAACATCACAGAAATTAACAAAGTGTGTCTCAGTTTTTCATACAACGCTTTCTCTTGGTAGCTGTTCCTTTTAGATCTCGAATCTCACAGGTAATGACATAGCTATAGTAGGGCGGTATCGGAGACCTCCATGCTAGTGCCTCGAATCTCCCACAAGGCTTTGCACTTCCGTACATCACATCTTGGAGTCTTACATTTGGAACCTCCTCTTGTGGAGAGTGTTGAGACAGATGATAAAGCACAAGATCTTCAGAAGGTGCCACCATTCTGCCAAGATGAGCAAGCCTGTTTTCACTTATAAGATCAAATGGATGCTCACTGGATATGGAGACATGCTTGTGCGTGACCCTTCTCAAGAAGGCCAACACCTTGCACCAAAAGTGAATGTCAAAGTTGTCTCTTAACAAATAGGTCATCATATTTCCACTAATGAGGCATCCGCTGAGCACCTTGGCTATCTCCATGGCCACGTGCACAAAATTCTTGTGCATGTCAGGATTCGCGCTTCCAAATGTAAGAGTCTTGGAGAAATACCAGAACGCTTCAGGGGACAAATTCTTTAGACTTAGAGCTTCTGTTATTCCAAACTTTCTTATTTTCTCAGATCGGCTTGTGACTATGATTTTGCTATTGCTTGGCATCCACTGTTTAGAAGCAAAATATAGCTTATTCCATGTGTCTTCATCGAGATCACCAACTAACTCGACAACAAGAAGCAGCGTCCCATCATTGTCCATATTTGACACACAATTTTGGTGTTCCATTGCACATCCTTCTCTTAATGTAGTGAGGTCATCATCTGTAAAATCATGGCCTTTCAAGAACATGATTTTTGAGAAATGGCCACGGACTCTTTCATCCTTGCAAACATGAGTGACAAGGGTGCTCTTGCCCACTCTACCTGGACCAACAATTGGCAGGACCTCCAATTCTATGTGGCCATGACTGCAATAGGAAATTGATGACAAGTTCAGTTTCCAACTGGCGGCCAAACATGCAGTTGCCCAGCTGGATATGCATGCTATATGGCTCTCTGTAGAAACGAGGGTAGCTCATCAAGAACATGACTATCTCTTCTGAATAATTAATCATGGAACTCAAACTGTGTAACACCTTCTGTAGTTGTTCCAAAATTTTAGTGTTTCTATTGGAGGAATACACACTACAGGAATCGGGCTGCTTTGCCGAAAGTGCAGAGCGCACTAGGCAAAGGCTCATATGCACTCGGCGAAGCCATTGCCGAGTGCCAAACTCGCGAAGCCCACTCGGCAAAGAATGACTCGGCAAAAGATTCTTTGCCGAGTGCCAAATGTCGGGCACTTGGCAAAGGGTTCGCCCGAAAGTGCCATGTCGGTGCTCGGCGAATTGAGCGTCGTCCGTTAGAATGGACGTCCCTTTGCCGAAGTGCCAAACGTCGGCACTCAGCAAAGATTTGAATTTTAAAAAAACTTTGCCGAAAGTGTTATGTCAGTACTCGGCAAACCGTTAATTTTACCAAAAATAAATAAACTTTGCCGAAAGTGTAATAATTCCGCACTTTTCGGCAAAGTTATGGTCACTTTGCCGAAAGTGCCGCCCATGCACTCGCAAAGCCTGGCTTTTTTTTGCAGGGGTGCACTCGCAAAGCTGGGAATTTTATTTTTTTTTGCTTTTTCGCATTGATTGTTCTTTGCAAATCAACATATACATATACCATAAGCATTCATATATACACATAAACCACATATATCACCAATTCACATATATAGTCCACATATATAACAAATTCACATATATAATCCACATATATCACAAATTCACACATATAGTCCAACATCCAAACGAAATTCAACATGTCCAACATCCAAACGAAATCTAACATGTCCAACATCGAAACTAGATCCATCAAAGTGCAACATGTCCAACATCCAAAAGAAATCCATCACGATTGCTACTGTGTCGAACCTAATCACCACCAACTCAACTTCACCGCCCCGCCCCGTGGCCTCCCGGTGCGAAGAGTGTGAGGGGCCCTCACCTTGCCCCGGATACCACCCATCTTTGCGGGCGCCGATTGGTACGCCCACCCGTGGTGTGTAGGAGGGACGTGGAAGCCCGTAGTGTGGCTGCTGCGTGCCGGAGGAGGAACGCCACCGGCCACGCGGTAACGCGTGGAGTCGGGCCAACCGGATGGGGTGGATAGGGTGGGAGAAGGGCCACTGGAGGAGTCAGGTTCGAACCGCCGGCGGTGGCTGCACAAAGGAGAGGCGATCTCATTAGTACCGCGGGTGAGCCACACAAGCCAAATAAATAAACAACAACATATACTCACCGGAGTCCCTACGAGGGAGGAGGAACGGGAAGCGGGGTGGAGCGAACAGCGAGCTAGGCAACGGAGGCGGGGTCACACCGGATTTGGAGGCCACGAAGTAGCCCGCCACGCCCCGCATCGGACGCGCCAGTATTGCCGGTATGCCTCCAACTCCCGCCGATGGGCCTCTGCTCGGGCCGCTGCTCGCCTCAAACTGCCCGCTGCCCGCTGCTGGCCTCCAACTCGCCATCCGGGCCTGCAATATTACACCCGTGAACGTTGAAACAATGCATAGGCAGCGGACATGTGTAAAACCCGGTGAACGCAATTTAATGAAACCGTAATTACACTCAAACTCCCCGCATCATCTGGCGTGGAGCTCACGCCTGAGGTGCTATGGGGATGTCGGAGGAGGTCGTGCTCTTGAGCCGAATCTCGCTCGACTCGTGAACAGAAGGACGGGTTGATCTTGGCGGTGGCCATCCAGTACGGCCGTGGCCGCTTCCCTCCTCCCAACCTCATCACCGTGTGCGTGTCTAGGGGCGCGGTAATTTTGGATCGGTCGTCCCCATAGCGCTGCTTTGCCGCCTCGGCGTCTTGGGTAAGCTTGGGGTAGACGCGGGCGTTGGTGTACGCCTCGCCCCTTCGCCGGGGTCGTAGATGTTGTCCTTGCCGGTCGATCTGCGGCAGGTGACTCAAGGCGAACCCAGCGTACTCGTGATGTGATGGCCTTCATACGAAGCGGATCGCGAGGAGAACACGAGATGGTTAGAAGTGAAGAGATTTGAGCGCTTGAATAAAAATCGCGAATCGTACCCCATCTATCCATATACTTTGGGAGGGGCACGCCCCTTGGTGGTGTGGCTTCCGTTCCATCTACAAGCGACATCTCCGGCGAAGTCTCTTTGTCTCGTCACGTCTCCTCCAAGAGCCACTTGTCCACAATGGCCTCGATCCTTGTACTTGCGCACCACCCGGACACATCCGCATGACATAGCGGAGGATGAATGAAGCCTGCTTATTTTTCATTGAAGGAATCGGAATAAATGTGTTCTCACGAACACGGAGGATGTACTGGTCCCCTCGGTGAGGTCGGTCTCCCTCCCTGGAGCATCATCTCCCTTGCTTCATTCTTCCTCACCACCTTGCCAAGCACGTCGGCGTTGAAGGAGATGATGCACCGGACACGTGCCTCATGGTACAGGTCCTTGAGTCGGTCTCGGCAGACCTTGTCCCGCACTCTAGCGACCCTTTGCCTCTTGCCCCGCCTCAAGACGTGAAGTAATTCTGCATACGGACAAACACGTATCATTCTATTATTTAAAAAATATAGTATTTAAACAACGTGAAGTAATCCTGCATACAGACTCACCCAGAACTCCATCTTGATCTTCCTGGCAAGGGCGCCCTCCTCCATGCGCACGAAGTGCTCCCACGTATAGGGCGGCTGCCTCACCGCCCAAACGGTCACCGGGCGAGGGTAGTTCGCTTTAATCGGGAGGCTTTGGATGCCATTGATATGGCGAGAACTGCCCCCTCCGCTTACAATCTTCCGATTCTTGCATGAGCCATTAAGGCGAATTGTTAGTCCGAAGTTCGATTTTCAACGTGTCATATGAACAAGTAGTGCAAATATCAATGGCTACTTACTTGTCACCGTGGGGTCGAATCACGGGCGGCGGGACAAAGGGATCGTCCCTTTCGGGAGGGTCGAGGCCCGCTACCGTAGACCCTGCTCAAACTTCGAGGAAGGCGTCTCGGACAGTGTCTCTTCGACACCGAGTCAGTCACGAAGAGGTGTGGGTCGGCGTCGGCGAGACGGCCCCGGCGCCCGGCGACGGCCCCGCCGCCCCCGAAGACACAAACTCAAGCCTCCTCGTGGGACGGGCGACGTCGGCCGCGCCTCGGCGTCTCCACCGTCGGGTGTGCTGCTCGTCGGCCTCCTCCTCGTCGGCGTGGGGAGAGGGTGGGGGGCCTCGCGTAGAGGGATCTGGACCCCCGACGGCGTTGCCGCCTTCCGCTGGCATTTTGTCGAGTCCCCTGCAAAAGACAAAGAGTAAACCAATTAGTATTGCAAAATGAACGAAACATAATTGAAAGGTAACAATAATAACAAAATAGTATTACATGATTTAGAAATTATCTCCCGAATGCCAAAGGCTGGCATGTAGTCATCACTATCACTATCACTATTGTAATCATCAATGTCACCATCCTCATCATCAGACGCCCTCAAGATGTGCATCGCGACTCCACAACTCCTTCGCGCACCATCCTCCATCGTTCAAGAATTTGTAAGTCCTTAGCATCCCGCACCTCATCACCCTCGCCCTCATCGATGGCGTTTGTCTACTTCCATGCCCATCGGTGAAAGAATGTCTATCTCCAAACGTCCTTCTAGCCCCTCGGGTTGATAGAACTCTTCGGTGTTTGGGTCAAGGTTGTAATCATCATCGTTCGAAGCGGGCGCTTTTACCGGCGGCGATACCGGGCCGCACAAGGTACCAACCCGCAAGGTCCTCGTGTTTTTGGCACGCCCATGGGAGGTAATAAACTTGTGTGGCGTGTATATTAGCCACAATATAGACATCCTCTCCTCCATATACGGAATCTGTCGAATTTCGACTTGCCCAATCGTAGGGTCTACTTTTCGTGTCATCGATCGAACCAATGGCATTTGAATACCACTAGCTTGAGCTCTTTAGGACCCCGAGTTGAGCTCATATATTTCTTCGACTATGCCGTAATAGTCCTTCTTATCCAAGCCGGGCGCATTTAACTCCGGTGCACGTTGTTTTGCGGTTGGGCCGACTCTCCTCGTAGCTTCTCGATGCGAAAGCAATAGCCATTCACATCATAAATGGTGAACGAGAGTTGACCCTACGGGGAAGCCATTGCCCAATTGTTTTAAATCTTCGCACATTTCGGCATGCGTGCGGGCCGCAAGGTGAGGCCACGTACATCGTTACATTATATGTTACTAGGACCAAAGTGGAATATCAAAGTCGAAACGAGGTTAGTTGGATGGTACCTTTGAGCGTAACCGGGAAATAAAATCGGGCTGCCCATTTTTAGAAGATTGTCTTCTTGTTGCAAGGTAGGAGCCCCATTCCATCTCAGTGTTGACCAATAAATTCCACTGAAAAAACAAGGCAAAGTGGGTCGGATCGATAGGTGGAGGATAGTGACCGCGTATGGAACAAGCTCATTGACAACTTACTACGATAAGGACCCACTTCGTCAAGGTTCAACAACACATAGAGCATGATAGTCGCCACTCATCAAAGGACAAGTGCTTGTGGGTAGTCAGCGCTTTCCTCTTCCGACTTGCCCTCTCGAAAAAGGCCGAGGTTCGATGAACTCGCCGTCGGCGTTGTAACGAGGGGTAGGATTGTGGACGCTGGGAAGTTTCTCGGTATAGTACGCTGTGTGAAGGTCGACACCTCCTCTAGAATGTATGCCTCTCGCCACGGAAGGCTCAATTTTGGCTTTATTCCTGCATTTTCTCCGAAGTACCTTGAGAGCCCTCTCGATTGGATAGCACCAACGGAACTGCACGGGCCCCCCCAATCGTGCCTCGCTCGGAAGGTGCAAAATCAGGTGCTGCATCGACAGGAAGAAGCCAGGTGGAAATATCATCTCCAACTTGCAGATCAACACGAGGTGCGGCACGCTCCGGATCAGCTATCGCATCGAGATAACTCCTTAGCACAAAGCCGGGCGGAAGAAAAAGCTCAACTCGCGAGTAAGCGCCACGGGCTCGGAGGTATCCCGAGTCATCGTAGGGAAGGATCCGCTCAATCCATATGTGGAAGTCATGACTCTTCATCCCTAAGACTTTCATAGTTTGCAAGTTCACTCCCCTACTACCAGATTCGCCGCATACCCATCGGGAACGATAACGTCTTTATCCACTATAGTACTTCCTTCCTATCGCCCTTTTGATGATGTAGTCGGCCGGGCCCTTTTTCCATCTCTTCCCGGGGCTAGGGGTCTCTATCACTAGCTTTTTGGTCTATCGCACATCATCTCTATGTCAAGTCTAGCCTTAACGTTGTCCTTTGACTTCTTAAGGTCCATGGTTGTTGCGAAGAGTGCCTCGGAGATATTCTTTTACGTGTGCATTACATCGATGTTGTGTGGAAGAAGAAGATCCTTGAAGTAGGGAGATTAGTCAAGCCCGATATATAAGTCCACATGTGTGTGGTACCATATCCAACAAAACAACCTTTCTTTTCATCGATTTTGAGACCAGCTAACTCGGCAAGGACCTCTTCACCGGTCATAAACTTTGGGATGGGGTCGGTGACTTCAACACCTTTCGTGAAGTGCTTTTTGTCTAGTCTGAATTCATGGTTCTCGGGCAGGAATTGACGATGTTTGTCAAACGAAGAATACTTGCCACCCTTGTTCAGCCAGGTGAACATCACAGCTGCCCTGCATGTTGGGCAAGGGAACCTCCCATGAACACACCATGCTTGAATATGCCATAAGCCAGGAAGTCATGCATTGAATATAGGTACCACACATGCATTGTAAAGTTCGTCTTTTGTAGCTCGATTCGTACGTCGGTACCCCATTTTGCCAAGCATCTTGCAATTCATCCCACACCGCCGCATGAACACACCCATATTGTTGCCCGGTGCCCGGGTATTATCAGCGTCAAGAATGGTGCTTGAGCTCAAACATGACACCAGGGGGGAAGATTGAGAGGGATCACGAACACGGGCCAACAAGTGTACGGGGCCGCCAACATTCCGCGACGGGTTGAACCCATATTCATTCGCGAACGCTACGCCGTACATTTCGAGCCTCCATAGCTTTTCGGGATGCATATTATCGGTGCTTCCATGCATCACCATCCGATGGGTGTACCAACTTTCGGGACTGTATCTTTTGCCCTTCTTGTGCCATGTCATTTGTTTTCGCGGACTCCTGTCATGTATACGGCCGTTGGAGCCTCGATACGAAAGGAAGGTGTCGTAGGACCATCTCGGGGATCTTTGATTTGTTTCTTCCCGCCATCACTACATTCTACCTCCACAAACCTAGAGGCTTTGCACTTTGGGACATGCGTTGCTTCCTTGAGGTCTCCCCCTAAATAGGGCGCACCCCTTTGGACAAGCATGGTGCGACTCATACGGCATCTTGAGTCCACGAAGGAGTCTCGTGACTCGACGTGTTCTTCGGCAGACATGACCCTGCGGAGGCGGTTTGCCAATAGCGACAACGGGGGTGTCGGCCGTCTCGACTAATGCTCAATTGCGACTTCAACGCTATAAAGGCGTGAAATGGCATCGACCGTAACCATTGTCTTCGTGAAGGGGCTCTTTGTGCCGCCTCCATCATCTCGTAGAAACGCCTTTGCGGTTTCCTCGGGTTCCTCCTCAATCCTTCATTGAACCGTGCATCGTGAAAGTGCGCCATCATGTATGCGCCATCCCGGCATACGCATCATACTCCTCGAGGAGGGGCCTCACCACGTCCTCTCTAATACGATCGACTTCACCGTGGAAGATCCGGCGGCTATAGTTTGGGACGAATCCGTGCTTGAAAATATCTTTGCCCATTTCAACCTTTTCGTTTCTTTTTCTTGTTCTTACATTTCTTTGCGGGGACCGCGGCATCGAATAGACCCTTTAGCGGCTGGGCCAAATGCATGCTCGAGGGAAAGCATCGGTCCCCTAATCCCGTCAAGGCTCTTACTTTGCGAAGCCCGTGTCCATCCACTCCACGGTTATCCATCCTACGTCATACGCCCATGTCGGCGAGCCATATAACCAGCAATTGCATCTACATGGCCTTCCTACCATCTAATAGGTGAGGGATAGGTCCTAATCCCACCGAGGATGCGTAGACAAGGTTAGCTTCCATGCTCGCTCCTATCCGACCACGGAATTTAAGACGCCTCACCTGTTCTCCGATACACGCCCCTGACGGGAGAGTGTGTATCCGAGAACAACGGGAGGTGCTGCTGAAAATCCGGCCGGACGGGAGCTGAGCATGGATGCTAACCCATCTACGCATCCACGGGCTGTCCAAAAACGTGGACAATC
Source organism: Hyparrhenia diplandra (assembly GCA_015847255.1). Classification (NCBI taxonomy): domain Eukaryota; kingdom Viridiplantae; phylum Streptophyta; class Magnoliopsida; order Poales; family Poaceae; genus Hyparrhenia; species Hyparrhenia diplandra. The sequence goes on from JADLZK010010800.1 coordinate 358,112, forward strand.
CGAAACAGATACGGTCGCAGATATGCACAGATGCGCATACCAACGCCTGTATCTCTTTCGGACGGGAGACGCCTAACTGGGTCGCGCTATGTAAGACAACTATAAGGACGGGAGGTGATTAATACCTACGGTGTCGGTGGAGACGCGGTGCAGCACGACCCGCAGCGCCACGAGGGACGATCGGGGTCGCCGAAGTCCCTCCCACGAGGTCCTCCTAAAAAAAGGGAAAAAAATAGTTATTATCGACTCAAAATTTCGGCAAACACCTCCCTTCACGGGAGGTTCCAAACTCTACAAAAAACATGGCACACTAAGGCCAACAACCACATATATATACCGAACATGGGCACGAAGGCCAATAACCACCAATATACCAACAAGAGCCATTTACTTTACTTCTTTTTCCAATTAGATGAAAGTATTCAAGTAGTACAAGAACAATTACTACTAACCCTACAACTACTACTAACAACTACTAACCCTACAACTATTTACTAACTACTACTAGTAACCCTACAACTAACACTACTAACCCTACAACTATTTACTAACTATTTACTAACTACTACTACTAACCCTACAACTAACACTACTAACTACTAGTACTAACCACTACTAACCACTACTAGAAGGATAGGGCTTACCTTGGCTCACCGCAGCAGCACGAACACCGCAGCAACACAAAGAACGACGACCGGCGTCGATCACCTTCTTCCTCCTCTCCTTCATCTTCTTCCTCCTCCCCTTCCTCTTCTTCCTCCTCTCCTTCCTCTTCTTCCCTTCCTCCTTCTTCCTCCTCTCCTTCCTCTTCTTCCTCCTCTCCTTCCTCTTCTTCCTCTTCTTCCCTTCCTCCCTCTTCCTCCTCACCTTCCCCTTCCTCCCTCTTCCTCCTCACCTTCCCTTTCCTCCCTCTTCCTCCTCACCTGCACCCGACGGGGATAGGGGCGGCCCGACGGCGGCCGGGGCGGGGCAGCCGCGCCCGGCAAGGCTGCCCGATAAGCGCCCGGCGGCTAGCTGCGCCCGGGCTTGGCGCCGCCGCCTGGCGGCGGCGGGCGACCTGAGGCGCCGAGGCCGAGGCGGTCGGCCTTTCAGGGGGGTCGGCGGTGGGCGGCGGATCCGGCGTCGGCGGAGCCCGGAAGCGGTCCGTGGCGGGCAACGGGGCGGGCGGGCGGGCGCGCGGTGGGTAGGTGAAATGAGGTCAAGGCTGAAATAGGGGGGGCGGGTCAGTATTCTCGGCTTTGCCGAGTGCGGGATAATGGGGCACTTTCGGCAAAGGTGTTTATTTTTTTTTCAAAATCGTTTGCTTAGGAGTGCCACTATTTGCGAGGCACTTTCGATAAATCGCCCTTTTTAGAGTGTCGAGGATTTGGGCACTCGGCAAACTATGCATTTTTGTTTTTCGTCCCATATTTTTGTGTAGCCTTGGTATAGTAATTACATCTCATGTTCGAAATTTGGGACAATTTCAAGTTGTTTTGCTATATTGCATGAATTATTTCTATTTTCTTGCATTTTCTAGACCACTCCAAATTTGAGCTACTGCGGGTACATGAAATAATGGAATGTGGTCATTCAAAAAATGTTATTCATGATGTTTGGCGTATGTTTAGGCTCAATCACGGAACTTCGCGAGAATTACGAACATTTATGTGTCGGAACATGACGAGTTACATGCGAGGAAAAGTGTTTTTAAATTCTATAGAATCAAAGCGAGTTTAAAAATCATGAAACTTGGCGAGGTGTCTTGTCATCTCATGAGGGAGGCTGTGGTAAAATTTGAAAAAGTTTCGAGCAAGTTGTGGCGTCGGATGACTAAATCTCGGACCCAAGTTTCTCGGATTTTTTCGCTTTGATTTTATAGAATTTAAAAACACTTTTCCCCCGATGTAATCCTCGCCATGTTCCGACACATAAATGTTCAAATTTCACGAGGAAGTTCTAGGATTGAGCCTAAACATACGCCAAACATCATGAATAATATTTTTGAATGACCACATTCCATTATTTCATGTACCGGCAGTCAAATTTGGAGTGGTCCGTAAAAATGCAAGAAAATAGAAATAATTCATGCAATATAGCAAAAACAACTTGAAATTGTCCCAAATTTCAACATGAGATGTAATTACTATACCAAGGCTACACAAAAAAAAATATGGGACTAAAAACAAAAAAAAATGCATAGTTTGCCGAAAGTGCCGTGTCGCACTCTAAGAAAGACCGCTTTTCGAAGTGCTTATAATGCGGCGCACTCGCAAAAGGATAGTTAGTTTACCGAAAGTGCCTAACGTCCGACACTTTCGGCAAAGGTGACGGAAAACGCGGGCCGTTTGGTCTGTTATTCTTTGCCGAAGTGTATTATTTTGCCGACGACTGCCACGCACTCGCAAAGATATAATTTTCGAGTGGGAGACACCGCCGACGGCCCGGCACTCGGCAAAAGAAGTCTTTGCCGAAAGTGCTCAGTTTCTTTTCGGCAAAGATGATCTTTGCCGAGTGCCCATTTTTGCCTCTCGGCAAACTATTTCGCACTCGGCAAAGAAGCGGATTCCTGTAGTGACAAACCTTTCACGAGAATTGACTATGTAGGGAGACAAAGTTTGACTCACAGTATTATCTTTGGTGGCCTCCTCATTGTGAGGTTGGTTTCTGAAAGTATCGGCGTGTAATAGCCTCGGTACATGCCCTCTCTCAGCATATTGAGCTGGTGCAGCAAAGCTTGGTTTTGGGATGTGCCGACCCATGGCCTCATCGATGATGACTTGCGCCCGGGGCAGAACTCTGCGAGGCGATCCTCCAATTCCGGCGCTGACGGCTTGGACCATTTCCTGACGAGGAAATCTATGGATCGACTGGTCAGCTCCCCAGAAGCACAGAAAGAAGATTCTCCATTAGTGTCTCCTTCCTGTGGAAGATAATGTAGCAGGTGGAGGAGAAAATGACCGCGAGTTGTCAGTTGTGGAATGGCATGAGATGTGTCCCTGAATGAATGGAGAGCAAGAACGTTTTAAGAACAGAAGTACATGTGCAGGTCATGCAAGGTGAGTCCAGTCCGATAGTCATAGTCCAAGAACACATTTTGTTATGATTGTTCTGGTTGACTTTCTTCTTTTCTCATGATTGTTCTGGTTGACTTTCTTCTTTCCTCTTTGATGTCTAAGAATAGTCAAAGAAAAAGGAAGACAATGCCACTACCTACAAAGGAGAAGGACTTTACACTATATAACTCTTTGAAGGCCATTTGCAGCCTGTTGCATCAGCTTGTAATAATCATAATATGTGCACAATGGAGACAGTGGTCATCTCTGCAATTCAACATGGCTGAACATGCTTCTGGATTTCTCTGCTCTTGATTGATAGGAGGCCGAGTAGAGGTGCATCATCACAGACCAAGCAATGCATTGTCAAATAAAGGAATATCATGAGAAAACTAGCTGATGTACAGAGGCTGCTACAAGCTGGATGCCCTCACACTGAAAGATACTGGAGAAGAAGCTGTGAGCCATTCCTTATCCATCAGTTCAGTTAAATGAGTCTGTTTTCTCTGCTGCTGGGAAATATGTCACACAAAAATTTGAATTCAGTACACAGAGGCTTTGGTAGTATGAGTGAGTTTCAGATTTCCTGAGGAATTACCCGGCCTCCAATGTTTTCCTAGCCATACATCACAATCTATCTATGCACCTTAAAACGATATTTGTATCCCCAATTGGGAATTGAACAGGTCATGATGCAGCTGACTTCTTACTAACTGAAGTGAAGCAGCCATTTGTTCTAAACTATGTTAGTACTTAGTACCTGACAGGAGAAGAAGTAACTTTACTACTGCAGTAAGTAGAAAGGTACATTGAGATTTTGACAGGTGAAAAAATCAATCTTTTCAACTACCTACCATATATATATCCCATTTCTGCTAAATTTGCTGCAGAAAATTATAAAGAAAACGAAAACCAGAGCTACGATTCAGTTTGACGATTGGTGTTTTTGGAGGATGGATGAAACCTGAATGCCATGGAATCGACGCATGCCGGCGATGTCACCTGATCGAAGCGCGACCAGTATAGTTGTCCTGCCGAATGCCGATTGCTTCCTTCCTGGCTGGGCGAGAGATGTTTGGCGGTGGTTTTTTTTTTGAGCAGAGTTTGGCGGTGGTTGGTGGGATGGACCTGCTCGGATGGCGACTTCGACCCAGCCCGGGCGAGGCCAGAAAGCGGCCGGACTCACTCTAACGAGGGAGAGCGAGGGCTACTGCGTGGGACCCCGGCGGTACGCAGGAGGGCGGCAGGGATACAAGCTTCGGGCTCCGCCCGCTACGACCTCTGTGGCACCAACGGACTTGCTCTGAGCTCCGAGCTCGCCACAAGGGCGTAGGGTCGAACATGAAAGTGGGATTGGGCTGTTATGAAACTGGGCTGATCATGGGCTGTGTAGATTAGTTATCATTTTAATAATTATTTTATTTGGGGACAGCTTCAAAAAATACACAGACGTGAATAAAATATTTGCACAAAAAAAAAAAAATAGGAGTATATCTCGCACGTTTCCATGGAAAGATTCTCTGGAAAATAAATATTTCAAAATATGTATTAGGTACCTTTGATCTTTTTTAACACTAAGATTTGGACAAACTTTTTGGCCATCATGATTCCTTAACTATGGTAAATTGTCCTTCAGACTTAAGAACAATGGCCCTTTAATTTTTGAGTCTATGGACACATTAATCAATTTTATTCAACCTACATTGACAAGATTTTGAAAATGTCAACATATGCGTCACAATATAATGCACAAGTTTATAATCTAAAAGTGCTAGCTAGAAATATCTTCACGTTCCTATTCTCCTTGAAGTAGTGCCTTTTTGGTTGCAGACAGCACCTTGATGATATCTTTGATTGCCATTCTACGTGACGGTATTTCTTCAGAGCAAGATATCCCAAGCTTAAGCAGTGAAGTCACAGCATCCACCATTTTTCTATTCAAAGTAACACACGATGTTTCAGGCTCATTATTTTTGAACTCCACCACCAGCTTGGTGTCGACAATATCCACAACTCGGGTGTTTACAGCCGTCTCTGTATACATGCGAAGGCTTAATCCTTGTTCAAATGTACTGTCTGTGGGCCTTCTTCCGGTCACCATCTCAAGAACAAGAATGCCATAGCTAAAAATGTCTCCATAAGTTGGCACTGTATTCCCAGCACCATATTCTGTGCATAAAAAATATGTTTCGGTTAAGATATATATTGTAACAGAAGATTTATTCGATGGCTCCTAATAAGTACTCCTCTATAGTTGAAAAGAAAGACGTTTAGGACATCAACACGGTCTCCAAAGTGCAACTTTGACTTCTCTTTTCTATCAAAATATTTATTAAAAAATTATATATGTATACTTTTATGAAAGTATTTTTCAAGACAAATCTATTGATATGATTTTCACATTTCTAAACTCAACGACTTAAAAGTTATTAATGATTTATGTTCCTAATGTTTGACCCAAGCCTTTTCCAAAAACGTCTTCCTTTTCAACTATGGAGGGAGTATAGAAGTACAGACAATAAATACTAATAAAAATCTCATTAGTTCAGGGAATATGTCACAATTTATCCTTCTTTATCTGTAATATATACGTTCTCTTTTATAGATATAAGTAGATGACCATATCAAAGCGAAGAACAGTACTAACCTGGAGGCCCATAACCAATTGTTCCTCTGAATCCCATCGAGCTGGTTGAGGGTGAGAAAGATGAGGCTCCCTCAGCAAGAATTCTAGCAAGTCCGAAATCTCCAACATGTGCTACCATATCAGCATCAAGAAGCACATTGCTTGGCTTTATATCACAATGAACAACTGGGAGGGCACTGTGAAAGTGAAGATGGTCCAATGCATGAGCCACATCGAGGAGTATACTCACTCTTTGATCAAGATTTAAGTGTCTCTCCACCCCTTCCACGTTGGAGTTGGAATGCAGCCAATGTTCTAAGCTTCCATTAGGCATGAACTCAAGCACAATTGCTTTGAAGTCATTTCCTCTAAAATCAATGCTTGAGCATGCTGTGATTACCTTGACAAGATTCCGATGGCGCAGGTTTCTCATAGCTTCGCATTCAGCTGTGAAACCCTTGAGTGCCCCATGTATCTGAAGATTGAGTACTTTCACAGCAACAAAATTCTCACCAGTTGTACCATCAATTTCTCCTCTGTATACAGACCCAAAAGTTCCAGTACCCAGCAAATTATTTGTTGAGAAACCATCAGTTGCTTTTAGCAATTGTGGGTAAGCAGACAACGGGCTATCTTGTAAGGACGATGCTGAAGGACTGTTTGCTAATCTTTTCTTGCACCAAGCAAACAAGAAATATGCCAACAGCAAAATTATGACTGATGCTCCCGCTGAGGGAAAGGATCACAGGCACTACTGGAAATTTGTGCTCCTTCTCTGATGATATGGATGAACAACGTGGCAAATGAATGTTTTCGATGCCTCCACATAGCTTGGCATTACCTTGCACTGAAATTGCAGTTGCATTTGCAAAAATACCAGCGGTCGGCACTTCCCCAACAAGGTTATTGAACGAGAGATTTAGATACTGAAGAGAGGTAAGATTCTCAAAGAACATCGGTATCTGTCCTGACAGATTGTTGCTTGAGATGTCAAGAGTAACCAAGCCCTTAAGACCACTAAACTGAGATGGGATACTGCCATGAAAGAAGTTGTTTTGTAGCTGGAGCTTCTGGAGAATTTGACATTCACCAAGGGTATCAGGGATTTCACCTGATAATCTATTTGAGTGGGCCCACAGGATTGTGATACTTTGAAGATTTCCAACTTCATGTGGTATTGTCCCTTCCAACTGGTTATGGGAAAGATCCAATCCAAAGAGTGTAAAAATGTTGAATATATTTGTTGGGATCATACCACTGAAGTTATTGCTTCCAAGGCGTATTTCTATCAAAGATGACAAATTTCCTAAACTTCTTGGTATGCTACCAGTAAAGGAATTGCTTCGAAGATACAAGTAATTTAGTTGGGTCAAATTACCTATTTCTTGGTTGATATGCCCAGTTAAGCCATTGTTATACAGTGACAAATCTGACAGGCTCCTAAGCTTACTCAAAGAATAGGGGAGAGTTCCTGTTAGATAATTGTTCTCTAGAGCAAAAAGTGTTAGACCGACAAGATTACCAATTCCTGCAGGTATAACTCCTGATATCTCATTATGTGATACAGAGAACCACTGAAGTGAAGTGGATAGATTTGAAACAGAAGAGGGAAGCGCACCACTGAATCTGTTGTAATCTAATTCCAATCCTATCAATTTGGAGCAGTTTGTTAAGGCAGACATGAATCTCCAAACATGGGTTTCAAGCGAATTATAGGCAAGGTCTATATACTGGATACTTTTTGCGAACACATGGTTGATTTAGGTCACATGTGTTTAGTTTTGTGATTGAGTGATTGTCAACAGTCAACATTTTAATTCTATTTTCCTTTATTCTTTAAGCTTCGGCTATGTTCACCGCACGTGGAGTGTGTCGAAGACGTATCTCTTGGTTCGTGTTGTACAGGTGTGGAGCTCGGAGATGGTAGCCGACGGGCCAGGTGAAGGGGCCAAGGAGGACATGCGGGACGACGGACCGCTGGAGGTGAAGGACGGACGTGAGGCTTGGACCGAGGGACCGGATCGCCCGGGTGGCTAGCCATGGTGGCTGACATCCGGGACATCGGCGGATGCAAGAGGGCGTGGCGAGGACCGTGTCGATTGGGTCAAGGCGGCGGCGTGCAGGCAGAGCGGGGAGCTCGGATGACTTGGCGACTCGGGCGATCAAGGCGGGCGATGACACGTGTCGAGGAGGTTTGGTGGTTTGCCCTCAAAACCATCGGGCGCTGGTTTTCGTGGTTTGGGCCTCAAAACCCGGGCGCGGGTTTCACGGGTTTGGGCCTCAAAACCGAGGCGTTCGGTGGATGGAAGGGCGGCACGCGGGCGGCATCATGGGGAGGTTGCGTGGATACAAGGCTACCGATGAGGAGGTGCGGTGGCCGTCGGATCAAAAATGACCGAGTCGACCAAAATAGCCCTAGGGTTAATGGTTTGGCTCATATGTATCGAAGGGCAAAATAGGGATGAAAAATAAGGACCATATATGGAGGATGGCAGCCATCCTCCCCTCTTTGCCTCTCTTATTTTTCGTTTTTATTTTTCCCCAATTTTAGGGTTCTTGTTTAGAGGTCCAAGAACATCAAATTGGTGACTTTTTTGTGTGGTGATTTTCGAAAGGGAAGGGCTGCCCTAATCTCGCCTGTGCCCTCGGGCTTTTGGATCAAATCCTTTCTCCTTTGCTGCAATTTTTGTTGGAGATTTTGGATCTTATTTTGTGGATTTCGGTTTGGTATTTTTGTTTCTCTGTTCTTGTTTCTGTACAGGCCACGGGCGCTCGAGCGGCTCGCTCGGCTCCACGCGCGAGCCACGCACGGCGAGGCCAGGCAGCGCACGGGAGCGGAGCAGGCACCAGGCCAGCTCCTCGTCGCTGGACTCACGCGCGGGCAGCGAGTGGCCACGGGAGGCGGCCAAGGCAAGAGGAGGACGGCCCAGCAGTGCTCAGGGGCAGGAGGCCCTGCTGCTCGTGCCGTGCGGCACCTCTCCCCGGTGCGTCAACAAGCCAAGGGCAGGGAACTTGGCCAGCTTGGAGCGTGTGCAGGAGCCACAAGCTCGCTCGCACAGCTGCAGTCCAGGGGACCGGCTGCCTGGAGCACGAGCTGCACAACAGCAGCGTTTCAAGTTGACAGCGTCGACCACCCCTTCTTCAAGCCAGCAAAGGTCGATTTTTTCTTGTGCTGTGAATTGGCCATCGAGCCAATTAATTGTCTCTCTTGCAGGGTAGCTAGATCGAGGTTTGCTTGTGCAAAATCCCAGCTTTAATTCAGCTCAGCCTAGTTCGCTTTTCCAGCGCCCTCTAGGTGTTCTATGAAATGTCTGTGTAGCAGTATGTCAAGCACTGAATTTTTCTAGTTGTACAGCATCAAGTCATGTTCGTTCCTTAGTTCAATTTCCTGCTAGAACTTGTTAGTTTATTCAGCTAAGAATAGAGGTGATGCTTGGTAGTGATCTCGTGCTTCCATCATTTGGTGCTATTAACAAAGGCCGACAGAAGCAAGCAACTTCAAGTGTTTTTCTTGCTTGCTCGTGAATTATTTTGTCTTCCTAAGCTGTCACCATCAAGCTGCAGTAGTTCAATTTGTTTATTCATGATGGTCAGCTAGTTGCTCTTTGCTTGAGTCCCGTCCATGAAATTGTTATTGGAAATTCTCAATTGCCATTTAATCCATGATTTATTCATCTGACCTCCGATTTGAGATCCGGCTTTTGCAATGAATTTCTATCGTTTCGAGGATTTTATCGAGTGCCCCTGTCACAAGTTGACTTGAGTATTTTAGTTTAGAGAACCCACTTCTTTTCAATAGGAGTTGGGTAACTCTTTTCGATCCATCGATTCGGAGATTCTTTTAAGCGGTCGTGTGTGGTCGATTTGAGGTGTCCCGCTGTGTTCCTAGGGAACATCCACCCAATCATTTGGGTCGTGGGACATCTCGGTGCTCTCTTTGCTCGTGACACCTTGCTACCAGTTAGCACGTGTGTTACTCGTCTCTCGCTTGAGTTTGCTTTTGAGGTTGGGGTTGAGCCGATGACCCAAATTGAAAAGGAAAATCGAGGCTCCCATTCACCCCCTCCGTCGCCGTTTCGGTCCTTCAACTTTGTAAGGATTTAATCCCGAAGGAAGTAAGCCACTAAAGTTGTTTTCTTCAATCTCAAAATATCGCGAGGGTAGAAGCGTTACACAATGAAGTTGGGATACTTCCATGAAACTGGTTTTGGCTCAATAACAGAATCTGGAGAGAAGGAAGATTGCTCAGTGCATTTGGTGGTATTGTCCCACTTGAGCCCATTATTAACAAAAAAGAAAGGAGCTTAAGGGAAGAAACATTCCAAATTTCTAGAGGAATTTCTCAGATAGATTGTTTAAATCGAGGCTAAGATAACGCAAAACCGGTTAGTCCACCGAGAGTTTTAGGAACTGGTCCTCTGAATGTGTTTACCCCGAAATCTAAGTGTTGGATTGATGACATGTTGCCTAAAAATTGTGGGACCTCTCCAGACAGGTTGTTCGCATAAAGATTCAAATGGACAAGATTTTTCAAGGAGCCCAAGTGTGTTGGGATCTCACCTTGAAGGTGATTGTTCTTAAGACTTAGTGAGATGAGCTTACTGCACTTTCCCAAGGCCGACGGGATGCCTCCTTCCAAAGAGTTCAAACTGAGGTTGAGCTCTTGCAGCCTACCCAGACGGCCAAGCAAGGGGAATCTCCCCAGGAGGTTGTTGTTGTTAAGGCTGGGACCGAAAACTTCGAAACTTCGCTAGCTCGCCGACTCGCCGTTAATGGCTCGACTTCGTGCTCGATTTCGTTTCATAACAAGCCAGCTCGATTTAAAACAAGCCAGCTCGATTTTTAACGAGCTAGCTCGAGCCAGCTCGCGAGCTGCTTGTTAGCTCGAACAAGCCAGAAAATTCACAAGCCAAAACACTAAAAACTAGCTCGGCCCATACATTCGATGGATGTATGGATTAAATTAATATGTAGTTACTTTTTGATGGCTTGCTGCTCACGTGTATTTGCTTGGGATGTGTTTTTGAAGTTTGGCTCGCAAGCCAAAATGAGCTTGTTGGCTTGAAGTTCTCATATTTGCCTGAAATGTGATTTTGAGGTATGGCTCGCGAGCCAAAACGAGCTGCTCGAGCTATTTGGCGAGCCGAGCCGAGCTCCTCTTCCAGCTCGTTAGTTTATCGAGCCGAGCCGAGCCAACATCTTAACGAGCCGAGCTGTAACGAGCCGAGCTCTTAACGAGCTGAGCTGGCTCGTTAGCCAGCCTTAGTTGTTGTTGATGTTGAGAACCCTCAGGAAGGACAGGTTGCCCAAGAATGGCGAGATACGACCAGATAGGCCAAAGGACTCGAGATTCACTGCAACCACCTTTTCAGGATGCCGACGGCTGTAGGTAACTCCTTGCCAGGAGCAGTAGTGGTTGGACGAATTCCATGAAACCAGTGACCCGGTTGGGTCCAACAGCATGGATTTGAAGCTGGTGAGCGCAAGTTCATCGGCTGCAGTGGCATTGCTACCCCTGCGGCCGAGTGATACCTCCATGTGGGAACAAAGCAGCAGCAAGAGAGACACTAATGCCGCCGCCGGGGGCTGCTGTGGCAGCTGCATGTTGTTTTGGTTGTTCTTTTGATAGGCCTGGTGCTGCTGGTCGGACTACAAGAGTGACGAAGCTAATACTTGTCCTCAAGGCTGAAGCTCCGGTACGCTGGATCAAAGGAGGGTGTTAGAGTTATATGCATGCACCTGTTCATGAGTCTTCGCTCAAGTCGTTGTCGCTTCTTAACTGACGTCTTCGTCAGTGTGGACACTTGACGTTCATTTCCTATGCATAACACACTGTTTTTCTAACTTGTCGAATGGGCCGGATCGACAGGGCCACAGGGGCAAGACCTCGGATCCCAACAAGTCAAGTATACGGACATGATGCTGACCAGTTTGCATAGGTCTACAAAACGACGACGCGTATTCATGGCCTAGATGGATGGTCCTGCACGGGGATCTGGTCCACAAGAAGTTTTCTATCGTACTCTCCCAAAAAAAACATGTAACAATGGGATTTGTGCCGGTCAACTTGACGAAAGTTTAACCTAGTTTGCAGTAATTAATTAATATTTATAACTCACACATGGCAAGGTAGTAACTTACTAAAACTAGTACAGTTCACAGATTAGAACATCATGTGACATCCTCTCAAACAATACTGTATGTGACACCCTATCAAACGTACATGCTCAGTTATTGCTGCACTACATAAGCCCAACAACAGAAGAAATTCAACAATTGTAGATTCCATTTTTACATATAGAACGCTTCCTCTTAGTAGCTACAGTTTTTCGCTCTCGGATCTAGTCCCGTACGTCTTTGGAGAACGGCCACACTGTCTGATGATCTTGTACTTCATTGTTGGTTGCGACGCTCTTTGCAGGAAGAGATTCCAAAGATCAACGTCCAAGATGTGTTGTATGGAAATGTTAGGCCTCGTGGAAAATTTGAGCTCCTATCATGGAAGTCACGGATTCCACCTTACTATAGCTATCTTACCTCCTGTGAGATCCCGCTACGCCGGAAGAGCCTCGTTCGTGGAATATGGGGAGTTGGAGGAAAAGTACTAAACTACCCGTAAACACACTAAATTATTTTTCTTAATTAATATCCATGGTAATTTTAAGAGAGGAACCAGTGGTTCCTCCCAAGCACCAAAACAAACCTCTTATTATTCCTCAAAAAAAACAAACCTCTTATTAGAATATATATGGAGGGATCGATGTGGCTCAAAATAACGGCACTACTACAGGATTGATTTTTGCATGGTGTTTGGAATTTATTTTCCGTGGCGGGCATTTGAGAAACCGCCAAGGAAAATACCCCTAATTAACCGTGGGCGATACGGTTAATAAAGCCCAAACGACCCATTTCTATAGGCCCAAACCAGCCCACTAGCACCTTAAGCATATAAAAGAAACACTCACTCCCTCAGCCCTAACCCTAACTTTCTCACTCTCTCTCTCTCTCTCGTTCAGTCAACATGCAGCGGCTCCCTCCCTTCTCTCCCAAGCCCTCCCTTCCTCTCAGCCCGACCCGGCCCCCTCCCTTCTCGGCGGCTGTGGCGAAGCTCATGGCGTCTGAGGAGGCGGCCGGCGGGGCGGGACGTCGAGACGCGGCGCATGCGAGGAGGCGGGACGCACTACTACAGAATTGATTTTTGCGTGGTGTTCAGATTTTATTTTCCGTGGCGGGCATTTGAGAAACCGCCACGGAAAATAGGTTGATTAACCGTGGCGGTTTTTTTAATTAACGCGTGGCGGTTATAATGTCCTCCACGGTAAATCGATTAACCGTGGCGGACATTATAACTAGTCCGCCACGGAAAATCAGGCCCAACCCGCTAGCCCAATGAGGCCCGGTTTAGCCCCCGTATAAATTTACGAGTGCTAGGGTTTCCCTCTCACACTCACCACTCTCGAAATCTCTCTCGCCCTCACCTCAATCTCTCCATCTCTCCCGTCACCCTCCCGTCGGCGCCCCTCCGTCGCCCTCCGTCCGCGCCCCCCTCCCTCCCCTCCCGGCCGAGCCTCCTCCCCTTTCCTCCCTCACGCCGAGCCTCCTCCCGTCGATGGCGCAACCCTGGCGGCGGTGGCGGCCCTCGCCGCGAGGCCTCCCGGCGCGGCGGCCGGATCTCTGGCCGGGCGGCGGATCCGGCGACGGGCCGCGTGTCCCCTGGCGTCAGCGGCCGGCGCTGGAGGCGAGGCGGGCGGCGAAGCGGGCGGCAAAAGGCGCACGTGGGCGCAGGCCGGCCGGGGCAGGCGCTACGCGGACGAGGCGGCACGCGGTGGAGGCGGCCGGCGCGCGGGCGGGCCACGGGCCACGGGTGGTGGAGCAGCGCGGATCTCGCTGGGATCCCGCCGGCGGCGGCCAGATCCGGGCCCATTTGGGCCTGGATCCGGGCTTTAGGTTTTTTTCTTTTTATTTTTATTCCATTAACGGTGGCGGGCACCAAAAACCGCCACGAAAAAAATCCACGATTTTCCGTGACCTTCCATCCGCCACGGTAAATCCAAAAGTCCGCCACCAAAATCGGTTATGTAGTAGTGACTTGGCGCCGGGCGGTGGCTCGCCGACGTGGATCCGCGGCGGCGGCGTGAGGAGCCAAACGGCGGATCCTCTCCCTCGAGCTTCGCCACCTCTCGCGAATCCTCTCCCTCGAGCAAGGGCGGTGGCGCAAGGCCCAGCCGAAAGCAGCGTGGGCCGCGGCGGCGGGATCCGCCGCCGGGCGCGCGGATCCGGCCAGCCGCGCCTCTCAGCGGCGGGATCCGGTGGCGGGCGGGCGGGGAACCTTTAGCTGTGAGCTTCCAGATCCGGGCCCATTTGGGCCTGGATCCGGGCTTTTCGCTTTTTTTTTTTTTTATTATTAACCATGGCGGGCATTTTTGACCGCCACGGAAAATCGGGCATTTTTGCGTGACCTTCCGTGGCGGTTTTAAAAACCGCCACGCAAAATTGAAAAAAGTCCGCCATGTAAAATCAGTTATCTAGTAGTGTAGACTGTACATTATTCATTTTGTATTCTGAATGATCGAATTTGGATTTTTTTCCTTGGATTTGTGCATTATGTAAAAATTGGATGCTAATTATCCACTGCCACGTCGATTTGTGCATTGTAGATAACCTACGACTTTGAGTCAAGATCTGGAATGGAAAAGGGTGGTGCAGCATGTGCCTAGCTTCTACTATGCCGAAGCTTAAATAACGTGAAAAAAGGAAGGGATTCCAAGATGGTGATGGCTATTGACTCCACTTCACTACGGATGGAGAAGTCAAAGATGTATCTTTCTAATCAGTGGCAGGTTAATTGGTGATGTAAATAAATTGTTGGCTCCACGTCACAAAAAAAGGTGTACTTTTCTAATCAGTGGCAGGTTAATTGGTGATGTTTTATTGGCTCCATGTCACAACAAAAAGATGTACCTTTCTCAGTGGCAGGTTTGTGATGTAAACAAATTGTTGGCTCCACGTCACAAAAAAAAAAAAAAAAAGATGTACCTTTCTAATCGGTGGCAGGTTAATTGGTGATGTAAACAAATTATTGGCTCCACGTCACAACAAAAAAATTTACTATTTTGTATAAATTTTGTCAAATTTGAAATTGTTTGACTCCCCGGAAGCGAGATTTACATTCCTTTTTTGAGATGGAGGGAGTACCTTTCTCAGTGGCAGGTTTGTGATGTAAACAAATTGTTGGCTCCATGTCACCAAGATTGAGAAATCAGAAGAAGTACCTTTCTCAGCTGGCCTGATTTGTTTTTCTATAAATTCAGCTGGCTGCTTCGTCACATGCAAATAAGTAGCACTATAGGTGACCACCCGAACTGACCTCACATGCCAGGAGATGTTGGTAAAGTTAAATTTGCTCCTAGAAGCACATCCCATGCTTTCTGGACCACTAGATACGCATTGTAATCCGTGCTTGCACACTTCTCGTCGCGTATTGTTATGAGAAGTGTGCCAGCACGAATCACTATGTGTATCTAGTGTCCAGAGCTTGGGAGCATATGTGCATTGACTTCACCAAATCAACCTTCCTCGACCTGCTGCGTTATAACTCTGAAAGATCTCGAATCAATTAGGAAAAACTCTTAAGCTTCTCCAAAGAAGACCATTAACTTCACTTAGCTCATCCACACCCACTGTGTGATCATCTTCCTGATAAGAGCAAGAGTACCCAAATGGACGCAATAATTTCTGTAGTCCTTGGTGAGGTGATCACAAGATCCATAAATTTCCTCATCAGCAAAAAACGCAGAAGCCGAAGGTGCCGGATGTTGAGGACAGCCTGCAAAGGGTTCTCCTTCAGGCACAGGTCATCATGGAGGAGGCCACAGGACGCCACATCACCAACCAAGCTATGTTGCAGTAGCTGGGCATGCTGATAGATACCATATACCAAGGCAATTACTTACTTGACACATCCAAATATCAGTCTCAAGATGTGGAGGATATCAAGGATCCAATTGTGAGTCATTCTTTGTCTCTGTGCAATGCGAATTCTCTCAGAGGATTATCTTCTTCCAGTAGAAACACAGAGATTTTAGAACAAATGCAACATGTTGTTAACAATTTGAGATCTATGATGCTTGACGTGAAAGAGCTGGTTGTGTTCTTGACAAGCTACCCTCGGCTGTACCGCCAGCCTTATAACATGCATTTGCTGCTGAGCAACTGCATGTTTGGTCGGCAGATGGAAGCATATCTTGTCATTAGCTTCCTGTTGAATACAGAACCTCATGGTTCTGAAGAACCTGAGGTCCTCCCAATTGTTGGTCCTTTTCATGTCGGCAAGAGCACCCTTGTCACTCATGTTTGCAAGGATGAAAGAGTCTGTGATCATTTCTCCGAAATTGTTTTACTGAGCGGCCATGATTTTACCAATTATGACCTCCTTACACTCAGAAAAGGATGTGCAGTGGAACATCAAAAAATCGTGTTGAATACAAACAAAAACAGGAGGTTGCTTGTTGTCGAATTAGATGGTGATGTTCATGAAGATGCCTGGAATAAGTTATTGTCTTCTTATAAACAATGCATGCCAAGGGGTAGTAAAATCATAGTTACAAGCCGATCAGGCGAGGCCGTCAAGTTTGGAACAACACCACCTCTACATCTGAAGCATCTGTCTCGTGAAGCATACTGGTATTTCTTTAAGACACTTACATTTGGAAGCATGGACCTAATATGCAACCAAGGTTTGCTCGGGTGGCCATGGAGATAGCTAGGTGCTGCATCTATGTTTCATTTGTGCAAACTACACTGCTTCTATGTTGAGGAACAACTTTGACATCCACTTTTGGTGCAAGGTTTTAACCTTCTTAAAATCACTTATTCAGGAACATATCTCCAAATATGGTAGGCATCCATATGATCTAATAATCAAGGATACACCTGTGCAGTTTTGGAGAATGGCCACACCATCTGAAGCTGTTGTGCCTGGTTGTCTGTACCAACGCTCTTCGCATGAGGAGGTCCCAGATATAACAATCCAAGATGTGTTGTATGGAAACATTAAGCTTCAAGGGAAGTTTGAGGTCCTATCATGGAGGTCTCAGATTCCACCTTACTATAGCTATATTTTCTCTTGTGAGATTCGAAGGAAAAAGCCTGCAACTACCAAGAGGAAGCGGTCTCAATACGTACTAAAGAATAAATGAATCAGATTTGTTGAATTTCTTCTGTTGTTTGGCTTATGTGGTGAAATATCTGAGTATGTTTTGATAAGGTGTCGCAGACAAGCTAAAGCGTAGTCATGCTTGATAGGATGTTTAATGTTGGAAAAAAATGGTGGAATATATGTGACATTCATAACTGTCCTACTATTATCAGTTTGCTATCGTGGCATTCATAAAGTGATTTATTTTTCTCTCTCTGAATGTGAAATGTGCGGGTGATGTTTTTTTTTTTTTGAGAATGCGGGTGATGTTTTCCCTTAGTTATAACAAATTGATAGCTATTGTGTCATCTATTCTAATACGTCTTGAAATGAGATGTTGCACGATGGCCAGACATGTGCTATCCTGAACATGGTCTCGTCTTGGATTTTGACCGGAAACGTGTGGATGGCAAGAATGAGATGGGGAGAGATAGTGAAGTGTGATTGGATGGCCTGACGGATGAAGTAAGAAAATTTTCTTGTTTTTTTATTATTTTCTTCTTTTCCATAGACTGTAGCAAAGCAGAAGAGTGGCAGAATGGATCCCACTGTAGCGAAGCAGAAGATTGATGGAATGGATCCCGGCCTGTTTCCCCGGGACAATCTGCCCCGTGAACCTCCCCTGGGCAAAAATTTTTGCGCACTTTGGAAGATTGCCGACCCGAGAATAGCTGCCCGGTTCCCTTCGTTTTCCACGCGGAAGGAATCGACGATCGAGTCGTGAGGCCAGGAGTGTTTCCCGGGCCCTCGTCGCTGCCTTGGCATACTGTCGTCGCCGCCCGTCCACTTCCGCTGGCAACTGCATGCTTCCAAACGGCCGCACGAAAAGTAACCCCCCACGTGAAATCTCCCCTCCCGGTGGAGAAGAGATTAGCATGTCCAGAAAAATCCCTTCCCCTCCATTAACTTCCCTGGGTTAGTTACCCTATGCATTGCCAAAGTAGTCCTAAGAGGGAACCAAATCACCGGAGAGAAGAACTACATGTAAATATTTTTCTAACTATTATGAACGGTGGAGAGGAGACAGTGTGGAGAACGGCCACACTGTCTGATGATCTTGTACTTCATTGTTGGTTGCGACGCTCTTTGCATGAAGAGATTTCAAAGATCAACGTCCAAGATGTGTTGTATGAAAATGTTAGGCCTCATGGAAAATTTGAGCTCCTATCATGGAAGTCACGGATTCCACCTTACTATAGCTATCTTACCTCCTGTGAGATAGACCACTATGTAAAAAAATATCAAATCCACCATGCTTACTACAGACATCAGCTTAAAAAGCATCTGTAGTAAGTTACTACAGACGAGCTTTAACTGACACGCGTCTGTAGTAAGTATTTGGAATGGAAGAACAACTAGTCATTGAGGAACATGCGTCTGTAGTCCTAACTAACACAGACGCTCTTGTAAAATAAACGGCTGTGGATGTCTCACAGACACGTTCTAGAATACACTCGTTTGTAATAACTGGTCCTAACACAGACGAGCACCTAATATAACCGTGTGTGGCTCTGTCACAGACAAATCCTTAACACACTTGTCTGTAATATCTCGTGGTCGGAATTTCCCGATGCGTGTCGACCACCCCTGCTTCATCCCCTGCCGCCTCGCCCGATGGACATGTGCTGCTCGGAGTCCGCCATGGCCGCCGACTTCGCCCGCCGCGCGGCGTGACGCCGTCGTCACCGAGCGCGAGGACGCGTCGAGGCTGATCGGCAGTGCCGGCACCCGGCGCCGACCACGGACCCGGCCGGCGTACCTGTCCCTCGTTCAACCTTCTCTCGCGTGACTCGCCGCTCCCACGCTGCACTGGATTGGCGCCGGCAGCCCGCTGCCGGATCCCCTTCCTCTCTCTTTCCCCTCTCCCGAAATGACGGGCGCTGCACTCATCTATTCGTCGATCCCACGCGCTGCGCTGGATTAAGCGCCCGGCGCCCGCTGCCAGCCCCTTCCTCTCCTCCTTCCCCTCTCCCGAAATGACAGCGATGCAGGTCCTGACTGCAGGGCCCCCCCAGCAGCGGGCGCGCCCCCGCCACCTTCGATTTCGAGAACCCGCGCCAAGCAGGCTCGAGATGTTCCACTTCCCCGCCGGCGTGCTCATCAGTTTTTTTTAGGTTAGCATGTTGATCTGGTTGACACGGCCCATTTACGTGTTGGCCCTAATTGGGTACACGATTTTTTTTCTGGGTCGAGCAACATTTCCAATTTTTGTTGGGCCAAGCAACAAATATTCTTTAACCTCAACTGGTTTAGATTATATGTCACCCAACGCGTATATGTTCTATTTGTACCTCATTAATTTTAGCTTGGTTACTTAACTTTCCTAAAAAAAAAATTAACAAGGGAACAATTTTTTCAAAACCGGACTCGTGCCCGTATTGCATTAAGAGAAGTGGGAAAGTTCGATTACATCCTAGACATCCCCATGGCGAGCTGCCAGGTAGGACAAATAGGCGAAACACTAACACAAGACACCGGCTACAACGATGGAGCTTAGAGCGGTGTACTAAGTAAAGAACGACAGCGACAAAGAAACGACAGGACACTTGCTCAGGTTGGCGAGGGCCCCGAAGATCCCGGAGCCGGCGCCAACATAGCCGCCTTGACAACCCAAACGACCCTCGCGACTCCAACAACGACCAGGTAGCTAGTTGCTGTGAGTCAAGCGAGCAAATGGCAACGACAACGGCCAGGTAGCCATTCTGAACTCCCGAACGACGACCCTCACAACTCTAACGGGCGGCCCAGGAGCCACTATGAATCAAGCGAGCAAATGGTGACGACAACAGCCAAGTAGCCGCATTTAACGCCCGAACGACGACCCTCACGACTCTAACGGGCGACCAGGTAGCCACGGTGAATCAAGCGAGCAAATAGCGGACGGCAGCAGCTAGGTAGCTCCTGCGGACGCCCGAACGACCCCGCGACTCCAACAAAGGGCCGGGTAGCCACCGCGTGAATCAAGTGAGCAATCGGGCACAACAACGGCCAGGTAGCCAATGCAAACGCCCAAACGACGACCCTCGCGACTCTAACGATCGACGACCAGGTAGCCGCGGTGAATCAAGCGAGCAAGCAGCGACGGCAGCAGCCAGGTAGCTCCTGCGGACGCCCGAACGACCCTCGCAACTCCAACAGTGGCCAGGTAGCCGCTGTGAGCCGAACGAGCAAACGGCGACAGCAGCAGCCAGGAAGCTGCCATGAACGCTAGAACGACCCTCGCGAGTCCAACAGCGGCCGGGTAGCTGCCATTAGTCAAGCGAGCAAACGGCGACGGCAACAACTAGGTAACCGTTGTGAACGCCCCAACGACTCTCGCGACTCCAACAGCGGCCAGGTAGCCGCTGTGAATCGAGCGAGCAAACGACGACAACGGCAGCCAGAAACCGCCCGTGAGTGCCGTGGAACGACTGTGATTTCTTGAGAGAACGTCGCCGGTGAGACGTTGCCGGTGGGCTGCAGGCCGCGGGGCGCTACGGCAGGCCCCAATGGACGGCGTTGGTTTGAAAATCATGACCTAAGATTAAGTATTAAGAGAGATCTGGTTGGTTTTTGAGTCGAGGCGTTTTTGGAGTCGAGCAGTTTTTTGTCTATTCATACCAAATGCGCCTCGGTATGTATACCGGACATGTACGTCTGGTATTTTCGGCCTCTGCCTTTTAGCTTTTCTTTTTGGCTAAGGTGTTTCTCCCGAAGTTACCTGGTCCCGATGTGAAAGGGGGGGAAGCGAAATCCCTCCGGTCACCTCTCTCAACTGGTGTTGTGGGAGAGAGTTTGAGAAACGGGCGAGGAGATGTGGATTGTAAAGAATTCCAAACAGGCCAAATCAAACGGGCTGGCACGGGCCGGTACGAAAAAGCACGGCCCGAAACGGTCCGGCCCGGCCTTGCCCGTGCGCGTGCTTGGGCGGTGCCGTGCGCCCGCCGCCGGCTCGACGCTGAAATCGGCCCGTGGGCCGCACGCCGCCCGGTCCGATCCAACGAGAGGCACGGCGGCGCAGGCCTCGATAAATCCTGGCCATTGGATGATTTAGGTGGTTTCGTAGCCGTCGGATGATAGTATGTAAGATGAAACCCTAACTTCCAATATTGTGGCCGTCATTTCTCCATCCTGTACTCCTCTTCTTCCTCCCGTGCATCCCCATGGCTGGTCCTCCTCCTCCCTTTGCGCGCCCCTATGGCTGGTCCTCCTCCTCCCTTGCGTCCGATGGATGGCTGGTCCTCCTCCTCTCCTCCCCGATTCCCATGGTGGCGGTGTGGCAATAGCAGCTCGTGCAGTGGCGACGGCGAGCAGCAGCAGCAGCTCGCGCGGGCGACGGCGTTCACCGGCAAGTCCGGGGACGCAGCAACTCACGCCGGGCGGCGGCATTCATCGAGACGCAGCACCTCGCGCGGAGGCGATGGCAAGCAGCAGCAGCTCGCGCGGCGGCGGCGCCGCAGCAGCTGTAGCCCGCGCTGGGCGGCGGCGGCGCGCACGACACGGCACCGGCCAGCACGAGCACGACGTGCTCATCGGCACGACACGGCACGCTTTGACGGCCGCCGCATCGCGCGTGGGCCGCGAGCTTGGCGCGCCGACACGACATGGCACGGCACGGCAGCGCCGCCGCGTCCCCGCCGCGTCCGTGCCCATCCGTGCCGCGTGCCTCGCCGTGCTCGTGCCGTGTCGTGCCGCGGTCGGCACGCTTTGGAATTCTTTAGTGGATTGGGGAGTTGCCCTAACCCGTACTCATGTCTGCCCTCACCGGCGACGCGCAGGTCAACCTGAATGTGGGATTGGGTCGTCAAGACTTATGAAGGGCAGGCTTCTTTGTTAATGGGGTGACCATGGGCCGTGTAGCTTCGTTAACATTTTAATTATTTTAGTTGGTGACAGCAAACAACCCACATGCTTTTGGAAAACAGGCTGGGATCCAAACATGCTAGTTTTTGCTGCAGTCTTAAAAACTACTCTAGGGTTTCATTTTATCTTGCGTTCAATAACACAATCTCCTACATTACACTTTGACTATTATCTTGCGTTCAATAACATGATCTTCCGTGGCGAACCCTTTGCCAGCCACGGTAAATAATTAACTGCGGGCGCGCACATAAGAAAGCCTGCCACGGTAAATGGTTTGAAAAAAAAACATTAACCCAAAGCCCAAACCTAGCCGGGCATGGATATGAGCCCGCGCCACCGGATCCGCCGTGCCGAGCCCGCCGCCGCCATCGATCCACGGCCGATGCTGGAGGCCGCCACGCCCATCGGATCTACAACGCCGCCGATCCTCTTGTCGATGGAGCAGCACCAGCTACATATGGGCAGCTGAAAAACCAAGCGCATTTGCAACGCCGCCTTTATAGATGAAGGACTGAAAAGGCGACTAGAGGTTGGTGAATAGAAGCCTCAAAAAAAATCTTTCAAATTATCGACTTGTAGCTCTCACATCACCCTCAAGGAAGATCGCCCAAAAGACGCAGTAACACCAAGCTAACTGGTAGCTAGATGCTAAACACGAAGTCGTAAGATCCTTGGAACGGTAGAAATTCATTGCAAAAAACGGATTGAAAATTGGAGCTCAAACAAAAAACTGCGGATTAGTAGCAAGTGACAAAGTCCAAAACAACTCCACGCTCGGCACTCAAGCTAGCCTGCCAAGAATATTCCTGTAGCTTGAAAGTCATAGCTTAGGAAATCCAAAAACAACTCACGACAAAGCAAGGGTTTGGAGGATCATCTTTTATGCTACTGGTCTAAACCAACCTGTTTCTATAAGCCATATGTTTGGTTCTTGACTATAGTAATCAAAATAAAAAGATTAAAAACTTGATTTGGGTTGGCGTCGCAGCTATATGCTGGGCCATTTGGCGCTGTCGAAACGACATTATCTTTAACAAAATGAAAGTTTTCTCGTTGTCGCGGGTTATTTTCGGGAGGAGCATATTGGTTTGCGTTTTCGGGTCCAGTTGCAGCGTGGACGAGCAAGAACACACTCTCGCAAATTAGCAGCAAACTAGAAGTGATTACTTTAGAGTTTTCCAACCGAGGGTGGAAGCACATTTACCATCTGCTTTAGTTCTCTCTATCCGTTATAGAGTCTTGTTTTGCGCTTTCTATTTTTCAATTCCTTATAATAAGTTGGCTGTGTAAATCCTTGGATGTAGAGGTCGAATATTTTTACTCATCCATTATCTAAAAAATCAAGTTACTTGCTGAAAACGACGTGCATCTGCTGCTAGTCGCCGATCGAAGGATTTAACACAGGCACGAATAAACAGCAAACTGGATTCGGCGACTGGGCTAGGTTGGACCGTCCGGCCTCGGCAAGAGGACTTTCCGCCTGCTAAGGGCAAGTACATTGGTGTTGTCTTATACGTCTCATATAGTGTTAAATAATTTGAGACGATTTAATAGACTACATGGACAATGGTTGTCTTTCTAAGTTGTCTCATATCAACTCATATTTCCTTAATTTATGGAGAGAGTAAAAATAGGATTGTGAGGTGCATGACGACAACAACTCATACAATGGTAAAATAGTTGTCTCATAGTCCTAAATTTTAGCTCATGAGGCGATTGTTTCGCGAAGTAACTACCTCATTCTCTCTCACCTCTCTTTTCTCCACATCATCAAAAATCCTACGTGGCAATGCATGAGCGACGTATGAGACTACCTACCTAAGTCCTAAAAATCGAACAGCGATGAACAGGTTCTGGACTCCTGGACATGAGATCGCGGATTGTCCGCCGCAGCGGTCGGACTGTCCGACGACACAACTCAAAAAAACGAACGAACCAAACTACTGAGTAGCTGCTGGACTCACGGTTTAACGAAGGTCGTGGACTGTCCAGTCGACCTGCCCGGACTGTCCGCCCGCTAGAAACTGAAAGACAGACTTCACTACAAAACTGCTGGTGCCGCGAGCGCAAGGAGCAGGACTATCCGGGCTGAGCAGCCGGACTGTCCGCCAGCACGAAACTGAAAAACAAACACCGCTGCAACCCTGTTGTTGCCTGTACACTGAGAGAGCTCGGACTGTCAGCATGGAACGAGCAGATTGTCCGGCGCTTACGTGGCTTAAAAAAGAAGGACTGAACACAGACTCGAACTAGACTGAGACTCGACATTCCTGGTCGGGAGGCGGACTGTCCGCGCCAAGCTTAAAAACAAAAACAGAGCGCAATTTAGAAATCGCCTCTTCCCAAAAATCGATCCAAACTTGATTAAATCTTAATCTCAGGTCACAAAATTAGAGACTTATGATCTAGGCATGTTGGTGACCAAATCCCCCTAGAAAAATCCGTTCCCCACCAAGTGAATCAACGGCCAAATCAGATCACGGAAAAGCAGGTTTCTTACACGAACTAACAAAAAATTGCTTGAATCTGAGGATACAAGAGGATTGAAACAAATCCCTTTGATGAATCACTTTTCTAGAATCTAGGTTATGATCGAATCAACGCAACAAGAATCAAAAGAAGTGAACCACAAATGACGGATTTGGAGCTAGAACAGGGGAGAGAAAAAGTGACAAAAATCACATCACAAGAACTCAAATCATAACACACAGACAAGATCCCCCGATCCGAAAAGCTCAGAGGCATGAGCACACTAGGGGGGTGCTCTTCCTACAAACAATCGATCACAAAGTGTCTAGACCTCTCACAAAGCGGGGAACTACTGGGAAGGAAACCCTAATGGAAAGCTGCAAACTAGAGAGGCAACCCGAGATGGAGGGCTACCCTCTCGATTTATAGTCTTGGTCCGAATGACCATCCTACGCTTTAATACATGGGCCAATACCAAATAGCCAGGGGCATATTGTCCGACCTAAGAATATTTTGATCCGACGACCACCTTGTCTTCTCACTGGTAACTTCGCTTCGACGTGAACTCCCCGATGCCGCCACATGCATTCCTTCCGCGATCGGAACCTCCGGCCGGGTTTTGAGGCCCAAACCCACGAAACCTGCCACCGATGGTTTTAGGCCCAAACCACCAAACCGATCGCAGTAGCGCATCGCATACACGCCCCCAAGCGCTCCAACACGTTTCATCGCTGTCCTCGACCGCCCGCCGCCAAGTCTTCGAGCCGCCCGCTTGACTTGCACGCCCGCCGCCTTGACCCGATTGACATGGTCACTCCACGTGTCCTCGCGCTTGTCGATGTCAGCCACCACGTCTGGTCACCCAGCGATCCAGTCCCTCGATCCAAGCCTCATGTCCGCCCTTCACCGCTTTGGGTCCATCGGCACGACACGCCCTCCTTGGTCTTCACCTCGCCGTCGACCACCGTCTCCGAAGCTCTACACCTACACAAAAAAAGCCGAGACAATATTAACCGACACAGCGCGTGTGTCGGGTAAGGGTATCCAAGTAGAAAGAAAACGAAAATAGAATGAAAATTGTAAGAGTTGACAATCACTCATCACAAAAGCTAAACACAAATGGTTATAAATCAACCATGTGTTCGCAACAAGACTTGATTGACTTTGTATCTGTGTCTTTATTTAGTCTTCACTCTTCAATTACACGCCTATTGGAGGACCAACAACGGTGCCAGTGTGCCACAAATAACGGTGCCGGACTTCATTGCACGACTGAAGATTACGATATCGCCGCCGCTCATTCAGTCAACACCGTGTCTACGCGCATCGCGTGTCCTTGCGTGGAAAACCTGATTCCTCTTCGCACTAGGAGGTTGGCGGCTAAGTCTGTCTACCGTGATCCCGAGCCCTCTACCCTCTTCTTCGCTGGCACTTGGGGTGGAGTGGGCTATGATGGGGGATGCAAACAACAAGATAAGCAAAGCTATAGATCTCATTGCACAATCATTCGTTCTTTGTTTCTTAATTTCCTAGCTTTAGCCTTTCGTTCCTTTTGATGTTTGTATTTGTACTTTACTTGTACTCTGTTGTGGTTTTCTTAATAAACTTTGCTCAGCAGGGGCCTCGGCCCCTCCAGTTTCTTCAAAAAAGAAAAAAAACTCACGGACTTAAAGGCAACTATATATGCAAGAAAAAAAAGGCAAAAGGAAGCCATGGTCTGAAAGAAAAAAGGATAGAATATTAGCATGGGATGGCGCAATTCGTGTTTCAAAAATGCAAGCTGTTGCCTGTATCTGTCATCTGTGATTGTTTCTGACTTGTGATCTCTGGAGGTTAGCGTAAACCTGTACTACTACCGTGTCATTGCTAGCTGACACCGCTTTGAATCAGCCATCAGGCATCACGAAGTTGTCTTTATTGTTCGTGCACACTATGTCACCTCTTCGAGTCTCTGCACCACTACATCATCACACAACTCACTTTTTATTTTCCCCATTCAATGACCCCTGATCTTGCGGTGCACAATTTGATCTAGACTTAAACAGATCTACTAACCAAAAATGTGGATTCTGAAAGCATAAACATCCTAAAATAAATTTGCAAAGCAAGAACGACACCGAGGCACAATGTTTTTTTTATCGAGGTTCGGCAATATTTTATATATCCTCAAGACGTGACAAGGGCGTTCGGCATAAAACAACAGTTATATTACACCAGCACACGGGCGTTCCTGAGGCCTCACTGCCATCCAAACCAACCACCAAGTTGTTTCACGGTTACCACAGTGATTGCCACATATTTATGCCCCCCCCCCCCCACCCACCCACACACACACACACACACACACACACCAGGATATACATACTTCGAGTCCAACTCTGTCCTAACCCCTAACATAACTAAAGTCCAAAACATGAGCAAACTATCCACATCTTTGACACATATCACTACTTGGACAAGTGAACTTCGTGGCGGGTTTTTTTGTCCGCCACGAAGCTATGGTCATGGTAATCGATCTTTTCCGTGGGCGTTTTTGGCACCCCTAATGCCCGCCACCGAAAAATCGTAATAAAAAAAAAAAATGAAAAAAACCCGGATCCAGGCCCAAACGGGCCCAGATCTGGGCTGGGCGGCCGCCGCGCCGTGATCCGCCGCGGGCCGCCGACCCCGCCCGCCGTCGGAGAGGGGAGCCCAGCTGCCGCCGCCCGTAGGACCTGCTCTCGCCCGGGATCCACCGCCGGGGAAGCGCTGCGCCCGCCGCCACCGCGGACTCATCTCCCGCGCAGCTCGAACTCGCCGCCCGCCGTGAAAGAGATCGCGCGCCCGCCGCCTCGCGCCCGCCGCCCACCGGCCAGCCAGCGCCGCTTCGCGCCCTCGCGCTCCCGCCCGCCCGGACCGCGCGGCTTCGCGCGACCGCCCGAGCCTCGCCCGGCGCTGCCGCCGCTGGGATGGAGACGGGAGGGGCCGCTTCCGGGATGGAGAGGGGAGGGGTCGGGCGGCTGGGGAGGAGGAGAGGGGTCGATCGATCGGATCTGAGGAGTGAGGGAGAGAAGTGAGTTAGGGTTAGAGTAGGGTCTCGTATATATACCGACACATTATTGGGCTTCAATGGGCTTTGAAGTCTCGATGAGCTCTGATTTACGGTGGCGGTTTTTATAAAACCGCCACGGTTAATCGATTTACCACAGTTAATAAGAAATAACCGCCACGGTTAATCATGGTATTAACGCGGGCGGTTTTCCAAATGTCCGTCACGGAAAATCATTTGAAAACATCATGTAAAATCATTTATGTAGTAGTGTATCTAACACGCTAGATAACACATGGAGGTAATCTATTTGTGTGCTCATCGCTAAGCTTGCAATGTCATTGTTTCAGAGTGCACGTGGTGGACCTCGCTCAACGATGGGGTAAGTATTCTCTTATTGATCAACACCTTCACATATGACAAAGCAGTAGCACACCTTGACAATTTTTTTTATAACTTGTTACCTATAACCTCCTTTCACAAGAACACGGCAATTTGTCACAACCCATCAAATAAAATGATATTAGTATATCTTTCTACATATATAAGCATAACATCACAAAAATTAACAAAGTGTGACTCAGTTTTTCACCGAACGCTTTCTCTTGGTACTTGTTCCTCTTAGATCTTGAATCTCACAGGTACTGACATAGCTAAAGTAAGGCGGAATCGAGACGCCCAATATAGGACCTCGAATCTTCCTCGAGGCTTTACACTACCGTACATAACATCTTGGATTCTTACTCTTGGAACATCCTCTTGGGGAGAGAGTTCAGACTGGTGATAAAGCACAAGATCTTCAGAAGGTGCCACCATTCTCCCAAGATGAGCAACCCTATTTTCACTTATAAGATCAAATGGATTCTCACTAGATTTGGAGACATACTTGTTCGTGACCCATTTCATGAAGGCCAAAACCTTGCACCAAAAGTGAATGTCAAAGTTGTCTCTTAACAAATTGGCGGTGACATTTGCACCAAGAAGGCATCCGCTTATCATCTTGGCTATCTCCATGGCCACGTGCACATAATTCATGTGCATCTCAGGATCCGTGCTTCCAAATGTAAGAGTCTTGAAGAAATACCAGAATTTTTCATGGGAAATATTCTTTAGACTAACAGCTTCGGTTGTTCCACACGTTCTTACTTTCTCTGATTGGCTTGTGACAATAATTTTGCTATTGCTTGGCATCCACCGTTTAGAAGCAAAATATAGCTTATTCCATGTGTCGTCATCAAGATCACCAACTAACTCGACAACAAGAAGCACTCTCCCATTTTTGTTCAAGTTTGGCACATGACATTGGTGTTCCATAGCACATCCTTCTCTTAATGTAGCGAGGTCATCATCTGTAAAATCATGGCTTTTTAAGAACATGATTTTTGAGAAATGGTCACGGACTCTTTCATCCTTGCAAACATGAGCGACAAGGGTGCTCTTGCCCACTCTACCTGGACCAATAATTGGAAGCACCTCCAATTCTTTAGAACCATGAGGCCATGACTGCAATAGGAAATTGATGACAAGTTCAGTTTCCAACTGGCGGCCAAACATGCAGTTGCCCAGCTGGATATGCATGCTATATGGTTGTCTGTACAAGCGAGGGTAGCTCATCAAGAACATTACAATCTCTTCTGCATCATTTATCATGGAACTCAAACTGTGAATCACCTTTTGTAGTTGTTCCAAAATTTCAGTCTTTCTATTGGAGGAATGCAAACCTTTCACAAAATTGACTTTAGAGAGAAATGAAGTTTGACTCACAATCCTGTCTTCGGTAGCCTCCTCGTTGTGAGGTTGGTGTCTGAAAGTATCGAGCGTGTAATAACCTCGGTAGATGCCGTCTCTCATCAAGTTGAGCTGGTGCAGCATAGCTTGGTTTGTGATGTGCCGCCCGGTGGCCTCATCAACAATGACTTGCGCCCGAAGCAGAACTCTGCAGAGGCGATCCTCCAATTCTGGAGCTGACGGCTTGGAGCATTTCCTGGTGATAAAATCTAGGGATCGGCTGGTCAGCTCCCCAGAACTATAGAAAGGAGAATCTCCATTAGTGGCAGGTGGAGGAGAAAATGACCAGCGAGTTCAGTGAGTTGTGGAATGGCATGTGATGTATCTCTGAATGAAGGGAGAGCAAGAACGTTTTAAGAACAACAATACTTGTACAGGTCATGCTGGTTGGGTCCAGCGTCCAGTCCGATAGTCATAGTCCAAGAACACATGCTAGGAAATATGGCCGTGCTGCAGGACCAAACAGGCTGCAGTCAATACAGGTCGTTTTGACTTGGGATCCGAGGTCCTCCCTCTATCGCCCTGCTGTCAGGCCGATTCAACAAGTTAGAAAAACAGGGTTAGGCGTAGAAAATGAGCGTCAAGTTTCTGCACTGATTAAGACATCAGTTAAGAAGTGACAACAACTTGAGCAGACTAATTAATGCAGAGGTGCGTGCCTGTTACGGTGCCCAAAAATCCATCACCCTATAACACCCTCCTTTTGATCCAGTGTAGCGTAGCTTCAGCCTTCAGGACAAGTATTAGCTTGCTTCTAGTATGAATAACATAACTTATGCTAGACTAGCAACACCGGTGTTGACGGTACATTGCGAACTAAGTCACACACCAGCAAGCAGTAGCAGAGCCAGAAATTTTATGGAGCTTGGTGAGACGAATGCCATGTTTATAGTAAGGACACTTCCAACCCAGAAATTATATGGTTTCTATGTTCATTAATTAGGATGTCAATTGAGTAAACAAAATAATGTGGCACTGCAATTAAAAAATAAAATAAAATGGTTTGGTGACAAAACCATATCTATATAGGAATTAAGACATGAAAAGATGTGATATGTAGATGAGGAAGAGAAAATACAAGTGATTAGATAAAAATTTGTCTAAGCATTGGATAGTATAATTCCTTACGAATTTTATCATATAAAGTCTGTATTATAATAGTTAAAAATTATTAACCCAATTGTTGGTCAAAGGTTTTAAAGTCTGAATCTGGCTATGCATTTGTGTCAGATAAATGGAAGGGGGTAGCCGGAAGTCATTGATACCCAGCTTTTACCAGTTTCTTATGACCCAGAGCAATAAATGAAGTCTGATTCTTAACAACTTTAGGATCCAATACCCGACCAATTTTTGCTCCGAATCCAGACTGTATAAACTAGAGGTGAAAACTATTCCCCATCACATGATTGGAAACTAATCGTAAAACGATGAGATGAATCTTTTTAAGCCTAATTAGTTCATAATTGGACACTAATTGTGAAATAAAAATGAAAGTGCTAGAGTAGCCTAACCAAAAAAAAAAAAAAAAAAATCACGAACTAAACACGGCCATAGAAAGAAAGAGGCAAGAGTCGACATCCGTACTTTTGCAACGTTTCTAAAATCATCAGGATTCAGGAGCGGCATATATCAGCACCTACTACAGATTGGACTTGTTGGGCAACCATTTATTCCGCGGACTCGGGCAGCTGAAAAATCAGCTTTCGATTCGTACCATGCGCGTGTGCATAGCCACCTTTGCAGACTCGACTTTTCTGTGTCTTTATTCAGTCTTCACGTACTCTTCAATTACAGGGCAAGGATATGCCGGATGCGTGTACTCTGTTCTTATCCTCTGCTTTCTCTATACCATACCATGATTTCTGGTTTAAAAGATCAAATGGACGCACACCAGATTCACAGATGTATTTCAAGACGGCCCCCCTCTCATCAAGGCTAAAACCTTGTGAAAAATGGATGTCAAAGTTGTCCCTCAGCAAATACGCAGTCATGTTAGGACTAATGAGGGTTCCACTCAGGATCCTGTCTATCTCCATGGCAATCTGAGCAAACCGTGGGTGCATTCTGGGATCCGTGCTTTCAAATATAACATGGGCTGTACAAAGTGGGTCCTGGATGCCTCTCACTACTACAATAGTCTAATTTAGGGGCGGCTCAAGATGGACTCTATAGGGGCGGTTTTCGTAACCACCCCTAACTCTCTGTTTCTACAGTGCTTTTAATATCGGGGCAGTTTTCTAGCAGCCCTTATAGCCCATTTAGTAGGAGCGGCTGATAACATCAACTGGCCCTACTAATAAAATAGGGAAAAAAGCCCATCCCAAACTCTAACGGGCCAGTCTACCGCCCAGCCGCATTGTCGCCGATTTGCGGGTCCGTGTCCGTCCAACTTGGACGGATTTGCCACGGAGGAGAGGGGAGGGGAGCTGCTTGGCGCGTCTTTGGGCCGCGTGTGCTACTGCGTTCGCCGGCGCCATGCCACTAAGCGCATCGGGCCAATGAGCTAGCCGAAGGCATTCTTGCCGGAGCCGCCGCCACCATTGCTTAAGCTGCATCGCCCGACAAGCGACCCTTGGCCGGAGCTTGTCACGGTAGCTGCAGGCCACCGCCATCGTCGCCCCTATCGGCGGGCCGCCGGAGCCGCCACACATCGCCGCTGTAGCCGCTGGGCCGCCGTCGCCCGGTGCAAACAGTCTCCTCGCCACCACTGCAGGCTTTGCGCGAGGGAGACCACGCCACTCCGCCATCATGCGCGCAGGGTAGGGATAGGTGGATAGCCACCTTCTTCCCCGGTCTCACGGGCGGCCACCGCCTTTTGCTCGTGAAGAGGGAGAGAGAGAGTCGATGGAGAGGGAGAGAGAGTCGATGGACAGGGAGAGAGTTGTATGGAGCAAAGAGAGGATGGTGTTTGGGTTGTGGTTCTTTTGTGCCTATGACAAATGGACCCCCGCAGACACGTGTCAAGCAAAGATTGGCCACCAGCCTGGCATGCGGATCGCTGATGTGGAGCATCACGAAGATTGGTGATGTGCACAGCACATTTGTGCTTCTTCACACCCACCGCCACATGGGCCCCGCTCCCACCCCACTTCCCAATCCCACCCGCACTCTGCACAAGGACATGCACCAAGACCACACTACCACCACATGCTGCACACTACCATTCCTGGTGCACAGGCCCCACAATCCCTTTTTTCATGCACCACTCTGGATTCAAATTGGACTCGTAGTTTACGTGGGCATCAGGGGCGATCCTAGGCGCCCCCTATAGTGGTTCGCATTAGGGGCGGCTGGATATTGAGCCACCCCTGCTAATAATAGGGGAGGCTCATAACAACAACCGCCCCTAATGTGTCGTTACTAGGGGCGGCTGGCCTCCAGGGGGCCTTAGTGCCCACTCTAGGGGTGGCTAATCTTAAGAACCGCCCCTAAACAAAAAGCCAAGCATTCCCAAAGTAGGCTATTGTAGTAGTGTCTCCTGTACGTTTTGGGGAGAAAAAAAACCACTTTACACATGGCAAGGTAGTAAGGGGGTGTTTGAGACCGCTCCACAAACTTCACGTGGAGCAACTTCACAAATAAAACCTAGAGTTTGTGGACCACCCGTTTTAGGCGCCTCACAACTGTGTGCGTGGACCAAAAACTATTTGGCAAAAAATAATGGAGTAGACCTGAAAAACGTGGAGCGAAGCAGTCTTAGACACCATCTAACTTACTAAAGTACTACAGTTCAAAGATTATAACATCATGTAACATTCTCTCAAGCCTGACTATAACGCGTATGTGACACCCTATCAAAACATGCTCAGATGTTTCACTACATAAGCCCAACAACAGAAGAAATATAACAAATGTGATTCCATTTTTACATAGTAGAACGTTTCCTCTTGGTAGCTATAGTCTTTTGCTCTCGAATCTCACAAGAGGTAACGTAACTATAGTAAGGTGGAATCCGTGACTTCCACGATAGGAACGCAAATTTTCCATGAGGCTTAACATTTCCATACAACACATCTTGGATGTTGATCTTTGGGATCTCGTCCTGTGAAGAGCGTCGAAACCAACAATGAAATACAAGATCGTCAGACGGTGTGGCCATTGTCCAAAGACGTACGGGTCTATTCTGGTTTAAAAGATCAAATGGGTGTCCACTGTATCTAGAGAAATTTTTATGGATGACTCCTCTTAAGTAGGTTAAAACTTGCACCAAAAGTGAATGTCAAAGTTTTTCCTCAACAAAGATGCAATGAGGTTTGCACGAAGGAAGCAGTGGCCAAGCATCATAGCTATCTCCATAGCCACGTGAGCAAACTGGGGGTGCATCTTGGGGTCCGTGCTTCCAAATGTAAGTGTCTTAAAGAAATACCAGTACGCTTCACATGATAGGTACTTCAGATGTAGAGGTGGTGTTGTTCCAAACTTGATAACCTTGTCCGATCGGCTTGTGACTATGATTTTACTACCCATTGGCACATATTGTTTATAAGACGAGAACAACTTATTCCATGCATCTTCGTTAAGATCACCATCTAATTCAATAACAACAAGCAACCTCCTACCTTTGTTTGAGTTCAACACATGATTTTGATGTCCTTCTGCACACCCTTTGCTCAGCTTAGCGTGATCAAAATCTGTAAACTCATGTCCACTCAATAAAAAATTTCAGAGAAGTGATCACGGATCCTTTCATCCTTGCAAACATGAGAGACAAGGGTGCTCTTTCCGACTTCGAATGGACCAACAATTGGCAGGATTTCCAATTCTTCAGAACCATGAGGCTGTGTATCCAATAGGAAGCTAATAACATGATGTGCTTCCATCTGGCAGCCAAACATGCAGTTGCTGAGCAGCAGATGCATGCTATAAGGCTGCTGGTACAGCCGAGGGTAGTTGGTCAAGAAAACAACCAGCTCTTTAACATCAAGTATCACAGAGCTCAAATTATTAACAGCAAGTTGCAATTGTTCCAAAATCTCTTTATTTCTTCTGGAAGAAGGTGTTCCTCTAAGAGAATTTACTTTGCATACAGATAGAGAATGACTCACAACAGAATCCTTCCCATCCACCAAGTCATGAGATTGGTATATGGAAGTGTCAAGTATGTAATTGCCTTGGTACATGGCATCTCTTAGCATGCCCAGCTGCTGCAATATACCTTGGTTTGTGATGTGGCGTCCCATGGCCTCATCAATGATGACCTTTGCCCGAAGGAGAACCCTTTGCAGGCTGTCCTGAACATCATGTGGCACCTTTTGCTTGGAGCTTCTGCTGATGATAAAACTTATGGATCTAGTGATCGCTTCACCAAGCACTGCAGAAATTATCATGTCCATTTTAGGACTCCTGCTCTTATCCGGAAGATCACAAAGTAGGTAGAGCTAAGTGAAGGAACAATCTCCTGTGGAGGAATAGAAACCTTTCTCTCTGAAATCTCCGTAGTTCAAGCCACCTATCACTTATTTGCAGGTAACCAACCTGCCAGCTGAGTTTATAAAGAAACAAAAGCTGCATGATTTGAAAGGTACTTGTGGCAGGTTGCTGGTGAAGTCAGCCAACTCCAGTAATCCAATCCAAGTCACCTACCGCAACTTCTCCGCATGTCACTTGCCTACCCAACTGAGAAAGAATGAAAGATACATCTCTTTTAAAATGAATTCGCGTGCCAAACCTTCGTTCTCCATCAGCGATACCTTCTTATCAGCCATGGTACAACATCAATCGGCTTATCAGCCACAAGAACCATCAACCGAACAGCCCTGTGTGTCACACCCTTGTTTCTAATTTGAACTTCGAACTACAAAACCATCTAACCTTGACTCCTCAACTTCAAAACCGTTTAATTTTGATTAAAACGAATCAAAGCCACCTAGGTTGTCAAAATTAAATGGTTTTGATAATTGTGGTTAGTACTTTAATTTCTTATATATTAAGATTTACTTATTGATATTTATATGTCTTTAAATATTTATCTACACGTTATTAGGTTTTACTCTAAAAAAGTTAAACATTCCAACAGATAAAACTTTGGTGCCATATTTTTTTTCTATACACTCATTTGAACATTTCAAAAGTTTAAATTTGAAAAAAAAAAAAAAAACTTTCAAGAGAATTTTGGGATTGTGAATGATTTAAATGAAATATTCGCTAACTACAAAGTTGAAGACATCACGGAAATCTACAATTTCAATTTTAGTAATTTTTTTGTCGAAGTTCATTCAAACAATTTGAAAAATCAACATATTAAAATATGAAAACTTCAAAATAAATATTTATTAGTAATTAGAGCTAAGTAGATAAACATTTCAGAACAAAATAGTTTTTTATTAGTAACTAGAGCTAAATATATTAAAGAAAACTATAAATATATGAGAAACCAAAGTACTTGGCACCTCAACTATTGATTTGTCTAACTTTGGCACCTCAACTATCAAAATTGTTCTTTGACCCTGAGGGAAATTCTGAGCGGATTTTTAGACAACTCTAGGTCAAAATTAAACAACATTTTTTGATTAAAGGTAGACAAAAAAAGAGTTAAGGAGGTAACAATGGAATTCATACTATTTTAAAATAATTGGAAAATACATAAATATATATTTCATCTATTGCTTTACAAAGTAATATATGATCATAACCATTTGACGTAATTAAATGATTGACTGACTCGCGGTCGTTAGCAACGCTTGTTAGTGTTAAACTAGAAAAGATGCACCCTGAGCCCATAACATAGTAAGACATTATTAGGTCTAACTCAATCTAAAAAATTAGTCCAATCTAATAGGTAGGGGTGCCCTTGCCTTACAGTTACCTTTTATGCTCACCATGTAACATCCGAAAAATTCAAATAAATAAATCATGTGAATCAAAACTATTTTCAAAATCATTTCTAAAGCTAATTCTCAATTGAGCTCCAATTTATTCCTTGTCCAAATATTCTCTCCATCACAGCATACGCACACAGAACACCTTGCATGCCGAGTTCATCGATGCAACATTAGAAACGATGTTTAATAGCAGCAATGGTTTTGTCATTGTCGTTACGGATGGATGTGGACAACGCCTACAAAGTCTTTGCTTTGTCTTCTACGTTATCATATTCAATTCAATTGCGTATGCTTTTAGTCAAAGGAAAATATCGACCAAAAGCTTTCGGTGACTACTGGACGTTACATATACGACTGCCTTATTATATACACGTACACATCTCGGTCAAAGTACTCATCAATTACTACCATTGCGACGGATGCCAACTTTGGGTGCTCTTCAGGATCTGTGTTTCCAAACACAAATGTCCTAAAGAAGTACCAATATGCCCATTTTTTAATACTGTCTGCCCGACTTGTTATTATAACTTTACTACCAAGAGTGTAACCATCTCCATAAACATGCACTTTTCCACAAACAGATCGATATGTGATGTATGGCTGTCAAAACATATAGTTCCTTAGAAATATCACAAACTCAGATCCCCCAGCGTCGCTCCTTCCTCCGTGGGGCGACTTCGGCGGCGCTAGCCCTAGCGCCACTCCACCCAGCTCCTCCTCCACCTCGCCTCGCCGCCGCCCGAAGCAGGATGCCGGAAGCCCGGCGAACGCAGCGAGGAAAGGCGGCGGCGGGCCTCTTTTTCTTCCCCGAGCCGAGATCGCCGTTGCCTCGGCGGTGGGATGCTCCTCCCACCGGGCTGGGGAGGCTTGGGAAAGCCGGATCCGGGCGGATCTCACGCCGCACCCAGCTGCGCCTAGCGTGGCATGGTGGAGGGCGGAGGTGGCTTTCCTCCGGCGCCAGATGTTGTTTCCGGCGATGGCGGGTCGAATCGCGGTGGGAAGGCAGTGTCGCGGTCGCTGGCCTCCCCTCGACGCCGCCCGGTTGGCGACCAACCGCGGCCCGAGAACGAATTCGCCTCCTCCGGGCCGACCGTGTCCTCGGTGGCGTGGCTGGTGGTGCCGTGAGTTTCTATGGCCGCGCAGCGACAGGTAGGGGCGGTGGTGGTTGTGGTAGTGTTCGGGTGGCGGAGGTACAGCAGTGGTGACAGGTCGATGGCGGCTGGTACGGGGGGGGAGGTGGCTACGGCCGGCATGTCTGCATCGGGTCTTGCAGCAGCTGGGTGCCGATGGCTCTGCCTTCCGAGCCATGGCGGCCGGGTGATGGTGGGGCCGGAGCGCTGGCGCTGCGGGCGATTGGTTGCGGTATGTTGGTTGGTGCTCCTCTTCCCCTTCGCGACGTTACATTTAGTCCGCGCCGCTTTAGTGGTGGGGCATGGGGGCAGGTACTTCGCTGGTGGTGCTGAGGTGGTGTCTCTGGCTGTGTCGGGCTCTTCGGGTTAGTGTTGTTGCTGTTGCGGTTGGGAGTAGGTTGCTTGCTTGGTTGAGAGCGTGTGGCATGCATGGTGTTCAGCCAGGTAAAAGCTTCCACCCGACATTGTTGTCCATGGCGATGGTGGCGTGCCTGTTGGGCGTCTCTTTCCCTGCTGGGGGGCACCATTGGGAGTCATCATGTTCCTACAGCACGGGGTCTTTGGGTGAAAACCTTGTCCTTGTTGGACGTGCGACGATGGCGCCATTGGCGTCATATGCCCTTCTTGGAGGCGCCGCATCTGGAGACTCGTCTCGGCTTGCGGAGGTTGGCTTGCAAGTGAGGGGTGGCGTGGTGGTGGTGGAAGTTGCAACCAGTGACACCATATCATAAAACTGAGCTTTATTTGTAACTTGTGGGTTGCGACAGCCAAACAATGCAAAATAACATATTTAAGAACGCTTCCTCTTAGTGCGTGTAGCTTTTAGGGCTCGAATCTCACAAGTACATATATAGCTATAGTAGGGGGGCTATCTGGGATCTAAATGCAAGGGCTTCAAATCTCCCAGAAAGCTTAATATTTCCATACATCACACTGCGTAATGCTATCTTTGGTATCTCCTCTTCTGAAGAGCACTCGTATTGATGATGAACCATTATTTCTTCACATGTTCTAAGCATTCTCCCAAGATGTGCTGGTCTATTTTGGTTCAAAGCGTCATTTGGATGCTCACCAAAGTTCAAGACATGCCACTTGATGAAACCTCTCAAAAAGGTTAAAACCTTGCACCAAAAGTTGATATCGAAGTTGTCCTTCAGTAAGCAAATAGTGCCATTTGCACTGTAGAGACATCGGCTTAACATCCCAGATATTTCCATGGCCAATTGTACAAGCCTTGGGTGCATCATGGGGTTCGTGCTTCCGAACATAAGTGTTTTGAAGAAGTACCAATATGCCTCGTCGGACAGATATTTCAGTGTCACTGTCCTTGTTGTTCCAAGTTTTGTGATCTTGTCAGACCGACTTGTGATTATGAGTTTACTACCACTTTTCATGCACAGTTTACA
Organism: Hyparrhenia diplandra; assembly: GCA_015847255.1. Lineage (NCBI taxonomy): Eukaryota > Viridiplantae > Streptophyta > Magnoliopsida > Poales > Poaceae > Hyparrhenia > Hyparrhenia diplandra. The sequence goes on from JADLZK010010800.1 coordinate 396,454, forward strand.
AGTAGCATACAACCTCTTCCACTCTTCTTCACTGAAATCTCCAGTTGCCTCAACAACAACTAGCATTCTGCCACCTTTGTTTGCTCTAGAATTTTTATATTTCTCCACAAATGCTTCCCCAAGGTAAGTTAACTTCTCACCGAAATCTTGATCACTCAAGAATACGATTTCTGAAAAATTATCACGAACTCTTTGATCATAGCAAACATGAGCAACAAGGGTGCTCTTACCAACTTTTCCAGGCCCAACAATTGGCAGGACTTGCAAGCCTTCAGCATCATTATGTTGTGTGTGCAACAGAAAATCGAGGACAATCTCTGCTTCCATCTGGCGGCCAAACATGCATTTTCCTAGGAGTAGATGCATGCTATAAGGTTGGCGGTACAGGCGAGGGTAGCTTGTCAAGAACACAGCCAGCTTTTCCACATCAAGGATCATAGAGCTTAAGCTGTCAAAAGCCTGTTGTAGATGATGCAAAATATCTGCCTTTCTTTCAGAGATTTTATATTGTGCAAAGACAAAGAATGACTCATAGCCTGATCGTCTGTGGCCTCCTTATCGTGATGAGATTGGAATGTGAAGGTGTCAAGGATGTAATAGGCTCGGTGAGTGGTATCTCTCAGCATATCGAGCTGCTGAAGCAAAGATTGGTTTGTGATATGCCGCCCCATGGCATCATCAATGATGACCTGTGCTTGGAGCAGGGCCCTTTGGAGGCGATCTTCTAAGACCACTGCTGCTGGTTTGGATCTTCTGGAGAGCAAATAATTTATGGATCTAGTTGTCAGCTCACTAAGAACTACAGAAAGGAGGATCTCCATTAGGGGAAGATAATGGGAATGGAATGAAATGACTCTGTTACAGAAAAGGTTATAGCTACGGCCCTAAGTCTAGGGTGCTTGCAACCTTCTCTCATCTGTCCTCTATTTATACACAGTTGAATGCTGGTATCAAGGCTGAGCAAGGTCCGAATGCATGATCTGATGAAGAACAGAACAAGCATACTATACATCATGGTGCTGACGTCACCGGTGTGGCGTGTACACCTGGCGGCCTAATTTACTGACAAGGGCAAGGCTGAGGAAGAGCTACACCAATGCATCACTAATTTGTACACAGTTGAATGCTGGTATCAAGGCTGAGGAGAACACAGTATTTCCACAATGCAGACGGTCATAGCTGCAGTAATGGTTGAACTTCCTACAAGCTAGATCCCTCCCTTTCTTGATTGATAGATACTTGAAGCTAGGAGAACGTCATACTTCAGACTGAACGGTATTTTGAGATTTTGCAAGCTACTTCCCTGGAGTCTGAACTATACGGTAATTTTCCATGTGTCCTGGCAACAGCAGTAAGAAAACATCAAACACTCACCAGTGTGTATATAGCATCTGAAGTCTAAACAGCATTTAGGTTCTTTTCATGGAATGGATTGGCTGAAAAAAGTAAATAGTGAAGTAAAAATTACACATGGAAAGGCAGAGCTATGGTTCAGTTCAGACTTCAGACTGGAGTTAGAGATTCTTCGAATTTTCAATCCATCAATAAATACATGGACGCCAAGATTGACGATGGAAATCAGCATCCTGCATAGAATTGAACTCGAGTTGAGTCTGAGGCCTGCCTGAATCTAGTTGTCCCACTCATCCGCCCTATTCTCTGCCGCCCAGACCAATGCAAGAAAAAAAAAATCAAATAGCAGCCCCTGTCCTGGACTGGACCCACCTTGCCGGCGGCGAGGAGGAAGTCAACAGGCCACCGACCAACCAACAATGTGCACGGACAGCAGCTGGAAGGTACGTAGAAGATTAGCCTGTGATGGTGCCATTCGTGTTTGAAAAATGGCAGCTGCAGCCTGTCTCTGCCATCTGTAACGGTAATTGTTGCAGACTTGTGATCTCTGCACGGTAGCATAAACCTGTACTACTACTGTGTCATTGCTTGCGAGCAACAAATACAAAACGCATGTTGACTGTAATTCTTCCCGAACATGTTGCGACTCGCAAGGCTCTGAATCACTGCGCCATGGCAACTGAAGGACCAATCACTGTTTATTTCCCCTATCCCAACCGGCAGAGGAACATGGAGGTAATCATCTGTCTATGTGCTCATGACCGAGCTTTGACAGCAGATGTCATTGTTTGAGCAGATGGTGGAGCTTTGCTAAACGATGGACTATTATGTTAGTCATAAACACTTCACATATGAGAAAGCACTAGTATGACAAAGCAGTAGTACACCCAGACATTTTTTTTTATAACTTGATAGCTATAACCTACACAAGAACATGGCAATTTGTCACAACCCATCAAATAAAAGCATATTAGTATATCTTTCTACATAACCATACCATCACAAAAATTAACAAAGTGTGACTCTGTTTTTCACCGAACGCTTTCTCTTGGTAGCTGTTCCTTTTAGATCCTGAATCTCACATGTACTGACATAGCTATAGTAGGGTGGAATCGGAGAAGTCCATGCCAGGACCTCGAATCTCCCTTGAGGCTTTACACTTCCGTACATCACATCTTGGATTCTGAAACTTGGAACATCTTCTTGTGGAGAGAGTTCAGACTGATGATACATCACAAGATCTTCAGAAGGTGTCGCCATTCTCCCAAGATGAGCAAGCCTTTTTTCGCTTATAAGATCAAATGGATGCTCACTAGGTTTGGAGACCCTTCTCATAAAGGCCAACATCTTGCACCAATAGTGGATGTCAAAGTTGTCTCTCAACAAATAGGCGGTGATGTTTGCACCAATAAGGCATCCGCTTAGCATCTTGACTATCTCCATGGCCACGTGCAGAAAATTCTTGTGCATCTCAGGATCTGTGCTTCCAAATGTAAGAGTCTTGAAGAAATACCAGAATGTTTCATCAGACATATTCTTTTAGACTTAGAGCTTCTGTAGTTCCAAACTTTGTTATTTTCTCCGAGCAGCTTGTGACTATGATTTTACTATTGCTTGGCATGTACTGTTTAGCAGCAAAATATAGCTTATTCCATGTGCCCTCATCGAGATCATCAACTAGTTCAATAACAATTAGTATCCCATCTTTGTTCATATATGACACATGATTTTTGTGTTCAATTGCACATCCTTCTGTTAATGTAGCAAGGTCAACATCTGTAAAATCATGGCCTTTCAAGAACAAGATTTTTTGAGAAATGGCCACGGACTCTTTCATCCTTGCAAACATGAGCGACAAAGGGTGCTCTTGCCCACTCTACCTGGACCAATAATTGGAAGGACCTCCAATTCTTCAGAACCATGAGGCCATGACTGCAATAGGAAATTGATGACAAGTTCAGTTTCAAAATGGCGGCCAAACATGCAGTTGCCCAGCTGGATATGCATGCTATATGGTTGCCTGTACATGCGAGGGTAGCTCATCAAGAACATGACCATCTCTTCTGAATCATTGATGATGGAACTCAAACTGTGTATCACCTTTTGTAGTTGTTCCAAAATTTCAGTGTTTCTATTCAAGGAATGCAAACCCTTCACAGAATTGACTTTGGAGGGAGACAAAGTTTGACTCACAGCCTTATCTTTGGTGGCCTCCAACTTGTGAGATTGGCATCTGAAAGTGTCGAGCATGTAATAACCTCGGTGCATGCCATCTCTCAGCATCTTCAGCTGGTGGAGCATAGCTTGGTTTGTGATGTGCCGCCCCATGGCCTCATCAACAATGACTTGCGCCCGAAGCAGAACCCTGCAGAGGCGGTCCTCCAATTCTGGCGCTGATGGCTTGGAGCATTTCCTGATGAGGAAATCTATGGATCGAGTAGTCAGCTCCCCCAGAACCACAGAAAGGACAATCTCCATTTTCCCTCTGGAAGAGAAAGTAGCAAGTGGAGAAAATGACTGGCGAGTTGTGGAATGGCATGAGATGGCTCTGAATGAAAGCAGAGTGAGAACGTTTTAAGAACAGCAATACTTGTTCAGGTCATGCAAGGTGAGTCCAGTCCGATAGTCAATAGTCCAAGAACACATTTTGTTATGATTGTTCTGGTTGAATTTCTTCTTTCCTCATGATTGTTCTGGTTGACTTTCTTCGCTCCTCTTTTCTGTCAAAGAATAGTAGAAGCTGACAACAGATGTGGACAATAATACATCTCTGTGGGAGATTTAGTCAAAGAAAAAAGGAAGATAATGCAGCACGTATAAAGGAGAAGGACTTTACACTACATAACTCTTTATTCAAAGGCCATTTACAGCCTGTCGCATCATCCTGTAATAATCATAATATGTCCACAATGGAGATAGTCATCTCTGTAATTCAACATGGCTGAACATGCATGCTACTGGATTTCTCTACTCTTGATTGATAGGAGACAGAGAGCAGAGGTGGCGATAGTCATCTCTCCAATTCAACAAGGCTGAGCAGAGGTGCATTATCACATACTGAGCAATGCTTCATCAATAAATGAATATCTTGAGAAAACTGATGTACAGAGGCTACTACCTGCTCGATGCCTTTACACAGAAATATCTTCAAGAAGATATTAGTATGGTGTGAGGCTGTGAGCCATAGTGCCATACTGTTCATGTCTAGATCAATTCAGTTAAATGAGTTTGTTGCTTTGCTGCCATACATCGCAATCTTTTTATGAAAAAAAAATTGCCAATTGTAAATTGAACAGGTCATCTTGCAGCAGACTTCTTACTACTAACTGAAGTGAAGCAGCCATTTGTTTTGAACTATGTAGCTGACAGGAGAGCAAATAACTTCACTGCAGTAAGTAGAAAGGTGCTTTGAGATTTTGACAGTAACATTTAAAAAGAAAACAATCTTTTCAACTGGTATATATATAACGTTTTTAGAACAGCAATACTTGTTCAGGTCATGCAAAAGTGAGTCCAGTCTGATAGTCATAGTCCAAGAACACATTCTGTTATGATTGTTCTGGTTGTCTTTGACGTCAAAGAATAGTAGAAGCTGACAATAGATGTGGACCATATATACATCTCTGTGGGAGATTTAGTCAAAGAAAAAAGGAAGATAATGCAGCACCTACAAAGGAGAAGGACTTTACACTATATAACTCTTCATTCAAAGGGCATTCAGAGCCTGTTGCGTCATCCTGTAATAAATCAAAAATATGTCCACAATGGAGATAGTCATCTCTGCAATTCAACGTGGCTGAATGTGCATGTCTCTGGATTTCTCTGCTCTTGACTGATAGGAGGCAGAGCAGAGGTGCATCATCACAGAGAAAGCAATGCTTTGTAAAATAAATGAATATCATAAAAAAAAAAACTGATGTACAGATGGTACTGCCTGCTCGATACCTTCACACGGAAAGATCCTGAATAAGAGATTAGTGTGGTGTGAGGCTTTGAGCCATTCGTGTCTAGATCAGTTCAGTTAAATGAGTTTGTCTCTCTGCTGCTAGAAAATATGGCAAAAGAAAAGTTAGAGTTAAGCGGGGAAAAGTCTAGACAGAACCAATGCTGGTATGAGTGAGTTTTCAATATTCCAGAGGAATTGGCCTCCTGCGTTTTCCCAGCCCTACATCGCAATCTGTCTGGAAAAAAAAATGCCTTTTTTTGACAACTGAAAATTGGACAGGTCATCATGCAGCAGACTTCTTGCTACTAACTGAAGTGAAGCAGCCATTTGTTCTGAATTATGTACCTGACAGGAGAGCAAGTAACTTCACTCCAGTAAGTAGAAAGGTACTTTGAGATTTTGACAGTAACATTTTTTTTAAAAAAAAAAAAAAACAACAATCTTTTGAACTGCTACATATATCCAATTTCCCTGTACGCGTGCTGCAACGCCGCTGACCTCCTGGCGACAACTCGGTGGAAGGGGCCTGATTCTGTGGTCCAACTCGTTACCGGAGCTCGCCACCTGGGAGGCGCTGGCTGGCTTCACTTCGTCAGCAATTCCCTCGCGCACCGGCCTAGGGGCATGCCGGCTCTCTAGACCGGGGGACTGTCAGCGGCGCTCCATCAGCAACAGGCTCGCCGGCGGCTTCGCCTGATCCTACTGCTACACTAAGGCCCACCAGGCTTCGTCGGCCCAATGCTCGCTTCCAAGGCCCGCTCTGGAAAGTGTAGAGGAGTATAAGTAGTAGAAAGAAAGGGAGAGAGAGCGAACCGAAACTTGTAAAACATTTCAAATTCGTTCTAAAGTGAATTCGTCTGACCTATCTCCTACTGTTCTACCCTACCCAAGCATCCTTCCCTCACACATAGATACAGTTGAGTAAGGTAGAGTATTACGTACTCTGCTGCAGAGCTGAAATCGACTTCGATTTAGAACGCCTGCTTACTCGAGTGTGAGGCAAGACGAGGCCGTGCAGGACCAAACAGGCAGTCAAAATACATGCTGTTTTGTTGACCAATGCAACGCAAACTACTCCAGTCTGCATCATGTCCCTGTATCTTGGCTTCGGATCCGAGGTCCTGCCCTTTGTGGCCCTGCTGTCCGGCCGATTCGACAGGTTAGAAAAACAGGGTTAGGCGTAGGAAATGAGTGTCAAATTTTTGCACTGACTAAACGTCAGTTCAGAAGTGACAACAACTTGAGCGGAGACTAATGCACAGGTCACCGGCGTGCCTCTTACGCGTGATTTGGTAGCCCGCCAGGACATGGTTTAGTTTCCCACTATCACACGAACCTGTTTATCTCCACCGTCTGATACCCTATCCGCTGCCGGCCCGGCCGCGTTTCTGATCAAGTGTCCGAGCGGCGACCGTGACAACTGACGGCAACGACGAATTATTATCATTCTGTAAATTATAACATAGGTGTCATTCTTCACATAGCTTACTGCAATGTAGTATCATATCATAAATCGTATTTTTGCTATATTTTTTTCAAGCTAGTAGGCCTCATTTTGTAGTTTTGTACAGGGCCTCGGATTTCGCCGGGACGGCCCCTGCGCGTGTCCAACAATTCATCACCTATAAGGCATATAACACCCTCGTAAAATGGAGATGATTATCTGTAACCTTTTAATTTTACTTGTAGAAGCTAGCATATATATAAACATATGTGCTTGACAACCAAGGCTAACTGATGTGAAAGGCATTCTTCTGCACTACGTACCTCTCACAGGCTCACAGCAAAACTATTAACGACCATACTATAACCGTTCATGGATGGATGCAGACGATGAGAGACTATGATCATGGCTGTCTTTGCGAAGTTTGGCTGGAAATTACTAGATGGTGCTGTTAGACTATCATAAGAGAAATAGCCAAAATTAATACTCCCTCCGTACTCATAAAACTTGACGTTTAGGACAACTACATAGTCTCCAAAACACAACTTTAACCTCTTGTTATTCTAAAAATATTTATGAAAAAATGATATATGTATACTTTTATGAAAGTATTTTTCAAGACCAATCTATTGATTTATATTCCCAATGTTTGACTCAAACCTTTTTCTAAAACGTCAAGTTTTATGAGTATACGGAGGGAGTAGTACCGTAAGGTAAGGGTATTACTTTTTTAAAGATGGAAACGGTGTTAATTGAAACGAGTTTTTTTACAATGGTTGTCGCAATGGTTGTCGAAAAATGGATGGCTCACGACGCTCGATCCGACGGCTAAAAAGACGGAGGAACCAAGAGGACCCAATTTTAGACGCATAGGAAGGGCACTAAGTGTGTATTAAATGGTGGGCCCATATGTACCAGGGTGTATATTAAAACTGATCTAACAAAAATTAAAATAATTTTTGAAATTTATTTATGTAATTAAGGTTAGTATGGTAAATGTATATAATAGAAGTATAATGTTTGGACCAAATCCGATCGAGAAGAGTTCACTAAACCAAATCCGATCGAGAAGAGTCCACCACTAAACCAAATCCGATCGATCGGTTCGGCAAGTTGGTGCCAATTGCCGAATCATCTGATTTTCTTATGGCACGTGTTCGTGGGCAGCCTCGTACGTAGTATACATACAGCCTCGTAGCTAGCGTAAGAACCTAGAGTACGATGAAGATCGCATCGCATCACACTGTTTCTTCATTTATCTTGACTAAAACTTGTGTACGTTGTCTTGGGTCGGCCCCTTCTTGGTGCCCCACGGCTGTGTCGACGTGCCGCCACTCCACTGTTGCCCAGATCCAAAGCACAGCGGTACTGTGTCGAGTACGTACTGCGACGACGAGAAGGGCCATGACCAGCAGCAGCAGCAGCAGCAGGTGCCTTCTTTTCTGCTACCTGGCGAAGCACATGCCCCAGGGCAAGCGAGAGGTGAGAGACCAAGTCGTACTAACCTTCCACTTAAAAATTAATTAATATTAATTATTTACTTAGGAACCAAGAGTAACCCCAACCACCGTAAAACAGCTCGAATTGAAACACCAATTTTGGTGTTAACTGATATTTTCTATGTGGACCATACACCTCCTGGAAAGGAGACTTTTCTATTCAAATTGTGAAATTCAATTACGCGTGAGAGGAAGAGTGAAATTCAATTACGCGTGAGAGGAACAGTAAAAGCAAAATGAAGACCATTCACCAGCTAAAGAGAGATAGAGGGCCTGTTTGGATTGATGCCCCCAGGCAAGCTCACGCCCAGGCAGCCATCCCGGCCAGCGCCGAAATCGACGCCTGGGAGGAGCGCTCCACGCCAGGCAAGATTCTCAGGGTCTGATCCAAACAGGCCCAGAGTGCGGCTTGAGACAGAGAGAGAAACTGTACTGGAGGCTATATATAACTCTTCTCAGCTCTGTTTGATTCACTAATCTTCCTGGAACCGTAGTATTTTCGTAAAATGGAGACAATCGTCTCTGCAGTCGTGGGTGACCTTGTCGCCAGAACCATCTCCTTCTTGATTAATAGATACTTGAAGCCAGCATCAACAAAGGAGGAGAGCATACAGAGATTACAATGGATGCTAATGCGGATTTATGTCACAGTCAAGGAGGCAGAGGGGAGGCGCATCACAAACCAAGCAATGCTTCAGCAACTGAACATGTTGAGAGAAGTGATGTACAAAGGCTACTACATGCTAGACACCTTCGTACAGCAACATCAAGAAGATGAGAAGTACTACGACCATGGTGCAAACCGCTCCTTATCCCTGTCTAAATCCAATCCAGCTAAGCGTGTTCATTTCTCTTCTCAAAGCAAATATGATGAAAAGATAGAAGATATGCTTGATTGTGTAGCGACCGCCATCTCTAGCATGAGTGAGTTTGTTATTTTCTTAAGAAATTACTCCCCTATGTTTCGCCAGCCATATAGCACATACCTGTTTATTGGAAACTGCATGTTTGGTCGTCAAGTGGAGATGGAACGGGTCATTAACTTCCTACTGTATGAAGAACATCTTGTTAATGGAAATATTTGCGTCCTACCAATTGTTGGTCCACGAAAAGTTGGGAAGACAACACTTGTTGAGCATGTTTGCCGTGATGAAAGGGTGCGTAATCACTTTTCTTGTATTATTCTCTTAAGCAATTATGATTTCAAGGAAGAAATAGAATGCATATTTAGAGATCAAGGTAGAATCAAACATCAAAATGAAGACTCCAATGAAGAAAAAGATCTGGTTATTGTTGAAGTAGTTGGCAATGTTGATGAGGGTGCATGGATAAGATTGTACTCTGCTTATTTATGTAGTGCTCCAAGGAACAGTAAAATTATAATCACAAGCCGGTCAAAGGATATCATAAACTTTGGAACGACACAAGCTCTTAGCTTGGATTTTTTGTCACAAGAGGCATACTGGTACTTCTTCAAGGCACTTCTATTTGGAAGCGCAGATTCCGAAGAGCAACCGAAGCTATCGTCCATAGCAGTGACAATACTTGATGAGTATTTTGACCAAGGCATATATGCACCATTCACTGGTCCTTTCATAGATCTAAACAACACAGCTAACCTGTTAAAGGCTAATCCTGGTGCTCATAATTGGCTCAAGATACTACAATGCATCAGGGAGAACAGGCAGCAAAATGAACACTTGTCTAGAGGCTTCAGTAACTTTTCGTCGGTAAATGATCAGATACATTGTCGTCGAGTGACTGAAACCACCCAATATTGTGTAGTTCACAGCCAAGATCGGATAGCTCTTGATGATGAAGAGGCTCCCAACATAAGTATAACAGAAATTATTTCTTCGAATTTTACCCCTCATGGCAAATTTGAAGTATTAGTTTGGAAATCCCACTTGCCACCATATCACCAGCACATATATAGCTGTGAGATTTTTGAGTATGAGGGAAAGGTTAAAAGAAATAAGCAGGATCGAAAGAGGAAATATCTGAGATAGTTTTACTAACAAGTAACACTCTGTACACAAGAATAAACCATATTGTGAACCACATTGTTTCCTCTCAATGTACTCTACTGTAGGGTGCTATTTCGTTTTACATTGTAAGTATGTGCACCTATCATGTCAATGCTTTTCACTGAGATAGTAGGACTAGTTACATTAATGGCTTTTGCTGTCTTTGTACCAGTAACTCAGGGTATCATGGATTATTCATAGTCAATGAACAAACTTCTACATACCCATTTTATTTGTTCGACTATGAAAATATGTGCTGATTTATAATATATATTGGTGCCCTCTTCATGAATGGCAAAAGCAATTTCCTCCGTTGGCCGCAAGGCCAAGGCTACTTGGCGTCGACGAGAGCTACCAGAAACCTTCCTGTTCCCTTGGTCTGAAACGGCGCTGTAGACACTGTGGATCCGCCGGCCCTCAGCTTTGTTGATGTCAGGATCCTCAGTGTCATCCCCACCCTAAGCCACTCTCAATGGTCGTTTTCCACACGTCTTTAATATAGAAATTAGTATTTCCTAGACTTTGCTACATATTGACTTTGCTCTTCTACACGTCTTTAATATGCTTAACCTTCGGTTACATAATCTTGGATGTCGGTGAGCACTCCTTCCTTTGCTTGGATGGATTCCATTCTCTTAGAGTTGGATTCCCAAAAAAAATAATCCGCCCCCGACCCTCGTGCCGCCCCATGGCGTGCGAGCCCAGATCCACCGCCATCGACAATGCCCCACCACTGCAGCCTTGCCGGAGCTCATTCCCCTTCGAAACCCTTCCCCCCCCAGCCCCCCGCCGCCATAGGGGCACCACAGCCACAGGTCGAGGCCGCCGTTAAGCCAAGCTGCTCGGCTGACGGGTGCGTCGCCAGCTGAATGCCCCATCCTCAAATCCATCGTCGTGGGTCCGCAACTCTTCCTCATGAAGGCACGCTGCTGCCTCTCGGGCGGCAGGTCGAGCGGCGGGCGAGCACCAAAGCGAAGTCGGCTTCTCCCTTTATTATGCGGCCCCCATGGCAGCAATTACTCCTCCAATGGCGAGCTCCCCGGAAATCCCACCCCCCCGGTGAGACCGCTCCTCCTCCTGCAACGCCATTACTACCCCCACCCGCCAACCACCCGCCGAAATCCTACCTCAAGTCCAACATTTCGGCGACCCCTGGCTCCGGCTCTAAGAAGGGTTGTAGAACCACGGGATCTTTGCGCTACCCGCACTAATGGCGGTGTTCCTTCCCACGGAGACAAGATGGGAGACCAATGCGCCACCCGCGGCGCGCTGCGAATTTGGTCTCGGTCCGTCGCGCAGTAATCGGTGGTGCCACGCCGAATTCAATGGCGGGAGCGATCAAGGCGGGCTCCGACACGCATGCCTCCTACCCGCCCCACCATCGGCGCTCAGCTCCGAGGTAAAAGTCAGCTTATAGGATCCAATTCGGAGGGTCCTATGGAGGCTTCCGGAGCGATCTCATTTGGAAAGCTCATGCTGAGAACAAGTGCAAGGTGTTCACCGGATTACGGTGAGAAAAAAAGTCCTCCACGGCGGATAAGGCTGCGAGAAGAGAGGATGGCCTCATTACGACCAACGTGCTTTGTGCAACGGACCTCGAAACAGGAATACACTTATCACTACTTTGCCCCTTCGCTAAATCGGTGTGGAACCACATTCTATCCTCGGGGCGGTTTGATGCCCAGATTGATTCTACTAGCTCAAGATCCTGTCCATCTATTCTCATGGTGGGAGGAGGCTGAAACCAAGATTGCCAAGGTGGGAAAACGTTTCAACGCACTACTACGAGAATTGAACTTGCGCGGCATTTAATTTTTATTTTTACGTGGCGGGCAATTTTAAAACCGCCACATAAAAATAGTTGGCGTGGCAGCCCCGCGAGGCAACGCCCGCCACGGTTAATCGATTAACGTGGCGGGCATTGTAACGTGCCCCCCACGGTTAATAGACATTAACCGTGGCGGGCATTGTAAAGTGCCCGCCACGGTTGTATATTAACCGTGGCGGTTATATTACAATGCCCGCCCGCGGAAAAGTCTCACTCTATAAATACAGCCCCAACCTTCTTCTTCCCCACGGGATTTTCGCCATTTTCTAGGGTTTTGAGCTTCAAAACTCTAGAAATCACCATTTCGGGGGGAAGGTTTTGCCCTTGGTTTGATTGAAGTTTGGCACCGTTAGGGGGTATTTCTCCTCTTTCTCCCCTCTTTTCTCTCCCCCTCTCTCCCTCTTTCTCTCCCTCTCTCTCACCCCTCTCTCTCCCTTTCTTTTTGAGATCTAGTTTTGATCTCTCCCTCTCTCTCTCTCCCTCTCAAGTTAGCTCCTCTCTCCCCTCTCTCCTCTCCTTCTCTCTCTCCCTCCCCTCTCTCTCCCTCTCCCCCTCTCTCTCTCTCCCCCTCTCTCCCTCTTTCTCCTCCCCTCTCTCTCCCTCTCAAGCTAGCTCCCTCTCCCCTCTCTCCCCCTCCTCTCTCCCTCTTTCTCCTCCCCTCTCTCTCCCCTCTCATTTGAAGTGTACGTGGTCTTTTTTCATCGATATTTAGATCTCTAATCATCGATCGCACTCTTTGTTTTGGTTTTAATTAATTTGAGTAGGCCGTCGACCATGGCGCCGAATAGGGATTGGATGTACGAGGCCGAGGATGAGTTTGGAATTCGTTGATCATGTGCGAAAGAAGTTTACGCTTTTTTTTTTTTTTTTTTTTTTTTTTGCGAAGCATCGAATCGGTCGAGGGTTCGGAACTAATGGTGTGCCCGTGCTATCGGTGCAAGCATCTGTTCTTACACAAGGATGACGATGCCCGTGCGGTGTGGTGATCTTCACTCTCTAGAACCTATGGAAGGAGAGGAATAGAATAATCTTCAACAATGCGCATCAATCGGCAATGCAAGTGGCTTCAAGAGTAAAAAGAGGATATTCAATAAGGAAAGAAGGCCTTAACTTGGAGGGGGTAATTAGCTAAGAAATCTATAATTTCGCTATTTTTCTTCCTGTGGGACCTCTATTCTCCTCTCAATTGAAAGGCAGAGCTCCTGCCATTGCGTTCAAAAATAATCTTGGATGTGTTGTTCCTTGGGTTCATTTGCTCTGGGGAATGGTATTACAGCCAGGGCAAGCTTCCAAGCAACGTCAAAAAAGGCACTTTTTGGTGGCATGATGTCCTGAGCTTTATAGACTGCTTCAAAGGGCATGTCCACCCGGATGATCAATTCAGGCTCCACAGTCCTTTGCTGGACCAATGGCAAGGAATTATCTGGCACCATTCCTTTCCATAGCTTGTCTCTTTCGCTAAGAATAAGTCCACCAACCTTTCAAAAAAAGAATAAGTCCGTCACCATGCAGCAGGCCAAGAAGGCAAGAATGCACATGTATGGTCTAGCAGACCTCTTTCACCTGCCCTTATCTGCTTGGTTTGTGATGTGCTGCCCCAAGCATGCTCGAGTTCCTCCAATTCCGGCGCTGACCGCTTGGAGCATTTCCTGATGAGGAAATCTATGGATCGACTGGTCAGCTCCGCAAGAACCACAGAAAGGAGAATCTCCATTGGTATCTCTCCCTCCTCAGGAAGAGAAAGTAGCAAGTGGAGAAAATGACCAGAAGAGTTGTGGAATGGACGCATGAGATGCCTCTGAACGAAAGGAGAGCAAGACTGTTTTAAGAACAACAATACTTGTTCAGATCATGCAAGGTGAGTCCAGTCCGATAGTCAAAGTCCAAGAAAACATTTTGTTGTGATTGTTCTGGTTGACTTTCTTTATCCCCCTTCACCGTCAGAGAATAGTAAAAGGTGGCTATAGATGTGCACCATAATATATGCACGTTCAGCCATGTTAAGAACCTTACTATTATGGTCCGAAGCAGATGTGGACCATAGTATATACACCTCTTCTTCAGTCCAAGAACACATTTTGTTACCAATCTCTGCTCTTGATTGATAGGAGGCAGAGCAGAGGTCCATCATCACAGAGACAGCAATGCTTTGTAAAATAAATGATTATCATGAGAAAACTGATGTACAGATTCTACTGCCTGCTCCATACCTTCCGGAAAAATCCTGAACTTAGTATGGTGTGAGGCTTTTGAGCAATTCGTGTCTAGATCAGTTCAGTTAAACGAATTTGTCTCTCTGCTGCTACAAAATATGTTTAGCGGGGGAAAGTCTAGATAGAATCGATGCTGGTATGAGTGAGTTTCCAATATTCCTGAGTAATTGCCCTCCTATGTTTTCGCAGCCCTACATCGCAATATGTCTGAAAACAAATGCCGCTTTTTTTCTTTTTTTGACAATTGAAAATTGAACAGGTCATCATACAGCAGACTTCTTAATACTAACTGAACTGAAGCAGCCATTTGTTCTGAACTATGTAGCTGACAGGAGAGCAAATAACTTTACTACAGTAAGTAGAAAGGTACTTTGAGATTTTGAACTGCTATATATATCCCATATCCCATTTCAGTGAAATTTGGTGGAGGCAAGAGTAAGACGTACTATTGGTGTTTTTGGTGTGTATGGATGAAATCCGGCCTGAATCATGCTGTATACTGAAGCATATTTGCAGGGACAAAAATTGACCCTGATCCATGTGGAATACAACTGAATGAAAAACAGATACATACAGTAGAGTAAGGTTCTGAACAACGTACTCTGCTGCAGAGCCGAAATCTGACTTCGATTTCCCTGCAGAAATCAAACTCGACTTCAGCTCTGCAGAGGCTAGAACGCCTACTTACTCAAGTGTGAGGCAAGGCGACGATACACTGAGTGCTCACCTTGTTCGGTTCCCTCGACCCAGCGCGTCGAGCGAGGGCGAGGTGAGACGGCGGCAGACGGGGGACGACGACGGCCTCAATCCACCGACGCGGGCGGAGCGAGAGCGAGGGCTACTCGCCACGGTAGCACCCACGATGACTCGGGCGGGGGGCTCCGCCGCTCCGCGCCTCCGCCGGAACGAACGGACTTGCTCTGACCACCGCAGCTCTGATCCACCGCAGCCATGTCCGCGCTCGCCCGTGGCGGCGACGATGGCGAGGGGTGGGTCCCGCCTGAAAGTGGGCTTGGGCCATTTGGAAGGCAGGCTTCTTTGTCAATTTGGGCTCGTGGGCTGTGTAAAGCCCATGATGGGTCTGTGACTGTGATACAACTTGGAATGGGCCACATGCTTTGTTGCATTGCTTGCGGTGGTAGTTTTGGACCAACGCACGTTTGGGCTGTATTTGTTTGGTATAGGAAAAAGTCAGGATTCCCTCTTCGCTATCACGAAAGTTTTTTAAATTCGAAACCCGGACAAATCACCTCCCTCAACTTTTCAAACCATGCAAATTACCTCCCTCGGCGGTTTTGAAGGCGGATTTGCTATAAATGTCGACGGGTTGCTCACGATGTGGCCAGAAGAACCTCACTGACATCAGAAGAACCTCTTGACTTTCTTGAAGCAAAACCGCCTTCAAAACCATTTCGAGGGGAGGTAATTTGCGTGGTTTGAAAAGATGAGGGCGCTGATTATCCTGCTTGGGGAGGAGGAAAACTTTCGTTATTGGGGAGGGAATCCGGACTTTTCGTTTGGTATATGAAAGTGCATTTAGCTTAGATGTGATAATGGGCCGGCCAAGTCCATGATGTCCAGCGCACAGGACGGCCCACTTAGTGCAGCATATATAGGTTTAGGCCATGGAAGTGGGTTCGATCAACAGCAAGAATACAAAGAGAATAATAATAACGGGTGCCGCTCCTTTATTCGGTTGGCCCAAAAGGAAAAACAGCTCGCTTTTGAACGAGGTTTGCTAAATTCTTTTTATTCCCTCCCTCCCAAATTATAAATCATTCTAATTTTATTTTATTAAAAAGGCAAAAGTATCATTAGATTCTTTATTATATCATATATCTAATTGATGCTATGAATGTAATTCTTTTGATCAAACTTGAAATTCTTTCTCTCCAATAAATTGGCATGACTTATAATTTTGAATGGAGAAAGTAGAAACTATATGCATCGGATAACTGGTGGCATCACAATTCCGGTGCATATGAGTACCTCAAGCTCTGGGACCAAGTCATGTAAGCGAGGCGAGGATGAGCCTCCATATGGAGATGGTCGGCCAATGGAACATACTCCTCCAAGTCGCACCTTATAGACACCTTCCCACCCAATCCCAGGGTGCAAGCGCATCTGGAAGACATGGGCATCGCTTAGAGTGTGAATATTCTTGTGGCTGGCAATAAGGAGGCGCCATTGGACCGCGGACAGGAGGAGGCGACATGGGCTTGAGGCGAGCGACAATTGCTTCCTGTGTGACCGGGAGAGCGAGCATCGACCACATCATCGCCTCCTGGTCCGTCTCCAGGAAGATATGGTGGACCATCCTAGCAGTACTCGGCGTCGACTACTCGCAAGTCGGAGGCAACACTACGCTCGAATGGTGGGATGACTGGCGACATAGGTGGCATATAGAGACAAGAGGAAGGGGGCGGACACCTTATTCGCCTACGGTGGCGAGATTTGGAAAAGCGGAGTGCGAGATGTTTTCGCAATGCTAGCTCCAGCACCAACCATCTTCTAGCCACCACTAAGCACTTGCAAACTAGGTTGTCTCATTCGCCAAGTAATCCGCATGTGGTTAAATTTGGGGAAGCAGAAATCAATTAAAACCTTTAACCTCCCCGAATACACATTATTGTAAAAGCTCTTATTCTTAAATGAAATGAAGCACAAATCTTTTTTGCTTTTTCAAAGAAAAAAAATACATGCATCATAAATATGTAGAGAGCCATATATGTCTCGGTGGAAGTTTCATATCATTTTTTTTTTTTTTTAAAGATCCGGTTTCCGGCTTTGGTTATAATAAAGAGATAGAGTTTACAACAACACGCGCGAGGGTGCTTGGCCCGCCGCAGCAGACCGCTGAGGGGGTAAAAGAAACACATCAAACAACGAGAGAGAAACGACAACCCCACGAAGATAAGTCCGAAGAACCTAGCCTAGTCTAAATCCATAGCGACGCCTTGGCAAAGGTTACGGCGTTCGAACGCCGCCGTCGCTCGTCCAAACGGACCGGGTTCTCACCCGTGGAGAACAAAGGGTCGCGACGCCCCTATCGAGTGAAAAGCGGCGCCCGCAGCGTCGCCGTCGCGGGCTTTTCGCCCAAAGTACCCTGTTGGGGCGTTGGCGGATTCCGTGAAGTCGCCACCGTTATAGAAACGCGATCGTCTGGCGAGACCTCGTCGGGGCGTCAGCGCGGCGTCTGCGTAACCCGCAAAGGCTGCGTCGGCCACCCCTTGTCGAGACAAGCCGAAAGAACCCGACAATCACCCTTTGCGTGCGTCCACCCGGCCTCCCACGAACGCCATCGCCGTCAGCCGATCATCGTCTTCGTCTTGGTTACGACGGCGGCCTCGAGCGGCTCTCAGCCTCGAGGGTACGAGCCGGCGAAGCCGTCCCTCTCACCCGGGGGGCCCCACGGACCGCCTCGAAACCTCCGTGCCACGGTTTCCACAAAGCGGTTCGACCGCGGGGGCTTCGCTCAGGGGAACCCCGTAGACCACCGGAGGCCATGGACCCGGCCATGGGCGCGGATGCAGGCCAAGAAGAGGGCACGGTGCGCCAACCTCCCACCTCGCCCGCACACAGCCACAGCGGCCTTGGAGCGCGGGTGCGTCACGGCGGCGCGAGGAGGCCGGCGCCCGCTGGCAGCTGGGAGACGCGTGTGGCCCGGGGAGCCCGCTACGCATCCACACTACACACCGCCTCGCGCGCGATCCTTTGCGGCGCCGTGAAGCGCGAGTAGCCCGCCTGGCGGCTAAGGCCGGCGACCAGAACGCCGCCGCCGGCCGTCGGCGAAACCCTGGGGCAGCGGGCCGCCGACCACGGGGCCCCCCGTGATCCACTGCGGGGTGGCCGGATCGGCGAGGGTTGGCTGGATGGCCCACGGCGCCCCCGGCGCCGAGTCCACCACCGGCGAGAGAAGACGGGCTTGTGGAAGTCGATGGTTGGGGACCGGGGAGGGAGAAGGTAGGCGGGGAAGGAGGGGGGCGCGCCGCCATCGGGCGAGGGGAGCGGCCGCAGGCGGCGGCCGGCCGGGTGTGGGAGGAGGTTGGGCGGCGGGTTGGGAGCCCCCAGTGTCGCCCTCACGGGAGGCGGCGGGCGCTAGGTGACTTCGTGTCTCCAACGACTTCCTATTCATATCACTATTTTCATACATACTTTATTCTGAATCAGACGGGGAATTGAGTACAATATATAACTTGTGGAAAGTATTTGTTTCCTATATTGTTTCCAAGCCTAAATAGGTATACGCCACTATCCTATCCGAATGAACGGATGGGAGTGCGATGAGCGGCTCGCGTACGTACCTCGATCTTGTCTTGCGTAATGTCGTTAAGTAGTTGGTCACAGCTGGATCATAAATATCGATGGATGGACATATTCCATGCATTGTGGCGTGTCACCTCTGCGCGCATGCATCGCGACTCGTGGATTTCTAGTACCTATATACGACCAGTATCCAGTAGACTTTGGCTTTATATGTAGTAGCTACCAAGAGCTGGAAATAGTACTGAAAAGTGGCAATTATCTTTAAAAAAATGGGGTCCCGATCGAGATAGTTTTAACGGACACTCGGGTGCTGTAGCCGAGTGTGGTGTGCATGGGTCTTGGCAATGGCATGCACACGATCTTCTTCTCTCGCCACTGGACTTGCAACCCCGGTTCAATTTGTTTCATAAAAAGAAAACGGTTGAGTCGAGTCAAATATCCGAGAATTCGTCTAGGTTTAGTTTAGAGTACGTACGTAGCTTTAATTTTGGTATTTTTTTTTTTATATAACGAGTACTCCCTCCGTCCCACGGAATATGTCGTTCTAGCTCTAGGCACAGGGATCAAGGAAGCCTATACTCGTCGCGCTCCCTCTCTGTGTGGTCCCGCCTAGTATTCTCTCTCTGCTGTCTCTCTACTGCAGCTCTCTCTCTCCGTTGCTCCAAATCGAAGGAGACCACCGGCCCGTGAACGCCATATTCTTGCCATCCTACACCGCGGGCGCTCCGGGCGCGCGCCACCCTACGCCAAGCGGGCGCTCGTGGCGCACCACCCTGCGCCCGCGGGCCGCTCCGGCGAAGCTGCTCATCCAGCGGAGTTTCTCTCAGCGTGGCTCGAGGCGGATCCGGCCGGCAAGCGCATCACGCTCGGGCGGAGCTTCGCCCCACGGCCTCCCTCTCCGGCTGTGCCCGCCGCGGCGCTCCACCGGCTTGGCCGGACGCACAAAGGAAAAGCGTCGGCGTCTTGCCGACTTCGGCGAGATCAGCCTACACCTCTTCCGTCGCGGCGGCCCTACATAGCTCGAGGTCGAGTGCTGGAGCTCAAGGAGCAGAAACGCGGTCGGTGGCCATGTATGCGGCCTCAACGCCACCGGCCGCCACGCCGGCCCAGCGCTTGAGCTATCGCATCCTCCAGCGCCCGAACCCGTCTTTGCCGCCATCCCCACCGGCGAATCCGGCGGGCGGCCCTGCGCCGCCTCCCACCACGGCCGGGCTCCCTTGATTGCAAGGCGCCCTTGCCGGCAGCGCCGCCCGTTTGGTGGAGTAGTACTAGTAAAGAAGAAATGCGGTGAGAATGGGGCGGGGTAGGTGGATTAGCGGCTACTACTCCGTAGGGGTGTCGGTATCGAGCTAGAACGACAAACTCTCGTGGGACAACAGCCCGTTCCTAGAACGGCAGAACCGTGGGGCCGAAGGGAGTATACAACATGGACATATTCAACACACATGCACACCACATGTGCATATTGGGAGACAATCGATGGGGCGCTTCGCTTGACACGCGGGCAATGGACCACTAAGTCGCATGGCACCTGGACAAGAGAGAGAAGAAAGAGATAAAAAGTAGGAGGCGGTGTGTGGACGGCGGGGTGTGAGTGGCCACATTGTTATTTGTCGTCATGAATCGCCACCGCCACTCACCGAGCGAAGAAGCGAGACCGAGGCCGAGCATCGGTGCGGAGCTCGGCTAGTGGCGGCAAGCACCCTCCATTGCCCCGGGTAGGAATGTAGAGGGGTATGGGACGGTTGCCCCCTAAGAGCAATGAGTGACACTAGGACCTCCTAATCTTGGAGGACGGCTCAACCGACTCTAGTTTTAGTGCCTATTTAGAGGCTAACATGCCCTAAGACTTTCTCCAACAGATGAGACCCAAATAGGCCACTCATTGTAACATATGGGTGATCTATCATCAAAAGAAAGAGCACTCAAAATAAGCGACCTCCCAAGCTGAGACCTACATATTTTCAATCGTCTCTCTCCTCTCTCTCTCTCTCTCTCTCTCTCTCTCTCTCTCTCTCTCTCTCTCTCTCTCTCTCTCTGGCCCGGCCGCCCCTCCCTCTCTCTCTGCCCGGCGCCTCAAGCCGTCTCCATGGCGCCATGGTTCTCCTCCACCGCGCCTCCGCCGCACCGCGCCGGGCGGCCTCATGCCGCCTCCGTTGGCGGCCGGCTGCCTACGCCCGCCGGGCGTTCGAGCCCACCTCGTCATAGCCTCAAGCCGCCTCCGCGGCGCGCCCCCAAGCTTCCTCCCCCGGCGCCTTGAGCCCTCAGCGCACCGCCGCCCGGGCCTCCTCTGCGCAGTGGCCCGAGCCCCACCCGCTGTCAACCAAAAGACCGCCACGGCATTGCCCCACCGCGCCTTTTGAACTGCAGTAGAGTATTTGCATTTGGTGGAGAGAGACTCCTCATTGTTGCCTAGTGATTTGGCCAGTGACGTGAAGTGCCTACTCTTATTGCCTTCTCTGTTGGAGCATGATTTTACTACCCAAAAGCACTGTGCACTATCTATTTTGTATTTTGCCTCGCTTGTTGGAGACAGTCTAAGTCAATGATTGATGCAATGAAGTTCTAAAACATAGATTAAACTTTTGTCATTACGTTCTCACACTGAGGTAATTGAAAAATATATGTGCAACAAAATTAAAAATCCAAATGAGTTGGGACAGCCAAACTTCGCTAGGAAAGTTGGGATAGCGGATTTTGCTAAGGAAAGTTGGAATAGCTTAAATTTGCTAAGTCGGCAAACTCCGAGTTACAACAAAAAAAACACTAGAAAATTTGTGTGGAAAATGGAAAAAATAGACGTATCAAAAAAGGAGTAGTAGTAACCGGATGATAAAAAAAAAAAAAAAGGAGTACATACGGTACGGAGTAGCATGGCGATGCCCGCTGTCAAATTAAAAAGATCTTTGTGGGGATGAAGACAAGTGTCACTAGGTACGTTGCATCGTACGTACCCTGTTTCATGTATCTAGTAGTACTATGGTAGTAGCCACTCTTGGCCTGATGGAGGGCTGCGGCGTT
Source organism: Hyparrhenia diplandra (assembly GCA_015847255.1). Lineage (NCBI taxonomy): Eukaryota > Viridiplantae > Streptophyta > Magnoliopsida > Poales > Poaceae > Hyparrhenia > Hyparrhenia diplandra. Next base: position 418,051 of record JADLZK010010800.1, read on the forward strand.
CGTTCGCTGGGCCACGATAGATACTCGTAGATCTAGGCTAATCATGTGTACAATCATGAGCATTTACGCCCTGGCGGCTGGATGTTGAATTTCGTCTCGTCCTAAGGTTAATAGCTTGGTACCACGCGCGCAGCCCTAGCTACTCAATTCATAGGTTAATGCGCGCCACGACACATCCATGGAGCGCGCGGAGGTGGAGCACGATCCGCCGGAGCACCGTACGTGGGCACTGATGCCGACCTGCACCTGCTACTGCTAGCAACCAGACGAACGACGCCGCCGCCACCGTATCTTCCGCTCCGCCGCCGAGGTCAGGTCAGGTCCGGTCCCCGTCGTCGTGCCCATGCTGCCCTCCCGTGCCATGCACGTGGCGCGGCCGTGGCGCACCTCCTCCGGGCCGATCCGAGGAGCAAAAGCGACGGCCACCTCGGTAGCAGCTCCGATCCTCCCACGGCCGACAGCAAATGCCCCGCGGGCCCCCGCCCTTGTCGCTCCTCGCTCGATCGCGATCGCTCGTGCGCGCGGTGCGCCGCCGGTCGGTCGGCCGGCCGGCCGGCCCACACTGGCACACTCCCGATCCCACTCGCCCTCCCACCACGGCTTGCGTGCGTGCAGCGGACGCACGGCACACGGACACCACCGCCGCCGCCGCAACCGTGGATCTCCAATCTCGATCCACTTCGCGCGCGCACGAGCGCGAGTTGGCCGGCCAGCTGGTCGGCCTCGAACGCCGGCCGGCCGGGGAGTACGTACGTACGTCGCACCGGCCGGTCGATCGGTACGTAGTGTACTGCACGCCAAGACGTCTTAATTTGGCCGCAGGCCGGTTCAGTCGGATGTTCCGGTGCGGTGGAGAGAGGGAGGTAGATCGAATTAAGCAGAAGCTGCTGAAAATGCCAGCGCGGCACGGATGGGCTCATGAGGAAGATCAAGCCGAGAACGATTACGAGTGCGGAGAGATAAGCCGGGCTACGGACAAAGCGTACGTACGTCCGGTCCGGGGTCCGGCCGGGATGGACCGCCTTAATTTCCTTTGTGCCAACACGACACGACGGCGGCAACTCGCGTCGCGATGCCGGCTACACATCAGCCTTACTATAACACGTACACTACCTGCTATACTCTACGATCCAGATATGTAAGCAGTGTCTGCCGGTATTGTGCTCGGTTTGTTGTACACGTCCAAATGAACGTCGTCACGCACAGCTCACACTCACTTCACGTATATATTTACGAGTATAAATAGCAAAGGAGGCAATATATGTCGCGCCCCGCCGATCGGCAAGAATCACGTACGACACGCACGCATGACTCACCCACGCGTCATCTTCCTCGCCCTGCCCCGTGGCCTTCCTTCCCCCACCCTCCTCTCCTCGCCAACTTTCCTTCCCCAACTTGCCTTCTCTCCGCCCCCTCGGCTCTCCCTCCTCGGCGTCGTGAGCTCCACCATGGCCATGGTCGACAATCATGCTAAGTCGGCGGCGGCCATGGCGCCCGCCCCCGCCCGCCCGGCCGCGCTACTACCGCACCACCACCGAACAAGGTGGACGCCTTCATAAACCGCCCGGCTCCTTCTCCCCATCACGGATCCCTAAAATTGGTCGGCCTCTTCCCCACCACCGGACCCTCTATAGTCCGTCAGATTTGCCTTCTTCTCTCTCGACGATCTCCTCCGCCGGAGCCCTAGCCACTACCGTAAAATGCCGTTTTTGCGTTCATCTCCAGATGCTCACGGATCAAAAATTAAAGGAGGAGGAGGAGGAGTCCCCCCTCAAAGAAACTCGGCCGCCACCGTTGGAAGTGAGGGAGAGAGGAGCTTGTCATCCTTGCGCAGGTTCGCCGAGAGCTATCATGGGAAGCGGTGGGAGGGACACAAGAGAGGGGGAGAGTCAGTCGGGGCCGTCGCATAACGTGTGACCTAGTTATCGCGTGTTGGAGTTTCCATATAGCAAATTCAATATGCTAAATTAAACTAAACTCAACTCAATATGGAGGTTGAGATCATTCTAATTCTTGACCTCTTTCTTAAACTTATTTATTTAAATCTTAATTGTTATTGTATGACCTAGATCAATTTGGAACAAACTACCCAAGGTTTTCTTCAATTTCTCTTACACTACAACACGTTGATAATATATCATGAATGATCACTAGTCACACTACTATTTCTACCGATCACGTTTGCCACACATTCTTATCACTTCATCGTTTTTTTTACTACCTCGTGTTCCGTTGTTTGCAAAACACTAATTTATACACGTAACAATAATATTAATAAAAATAGTTCAGCTACCCATGCTAACAACCTCAAAGGATAAACAATGTTATTTACATAGTACCGAACACATTTAAAAATCTTTGATCAATGTAAATCCAAAGTATATGAATGTTTCATGTGTATATATATAAAACTATTACCGACTCGTCCATCCATCTCCCAAAAATGCACCACTACACAAATGGTTTTCATAGATGGTGGGTGACCAATACCTAGGCAAGGGGTATCCCAACCCTAGGTCCCTTCCTCGAAGATCACCTCCTCACGCACAAAGCATATGCCCCCAATAGTTAACTCCCGTGCTAAATATGAGATAGGGTTGTAACCAATACATATCGGTGGATGTCTGATGTGGATCAAGCACCATTGTCCTCTACATTGCTTGCTACATGCACAAGGAGATGGCCCCTCCAGTCCCAAGAAGATAGGATGGACGCAAGAGTTGTACAAAGAAGTAGAACGAAACACTCCTCTATACTTTTTCCCGTATAACTTGCCCCACTCCCAAGCTATATAAGGAGACCGTAGTGCCTACGTTTCTCTCTCTCAAAACTCGACACTATCGGCAACTCTAGCCGCTATCCTCCCATTCCAAACCCCATCTCACTTTGAGCCTCCAATGTTGTAAACCTAGGGGCGGATCCACACCCCGGGCTAGGGGGATGCAGCCCAAGATTCCTATAAGTAGGCCTTCTACAGCCCAAGGAAATCCTAGATTTTTGGCTCAAAATAGCCCCTCCTATAGGCTATAGCTAGCCCAAGCAACCCTTTACTAATTGGCCCCCTGTGGTGGTGTTTTCTGGATCCACCCCTGTGTAAACCTACTATAAAATTTTAGGCTCTTAAGTTCAGAAACATGAATGAACATGCCCACAAGACATAGAGCACATCATGTCAACCAGTATAACCCCTGAGTCTTTGAGAGTAAAGCCATCGAGGCCATAGACACGACTATATATCAAGTTACTAGTTGGCTCCACGATACATCGACAAGAATGGTTTCGATGATAGTGGGAGTTAGTGCGCATGATGGTTGGGGACAGGAGAGGTAGAATAGGATGAAGGAAGTCACAGGGTAGCAGCCAGAGATGGGGAAGGGACTCAATGGTATTAAGAGCAGCTGTAGGTAGCGACCCATGACTGTTGGCACTAAGGGTATGGGTAGGGAAGAAATGGGCAAGTCATATAGGGTTTCTAGGATAGATGGTGGTTTACATATTCGACCAAGGGCCTCGCCCTCTTCCCCTACCGCCACCACCATCAGTCGGCCACGGGGGCGGCCGGCTAGCTTTGCCTCCACCGCCCCCATCGCCGCCCGTCATCAAAGAAGTCGACTCGTGTGCCGTACTAGGCCACCTTTGTTTAGTGGCCCAAGCAACACAAGTTGCTAGGCCGAGGTGGTCCGAGCACACCGACTTCGTGCTTGCATCTTGGTCTCTGAGAGCATATTTGGTCATTCTATATATACAATACTGTATACAACTATAGTTATATAAGTTTAGAGCCCACCTTTTCAAAATTGCTCTATTAAGGTTTCAATATTTTTGGCAACATAAGCATCTTGCTTAAGTTCCCGTGACACAACTAGCATGTGCTATAGTTTGCACCAAAGTCACAAACATATTCAATGTGGTATGTGAAATTTATTTTCTATCATATGGTAAAACAAACAATTGCCATATATAAAAAAGAAAGAAGTTAATCATTACTTTGTTGCTACTCCTCAAGTGCCAACTATTTTAGCAGGGGAAGATTTAGGACAAGATAACAAGCATTTTAGTAGTTGCTACTCCTCATTCCTCAAATGCAAGTAGAGCAACTTCTACTCTCTATTTTGTGTGAACCCATTTAAGAGTCTTTGTATATTACCCAAAAAAGAAAGCGAATTGCTTGCCTGGTTTTTAAGTTTCTTTGGGTGACGTAGCAGGACCATTAGATTTAAATTGGAGGGGTTGTTCTTGTTCATCTTCTACCTTGAGTACTTGTTCAATTTCTATTTCATTGTTCACATTTTAAACTCAGGCATCTAAGATATAAGAAAGATGAAAAAGAAAAAAAAAAAACCAAGCAAAGGAAACGCTGGTGTGCAATTCAAATGGAATGGAATGTGGAGGGTGGTGGGCCCGGACGACCACTTCATCTGGGTCCCACTTTGAGCAGCTGCACTGTACTGGCCGCGGCCCATCCTACTCCTCCGACGTACAGTAGCAAAGCAATCCTACGGGCACGACCCCCACCCATGTAGCCACTAGCCTCCCTCGTCGAAACGAGATCGTCTAACGTTTTGTCCTCATCGACAGAGGGACGTTCAGATGCTCTGGGACGTTGATGGAGCATCCGACGGCGCATACATAAAGTAAAGAATTCCATGACCGTGCGGCCCATATACCGGCCCAATATCATCAGCTAAACAGTCTAGAATACACGGACGAGAGGAGATGACTGACTACCGTACTTCCTTCTGCCCGTAGAAAAAGTAGAGTGCCGGCACGCAGCGACCGTCGCCGCCGGGTACCGTGGCTCTCTCATCGCCGCCAAGCACCGCTGGGGTACCGCGCTTCGCTCTTCGCCGCCCATCGACGCCGGATGCTTGTCAGGCTCGTCCCCATCACCTAGGCTATCATGGAGTTGTTTTGACAGGCGCTATCACCACCGCCGCCAATGGGCCACGGTTGGGACTCCCACGACCTACACCCTCCCCACCCCTGGAACAATGGAGAAGACGGCTTCAGTTGTCATGCCGAATTGGAGCTCCAGGGGATCTAGAATGGGAGGTCCATAGCCATGGAGGAGGCTGCCGGAGAGGTCGTCCACGTAGCGGCGCACATCCCGTCGTGGCCAGGACAGTGACCGGCGGAGGGCCTCTGAGCAGGCCGCACGACCGTAGGGACGCACGCGGCGGCGACGACGGTGGCTGGGACGAGGTTTGGGGAGCGGGGCTGGAGCAGCGGCGGGTTGGCCGGGACGGGGGTTCGGTTCAATAGTGTTGCTTCCTGCCATCGGATGCCTAATCGACGTCCCAAAGCAGCCGAACGTCCCTCTACCGATGACGACAAAACGTTAGAGGATCTCGTTCGTCTCCATCCATCAAAGCCACGGCGACGGCGTCTCGTTTCCCCGGCCGGCCGGGTCCGTCAGTTTTTCCCCGCTGCTCCGGCTCAGTTGCTCCTCGACCTCGGTTGTACCATAATTACCTGCCAGCACTACTCCCACTCCGTCCGGAGGACCTGAACCGCCCCGCCCGCCGCCAGATTCCCACCTATATATACGATACGGCAGTGACAGAGAGAGCACCTGGCCGGCTAGGGACCTCATCATCACGTGGCAGGTCAAGAACACATACACACCACACCACAGCGAGAAGCAATTGCGCGCCCGTTTCAATGGTGGTCGTGGTGGCGGCAGTGGAGGAGGACGCCACCGGGCCAGTGACGGTGCGCGAGTTCGACGGCGACAGCGACCGCGACCGCGACCGCGCCGCCGTCGAACGCCTCGAGCGCGCCTGTGAGGTCGGGCCCAGCGCCGGCAAGCTCTGCCTCTTCACCGACCTCCTCGGCGACCCGCTCTGCCGCGTTCGCCACCCCCGCCTTCCTCATGCTCGTACGTGTCCCGGCAACCCGCCGCCGCCGCCGCCGCTCGCATGCATCCATCCATCGCTCAAGTGCGTGCGTTCGAATGCCTGACACAGGTCGCGGAGTCCGCGGCGAGCGGGGAGATCGTCGGCGTGGTGCGCGGCTGCGTCAAGACCGTGGCGTGCGGTGGGCGCGGGCACGACGACGACGACGACGACGACGACGACCTCTTCTCCAAGGTAGCCTACCTCCTCGGCCTCCGCGTCTCTCCGTCCCACCGCCGCCGTGGCATCGGTCGCGCGCTGGTGGCGCGGATGGAGGAGTGGTTCCGGCAGTCCGGCGCCGAGTACGCCTACGTCGCCACCGACCGCGACAACGAGCCGTGCGTGCGCCTCTTCACCTCCCGCTGCGGCTACGCCAAGTTCCGCACCCCGTCCGTGCTCGTGCACCCGGTGTTCCTCCACGACATCGCCCCGCCGCGCCGGGTCGCCGTCGTCCGCGTCCCGCCACGTGACGCCGAGATCCTCTATCGCGCGCGGTTCGCCGGCGTCGAGTTCTTCCCGCGCGACATCGACGCCGTGCTCGCCAACCCACTCTCCCTCGGCATGTTCCTCGCGGTCCCGGCGAACTCCTCCTCCTCCGTCCTGCCATGGCAAGGCGCCGAGGCGTTCCTGGCGTCGCCACCGCCGTCGTGGGCGGTAGGCAGCGTGTGGAACAGCAAGGACGCGTTCCGCCTCGAGGTCCGTGGCGCGCCGAAGCTGTGGCGCGCCGCGGCGCGCGCCACCCGCGCCGCCGACCGCGCGCTGTCTCGCTTTCGGCTCCTCCGCGTCCCGTCCGTGCCCAACCTCTTCGAGCCCTTCGGCATGCACTTCCTCTACGGGCTCGGCGGCGCCGGGCCGGACGCGCCGCGGATGGCGACGGCGCTGTGCCGCCACGCGCACAACGTGGCGCGGCGAGCCGGCGCGCGCGTCGTCGCCACTGAGGTCGCCGCCTGCGACCCACTCCGTGGCGCCGTGCCGCACTGGCCGCGGCTCGGCGCTGAGGACCTCTGGTGCATCAAGCGCCTCGCCGACGGGTACGGCGACGACGGCGCGCTCGGCGACTGGACAAGGCGCCGCCCGGCACGTCCATCTTCGTCGACCCGAGGGAGTTTTAGCCGCGGCCGTTTCGTTCGTTGATCTGCTGTTTAGTTTCGCCGTCCATCTCGGATCCGACGGCCGAGATAAGAGATTTGATGTTTTTTTTCTTTTGATGAGGACTTGTCCATAGTTGCATCTTTTTTTATTTTATTTTATTTTCTTGTTCTCACTTTCTCAGGGAGGAGTGTAGTAATGTAGATAGAAATTAAAAAAGAGTGGTTAGTTTAAATTTAAATGAATGCAAAGCATGGTTAGTGAAAAGGAGGAAATGCCTTTTTGCTTTGCTTAATTCGGCTTTGCAACGGTCAAAAGAGTGATGTGATCTTTGTTGGTAAGCCAAGAAAAGAGTGCGCTGACTTCTATCGTAGAGTCTATGGTGGTTAATTGTCGCCATGCTAAGCAGCGATTTGGTGATGTGTAATAGATTTAATGAAAGAGAGAGGAGAAACGTAGAAACGGCGTCTAAACTAGACGTCGAGTCTTCACGCGCGCGACGAGGGAGTAGAAATCATCGGATACTGCGTTGGGGAGGGAAAGTAGTAGCGACCGGGGATCCGGGTGCGCGCGCGGCCGCCTCGCTTGCCCAGACGCTGCCAGCGGGAACTCGCACGCCGCCGTGGACAGCGCCGCCGCAGAGCCTCGCGCGGCAGCCGCCCGACCTGTCCGACCCGCCGTGGCTCCCCGTCAGCTTGCCGTGCGCGGTCGCATCGCTAGGATGGGATCCCTTCCTGCTGCCGCAGCAGGCATGGTCGCCGCCAGCAGGGAGCTCGTGCGGCGGGATGCGTCGAGTGCATCGTGGATCCGAATAACCTGAGACTCGAGTATATGGATCTGTTCGTTGACTTGTGGGTCTGATCGGCGACGTCGGGTATAGCAGCGTGGTTCCTTGTGCAGGTATTGCATGCATATACGATGGCACCACCAACATCACGTACACGGAAGAAACATTGAGTGAATGATTGACCAAATTCATGCCGTAGAAGATCTTGACACAAGAGAGAAAACAATTTGTTGTTTTTTATTTGGACTCAGTAGAAAGAAAAACTGCATTGTAGAGGTAGAGTCTTGACACAGTATCCTAGACTATGGACTCTATGGGTAAAGTCTGCACTGTGAGTGCTCTAACGATCGAACTGGAGTGTTCCAATTGCTTGCTTTGTGGCTTTTTGCTTATTTTAGAGGACAGTTAATGCTCAGATTTATCATTGTGAAAGAAACTGATACCTTCATTTCCTTCACATCAAGTGAATTTGACACCTAATTAGGTCGGGCGGCTCACGAGTTGCTTATCATAATGGCATAAATAAGCTAAAACTAGTAGCAAATATTGCATTAGATTATGGTTTGGCCGTATTTATTTCTTCCTTGTTTATGGTAAAAACAGTAGCTTAATTAGACGTCTGATTGTTGTCATCACGTTTTTCCACCATTTGTGGCATCTCTCGTAAAAGCACTTCTGGCATCCGCAATGGCTAGCTCATAAGCTAGCTCTTAGCACTATTTTTAGATTTTAATGGAAGAAAGAGAAAAGTTAGTTCTTGTTCAAGAGCCGGACTCACATAAATATTTTAAGATCATGTGAGAGTCTCATGTGGACCTAATCACGTTATGAGTCGATGCTAAAAGTGAAACATGGCTGAATGATCGAGAAAAAAAGTCATTGCTATACGTTAGCACAATTGGAGAACTTCCTACTTAGTGCTAGAAATTGGTTTGCTTAGAGCTAGTAATTGGTTTGTATCATTGCGGGTGCCCTAGAGTGCTCTACTAAACATGCATGGTCGATCTTGCAACCAATTTTAGAAACAAACCATATTCTAAACTTCAAATTTTCATGGACCTGTGAACTAAACTGCTCGAGGTGCAACATGCACATTTGAGTTCAAATCTCGATTTAACACTATTCTTCACGAGGCCAAGAGACAACATGGCGAACCCGCAGATACATGGACCTTAGATGGAGTTCCAACACGTAAGGGGGGCTTGAGTGCCCATAGACCCCACGCTAGATCCGCCTTTGGGCATGCTCTCCCTCGGCTTTGTTCGTGTCTATACTGCATTTCATCAATAAAGAAAAAAAAAGAACTGCTTAAAGAACTACAAGTATTTGGTTAAGGATTTTGTTGTTACCCTAGATTGAATATATTTATGATCCTAGTTTATCTTATCCTACAACAACCTCCTAATGACCAAATCCTGCTAACTAGCTATGGTGAAAAGACCCCTACCCTAATCAAAGTACAACCTCAAATCAAAGATAGTAACGCTAGAAGAAGGCCGTCAGAGGTAACAGTAGTAGTAGTATCCAGTTGGGTTGTCTCAGTCATCAGTTTCCTCCGCCGGCACCGTCCAAAGTTGCAGTCATGCATAGTATGAGGAAGTAACAGGCCTACTATGTTGTGTGTGCTCTGCAGCTCAGCTGGATGGAGTAGTTGTGATGTACCTGCCGCACAGTGACAACGCAATCATGGATCTGAACCTGAAATAGACCCTTGAACCATGCAGCATTCGTTCGCCATCTCAGGGGTAGCTGATCATAATCAGTCCATCATCGGTTCTAATGATTTGCTGTTACAGGTGTTGTCATTGCACAGCGGAACTTCTGTTCACGGCTCACAGTAACGCTGCTTTACATCAATGGAGAAGTTTCTACACATATAGTGGTACTACTACTTCATATTCCTGTTTTTCTAATAGCTTTGAGTCCATTTCAACAGGCCTATATGTACTAAAAATGTTTCTTTTGTGAAAGTTGCGTGCAGCATCCACACGCCCACAGTGGTCACTTTTATTATTAAGATTAAGATAAGATTTTTCTCGCCCATAAAAGAAACTTGTAGCTATTAATTTACGACACCTAATAAATATTATTAAATTAATTATAAAATATACTATCTTGATGCTTATTGGCACTCATATGTACTCTCCATTAAGTTCTCATCAGCGGTCCTGATGGAGGTGTATTTTGTACTTTTTTTCTGTGTGTGTGTGTATGTGTGTGAGTGTGTGTGTGTGTGAGTGTGTCTATGGTCCAGCAGCTCCAAGGTCCATTTCAACATCTGAAATCAGAGCGGCAGTGGTGCAAAAACGACGAGCTAGCAGCTGTGTGTGTGGACTGCCACTAGACATATATATATGCATGATATGATGATGATTGGATTGGCAATGGCAATGCATGACAACAGAAAAGGCACGCACGACTGATTACGACAGATTAAGGAGAAATTAGCCTTAGATTGAGCCACCCCGGCCTAAAAATCAGCGCGTCAAGACAAGCTCTCCATGTACATAGTATAGATACGGTATTGATTTTGAGAGCGACGAGACGCTGAAGATGACCACCCTTAAGAGAAGCTTTTTTTTTTTTTATTAGTGCTTGTGACAATGATACGGCTATTGTTATCCCTAGTGTCTCCATCATGTCATGGGTGGGTCCGGCAGCATGAAATCCGACTGAATTAATTAGGATATATACTTGCAACAATAAGAGTAGTTACTAGCTCCTAAAGCAGTTTCTTCCACCCAAAAAAAATAGCTCTGAAACAACCTCTTGAATAATGTTGACTTTCAGCAATAATAATGGTAGTATATGATTCAGTTAGTGTCAACACAAGACTAAATCATTTTTTTTATATATATGAGAAGTGTAATGCTGCACGGTTCACCTCACTAGTACAGAGACCTTTTTCCATGACGCTATGCCCAAAATTTTACTGGCGGCCGAGTAGTGTATGGAGCCAGTAAAGAAAATTAATGTGGACCCCACGTAATATCCGCCAGTGGAAGCTACATTTCAGTGGCGTTTTAGTTAAAGTATCCGCCAGTAAAGTTTATGATTTTTCACTGGCGGAGACTGTAAAGGTGCCTCTAGTATTACAATTAATATCACAGGCGGCTTTTAGAAATGTGACAACTGTATTGATGCAGAAGGTTTACCGGCGGTGTTTACAACGTTTGGGCCGGTAAAAATGCATATGCACTGGCGGGCCCGTCTAGATTAACCCGCGTAGGTGATAATTATTATACACTGGCGGGAGGGTAAAGTTAACCGCTAGTGTGAATTCTGTGTGAAATTCTTCCCTTCGGCGAACCCCACAAGGCGAAGCGAGGCGAAGCGATCGGTATTCGAGTTGCAAGTTCACATTCGTCGATTCGGCGTCCCCGTGCGCAGTATTTAAGCAATGCAATCTGCACAATTGAAGATCGATCGATATGGAGCCAGCAAATCGCCGTCGTCGTCGCAGCGGGCGTGTCACCACCGGCCGGCGCGAGGAGTTTTGCCGGTTCTTCATGGAAGAGGTGGTTGACTTCAGAGGGAAGTATTTTGATCAGGCATCGACAATAGGTCAATCACAATACAGAGAACTTGTAGACATTGCCAATCTCAACCTAAATCACAATGACTATTAGAGGTTGTATAATACTGTGTAGAACTTTTGGTAGAACTACTGCGTGTATGACAGAGACGCTTATGAATGATGGATTGGGTATATTATTTATGTAATTTGTATATTAATTATATAATTTGTGATATCCGTTTGAATATTTTGCAACTGGCGGGTTCTATTTGGTTAAAACTGCTCACCAAGACAACTGCCAGAGCAAAACAAGCTTAATTCAAGCGTTTCGGATGAATAACCGTCGGTGTTAGTCTAGTTACACAAGCGGGTGGATTAGATTGGCGCCTATAGTAAAACATTTTCACAAATCGGTCATTAAGTGTCATCTGTCAGTCAAAGAATCTTTTTCAGCAGCGGTTTGTTTAACTTTACCGCCACTAAATACAATTACCTATGTCGGGTAAAAAACCGCTTGTGGAATTGTGTATTACCACTGGCCTTTAGCGCTGGCGGTTTGGGCTTGCACCACTAAATACGGCTCTGGAACCGCCTCAAAAAAACCTGCTCTGTTCTAGTGCCTGTTCCAAACAAAAAGGAAACAAGGAGTGAAATCTAGTTCATTCAACGACCCAAGAGCATGGCATGCATTATTTTATCTTGTTATTGTTGACGAGCCCATAAGTATATGCACCTTTATTGATTGTTATTCCCTTTACATCAAAAGGGTAATTTGCACATTCCATGGTGCCCATGCATTTCTACAAGCAACTAAGGCACCACCGCACGTTAATGGGTGAACTTTGGTACTGCTCCCTCCATTCTAAATTATATATCGCTCAAACTTTTCTATGTACATACCTTTTCTTTTGTGTATCTAGTCTACACGTAATACATATCTTCTAAGAAAAAGACATATCTAGATATGTAAAAAAGGCTATATATATAGAAAAGCTATAACAATTTATAATTTGGACCGGAGGTAGTATCCATCTCAAATCTTTGAGCTGTTTTATTTTCTCAACATATAATGTATATCTACATGTATTGTAGAAGCTACGTGCGTGTGAAAAAATTAAAAATAACTTGTATAATTTGAAACTGACACATGAGAGGAGTGGCATTCATATTTTTGCCTTTTATAAAAGTGGGGCAATATCATCCATCCACCTGAAACGGTAGCTGTCTGGCAAAGAATGATGGAAAGATGCATGGAGTCCATGCCGACACTCTGTCGTCTGTCGACTGTCCCTGATATGAGGCAGCTGGCAGACAAACCGCGCCGTTCCAAAGCCAACCCAATCATCGTGTCCTGTAGAATGTTGTCGACAGGCCGGCTACTGCATTTCATTTCACTTGAATTTCAGAGGTTTGTGCTCAAGATGGACACGAGCAGTGATCCGTTAAGAGACTGTTTGCTGTAGTGCTCCCGTCCTGTCCTGTCGTCCCTTGCCTAGCGTTAGAAATGGCCGATTCAACCGCAAGTACAGGAACAGGACAATAGGACAGACGGTGTGTGTACTCTACTTGTACTGCAGCATGGTCGTACTTTTTTCGTTACAATACTTTAGATTTTTGACTCATATAAACTGTTTTGACCTCTCGCCTTATTCAACTTTTTTTAATAAATATTACCACTTTTGTTATGACTTATTACATCACTAAAGATATTGTAATGATGTTTTTGTTTGTTTTATAATTTACATAAAAAATTTGAATAAGACGAGCAAATCAAACACAGCTTTATATGAGTCAAAGAATTGCAAGTATTATTGTGGAGCGGAGGGAGTAGAACAACTGAAGCCTGTAACGTGTGACTGAATGGATTTGGCCCTACTCGGGTGTGTTTAGTTCCTAGTCACATCAATCAAAAACCAAAAGTTTTCAAAATTCCCATCACATCTCATCACATCGAAACATTCAATGCACCTAAAAACGCTTGCCGGCCACTATAAAATTTAGGTAATTAAAAAAACTAATTGCACGATTTAGATGTACATTATGAGACGATTCTTTTGAGCCTAGTTATGCTATGGTAGGATAATATTTTACCACTAACAAACGAAACGCGTCTTACAAATGGAGCTACAGAAATTTTGCACCCAAATTTTGGGATCTAAAACACACCCATAGAGTAGAGTAGACTAGAGTATAAACAAGGACCCGCCTACTGCCAATCATTGGCATCCTTTTTCTTGTATGGCCAGTACAAGGTCACACATGCAGGCTACAGCTACCTGCAGTGCAATCTTTATGTTCATGTTGGTGAGATGCAATGCATACATGGAAATGGAATTGCTTCTACTCATGGACTACGTATAGTGTATACTCCACAACTAGTAGAAGCAAAACAAAATAGACAGCATGTATTGGTGGCTCTGCTAGCTGCTACGTATTGCTCGCTCCGTCCTTTTTATCTGTTGCTATTGGTGTGCGAGCCACGAGGTTGATTCGATTTGTTGAAAATAAATGTAATTTTTACATCTTAAAAGTAAATCTATTAAAAACTAGATTCAAAGATCTTTCCAATAATACTAATTATATACTATAAATATTTTTAATATATATTTAATTGAAGTTGTTTCTTGAAAATCATAAACGATAGATATTTAAGAACAGATGGAGTATAAGACTAGCCATAATGTGTGTGGTTTTGACGGTGCTGAAAAAAAAAGAGAGAGAATGTTTCAGCACTGGTGCCCATGTTGTAGGCAATGCCGATTTCATTAAAATTCCCGGCACCGATGCACGTAGAAGCACCGGGCCCACGTTGGATGTCATTATTGCTGAAAACTCAATATATAGTCACTGAGCATTCATTATTTCCCTCTATCTAATCCACAGCATGAAAGAAAAAGATCTTTTTTAGAAAAGAAAAAAAGATTCTTTTGAGGAAAAAAAGAAAAAGATAAAGGGAGGGAAAAAAGACAAAAAAAAAAAAAAAAAAAGAAGGAAAGCAACGAGAGCTAGATCGCCAAAAATGATTGCGCATCCACCAGAAAGCTCGACGTGCCTTTCCCTGTCGTCCACGACCCTTCTGGGCCCACGAACTGGTCTGGAACTACACACCTCCATGGCCCACGTATCCTGGTTCGCAAAGCCCATGGGCCCGGGCTGTCTGCCATCACCTATATGGGTTATAGAAACAAAGTTGTGCTGTCAATATGTCTTGTGATGGAGCAAAACAAAGTTGTACCACTTTTGTTGCACGATGTGTGACTATACTGCTTTTTCTTTCACCATTATATTTATATATATATTTATAGAGACAATTGCCTATTTGGCCTCCGGAAAAACTTTGCGTCTTGCTTTTTGGCCTTTTTTATTTGAACTTTACTATTTGGTCTTCAAATGAAACTTTCTTTCTCCTTTGGCCTTCCGTCAGTTTCAACAAGCTAACGGTGTTAAGTAACACCTAAAAAGTCAATTTTACCCCTGTCTAAATTTTTTTTAAAAAAACAGAGTTTTATTTGTTTATGGTATATTTTGAGTGGATTTCTCCTACCCGTGTGACTGTCAGAGCAGAGGCGACAGCCGCACCTCCAGTTGCTAATTCTGAATCGATGCATCAACTGTACTAGAAGGAAATGCAAAAACTGAATGAAAGAAAGAAACTGAGCCAAAAATCCTGTGGATCAAATCAAAATCATCTCCATTTATGTATGTATGTATAGGCCGTCGGGATGGACGACTCCGGGCAGGCCGTTTATTTGCACCACGGGGGGCAGCCGCACCTCCGGTCGCCTCCTCGCCGGAGCAGCAGCAGGCAGGGGTGCCGCTTTTCGCCGGGGTTGGCCGCCAGCGCTCGCCGCTGCTAGGGGAGGGCCTCCTTGGCGGTATAGCGGCCTCCCGCTTCGGGAGAACGCTACGGCGGCTGCGGATCTCCAGCCAGCCGGGGGCGCGGCCTCCGCGTCGGGGCATGTACGCCGGCAGGGTCCCGTTGGGGCGCCGTCATACGTTTTTTCTGCGGGGAGGGTGCGGAAAAGCCGCGTCTCGCGTGAAACTGGTGGCCGCGTGCGGGATCGAAAGTGGGGAATTGAAAAGGTAAGGGCATTTTTGGACATTTCGCATGTGGTTGACTGCTAGACCTAACCGCTCAGCCCAGAAATCTAACAGAACGCCAAAAGAGCAACAAAATTTTATTTGGAGGCCAAATAGGCAATTTCAAAAAAGAAAGGGCCATATAAGCAAGAGGTAGTTTTTCTAGGGCCGATGAAGCAATTATCTCATATTTATATATGTAGCCAAGATAAGTCGATGAAGCTCAATTATTGGCCGTGCTTAAACCTTGTTTGCTAGTGCTCGATCGCTCTTGTGACATATGTATTGGACATGATAGGTGTGTTAGGTATTTGATTGGATGCGGCTAAGATTACTCCCCTCCATTCCGATAGATTGCATGCTTTATTTTTTATGCATTTTTTTTGTGGTCATTCGAATAATCTGTGTACGTGTGTATGTTACCTTTTTCTTTTGGGATATACTACCGGGTAGTGCATCCAATGATTAATTATATTTTTTGTGACAACTATCTGTCCATGACATCCGCATACGTAGTACATGGAGCTTGTCTTGACGCGCTGATTATATTAAGAAAATAAAGGAGAGACTACTAGCAGTATACTGCTGCTAATTACTTTTTTGATCTTGTGAGGAAATGAAGCTTGGGCTTGACGATGTCATGGTGGTAGAGCTAAAAAAGTGAGGTTTCTAAACTCGTAAAACCTAAAATTATTTATTATCAAATTGTTCATTTTCAAACGTCTTGTCAGAGGTTTTAGCTTCACTAAAGAAGCCGCTGCACATGAAGCCGGAGCTCTACCAAACAAGATCTTAATAATATTGGCGAAAAACACTCTGGGTTTGGAGCTAGCCAAAGGGTCCAAAAGGCATCATTTTGAAAGAATACATGGAGTGTCCTCATCTTTTGTATTAAGTTTCACAGTTTATATCAGGTCAATGATAACATCCAAGCTCCATTTCACCCTCCATTACTACTGCATGTACATTGTGTATTCCAGAAAACGCATACAATTCTCATATTCCAAGTAGTCAAACATCATGAATTTTGACTAAAATTATATCACAAAATACTAACACTTACAAATTAAGTATCTGTTAGATTACTTATGAAATATATTTTCATAATAAATTTATTTCGAGACATAAATCCTAATACTTTATAAAATAAATAAACTTGGTCAAAGTTGCAAAAGTTTGACGGCACGCTTTTCTATGTTTTTTTGAATGGAGGGAGTATATCATTTTTATATTTTATAATATTTAAGCAAATGTTGCGTGTTTTTTGGGCCCGCTGAAGAAATGAGCTGGACCTCTCATATTTTTTTTTGAAAGTCCTTTTTATTCTTGCTGGCTGGTGATCGAATCCACCCCAAAGGCCAAAATCTATGTATGGTGGGCCTGTGCGCTGGACATCGTGAATTTGGCCCATCACCATCTCTAAGCTAAACACAGTTCATACCACTCAAAAAAGGGAAACAAACACAGCCCAACAAAACGATAGTACAACGCATGCAAATTCACGTGTGTCTAGCCACCCGAAAAAGAATACATGAAGGCTTCATCTTTGTACTAAGTTTCATTACCGGCGTTATGCATTAAGGGAAGCGACGTTCCTCGCCGATGACGAGGCGCCTATGGTGACTTCGGAGAATCTACAGACCGCGTACGCCCAGTCCTTCTGAGGTGCTCATAGGAGTGTAGGGTTTATGCGACGTGTGTTCATAGGGATAATTGTGCGCGGCGTGTTGTGAGTGTCTCAAGCGTTTATGTAATTCTGTAAAAAAAAAAAAAAAGTTTCACAATTTATATCCGTCAACGATAACATCCAAGCTCCATTTCACCCTCCATTACAACTGCATGTACATTGTGTATTGCTTCCTGTGGTAAAAAAATACTCATCACAATTAGCTTTTTTACACAAATTTTGACGCATATATTTCACCACTAATTTCTTATGAGATGTATTGTTAAAACTTAAACATTCGTGTGTGTGAGATTTTGCAAGTGTATTTGATAGAAATCTAAACGTAAAAGTTGCATTCTTCTAATCTAATACAAGATTTTTAGATTCTTGATGTTTATATAGTTTCTAAGATTAGAACAAACTTTGTTCTAAGCTTCATGTTTTTAAACTATTTTTTTTAAAAAATTCTACTTGTTATATCATTTTTATTTTATACCATTTGAGCAAATGTTGCGTGTTTATTCTTGCTGGTGATCGAAGACACCCCAAAGGCTCAAACATCATGAATTTGGCCCATCACCATCTCTAAGGTAAACATTCATACCAAACAAACACAGCCTCCCACTAAAAAAAAAAGGAAAAAAACACAGCCCATCTAAAACGATGGGACAAAACCAACCACTACCGCATGCAAATTCACGTGTGCCTAGGCCACCCGAAAGTGGGTTTGGGCCGTGCTCACATGATGAAAAAAAAAGACAGCCCCATGACAAAGAAGCCTGCCTTGATAACGGCCCAAACTCACTTTGAGGTGGGAGATCCCGCCGCTCGCCGTCGACGTCGCCGGCGAGCGCGACATGGCAACGGTCAGCACCAAGTCCGGTGGTGGCACAGAGCGCGGAGCGGCGGAGCGCGACCTAGCGTCTCTGCCGTCCTCCCTCCGTGCGTGCGCAAAGGGGCAGATGTGGCAGCTGCCGCCGGCCAGTAGCTGACCGCCCGCCTCGCTGGCTGGAGTTCGTCCGTCCCCGGTATGCCGTCTTCCGCCCTCGCCGCGCTGGGTCGAATCGAACAAGGTGAGTACAGTGTATCGCCTCGCCTCACACTTAGATGCGGCGCAGCAGGAGTAAGGAAGCCTTGTAGCCTCAGCAGTCAGCAGATCTGATCTGAATCGACTTGGATTTCCCTGCAGAGTTCAGACTGTATTCAGTTGTGTGTGTTTCGATCTATGCTTGACATTTGACAAGAAGAAGAGGAAGACATGCTTACAACAGAGATGCAGTCCAAACGTACCCATCCAAAGTGCAGTATGATTCCTGGTACTTTTTTTACAATGATTCATGAGTGGTGATTGAAAAACCTGTTTTTTACAGATGGAGGGAGGCAAAGGCAAACAACTCTGATGATGGGCTCAGTTCAGATGGTGACAGAGACGGCTCGTCTGAATAATCCGGTTAAGTGCAATGTGATTTCTGTCCACTTCTCTTGGACAATGCTCACCTTGTTTCTGCTGGTGTTACACCGTGGAGTCGGCACTCGGCACGGACGCTTCCTCTCTACTAAAAGGACAAATGCACATGCCGGCAATCTGACTCAGGTCGGCGTTAACACACTTGGGTCTTGGTGCAAGAAATCAGTCTCCTTCCCATAAGGATTATGCATCTTGCTTCTGATGATGCTGATGCTGATGCTACATTGATTCACAAACCTTCATTTCTGAACCACCATTTCACGGTATGTACGCCTCCTTTAACCTGCTACATATATTAGCTGCTATTTCTATAAATAAAAAATGATTTATATGTATATATGTGATACAATTGTCAACTAATTTTTAATCATGTTGTTTGATTGTCACCTTCCTATAAGGATTTACTTGATCTAGGTGACTGCGGTTTCACACTTAGATGCGGTGCAGCAGAAATAAGGTAGCCTTCTAGCCTCAGCAGATTTGATCTGAACCAACTTGGATTCCCTTGTAGAGTTCAGACTTCAGAATCTATTCGGTTGCATTGCACAGCCCAGTAGTATCGAATTCGATCTGGATCCTAGTTTGTCCCTGCACTCACGATTGTGGAAGGAAATGTTGGTGAATTACTTCATTCTGTTTGCATCGCGTTGCAGGTTATTTCGATTAAATATCACGAGTGATGATTGAGATTCTGTTGTACAGATGGACGGAGCCAAAACAATTCTGATGGTGGGTTCATTTCAGATGCTGACTGGACTGGCTGATCTGAAGAATCCGGTTAAAAGGTAGCAATGCGTTTAATTTTCTGTTCACTTCTCTTGGACAGTGCTCATACTGTTTCTACTAGCTGGTGTTTTGTCACCCTTCCTCACTACTGAAATGGACAAATGCACATGCCGGCAATCTGACAGTATAGGACAATCGGTGTTAATGCTCTTGGTACAAGAAATATGTCTCGTTGCTACAAGGATCATGCATCTTTCTTCTGATGAAGCTAATGCAACATTGCATCTCCAAACCTTCATTCCGATCTCAATCACCATTTCACGGTATGTACACCTCCATTTTTTTTTTTTGACAACAATGTACACCTCCTTTGACATGCTACATATATTAGCTGGTATTCCTATAAAGCAAAATGATTTACTTGGTCTATATATATTTTTAGATAATGAATAATAAAATCCGGCCTCTACATCCAAGGATGTACACTTGGTCTATATATATGTAATACACAATTGTCACATTTTCATTCATGCTAGTACACAACACATTTTTTTTATCATGGTGTTCGATTGACACCTTTCTATAAAGATTTACTTGATTTTTTTTTGGGAGCAAGGATTTACTCGATCTAGGGGAGACTGCAGTTTCACAATTCTTTGTCTGTTACTGATTTTTTTTACAATACAGCTGTAAGGGGCATGCCGGAGGGGCACACCAGCGGCGGGGGGCGTGAGTAGGAGCAGGCGCGGATGGCGGCAGCTAAGATTTGGGGAGAAGGGAGCCGAAGCTTCAGAGCTTGGGTTTAGTCTTCTGACCATTCCTTTCTTAAAGATTCAACAATTACATACATGACGCTGATATTTATAGTCCTAGCTAAGTTTGTAGTTGACAACCTTTTAATTTGAAATCATTCAGGGGACTCAAATAAACGGGGAATATAGGCACATGTGACAGGTGTAATGCAGTGGTAGGGTAGGAGACATGTTAGCCGTGAATTTTCCACGAAAAATGCCTTGACTTTGTGACATCGACGGAGATGGGTAAAAGGCCGGCCACGCGGTCCTTCCACGATTAAAAAATCTTTTGCTATTCTTTCGAATTTTGAAATGAGAAATCTAGAAATGATATGTAGGGGCAACTCAATCACTAGCCGCATTTATAAAAACGCTTGCTTAGGGGCGGCAGGTAAAACCGCACCTACAGAGCATCGCTAGCTGTACCTACAGAGCTTCCCTGGCGTAGAGCACCGAAACCTGACTTTCCCATGCATGTGCAAAGACCAACCTTACTCAATTTCCTATCCCAATAAGTAAGTCATGTTATACAAGCACAACAACAGGCCGGTACGGCCTAATGAGGGTCGGGCCGACAAGGCGCGGCATGCCCGGCGGGCTCTACATGGCCTTCAGCCAGGCAACGCGACACTATGGGCTAAATTTTTGCGATGGTCTGATCCGATGAGCACGGCCCGCTACAGCAAGGGAAGGGAAAGATATCAAGAAGAAGGAGGTCGAGGTTATGACGCCTTCAACGCTCAAGGCCGGCTTCGTCGCGGTGCCTCTACGCTCCACGCGGCCGTAGCGGGCATGACACGCGGCCCCACGTGGACTCGTATTGCGCCGATGCTACGGCCCTCGCTACTCCGGCCGCGGTGCCTCCGGGCTTGAGGCTAGTGTTGTCCACAAGTAACTCTGGGCGCATCTGCAGCCTAGGCAGACTTGGTGCTTTGGCTTCGGTCGCAGCTTGGAAGAGAAGTGAGGAAGAGAAGGGTGCACATGGCCGCTAGGGCATCATCATCGATGGAGACACAAGTAGCGCAACTAAAACAATGAGCGAGCATCGGGAGAGAGAGCGGCCGCATCGCTTAAGCTTTGGAGTGGGAGTTGGGTGGAGGCCCGAGTGGGGGAGCTGGCATCAACTCTCACGACTCACGCAGTGTGGCGTGGATGTGGAGGGGCGTTTTAGTGTTTGGGGAGGGGGAGATGGGCTGGCCGGCATTTGGGCCAAATACGGCCTGCTCCGATAGAGGGAGGGAGCCATGGTGGAGGAGGAGGCCGCTACTGGGTTACCGTTGAGCAGGGCCGTGCCGCCCCAGATCTTGCTAGCCACGGGGCCAGGTTGTGCTTGGGTCGGGCAGAAAAATGGGCCTCGTGCGGGCCAACGGTGTCGAGCTGGTTGCCCATTTTTAAGTCAAGTTGAGAAAATAATGTCAACTTGAGGCCGGCCTCACCTGGTCACGTGACTGCATGTTACTACTACCTTGTTTTATGTACAGTAGCTGATATATATCATGCATGCGCGTCTGGCCCTGGTTTCGATGTACAATGGTTTTATTTTGTTGTTCACCTAGGTGGTGACTTGATATGTGTGTATGCGACCAAGGTTTACAGCGCGCTAATTTTAAATGTCTTTTTAAAAGTACTGTTGCATTTGACCGAAGTCAATTCATGGAACAGTGAACGAGATGGAATCCAAGAATCCAGTTTGAACAAGTTGCGTTCAAACACCACCAGACGATTCTTGGAGCCAAAAGTTGGATTCTTGTGTTCAAACACAACAAGATCCGCATTCATCGGGTCTCAGAATATACATATCCACCAGGCGATTATAATTAGTTAAACCATGCATATATATTACTCGCGACTGAGGCAATGCAAGTGACTGGGATATTCAAACTATCTGGTACTTTTTCAGTCCCCTTAGGTCTCTTGAAAAAGCCAATGGATCAGAGCTGGCTAGTTCGTTCTGTCAAAAAATGTCATTATTTTAGTTTTGTGTAAAGCCAAATTATCTTATGTCTAATCAGTGCGTGGAAATTGGCGGACGAAGAAAGCAGTGTGCAGTTGGTTGCGTCGCATGGTCCCGTCCTTTGTTATTTACTAGTAGAAAGCATGCATGCGTAATTAAACAAACCGGTGTTTTCGAGTTTCTATATTTTATTGAAAGAAAATGCTGAATACAGCAGCCTTTTAATTTTGTTTTGGATCGAGGTGGCCGGACACTCGTTTCGATCCTTTTATATTTATATTATGCGCGCAGCGCGCTGCAGGGAGCTCATATTAAAGGCTGATAGAGTGACTCGCAGAGGCCTCGTCTACATTTGCTCCCACTATTCAGCTTCAGCTACAACTACTAGCTTTGGGACTTCGGCAAGCAGGGAATCCTATTATTAGGAGCTTAGTCGTCACCTTCCTTCGGCGAAATGGCAAACCTTACGGTATGTGCTCTCAGCTCACTAGGTAAATATTAGTAAATCAGTCTCTTCTCACCGGGGAAAAAAATTGTGCCCATTGTGGCTCTTTCAAACATGATTATTGATTATACGTGGTTTTTCTTCTTTCCACCCAAGTTCTTTTTTTGTTTTCTATATATTCTTGAGAGGTTCTTCTAGATGATGTTGGTTTAAATCAAACTTTTAAAACATTGATCACAAATGACTGTCAGAGATAGACATGGAAATAATGTCCACTACATTCTTGCGGTTGTGCTAATAATAAGCCCTCTAATGTCTAATCCCTTCCACGCATCCAAATACATGCGTAGTACTCCTTGGAGTTTGCAATACTTAGCATTTTCGACACATTTGGGCTTTTCAGATGATGCTTAAATAGAGCTAAACCATCTACTCCCTCCGTCTTGGTAAAGGAAGTCGTTTTGGACAAGGTTTGGGTCAAACATTGAGAATATAAATCATCAATAATTTTTTAAGTTGTTGAGTTTATAAATGTGAAAATTATATGAATAAATTTGTCTTAAAAATACTTTTATAAATGTATACATATATCATATTTCTATAAATATTTTGTCACCGACCACGCCCCTGCTTCCGGCGACAAGCCGGTGACCGAAGACTCGAAGATGGCGACACGGTTCAGGTCTCGGTGGGGAAGACCGGTTCGAACCAAAAGGCCCAGCAAGAGAGTCTATGGACCGAATGGAAGGCGTAGTAGATTCAGCCCTGTGCGCTCCGGTTAAACTCTGCCGATCGGCATCTTCATGTAGCTGTCGAGAGAGGAAGCAAACTTGAACTTGGTCATTACTCTGAACCGCACCTGAGGGTGACGGCGGCGGCGAGCGCGGCGGTGCCGGCGTCTCGAGACCTTGATCCACTTATCCTAATACACAGTTCGAAGTAGTCCGGTTACACTTTGGTATCAGCTCCGTTCCGATCCACCACCACGCCCAAAATTTTTTTCCCAATTCCAACGAGATTCATCACTACTACGTCGATCATTCAGAAAAGGCTCGGGTCCTAAGTCGATTGAATTCGTTTGCTCGCAATCGAGTTCGACGCTCTAAATCCATCCACCGCTGACTGATTGGTGGCGAGGAACTCTAATCTCTCCACATCCCCAACCTGGACTACCATCATCCTTACCTAACTCGTCGAAGCATGGCCAAGGCTACTCCAGAGGAGCAGCAGGGCCAGATTCTGGCTCTCCTCACCCGAACGCCAAGGACATGAAGGAGATGCGGCGGATCTTACTTCTATGAAGACCGAGTTCTTCCGGTGGCAGCCAGAGCTCGATGGCCGCGTCAAGGTGCTTGAAGCTACAGTTATCGATTTGGGCAAGCGAGTCGACGGCGGCGCTCAAGCTGGCGAACGGCGAGGAAATGGTGGCGAACGATCATCGGCGACTACGGCAGCGTCGTCATCGCGGCGCATCTCTGAAGTCACCAATCAAGGAGGACCGCCGTTTCCACCTCGAGCAAGGCGCCGAGCTCATAGCTGGAGCTTCACCCGACGGGCGGCACAGGCCAAGTGGCCATAGCAAGGGAGGCTTTGGGGCGGTGTTCACCGTCGCCCCGGGCCGCCCCCTCTTACAGGTTCGATGCGTCATACCACCTCTCTTCTGCTACCGATTTACCTTTACCACCTGAGAGATTTTACTTCCATCATATCCAGCCACCTATACCCAATGTAGAAGGCGCATAAGTTTGATGGCTCTAATCCTCGTTTGTGGGTCAAGCGATGTGAAACATATTTTGATGTTTATTCAATCGATGTTGCTAAGTGGGTTCGTTATGCAACCATGAGATTAGAAGGATCTGCTGCTTTATGGTTTCAGACTGTAGAGGCTAAAGTTAGGCTCATGAGTTGGGAAGAATTTGTTCTTGCTATTTGCAATAGGTTTGATAAGGATGAACACAATCAGCTCCTCGAGACAATTCTTCCACCTGAAACAAACTACTACTGTTGTTGAGTATATTGAGCGCTTTAGTGACCTTGTTCACCGACTTTTAGCCCATGACCCAAATTTCTCACAAAGCAAAGAATTACCAATAGATTTATTGATGGCTTAAAGAAAGAGATTAGAGCTGTTCTTATGATTCATAGGCCTTGAGACCTATTTTCATATTGTTCTTAATGGGAAAGAAATTTTTCATATTGCTTTGGATTCGAGGGAAGCACTCACAGTTTTGTTAGTGAAGAATTTTGCTAGATCGGTCCAACCTTGGCAACCATTGCCAAAATCTGTCAATGTGCAAGTAGCCAATGGTGAACTGTTGTCTTGTGCTTATGAGTTACCTCACCAAGTTTGGGAATGTCGGGGCCATACTTTTAACACAACTTTCAAGATTCTCAAAGCTGCAAGGCCATGACATCATTTTTGGGAGTAGATTGGTTAGTCTGCACATAGTCAATGCAAGGTCTTTGGGAGGACAAGTGGATCAAAGTCACTAACAATCAGCGGTTGATTACACTTGTGGGCATCAGTCCTATGGCCCATATGGGACCTCCAATCTCCCAACAACAGTTACAGGCTTTAGACAAAACTGACTCTATTCTCGTATCTTTGTTAGGTTACATGTTATAGAATCTACTCTTAACGATCGAGGCCATTGACTCGGACCTTCAGCCTGTACTTGACAAATTTCATGAAGTTTTTACTCCACCAACAAAGTTACCACCATCGAGTGGGAGACCATAAAATTCCATTGATTGAAGGGGTTGACCTTTTAGCTTGAGACCATCTGAGATACAACCCAATTTCGAAAAAAGAGATTGAAACTCAAATTGCTGATATGCTCAAAAGGGTTGGATTAAATCTAGTACCAGTCCTTATTCTTCCCCTGTGCTTTTAGTCAGGGAAAAAAAAGGCAGGGATTTGGCGACTTTGTGTAGACTACGAGAAGACTAAATACGATTCTTGTGAAGAATAAGTATCCACTACCCATTGTTGAAGAATTGTTAGAAGAACGCAAGGGGCCCAATGGTTCACCACTCTTGACTTATGCTCGGGGTTTCACCAAATCAAAATGGCACAAGGTGAAGAGTACAAAAACAGCATTCCAAAATCACAATGGCCACTATGAATATAATGTCATGCCCTATGGTGTTACTGGAGGTCCAGCTACATTTCAGACAGTAATGAATATTCTTCTAGCTCCATTACTTAGACAGTGTGCCGTAGTATTCATAGATGATATTCTCATCTACAGTAAAACTTGGACAGATCACTTGCAACATGTCCAACAAGTTCTCACTATACTGCAGAAGCATGACTTCCATGTTAAATTGTCAAAGTGTTCTTTTGCAAAGAAGCAGTTAACATATCTAGGCCACATTGTTAGTGTTCAAGGGGTTGCAACTGATCCATCAAAGATAGCTATTATCAAGGAGTGGCCCACTCCGGAGAATATCAAGGATCTAAGAAGCTTTTTGGGGATGGCGGGCTATTACAGGGCGATTTGTGGCAAGCTTTGGGTTGATTGCTAAACCTCTTACCAACCTGCTGAAGAAGGGTACTTTCGGTTTGTTTGGACATCGAGAAACTGAAACATCTTTTCAGACATTAAAGAAGGCTCTTATTTCTGCTCCTGTATTAGCACTGCCTAATTTTGACCTGCCCTTTGTCATAGAGACAGATGCATCTGCTAAAGGTATAGGAGCAGTTCTTCAACAACAAAACCACCCTATTGCTTATGTTAGTAAGGCACTTGGAGTAAAAGCTCAAGGTCTCTCTACCTATGAAAAAGAGTACCTAGCTATCTTAATGGCTGTTGAACATTGGTACCATTATCTCCAAACTTCTTCCTTTTATATTGTCACTGATCAGCAGAGTTTGACACACTTAGAGGATCAGAGGCTTACTACTGCATGGCAGCACAAGGCCCTCACAAAGTTAATGGGACTGAATTACAAAATCTTGTATAAGAAGGGAGTGGAAAATAAGGTGGCTGATGCACTATCTAGGGTATCATCTTCTTACATTTATGATATTTCAGCCCTGTCAGTTGTCAAACCGATGTGGTTACAAGAAATTCAAGATTCATATACCAAATCCACAACAGCTACCAAACTCTTGTCAGAACTTGTCATTATTGCATCAAAAGGTGATTACACATTACAAAATGGTATCATCAGATTCAAAGGAAGGATTTGGATTGACACTGACATACCACTACAGAACAAGTTACTCCACTCCTTACACTCAAGTGCCATAGGAGGACATTCAGGTTATGAAGCCACCTATATGAGAGTGAAACAGGTTTTTGCATGGCCTCACCGAAACAATCTGTGAAAGATTTTGTGGCTCAGTGTTCATTTGTCAACAAGCTAAATCAGAAAGAGTGGCATACCCAGGGGTTGCTTGTTCCTTTGCCTATTCCAGATGGTGCTTGGCAAGTTGTCACACTTGATTTCATTGAAGGACTGCCCAGGTCCAATGGTTACAACAGTATCCTTGTAGTAGTTGACAAGTTTTCTAAATATGCTCATTTCTTGCCCCTGTCTCATCCTTACGGCATTTCAAGTTCTTTGTCAATATTTGAACAACATCTTCAAACTTCATGGCCTACCTATGATGATGATTTTACAGAGACAAGGTGTTCACTAGCTCTGTATGGCAAGAATTATTTGCAATGCTCAAGGTAGATCTCAAGCTGAGTAATCGCTTACCATCCAGAGACAGATGGCCAAACCGAGCATGTCAATCAATGTCTAGAAACATATCTTATTTTGCTTTGTCCATACATGTCCTACCAAATGGCAGAAATGGCTTGCTCTAGCCGAGTTCTGGTATAACACTTCATATCACACTTCTTTGGGCACTACTCCATTCAAAGTTCTCTATGGACATGAACCACGCCACTTTGGTATTGATTCTTCCCAATGTTGCCATCATGAAGATCTAGAGACTTGGCTTAATGAAAGGGATATTATGCAGCGATGCTGTCGGGGCAACACCTTATTCGAGCCCGAACAAGATGAAATATCGGGCCGACAAACCGCAGGGACTCCTCGAGAGTTTCTTTGTAGGAGACATGGTATACACGAAAAGCTCAACCATATGTGCAGAGTTCTTTGGCACCTAGATCTTCTAACAAACTCTCCTTCAAGTTCTTTGGACCATTCCTCATTCTGAAGAAAGTTGGTACAGCTGCTTACCGACTGAAACTACCTGATAACTGTCTTATACATCCAGTCTTTCATGTCTCCTTACTCAAGAAAGTTGTATCTCCAACAAACCTTGATAAGTCCATCCATGCGGACCCTCTTGATGCATTTCAGGGTACCAATGAAAGTGCTCGATCGTCGTTTTCGTCGTGATCGTGATCAAGTAATTCCACAAGTCTTTGGTGAGTTGGTCTTCCATGCACGAAGAACTTAGCACTTGGGAAGATGAAGTACCACTGCGACAAGAGTTTCCTCAAGCTCTGGCGGGGTCAAGCGTGACTCTCGAGGGGGGAGTGTCACCGACCACGCCCCTCGCTTCCAAGCGGTGACCGGTGACCGAAGACTCTGAAGATGGCGACATGGTTCAGGTCTCGGTGGGAAGACCGGTTCGAACCAAAAGGCCCAGCAAGAGAGTCTATGGACCCGAATGGAAGGCGTAGTAGATTCAGCCAATGCGCGCCCAGTTAGAAGCTCGCCGATCGGCATCTTCATGTAGCTGTCGAGAGAGGAAGCAAACTTGAACTTGGTCATTACTCTGAACCGCACCTGAGGGTGACGGCGGCGGCGAGCGCGGCGGTGCCGGCGTCTCGAGACCTTGATCCACTTATCCTAATACACAGTTCGAAGTAGTCCGGTTACATATTTTTATAATAACAAGAGGTCAAAGTTGTGTTTTGGAGACCGTGTTGTTATTCTAAATGACTTCTATTAACCCATTACTTAGGGAGTACATAGTTTTGTATAATCACACTAAAGTATAATATATTAATATATGTGAAACTCAAATATATGCTAGAAAGTATACATATTTACATCCGTAAAAAAAAGCATTCTACAAAATAGTGGGCAGAGCTCTTGCTCAAGTACCATGAGGTTTGCACAGAATGTGCGCAGCGCTAGGCACGGGCAGCGGTCGAGGCCGACGAGGATGGTGCATGGCAAGATGACATCGTCCTCTGATAGGAATTTGGGATGAGGGAAGTATAATTGTGTGTGTGTGTGTGTGTGTGTGGGGGGCGGTTGGTTTGGACGCACCGGCACAGTGCAGTGGCCAACGCTGCTGGAGACGGGGTGGCAGGGGTGAGGGGTCACCTTGTTTTCCTCCTCCGATTCAGATTAACAGAAGGCAGTGAGCTATCGTGAGCTGTGTCAAACAGACTGTACTACAAGGCAATTGGTTCTATCCTTATGGCCTTGCCCATTCCCTTCCCATATATGTTCTTCCCTAAGGACGCGTTTGGTTCCCTGGTTCCGAATGGACCTGGCTGGCCGGGTGCAGTCTCAGGCCGTTTGGTTGGCTGGAGGGACGTCAGAGCTTGGCTGGCTGCATGCAAAATGTGCCGTCGGGCCTGGCCCGGAGGAAACGAGATTCATCTCCGTTTCTCCTCAGCCTGGCTGGCCGCATGCAAAATGTGACATCAGAGCGCACGTCTCGTAGTTTGATTGAGAGAGAGAGCGAGGCTATCTAGGTGTGCGCAAACAGCCATCCAAACAAACATTGCATGTGGCCAGGCTCTTGTCAACCAGTCATCCAAACAAACTGCACTTGTATCTCCGGAGCCTGGCTGAAGTGGGCCTGCATGCGGCATGCGAGCCTGGCCGCCCTCGCCAACGAACCAAACGCACCCTAACTCAGTCCGGGCGCGTAGGCGTTGCAACTATTATCAACAACGGTCGTCTCCTACCTCATGTCTCGGGCTTTTTCCTTCTCTTCTTCTTGAGTCCACGGCTCTTCTTCCTGAGTCCACACGTGAAGCTATTTTTCTCTCCCTCTCACAAAGGAATGGAATGAGAGAGAGCTGCTGATTTCCCGTAGAGAAATCTGAAAGTATCCGCTCAAGTCAGGCTTCCCCAAAAAGATGCCTCCCGACCCTTTCCCCTCCGTCTCCATCCAGCTGCCGGTTTCCCCGCCGTCCAGATCCACCCTGGCCCCAGCCTCTCCTCTCCATCAGCGCCCGCACCCAAGTCCCCATCGCGTGATCTACCTGCTGATGCCTCTCTCGCCAGCGGGCGTCCAGGCACCGGCGAGATCGATCTCAGCTCGCGTGCTGTAGGCAGATCGAAGGCGGCGCGCTGGGAAGACGGCCTCATCGACGACGCCGACTCTGAGGACGAGGTGGACTTCGAGTGTTCACCGCACTACCTTTGGGCCGCACGCTGCGCCTTGTCGCTGACGGCGGATGCGGGTGGTGCTGCTCGGCAGGCCCGGTCCTGTCAATCTATAGACCCGGAGCGAAGCTAGAAAGATGGGCCCTTTAATAATTGTATTAATGTACATATAAAACGTCACCCATCTTTATTTATTTCTTTTTTCATTTCTAAATGTGTGTATTTTGGTAACATGAGGACACTAGGAATTTAGAAATAAGTAAATACCGTCATACTAGATTCAGTTTTACGTTAAAATAAATATGAGTGTTTAGTAAATTACCATTTGTACGATTAATTTCCTATGGGCGTGATTGGTACCCTGCACGCCGCCAGTCTTGCATGTCCTAGTAGGCCGCTCCTCTCTGGCGCATGCACACGATAGGCAGGAAATCATCCAACAGCTTCAGCCGCGGAACAGCCTAGTGACGCGAACCAAACAAAATGACTCCGCATGCAATGCTGGCCCGGCTTTTACATATATGGTCATGGGCCCCTTGGCCGAGGGCCCAGTGCCCAGGCACCGCTTCGCACCCCCAGGGGCGGGCCTGCTGCTCGGGGATCAGCGCCTCCCACCTCGCCAAACGCCGTCGGCGCCCGTCCTCCATCGCCCTCCGTCCCAGCCAGTTGAGGCCCCTGGCTCTCGAAGCAGGGACGTTGCTCCCCGTCCTAGCGGTGGTGGCTCCATGGGCACCAGCGCCCGGCGTCGGAAACTATCACCCCAAGCGCATGCGTCCGCGACATCGCTGGAGGAAGGCGACGCGACCCGGCGCCAGGGTGGGCGGGATGCGGTGGACCGGGTCCCTGCTCACCAGCGTCTTCCCGCCCCCTGCGTCTAGGTTCCCCATCGCCCACGCCTTGGCGCTGGATGCGGGTTGGCGAAGGTCCTGCCGCCCAGCGTCATGACGGCAAGCGGCGCCCCGCGAGTCTCGCCGCGGTGTGTGTCGCTCGCGGCGATAGCCCGTCGCGGCCAACCCAAGGTGACGGAGGATCGGTGCCTCAACTTCTTGGCGGCCGGCCACGCGCGCGCTACCTGCATGTCAATACTGCGTTGCTTCAAGTGCCACGGCGAAAACCACTCACGCACGCGGCTGCAAGTGGCCCGGGCTCACATTACCTCCCGTGTGTCGGCGTCGGACAACAGGGTTGTTCGGCAATGGCGTGCTTGGAGCCTAGGGGCGACAATCGGGTGCAGATGGCGGGGATGAATGCGTCTCCACCTTCGTCGAAAGTGGCGTCGATGATGCCATTGGCAACGCCGCCTTTGCGCTTCATCGTCATCGTCCTGACCGCGGTGGTTGGTCGGACTTGCTCATCAGCGATGTGCGAGCTGCCATCGCGGCAGCGGGGCCATGTGCAACCAGGGGAGCTCGTCGTGGTCCACGGCCCGACCAGCGTACGCGCCGGACCGGGCCAGCACAAAGCGCGGCCGCTCTCGTCGGCGCGCGGGGGGCCTTCAGCTAGCTGACCCGAACAGTCTCGACTCCATGCGGTGGGGTGCTGGAGGTTGTCGTCGACTCGAGCGGAATCTTGCCAGGCCTCGGCCGGGGAGGGTCTCTTCCCTCGCCTTCCATGCCGCCTGGCGAGGGGGACCTGCGCCGTGGCAGGTGCCTCGAAGCCGTCACTCCCACACACTGATTGGTGGGCAGATTTGGTGGGCGTAGAGTTTGCGGTTCCCCGCATAATCATCGGCGTGACCCCGGACATGCACTGTGCATCCTGGGTCTCGGTGGTGGGGGACGCTAGAGGTCGGGGTCGGGACTGGGTATCGTTGACCCGCCGGACGCTCCTCTGGAGCTGGTGGCTGCACAACCATCTCCCGCGCCTCCTGCTTCGTCGTCTCGGGTGGATGTAGCCACTTCTGAGGACGCCATCTCGGCTCCATCCCTGATGGACTTCCTCGGCTCTCTACGGTTGCCTCTCCAGGATCCGCTGCTCTCCACGCCCAAACGCCGCATCTCGCAAGCCCAGGCCTCCTTTGGTGCCACGGCGGGCGTTCGTATTGCGGCGCTGTCCCACCGCCGTGATCGAATCCGGAGCGTCAAGCTAAGAAGGTGCTCCTCGGGAGGTGGAGGCCGGCGGCGGATCCCCCGTCGCCGGAGCTGCCCGACAACTCTTTTAACGAGGGGTTCCACAAGGAGTTCGGAGAGCCAATTTCCAGCACCAAGCGCAGGATCATTCGTTTGGCCATGAAGGAGCTGTACTTCGGAGAATTGATTTGGTTTCTCGTTGTCTCTGTTTGTGGTGACCTGCTCGGTCGTGTCTTTTGTTTTTTATGTTGGCATTGCGCTTTTGCTTTGGCTTCCTGGAGCCTCGCCAGGTGTGGCCTTGGTTTGGTTTTTTAGTTTTACTTTTTTGTTTGTTGTGCTTGAACTCTCTCCTTAATGAAATACACGTGAAGTCGTGTTCTAGAAAAAAAAAATGAGAGAGAGCTGAAAAATTAGCTCAATTATCTCAGTTCTCTCATTACTTCTCTCTCGTATCCATGCATGAAGCTGTTTGTGAAGCTATTTTGCCAAATT
The DNA here is from genome assembly GCA_015847255.1 of Hyparrhenia diplandra. Classification (NCBI taxonomy): domain Eukaryota; kingdom Viridiplantae; phylum Streptophyta; class Magnoliopsida; order Poales; family Poaceae; genus Hyparrhenia; species Hyparrhenia diplandra. Next base: position 450,349 of record JADLZK010010800.1, read on the forward strand.
TTTTTTTTTGAAATAGCTCAGCTTCGTCTAAAGAGTTTCTCATGAAAAAAAAAAAAAAAAACAGCTTTACTAGTGAAGTTGAGCTGAGCTGTGTCAAACAAGGCCTTAAGTAAGAGCTAGCTTTACTCTCGTCCAAATAGGTTAAATGATAACGTGTCTCCCACCATAGGAGACGTACTAACGGGAATACATTTGCTCATTGCAGCTTGATGATTACTGCGCTGCATTGAGGACAGAGCTGCATCTTATGAGGGACATGAACGCCACAATTACCTCAATGTCGAATCACACGGAGAAGTTTTTGAACAGCCCCAGGGGGACAATGATCCGAATTGAGATTCTTGTAGCAGTGTTTACTATGATGCAGTTATTCCTGGTCATATTTGGGTCCTGGCGTCGTCGGAGCGGAAATTCCTTCATCCAAAAGGGTGTCTTGGTTGCATACACCTTGTCATCCTCCCTGATATCATACACAATAGGTTCAATGCAGTTTTCATCCATAAAGAGCACCATGTATTCAATGTGGGCCATATCCCTGTATGTACTCTTTGGTTGTGCTGACTCCATCACAGCTTATAGTCTTGCCGACAACAGCCAGCTTATCAGACGGATCTATCAGTATGCTCTTGGATTTGTGTATATCATCTTGACTCTGTCAAACACACTTGACACTGAATCCAATATTGGCTTACTAGGCCTGTTCCTAATAATTTTTCTGATTACCACAGCTGTTATTTATTTTACACAAAGAATAGAGGCAGGTCAGATCGCAAGTGCATCATGGCCCTTGAACAAAATGGTTGCTGACTACATGTATCGGGAGCACACCATGGGTGAGCCACCTTACCTCTACGATCCAGAGAGCATGAGAGGTTACCATTATCTGGTGGACTGGCCCATGGACATGTCGTCGTCAAAACAGGGAGCAGCTGGAAAGTCATATGTAACAGAATTAGTGTCAACAAACGAGCAACAAGAAGATGGCTATCGAGAGAATCGTCTAATTGATATAGAGAAGGTGTGGCAACACGATAGCGGGCCACCACTAAGCCTTGATCTTAAGGATACATGCCTTTCCTTTTCTCTTTTTCATCTGCTGCGGCGACGTTTCTTTGGTTTCGAGTGTGCTGAGTCATCGCACCCGAAGACACATGATTTCGTCTTCAAGGGGCTCCTGGCCATGAAGAAGTCTGCTGCTGATAGTGTCAGGGCCGACGGCAAAGCAGAAGCACAAACAGAAGCTTCAGCCGTTGACTACGACAGGGTATTCAAGGTGATTGGGCTTGAGTTGGATTTTATGTATGACTTTTTCTACACCAAGTATGCTGTGATTTACTACGGAAGTTTTCGTAGAATGATTGTGATGCTATTGGTCTCAACCAGCTCGACGGTCGTACTAGCCTTCCTCACGGCGGGAGGCCTGATGCGGCCTCCCACTGCTAATTACTCCCTCCGTCTCAAAATAAACGACGTTTTGGGTTTTCGTGCCACAAGTTTGACTCGATTTGTAGACAATACGTAGAAGATTTAAATCTCCAAATAAATTTGTTAAAAAACTAGATCAAAAGATTTTTCCAATGATACTAATTATGTAATATAAATATTAATCCTATTTTAATATATAATTGCCGGCAGATGTTTTCTCGGGAAGCGAAAAACGTCGTTTATTTTGGGACGGAGGGAGTATGTCACAGATGTGTCTGTCATCGTGGATACCACAGAAGCCGATGTTGGCATCACCGTAGCAATACTTGTGTGCATTTCTTTTCTTCAAGTGCTGCAGATGCTCCACTACTGGACGACCATTTGGGCCAGAGTATCTTTTGCTTGTCAGCGCGTCAAAGGGGAGGCTGCTGCATGGGAGTTAAAGAGCTTCTTGTTCAAATCGGTGTGTTCTTGTCTGGCTTCTGGTGGTGTCCACGTGAACAAAAGATTTGGCAGTACTCGTTACTTGAATCAGTGAGCAACAACTCTAAAAAATGCAGGGTTACCAAGTTCGTGACCCTCTGCAAGTTTGCGTATCTAAGTATGTTTTCCACTATACAAGACAGTGTCCTATGTACAGTTATAGAAATTGACGTATGGGTATGTCATCCAGAAGCCTGGCGAACCTATAGTGTTGCTTCCGTCTTTAAAGAAGGCACTTGTTCAGTCCCTTGAAAGTACTCAAGGCAAACTAACAAACGGGGAGTCATCACTGTCGTCCAACGGAGCAGAAGACCTCTTGTGGGCTTGCAGGCTCGGCCTCAGGCTGGGCAAAGGCACAAGCTGCTCGCAGAAAGAGGAGAATCAGGCCTGCGTTATTCTGACTTGGCACATTGCAACATGTTACTGTGACAAGGAACTATCAGGTGCCGCCATCACGGAGGATCTCAAGGAGCATCATGCGGTCGCCACAACACTGTCCAAATACTGCGCATACTTGGTGGGGTTTCAACCAAAGCTCCTCCCGGGACACCACTATGATACATGGTTTGTTTTCAAGGAGGTTGCAAAGGAAGCAATCCGGCAATCAAAAGGCATGCACCAAGGTGACGAGACGATCTACGGGAAGGGCCTGAGGTTGGGGGAACAGCTCAAGAATATGGAGACCACCCGTTGTTGGAAAATCCTGGCGGATTTCTGGGCAGAGATGTTGATCTACCTGGCACCATCAGATAACGTGCAGGAACACGTTGAGTGCCTGGCAAAAGGAGGGGAGTTGATAACACACTTGTGGGCGTTGCTCACCCACGCTGGAATTCTGGACAGGGGAAAAGAAACAATGTCACCAATGACACTGAAAATCCTGGAGACGGGCCATCATCACACACATACAGTGGCACATCTACAACCTGTGCTGCTGCTGCTGCCTCTTCCACCTGGGACACAAATCAACCGCCAACGACTAGCAACCCCTACTGTGCAACGTGAGTATATTTGTCCTTTTTTTTTTTTTTCTATTTTCCAAAGAGGACTAGAGTAAATTTGCAAGAGATTTTCATGTTCCTTATTAGACATATATTTCTTTTAACTAGGTACTGAGACAGATGTTGGGGAAACAAGACATTTAGAGACTCGACAGTCAGATCCAAGAGAGCTTTCAAATGGTGCTGCTTTGAGGTTTCGGCGTGCAACGACCTCGTACCTTGACGAATGCGCGGAAGGTGATGGCTCTGCCGCCACCTGTGCCACGAATAAACCCACATTGCCTGGGAACAGTGCTCAAAGTAAGTGAGTAGTACTCTTTTATTTCCTCTTTTACTTAGAAACAGGCGCGACGATTTTAATTCCTGAAGTAGCTACTTTATTCTCTACTGTCAAGTTTAATTTACAGCCATATATAATCACATTCCGCATAACAAATACCTTGATTTTTTTGTCAAAAGGAAAACCTTGTTTTTATTCGACCATGATGGAGAAGGCACAATATATTTAAAGGAAAAGAAAATCCTGAATTTTTCAAGCTAAAAAGGAATAATATGTAAATTCCTCCTGTAGTTTACATTGTTCTTATGGCTGAGCTTGGTTCTCAACATAGTTAAAGTTTGCCCTTGAGCGAGAAACATCTTGTAAATAGATAATGAATAGGGATGATCCGTTGAAAATAGGTATTAAGAGAATATATTTTTCTTTAAACAGAACATCTATACAAATTTTTATATGTAGTCTACAAGGAATGCATAAATTATTTTTCTCATTTATGATGAACAAAACTATTTTCCAATGTTCCTGAATTGCCTTTTTTTTTTTTTTGAGAAGAATGTTCCTGAATTGCCTGAGTGGCCACGGCTTGACATCTATTGCCTGAATGGACAAATGCATCTTTTCCAAATACTATTTGGGCTTTTGTGATCTATATGGAATTGAATTAATAATCTCTGTTATTAACACCAGTGGAGATGGTGGTTCAACAACCAGCAAATCCGGTGCAAAACAGGGAAGGGGCTCGCAATGAAAGCAATGGTCTAAATGAGATCGAAGAGATTGCATAATAAACTGGTGAGCAATGCTGGTACTATCACCATTGAAATTTATTTTGTGTGAGGCATCGTTGACAGTTCCTGCGCTGGTTAAGTTTTGTGGAACGGAGGAATCCAATGAAGTTGTCCTGTTTTCTAGGCAAAAAGTTACAATATTGTGCGAAATTTCTCAGCTATTTAGTATGAAAGTTAGGTCCATATGTCTTTAACTTTGTCATATAATGTGAGTTATGTTTAGCCACATATATTACAACTAAATCTATTCGCTCTGGAACTTGGAGATTCTGGGAAAGCTATCCTGTCTTTCATCATCATAGATAACCATCATACCATGGGCAAGCCCTACTGATGTATGATGCTGATATTTCTCTGCAACTTCTTCAGTTTTGAGTTCTTATAAACATAATCGCCGTCAATATCTGTGGGCCGGGATGCTCTAGTGTCTCTATTATGTTGATCTCCCATCTTAAGGCCTTTCTGCCTTTGCCTAATTGTTTCTTAAGTACTTATGGTGGTGTTTGACACTGCACTAGCGATGGGACCTATGCTTAGTTATTGTTGGCTCATTCAAACAAATACCCATTTGTCATGTTGATGGCTTTATGCTGCCGCACTCTGTATCTTGTTTCTGATGACAAATTCGTTCTCATGCATGCATGTTCATTATCAGAAAAGAGCATACCTTCTACTTAGTAATCATCTCGACGTTGAAAGCAGAACTGAATGTCTATGAGCCAAGAAGACTCTGGCTACTCCTTGAAAATGTGCTCTTCCTTGTATATATCTTTTATTTCACTGCCGTGCATAGCACGTACGTACTCTTGTAGGTACTGCTGGAGTAGTGGAGTGCAGTTTTAATGTCCTGGTTTACTTGTTTCCTGCTATGTATATGTGTTTAATTAGAAGTTTAGATGGTTGCAACAGCTTCGCTTCTTTGCATGTCCATCCTGTTGTTTCAGACAAATGGCTAGCAGTCATCTGGATTGCCACACTAAAAGGACCTAAAACGCGACGAGGGGGGTGAATGGGAGCCTCAATTTTTCTTTTCAATTTGAGTCATCGGCTCAACCCCCAACCTCAAAAACAAACTCAAGCGGAGGCGAAGTAACACACGCGTGCTAACTGGTAGCAAGGTGTCACAAGCAAAGAGAACACCGAGATGTCCCACGACCCAATGATTGGGTGGATGCTCCCTAGAACACAGCGGGACATCTCAAAAGATGACACACGACCGAGGAGCTCAAAGATCGAACCGGGGAGAGAAAATAATGAGTCACCCGACTTCTATAGAGAAGAAGCGAGTTCTCAAATCTAAAATACCAACGCCAACTCGTGACGAGAGTATCTAGATAAATTCCTCGAAAGCGATAGGAAGTCATCGCAAAAACCGGATCTCAAATCGAAGCACAATTGATCAAATTGCAGACAAAAGAAGCAAGCTCGAAAAATGTACACAAGCAACTAGCTTCGGACCTGCAGAGACAAAGCATGGTATAGCAAGCAGGAATCTTTGCACAAACGTGAATACTAATCTAACCAAGATGAGATAATATAATGCTTCAAAGAAGAGCTCATGATGCTAGAAGTAGTACTATGCTGTTGCAAGGCAAAACAATTTGATCAAACAATACCAACGTGAAGTGCTAAAGCTGCAAGCTTCTGTCGACCATTGGGAACAGCACCAAGTGATCGAAGCACGAGATCACTACCAGCAGCACTTCTACACTTAGCTAAATAAACATGAACAGCACTGTTGCTAGATGGTGACAAGGGCGAGAATTAATCTATTGATACAAACAATTTCTAGCAGGACGACTTGGTGCTGGACAGCTAGAAATATTCAGTGCTCATACAACTGCAACTGACGGATAGAAAATTGACCAACTTTACCTTGCTTTACCTTGTTGATCTCGCTGTTGATGCCTTGCTGTGCGTGTCGTGGAAACTGCAGAGATGTAGAGCTGCAGGTTGATGGTCAGCTGCTGCAAACTCCCATGGACGAGCGCCTGCTGACGGGAAGCTGCTGTAGGCGGCCTGACGGGCTCGATCCAGAGATCACCTGCTCCGAGATGGTGACGTCGGGCGCTGATCTGCTACACACGAACCAAGATAAAACGGGTCTGCTCGTACACGACCAGGACACCAAAACAATTGAGTGGATGAACTGACGAACGAAGGGCGAGCGAACCAAAAATCAATTCTTGTTCAAGCAAAAGCCTGCGGCTTGAGATTGGTGTTGCACGTACTAGCGCAGGCTTGGGCAGGGACCAGGGAGGCGCTCAATGCGCTGCAGCTCGGCTGCTTGTTCTCCCTACGCCTGAAAACGAGCACGAACTGGAACAAGAACAGAGCTGACGAGCAGAGAAATAGAAGGCCACTAAATCGATCGGAACTCGGCCAAAACACAAGGACTCGAGCCCAAAATTTGGTCAGACGAAATTCACCGCAGCACAGATCTACTCCCCAAAAATCATTGTCTGAGATCAATCCATACTTCAGGAAAATCAGATCGAAAATATGCACGAAAAAGGGGAAAAACTGCACTACGCTGAGAACGAAAATCACAAATCAAAAGTGACGAAGCCCGGAGGGCACAGGCAGGATTGGGGCTGCCCTTCCCCACAAAAATCTCCACAAATTTGTTCTTGGACCTCTAAACAAGAACCCTAAAAATTGGGGAAAAATAAAAACGAAAATAAGAGAGGCAAAGAGGGGAGGAGGGTGTCATCCTCCACATATAGTCTCAAATCCCTCTTTCCCAAACTACCTCTAAGATACATGAGTCGATCTTTTCACCCTAGGGCTATTTTGGTCGACTCTGGGTAATTATCAATCCGACGACCGCCACGCCTTCTCATCTGCAGCCTTGCTCGCGCAATCTCCCGGATGCCGCCATGCGCCGTCCTTCCGTCCACGAACGCCCGGGTTTTGAGGCACAAACCCGTGAAACCCGCCGATGGTTTTGAGGCCCAAACCACCAAACCCCGCACCCGTGGTTTTGAGGCCCAAACCCCGAAACCCGCACCGATGGTTTTGAGGACAAACCACCAAACCTCCTCGACCGCGTGTCATCGCCGTCTTGACGCCGAAGTCGCCAAGTCATCCGAGCCCCCCCGCTCTGCCTGCGCGCTTCGCCCGTCTTGACCCGATCGACACGGTCCCGCCACGTCCTCTTGCATTCGTCGATGTCCCGGATGCCAGCCACCATGGCTAGCCACCCGGCGATCGGTCCCTCGGTCCAAGCCTCACGTCCGTCCTTCACCTCCCGCGGTCCGTCGGCCCGGCACGTCCTCCTTGGCCCCTTCACCTGCCGTCGGCTACCATCTCAAGAGCTCCACACCTGTACAACACGAACCAAGAGATCGCCTTCGACACACTCCACGTGTGCCGGTGAACATAGCCTTGAAGCATAAAGAATAAAAGGAAAATAGAAGTAAAATGTTAATTGTTGACAATCACTCAATCACAAAACTAAACACATGTGACCTAAATCAACCATGTGTTCGCAATCTCCCCCCTTGATGAGTGCATTGTCAACATTCAACACAAAGACGAGAAGAAGGTAGAAGATAGCACATCCAGGTGAACAAAAGCTAGACAAAAGCTATGACAAAGTCCTTGGATAGCAAACATGGAGCAAAAGCTTGGTTCCCAAAGACATGGGCAAAAAGGCTCGACACAACCAAGCTAGACAAACAACTAGTCCTCAAGAAGAGGTAGAACAGGCTCAACACCACTAGCACGGCTCCAAACCAATTACTTTTGCACACAAACAGCTAGACCCTCAAGACAGAGGCAAAAGGCTCAACACATCTAGCTCAAAGTGCTACTCCCCTGGACAAATGCAGATCCTTTGTCTTTGTATCTTTCTCCCCCTTGTTGGCAAATGCACTAATCAAGCTATGAAATGCATGAAAATGCAATGAGGGAGCTTCAAGTTTATAGCAATCCAAATGAGAAGATGCTCTAGGTAGTGTCATGGCAACAAAATCAAGTGCTCAACACGGTGCTCAAACTGATTAAAAGATATGAAATATGGCTTGAAAGCATTTTGATTCAGTTTTAAGCATTTGGAAAAGGTGTCCACCACAAAAGAATAGCACATAGCACAAGTAAGCTGGAAATCTACCAAGTGCTACACATGTATATCAAGTGAACTACCCCAAGCAAGGTTTATACATCATGCAAAAGACAAAGCCAACACTTGTCAAATTTTCAAGTTATCGAGTTGCAGCGGTTATAAGCATTGGACAAAGCATGAGTGCGAGTGGTTATCCACAACCGTCAGCCTTACTAATCAACCATGTCAAGCCTATGCTTGTGAGCAATCAAAAGCTTAAGACAATGGTCTGGGTCAAACACTACCAAGCTCAGGTTCAACTCAAGTGCAATGAGCAGCAGTCCCAAGACTTGGATGTGAGACGGTATGGACCCATCTCGATCTTTTTCATACACTTCGCTTAGATTTCAGATTTTAGCAGATAAAAGCATGTGGTCATCTAAGCAAGTGTATAACTTTCGATGAATGAGACATAGTCACCTAAACATACATGATATGCACAAAGAATCTCAACAACTTAAACATGCTAGGAACTATCTCAAAGGTGAACATTTTGCAAGATTCATCGTTGTTAAGCAAGTTCACATGAAAAACAGCTTTGCTCATAACATATATCAATTAAGCAGAAAGAGCACAAGCCGTAAGCACCAACATGTAACTGTTACACTAAACAGAGCATAGTCTCATTGCGATCAATATAAACAAGAAGCTCAAGGTGCAATAGTGTACATGATGAATGCAATATGATACAAGATGATGCACAAAGCAAAAGCAAGCCTAAAGCTACAACTTTACATCAACTACAAAGCTACCCCTCAAAAAGGATAGCAAACTCCCAACTCCCCCTCAACCAAAGACACCTAGCAAAAGAAAACTAGGATACAAAAGGGCACAAAGGCTAGCATGGCATATAATACACAAGAGAATAACGAAAAAGCATGACATGATGTTCATATGTATCATCCACCACAATATCATACAAAAGATAGCAAGATAGAGTAAAAGCGGATCACAAAGCTATCATGAACAAGATGGCTAGCCTACCATGGTATATACACAAGCAAGACATAGAACCAAAATGTGTCAAAAATATACAAGGGAGCAAATGAACATCTCATACCACAAGTAGGGAATCATGAATGTAAAAGGCATGAGTGTATATGATAGCTCACAGACTGTGTGTAGGTGTCACAATAAAGTGCATGCCTCTTGGAGGCCATCAAAGTGGGTGTAGAGAACCATCAAATCTTGATCACACCATGACAAAGGATCAAGTTCCACCAAGCACATGTTCTCCACCCCCAAGTCCTCATACCTACACATGAGAGGACAAAGAAACCCAAGCCTTGGATCCCGAAGGGTTAACAAGGATAAACTTGGGAACCCAAGACTTGATCACCTACATCATTGGAAAAACATGGGATGAGCAAATGGCACAACATTGGGGTTAGTATATTCAGGAGAGTACCAATGTTGACCATTTTTCCTGAGATAGGCATTAGGCAAAACAAACATCCCATGACCCTTCTTCCCAAAGCGCTCACCACACACAACAAAGTGTGGTGCACTCCTCCTATCAAACTCAAAACTCCCAAAGCGAGGAACACCTTCCACTCGCGGAGCACGACCACCACGGGGTCTCACAAGCTGTGGCCTTGCCCTCTGAGGCCTCCTACCTCCTGGCCTAGCAAAGCGCCTACGAACCACCGCACACCCCTCTCATACATGCCAAGTGGTGGGTGATACAAGTCACGGTTCTCAAACTCAACTTGACACCTAGCATCCCTCGTCCTCCTAAAGCAAAACTCAAACAAGTGACCATCTCTCTGGCAGTACTCATAGTGATACCTCACCTCTCTCTTAGGTGGTTGTTGGTTCACTCTCTTGGGTGGATGGTTCACTCTTGTTGTGGCCTTAGCTCTAGGAAGGGTTTCCTCAGGGATCTTGGGCAAAGTGTCAAGTGGGTTCTTGAGGTGGTTTGGTTTAGAAAGCCACACTTGTTTGGGAGGTGAAGTCTTTGGGGTCTCTTAGAGAATGCCATTTTGCACAATGGGCTTGGTAGGCTCAGGGTGGGGTGATCTTGGTCAACTTGGGAGTGTTTGTGGGTTTCTCACACGAGCTCAAACCACTACCTTGACCAACCTTACCATAGATAACTTCACCCTTCCCACCTATAGCAAAGCCTAATCCCGATGTGTCGTGTCCCCCCCTCTTGAACCGACTCATCATCATGCCAAGTGTGGCTCTCCACTAGACACCCAACTTCGGGATAGAGCGGAGGTACTTGTTGTCCTCATCGACTCTCTCCTTGTCATGCCTATAAGACATGAGCTCCAACTCCAAAGCTTCACACTTAGCACACTTCAACATGGTGCCATCTGAGCTGGCCTTCTCAAGCACAGCAAGCTTGGCAGTCTTCTCTGCCAACTCAGATCGCAAGTCTGGACAAGACTTGCACGCACTCAATAACATAGGCTTAGCCTTCAGCTCAGCGTGCTCATCTAGCAAAGCGGAGTACTTAGATTGCAAAGTCATGATGCTAGACATGTGCACAGCACAACCATCGCACTCTGTCTCATCAGACATCTCCACAGGCTTTCTAAGCAACTCTAACTCCACCATAGCCATTTCCCACTTCTCCTTGTACTCCTTTCTCTCCCTAGCTGCTCGCTTGAGCAACTTCTCTTGACACACAAGCGCATCGCCCAAAGAGTCAAGTTCATCGGTGAGGGATTCGATAGTGGGTGATACCTTAGGGGAAGAGTCACTTTGCCGTGTGGCTCGACGCTATCGGACACCGCTCCTTCAAGGGCCATGGTGCAGAAGTCCCCGTACTTGGAGTTGGCGACGAAGCAAAGTCTGTTCAGGTTTTCCTCGATCTTGCGCTCAGGCTCCTCGTCGCTGGAGGAAGCTTGATCGTCGTTGTCGAGGTCGCTGAGGGAGGCGAAGAAGGCGTCCTTGTTCTCCTTGGCACGCTTGAGATACTTCTTCTTGATCGCCTCCTTGTCGAAGCCCTTCTTAGACTTGTGCTTGCCGACGGTGTCTGCGGCGCTTGTCCTTGCGCTTGCGGAGTCGCGTGCTTGTCGGAGTAGTACTTCTCGCCCGAGTACTTGTCCTTGCTCTTCTTGGGGCGCGGCAACAAAGTGATCCGGATCGCCGCACTCAAAGCATCCTCCCTTGGTACCACCGCCACGCCGAAGCCGGTTCAAGCGGTTGTTGTGGAACCGCGAGAATCGGCCGATGACGAGAGCCAACTCGTCATCCCCAAAGGCGATCAAACTGCTCCTCTCATCCGCAGAACACCAAAGAAGACAAGGCAAAAGAGATGCGTGATGGGTTAGCGGAAGAACTGGAACTACCCTTACGAGGAGAGAGCAACATTCGGCGCGAGATGGGTTCTTAAGCCGCTGGATCTCGAGCCTCGATCTCGGAGGACTTGAGCTTGCTTTGTAGAGCTCGTCGGGTGTGAGGGTGTCATAGTTGGCGGACTCCATGATCACGGACACCTTCACATCCCAAACCAAAGATCAGAGCGTACAAAGCCGCCGCCTTCGCCGTGGTCGTCAAGCCTCTTGGACGGCTTGTTCGCCCGAAGCTTGTTGCAGATCGTCTGAAACCTAGCAAAGAGAGAATCGATAGACTCGCCATCAAGCTGGATTAGGTTGTTGTACTCTCTCTTGTAGGTCTCATATAGGCGGGCCTTCACTTGTGGGGTTCCCTCGTGGTAACTCTCAAGTGTTCTCCACACCTCACGGCGGTCTCACAAGTGGCAACTCTCTCAAACTCGGTGTCTTTGAGGCTAGAGAACAAAGCGCTCCTCGCTCGGTTGTTGGCATTGTTTTGGGCTATTTATTCCTCACCCACTCGGCGGCTAACACTTGGTAGTTCTCATCCTCAACAATCTCCCACACTCTCAATCCATCCCCATAAGGTGTGCTTGCATCTTAATCTTCCAATAGGGATAATTGGTGCCATCGAACTCAGGAGGTTTGCCAAAGTGGCGAAACCACGATCCATGTCGCCTTCTTGCGGATCACGGACCGATTAGGGTGGAAGTGATCCTAACCGGCTCCGATACCAATTGAAGGACCAAACGGCGACCCGGAGGGGGGTGAATGGGAGCCTCAATTTTCCTTTTCAATTTCGAGTCATCGGCTCAACCCCAACCTCAAAAAAAACAAACTCAAGCGGGAGACGAGTAAACACACGTGCTAACGGTAGCAAGGTGTCACAAGCAAAGAGAACACCGAGATGTCCACGACCCAATGATTGGGTGGATGCTCCCTAGGAACACAGCGGGACACCTCAAAAGATGACACACGACCGAGGAGCTCAAAGATCGAACCGGGGGAGAGAAAATAATGAGTCACCCGACTTCTATAGAGAAGAAGCGAGTTTTCAAATCTAAAATACCAACGCCAACTCGTGACGAGAGTATCTAGATAAATTCCTCGGAACGATAGGAAGTCATCGCAAAAACCGGATCTCAAATCGAAGCACAATTGATCAAATTGCAGACAAAAGAAGCAAGCTCGAAAATGTACACAAGCAACTAGCTTCGGACCTGCAGAGACAAAGCATGGTATAGCAAGCAGGAATCTTTGCACAACGTGAATACTAATCTAACCAAGATGAGATAATATAATGCTTCAAAGAAGAGCTCATGATGCTAGAAGTAGTACTATGCTGTTGCAAGGCAAAAACAATTTGATCAAACAATACCAACGTGAAGTGCTAAAGCTGCAAGCTTCTGTCGACCATTGGGAACAGCACCAAGTGATCGAAGCACGAGATCACTACCAGCAGCACTTCTACACTTAGCTAAATAAACATGAACAGCACTGTTGCTAGATGGTGACAAGGGCGAGAATTAATCTATTGATACAAACAATTTCTAGCAGGACGACTTGGTGCTGGACAGCTAGAAATATTCAGTGCTCATACAACTGCAACTGACGGATAGAAAATTGACCAACTTTACCTTGCTTTACCTTGTTGATCTCGCTGTTGATGCCTTGCTGTGCGTGTCGTGGAAACTGCAGAGATGTAGAGCTGCAGGTTGATGGTCAGCTGCTGCAAACTCCCATGGACGAGCGCCTGCTGACGGGAAGCTGCTGTAGGCGGCCTGACGGGCTCGATCCAGAGATCACCTGCTCTGAGATGGTGACGTCGGGCGCTGATCTGCTACACACGAACCAAGATAAAACGGGTCTGCTCGTACACGACCAGGACACCAAAACAATTGAGTGGATGAACTGACGAACGAAGGGCGAGCGAACCAAAAATCAATTCTTGTTCAAGCAAAGCCTGCGGCTTGAGATTGGTGTTGCACGTACTAGCGCAGGCTTGGGCAGGGACCAGGGAGGCGCTCAATGCGCTGCAGCTCGGCTGCTTGTTCTACCTACGCCTGAAAACGAGCACGAACTGGAACAAGAACAGAGCTGACGAGCAGAGAAATAGAAGGCCACTAAATCGATCGGAACTCGGCCAAAACACAAGGACTCGAGCCCAAATTTTGGTCAGACGAAATTCACCGCAGCACAGATCTACTCCCCAAAAATCATTGTCTGAGATCAATCCATACTTCAGGAAAATCAGATCGAAAAAATATGCACGAAAAAAAAGGGGAAAAACTGCACTACGCTGAGAACGAAAATCACAGATCAAAAGTGACGAAGCCGGAGGGCACAGGCAGGGATTGGGGCTGCCCTTCCCACAAAATCTCCACAAATTTGTTCTTGGACCTCTAAACAAGAACCCTAAAAATTGGGGAAAAAAATAAAAACGAAAATAAGAGAGGCAAAGAGGGAGGAGGGTGTCATCCTCCACATATAGTCTCAAATCCCTCTTTCCCAAACTACCCCTAAGATACATGAGTCGATCTTTTTTCACCCTAGGGCTATTTTGGTCGACTACGGGTAATTATCAATCCGGCGACCGCCACGCCTCCTCATACGCAGCCTTGCTCTCGCGCAATCTCCCCGGATGCCGCCACGCAGCGCCGTCCTTCCGCCCACGGAGCGCCCGGGGTTTTGAGGCACAAACCCGTGAAACCCGCCGATGGTTTTGAGGCCCAAACCACCAAACCCGCACCCGTGGTTTTGAGGCTCAAACCACGAAACCCTGACCGATGGTTTTGAGGACAAACCACCAAACCTCCTCGACCGCGTGTCATCGCCGTCTTGACCGCCCGAGTCGCCAAGTCATCCGAGCTCCCCCGCTGCTGCTGCCACGCTTCGCCGTCTTGACCCGATCGACACGGTCCTGCCACGTCCTCTTGCATTCGCCGATGTCCCGGATGCGGCCACCATGGCTAGCCACCCGGCGATCGGTCCCTCGGTCCAAGCCTCACGTCCGTCCCTTCACCTCCGCGGTCCGTCGGCCCGGCACGTCCTCCTTGGCCCCTTCACCTGCGCCCGTCGGCTACCATCTCGAGCTCCACACCGTACAACACGAACCAAGAGATCGCCTTCGACACACTCCACGTGTGCCGGTGAACATAGCCGAAGCATAAAGAATAAAAAGGAAAATAGAAGTAAAATGTTAACTGTTGACAATCACTCAATCACAAAACTAAACACATGTGACCTAAATCAACCATGTGTTCGCAATCTCCCCCTTGATGAGTGCATTGTCAACATTCAACACAAAGACGAGAAGAAGGTAGAAGATAGCACATCCGGGTGAACAAAAGCTAGACAAAAGCTATGACAAAGTCACCGGATAGCAAACATGGAGCAAAAGCTTGGTTCCCAAAGACATGGGCAAAAGCAGAAGTGGAGACTGAATCCAGGTTGAAGGGGCTCAGGACAGACAGAGGAGGAGAGTTTAACTCTCACCTGTTCACTGTTTATTGCAGTGATCAGGGTATAAAGCACTATACCACAACACCATTTACACCTCAATAGAATGGTGTAGTGGAGCGTCGAAACCAAACAGTGGTTGAGATGGCAAGGTGCATGCTCAAGTCCATGAAGATGCCTGCAAAATTTTGGGGAGAAGCAGTATCAACTGCTGTTTATATTCTTAACAGGTGCCCAACCAAGGCTTTGGACAATATAACACCATATGAGGCTTGGCACAAGAAGAAACCAACAGTTAGTCATCCGAGAACATTTGGGTGTGTGGCACATGTGAAACAAAATGGTCCAGGACTGAACAAGCTCTCTGACAGATCATCCAAGATGGTGTTTATTGGATATGAGTCGGGAACAAAGGGGTACAGATTCTTTGATCCTTCCACCGGGTCGTCTTGTTGTGAGCAGGGATGTGATCTTTGAAGAAAAGCAAGCCTGGAACTGGAATGGTGCAAAGACGAGCCCGTAAAGTTCAGCGAGAAGAGATCAAAAACGTTTACGATGTTCTATGATGACACCATGGCGGCATCCGACAATAGCTCAGAACACTGAAAACAGTAATGCTGGTGAAGAAGTTGAGCAGTCTGTCGATCAAGGGGGTGTTGTGGATCCTAATGAAGCAACTCCAAGCTCCCAGATCACTCCTGGGACGAATCATCCTGCAGCAACATCATTTGCAACTCCACCTAGCCATAATTCTGAAGAAACCTTCGGTGGTCCTCTCAGGTTCAGAACACTTGACAATCTGTTTTGACAACACCGAAGTGATGCAAGACTATGAGTATAGTGGAGTGTGCATGTTGGCGGTGATGAACCCTTTGGGGTAGAAGAAGCAATGGAAGAGCAGTGCTGGCTGGAAGCCATGAACAGTGAACTAAAGTCAATTGAAGAAAACAAAACATGGTGCTATGCAGATCTTCCAAAGGGTCACAAAGCTATAGGTTTGAAATGGGTTTATAAGGTGAAAAGGGATCCATCTGGTAATATAGTCAAGCACAAAGCAAGACTAGTGGCAAAAGGATATGCTCAAAAATTTGGGGTGGATTATGAGGAAGTATTTGCTCCTGTAGCCAGACTTGAAACTGTCAGACTCATTCTGGCTTTGGCTGCCACTGGGAGATGGGAGGTGCATCACATGGATGTGAAATCAGCATTTCTCAATGGTGAGCTACAGGAGGAAGTATATGTACAACAACCACTAGGTTATCGAGTTCCAGCACCGTGCAAAGTTTCAAACTGTCAAAGGCTCTTTATGGGTTGAAGCAGGCACCCAGAGCCTGGAATGCCAAGTTACACCAAGAACTTGTTAAGTTGGGGTTCAAGAAGAGTGATGAGGAACATGCAAGTATACAGGAGGGGCAGTGGAAACAGTTTACTGCTCATTGGTGTGTATGTTGATGACCTTATTATTTGTGGGCCTGACAGCAAGGAAATACAGCAGTTTAAACAGCAGATGAGCAGCACTTTCTCAATGAGTGACTTGGGGCTGTTGAGCTACTACTTGGGTATGGAAGTGAGCCAGAAACATGGTGAGATAATCATCTCGTCAAAGAGCATATGCTGAGAAAATAGTTGAGCAGTATGGCTTGACTGGTTGCAACTCTATGGACACTCCCATGGAGCAAAATTGCAAGCTGTTACCAGGGAAACCATATCAAGCAAAAGATGCATCCAGATTCAGAAGCATTGTGGGGAGTTTGAGATATCTTGCGAATACAAGGCCTGACATTTCATTTTCTGTTGGCATGGTCAGCAGATTCATGGAGGCTCCTACATCTGAACACTGGGCTGCACTGAAAAGAATTGTGAGATACATTGCGGGGAACCACTTTGGATATGGCTGCAAGTATACTTATAGATCATTGACAAATCTGAAGTTGTTGGGTTTACTCGACGGTGACCATGCTTTGGTGACTGGAGAGAAGAGGAAAAGCACGTCAGGTGTTGTGTTCTTTCTGAATGGCAACATTGTCACCTGGACATCACAAAAGCGTAAGGTGGTGGCATTGTCAAGTTCGAGGCTAAGCACGTTGTTGCAGGCTCAGCCAGGCTTGTCGTGGTGTTTGGCTGATCAGGCTTATTGCAGATCTCATCGATGAAAAGATGAGAACATTCAGGCTTCTGATGGACAGCAAATCTGCCATTGAGTTAAGCAAGAATCCGGTTTACCATGAGAGGACAAAGCACATAGACACTCGTTTCCATTTCATAAGGGAGTGTGTTTGTTGGGGAAGCGGATCTGGCCACCCCATACTCTCGGCCCCAAAGAAAGCACGCGAACGAGACCAAGACGGAGATAATCGGGTGGCCCGCGTTCGCCCGGGCGGCCGAATCGCGGCGAAGTTCGGTCCCAAGGGACCTCGGGGACATGGGGCCGCCTGGCGGAGAGAAGGCCCGAAAGTCGAGCCTCGAGGTTTAGTCCGCCCGAGGGGATGAAAGTCGAGGCTGAGTAAGGAAGAGCCCGAGCCTCGAGGTTTAGTCCAACAAGTGACGAAAGTCGAGGTTTAGTCCAACCGGTGATGAAAGTCGAGGTTTAGTCAACCCGGTGACGAAAAGTCGGCAGGTTTAGTCCGACCAAAGGATGGCGAAAGTCGAGGTTTAGTCCGACCCGGTGACGAAAGTCGAGGTTTAGTCCGACCCAAAGTGACGAAAGTCGAGGTTTAGTCCAACCAGTGACGAAAGTCGAGGATGAGTAAGGAAAAGCCCGAGCCACGAGGTTTAGTCCAACCAGTGACGAAAGTCGAGGATGAGTAAGGAAAAGCCCCAGCCTCGAGGTTTAGTCCACCTAGGGACGAAAGCCGAGGCTGAGTAAGGAAAAAGCCCGAGCCACGAGGTTTAGTCCAACCCAAGTGTGAAAGTCGAGGTTTAGTCCGCCCAGGAAGAAAGTCGAGGCTGGGCAATGCTTGGCCGCCCAGCGCGAGTGGAGCTTTGGCTCCCTAGCTCGGAACTAAAGCCTTTCAAGAGCGAGGACCGAATGAGATTCAATTCGGCCGCGGCTTGTCTTTATCCTCCGCGGTGTTCGTGATCCAAATACGAATGGACCCCGACGGAGGTTGGTAGGATCACAAGGCGGAAAGGACGCTCTACCCCTGGCCACCAGCGAGGAGCTCAAGGAATCCGAGGGGTAGGTAGAGGGGCAAAAGAGGAATTGTAAGAGTCTACGGACTATAAATAGACCCCGTGGGGCATTGTAAAGACCAGAGAAAATCAATAGAAAGAGTGTTATGGTTTCGTATCCACTTTCGTGTCTTGTCTTTAGTTTTGTTTGGTGTTTCGTCCTACCGGGGGTGGCCCGCTTCAGGGCCACACCAACATTGGCGCCCACCGTGGTTGTGCAGGCAACCCATGGCTCCAGGGCGTGGGAGACCTAAGGCTGCGGCTGCGGCTGCAACGGTCGGATCCCCTCCGGCGGATCCCCACCGGACCCTCCAGCCGAGGTCATTTCTCCGGCAGGGCAGGGCTAAGACGCCGCGAGAGGATGCTGCTACCGAACCAGGGGCCTTGACCGCCCAGGCACGGGTTGAATCGGCATTTCAGTTGAATCAGCATTTCAGTTCGTAACTTTTGCTCCTATTTTTGGCACACAAGTCATAGTTGACATTCCAGGCATGAGGGGACCGAAGGTGTCTCACATTCGGAAGCGAAGAAATCTTATTTTCACTCAGCAGCCGAGACAGGGCTATTTGGTCAATACTTACAACCAAATCCATGCAGCGAAGGCCGAATGCTCACGAAGGTGCACACAACCCTCTAAACGAGTGGTGCGAATACCACACGTTTCGATTGGTTTGGACTCTTCGTCAGGCAGCCCCAGCAGCACGTGGTTTGCGCTCATGAGAAGATAATTGGGCGGTGGTTCCTTCGGCCAAAAGAAGCTTTTGAGAATTGCATGCTTTCGGTCACCGAAAGACTATCAGCCGTTCATTCGTAACTATATATTCAAGTTAACTAAACTGCATCCATTCAGTTGCCGAAAAATAGTCATCTGTTTATTCAAAATTATATACTTGTTTATTATCCATATCTACTTTAACAAGCTAACCGCATGCACAAGCTTAACATGGCCGGAAGAGTACATTTGTTTCGCAGGAAGGAGACAGAAACAAAATTGCTTCGGCAACTGGATGATTCGGCCAACTATCACCCTCCTTTCATTGAAATGACAAAAACTCAAAGCTTGCTCTGCAAAACTTGCTACAACTCAAGAACAGAGCCAGCTACTTGAGCCGGCCATTCAAATGGATCATCGTCATATATCGCAAAAGCTGGACCGTTTCGGCGCTCCTGGAAGCAAACAATACCGGTCAAACAGGGCCGCTCGTCATTTCGTACTATTTTTAGCCTTAGTTCGAACTCATCCTTTCATGTTTAACTCTCAACCGAAGACATGCAGCAAAGCCCTCACTTCAACCCAAGCCATGCAAACCAAGGGGCAAGTAGAAGGAAGACGGTGCAAGCACGTGGCAAAGGGCGACACGCTCGAACCGGATAATATTCATTCGGTCCATGCAAGCAAGCCCGAAGTTGCAGGCGTCAACATGCGTCTGCCTGGCAAGGCAATACTTGCGAAGATCCTAGAGGAACAAGCATCAGCATTCGGGGGGGTGGCGGCAAAAGGCTGACATATACGCATGGTCCACCGCTTCCGGGACAGCTCCGCGCCGCTGATGCAGGACCCATGCACTTCATCTGCGACCACGCATGTGCTCGGTCTCGGTGGGAACTATATTCACGACCAAATAGAAGAGCAAGAATGGCCACCAGACACTGCTTAGGCCAAGTAGCACAGAAATTTAAATCGGTCAAGCAGTATTTGATTTAAATATATTTGTGTCTCCGCCTAACAACTTTTACAGGTCTTGCAAAGCAAAAAAGCATCAAGCATCCATCATCAACCGAATGCACCGTATTTTGCTTGGATAAGCATTTTGGGAGAGAGAAGGCATTTTTCATACGGGAGCAAAGGGGGAACCTGAGTTTCGGAGTCAAGACGGAGGCGAACAGCCATGCATTCTGACGAAGATCAATTTGGGCCTCAGTGTCAAGCTTGAGGCGAACAGGCTCGGACGAACACGACATCGCAGCATCTTTCGCAGCGCCTGAGCGAGCTCCGGCACTCCATCGGCCCCAAGCAAACAACCCTTCGCATAGGCGAGGACCCCTTCGCACTACCTATTCGCACGCTGACACAGCGGCCGAAGCGAGGCAGAAGTGAACATCCATGGCCATGCATGAAGTAGCGGAGTAGCCGGCGGGATCTGCCAGATGAACATCTTCGCATCCCTCGCCATCAAGTGCCCGTCGCCGATTAACGAACAACTCTTCGCGGGTTGGCCAGGGCGCCCATACCAATTCGACCATGGAAGCTAAGCAAGACATCATTAATGCACAATTTGATACCTACTTCGCACGTGATATTAAACTAGCCATCAAAGCTTTTTAACGCCTTCGGCTAGACCTCGAGTTTTTCATTTCAGGTGGGTTCTCGCATCTCAAGCACTCGGCCCCGTCCATGCGAAAGGACTTTCGTACCAGGAGAGTGGGCGACATAGCTGTCCCAGGGAAATTTCTCTTGCCATCGATCGAGAACAAAGGCATCAGCATCTCAAAAAGAAGCCGAAGTCCAAGAGCAATTTCGTGTCCCAAGTATTAGCAGGACCGAAGATGCGCATTCGCCAGAACAAGCATCCGAACTAGGCTGACGTTTGCTGATTTCAGCTACCCGCATCGCCTTGCAGCCACAAGCTACTTCTCTTGACACAAGGCAACATCTTCGAAACATGCACAGACGTTTCGCAAGCCACCCATGGCGTAGGCCGAGCGAAAGGACAAAGCAGGAATCGAAGTCGCGGATCTTCGACAAGCACGAACCGAAGGAAAAATACTATCAAGATAAGTTCGCTTCTTCTATTCGTTATCTACTTCCGAATACCACTATGGGCTAAAATATTTATTCAGCTTGGAAATATTTATCAACTTGAGCCGTCGTCTGGTTTACCGAAAGTAGATGACTCCGGCATCATGCAGTGCGTGCGTATAAGACTGAGTTTTACTTCCGTTCTTTTTCATTCTCCGTGTGTGCATGCAAGAAAGCATACGTGAATTTAAGACCGATTTTAGGCATTTTAAACCGAATTCTATGCATGCACGCATGCACGGCATGGAGTGTTTACCGAAATGAATATTTCGGCACCTTGTGATTTACAGAAAGTAGATGATTTCGGTACCAGGCTCTGTCCCCTCCCCACGTCTACCGAGTACAAGACCTTCGGTGTTGTGCTGACCACAGGCGAATAAGAGTACATGGGCTGATATACTGAAAGTAGTGGCTCACCGTGTTCGGCTCAGATTTTTCACGAGCAAACACAAAAATCTGAGCGAAAGAGTTAGACAACAATATTAGGCTATAGTGAAGATTTCAAGCCGAAGGACCATCTCGATCCAGGCAAAAATGATTTCGCATCCTAGAGTTGCGAAGTCTGTCACCTTGGCGTTAGCGGCAAGCAACGAAAAGCCAACCAATCAGTCAATCGGTATGAAAGTAAATAAGATAAAGTAAATATACACCCTTTTCGTAAGCACAAAGCGAAGGGTGTCCCTTTGATCTCCTTATTTACAAAGCCAAACTTGCACATTTTCATCGGTGTACCTAGCGAGGTTTCTGGCCTGAATTTGTATCCGTATAACCGAATGGCACGTAGCTGCTAGACGAAGGGTCCAGACTCCAGTGATCCTCTTTCTTAGTTGCAACTGTACATATATGTACATTATGTATATTTATTTAAGACTCTGCATCATGCATTTTCTCTGTCGCCAAGTGTGTATGGAATATAATCCATAAATAGCATGGTCCATAAATAGCATTTTTCAAGTTTGTACCGAAAGGACAAAACAGTAGCACCTGATGGCATGTGCATGCAAAAGTTTTCCCTGGCTTTTCCAAGTAAAAAGTCAAGCATAATTTCGTTCCAAATGTGACCCATATTTTTTCGCTCATGCATTTTTGTTTTCGGCATAAATAGTTTTTTCTAATCATCTTATGACGAAAGGATGAAAAGCTAGTCTTCAACCGAAAACAGTGCATTTTGGTGAGCACCGACCGAAAGGACTACATTTCGGTTCATAGCTTGCTACCACACCTAAGCTCTACCAGCATGCACCCCTGTCCGAAAGGAGCCCTGTGTATTGGCATTCATTCGTGTTCGCCAGCCCGGTAGGAGAGCTCGCCACCACAACTTTGGCACAGCCGGTAAGAAAACAGCACGGAACTTCCGCCCTGCCGCGCGGCATGCGTTTCGCCGTGGGGTTTCTTCAAGCAATTAGAACCGAGTGCATATTTGCCAAGCCAAAGGCATTTTCATCTTAGGACCTCTTCAAGCCCACCTGCTCGTGGTGCAAGCCGAGGGCTCTTTGCCGCGCGCTGATTTGGCTAGCAAGTAGCCGCAGTACCGAGAGCACAAAGCTTTAACTGAATAAGGGAAATTTCACATGTTCAGAACAGCTCTGCTTTCGGCGAACGTGTATCGTCTACATTACTTTCTTCGCTGCTAGACCGTAGCAATTTTATTTTCTATTCTTTTTGTCAAAATACTAATCTTGAGTAACTTTGGCTAACATGGCTTTTGTGTTCCGCATATAAGCACCACGTGTCCTCTGTTAACATGCAGATAGACATGGCGAATGCAGCGAGTGCTCCAACGAGCGGTCTCCTGGCAACCGAAGCCATGCAGCGAAAGCTAACCAGTAACTCCAGAGAAACGTCATCCACTGGTTTTAGCAATTAGCGAGGCAACCAAGAGAGCCAAGCAACGCTCATCAGTTCGCTAGCACTATTAGCGACGGCTGACGAGACGGTGGATGCCGAAACAACATTCGGCTGCCCGGCACCTTTCAGAGCATATGCACACGCACCATATATATTTGAGTTACAAGCACACATATATTTTTGGGCTAATGTTGACACATGTTAATGCATACTTTTTAATTGTCAATTAAACATGGAAAAGGACTAAAATATAAAATAGATAATCTTATTAGGGGTTTATACTAATGATTTCCATGAGTTTTGGTAAAGTTGTGATTTGCGTGGACTTAACAGAAAACGGCAGAGTTCGCAACGCAATCCAACTCCGGAACGAAGTCTAGAAGGCTCTGGAATACACCCGACGTGAACGAAACTTAACACCCAAGAAAACATCATCTAGAAGACTCCGAAGCCACGACGTGTCGCGGGACCCGTGGTGGGGCCCACCCTGGGCCGGCCGGACCTCCCATTTAGGCCGCCGGCACGCCCCCGCCCAAGTGTGCCACGCCTGCACGTTCTTCCACCGCCTCTAAGATGCAATCTAAACCGCATGATTAATGTCGGTTTGATCCGACGACGACGGGAAGAGTTCAAGTTGTAATCCAAGTCCAAGACGGCGTACCTCCTCCCGACTATATAAGCAAGCCCCCGTGCCCCCCCCGATTCAACAGATCCATCAATCATCAATTCAATCGATCATCAACGGCGACAAGAGATAGAAGCTCTAGATTAGAATTAGATTGAGAGTTAGTTTTGCAAGTTGAGAGAATTAGAGCGTGGTTGAGGCGGAGTTGAAGGAAGGCCCGAGCTGTCGGGCGCCTCCATCTTCTTCCTCCTCTAGAGTTGGCGCTCCATCATCTTCTCCCCTCGAGCCGATGTCATTGGAGCACGCACTCGAGATCTTGTGGATTGTTCGACTTCCATTCGGTAAGTGGTATTGTCTCTATTGTTCTTAAGGTTCGTATTTCTTTGATAAGATTACTTTGATTCTGCCGCTCTTGAATTGAAGTTGTTAGATTAATGTAAGCGTGGTGCTTAGATTGACTAGCTTATTACTTAATACCTTCTATAGGCCGGAGTGAAACACCAACCGTTAAGGGTGATCGTAGTGGTGACAAAGACTATTGAGTCCTTTGTATCCCTCGCTCCCGTTTATAGAAATCGTAGGAGACCCCAAGCGTTGTTAGCGTAGAATCCCTTTATTAAGAGTTTCTTCATGACAACCCCTCTTAAGAACAATGTGCAAATGATTTACTTGAAGTGAGAACAAGACCTTCCTACTAGAACTCCTTACCTTTATTTATCTATCTAGTTTTATTAAACCACTCGTGGATCAAGAGTAAATCTCAAGAACCCCTTCTCTACGTTCTCCCCGTGGATTCGATATTTTAAAGCCCTATTCGGGTGAAGTGCTCACCGGTATCCGTTCGCTTATGGATTATCCATTATAGTATTTCCCGTAGGTTAACAAATACCAACAAGCATTTCTCGGGCGATTGCTTGGAGAACGGTTTAGAGATTTCTTGAGTATACTTTTATCTTTTCTTTTTAGTTTAAATTCTTATCCTTTTTTCTTTATCATGGATACTACATCCATTAAAGATTTTTCGGCACCTACGGAGCTTAGCCTTAGGCCTATACCATCATCCAAGCCAATTCTATCCGAGGCCTATGAGCTACGCCCCGAGTTAATAGAGATGGTCCAAACCAAGACTTTCTTAGGAATAGAAGACTAAGACCCTTATCATCATCTCCAACAATTTGAGCAAACATGTGACTGCCTTCATATAGAGGGTATGTCCGACGAGACTATCCGTTGGAAGCTCTTTCCATTCACACCGAAAGGAAAAGCTCGCCAATGGTATGACAGTAACCAAGCGAGAAGAAGAAAGGCGATTGGGGAACTCTCCGTGCAGATTTTTACTGGATTTCTACCCCGCTTTCTAAAGTAGTCAACCTTAGAACCCAGATCATATCTTTCAAACAGGAGGATAGTGAGTTGTTGAGTTCATCCAGGAACGTTTTGAACTTCTTTGCAAATCCGACCAGATCTAGGCCTTCAAGACCACATTTTACTTCAACATTTCTATATTGGTCTTAATAAAGAATCTAGAGCCTATTTGAATACCTCTTCACATGGATCTTTCATCCATCTTACATCTAGTGAAGCTAGAACCATCTTAGACAACATTCTAGCCAAAGCACCAATGATGATCCGGTGGAAGAGAAATCTTTAGAAGAAGAAATTCCAGAAATAGCTACACCGAACCTATGACGTAATCATCTCAACCTCAGTAGCTATAGAATCATCAAAGGAAAAACATTCTTTTCTCGATTTTATGAATGATATCGAGGATGATTTATTTTTCGATTTTGGAAACACCTCGAATTATCATCAAGAGAAGAAACCTCGAAAACGCAAATTATCTTCACAAGAAGAAATTGATCGCGTTGAGCAATATTTCTCAAGACAACACACTAGGGAGCTCGTGATCTATCATGAGTGCGGAATGGTTAGAAGAATCGAGAACTTTCTTTCGATGTGATCCGTTTGGATTCACCTTACGTACCAATTCAATGCATAATTAATGCAATCCCCTATGATGCACTTTATAACCCAGATCATAGGAATCAATGTAATGGCTTTATCCTTTTTCGAGCAATTTATCAAGAACATGCCATTATCTCCTACTACTAAGTTATTAAAGCACCCCTCACGGGCAAATTGTCCAAAGTTCAGAATTCTTTTACACTCTACCTATTCGTGTAAGCGACATATTAATCAACCCGAGCTTTCATATCTTTAACATTAGGGAGTTTGACCTTTTATTAGGCCATCCGTTAGAAAGACTCCTTAAAGAAGGACACACGGAAAACTAGACATTTGTCTAGGCAAAGATAAATTTTCCTTACACTTCGCACATTCAATTCATACTAAGACCGAACCCAAGTCGAGAACGGACCCAATGGAAGAGGTGAAAGAGGCATCTATAGAACATTTCGTAGAATCCAATCAAGAAGATGTAATGAATTCTTTTATCGAGGAAGAGGAAGAAAATCCAACGGAATCCGAACCTCGATGAATTCGAGGAAACCTCGAGACCTCCCATTGAACTTAAACCTTTACCACCTGGTCTTAGATATGCCTTTTCGCATAATGATCCGAGTCCCCCTGTGATCATTAATGATAAACTCACTCGGGGAAGAGACTTACGAGGTTAATTCATCGTCTTTGAACAACATCGTTCAGCCTTTGGCTACTCACTCCAAGATCTAAAGGGCATCAGCCCCGCCCTTTGCACACATCGTATACCTACTGATCCCCGATGTTCCACCATCTAGAGAGCCTCAACGAAGACTTAATAATGCGATGAGAGATGTAGTAAAGAAAGAAGTTCTAAAACTTCTACACGCCGGGATTATATATCCCGTGCCACATAGTGAGTGGGTAAGCCCCTGTGCAAGTTGTGCCTAAAAAGGGAGGCATGACAGTAGTTAAAAATGAGAAGAATGAATTAATTCCTCGAGAACCGTCACCGGGTTGGCGTATGTGCATAGACTATAGAAAATTAAATAAAGCCACAAAGAAAGATCACTTTCCACGCCTTTCATTGATGAAATGTTAGAACGGTTGGCAAACCACTCTTTCTTTTGTTTTCTCGATGGATATCGGGGTATCACCAAATCCCAATCCATCCCAAATGATCAAAGCAAAACCACTTTTTACATGTCCATATGGAACTTATGCATATCGTAGAATGTCTTTTTGATTATGTAATGCTCCAGCTTTCTTTTTCAAAGATGCATGATGTCTATATTTTTCTCGAAATGATTGAAGAGATTATGGAAGTTTTTATGGATGATTTTTACGTGTATGAAAAACTTTTGATGATTGTCTAGAAAACTTAGATAAGGTTTTGCAAAGATGTGAAGAAAAGCACTTAGTCCTTAATTGGGAAAAAAATGTCATTTTATGGTTAGAGAAGGAATAGTGCTAGGCCATCTAGTCTCTCGAAAGAGGAATAGAGGTAGACCCGAGCTAAAATAGAAGTAATTGAACAGCCTACCTCCACTCGTGAATATTAAAGGAATAAGAAGTTTTCTTGGCCATGCTGGTTTTTATAGAAGGTTCATAAAGAATTTTTCTCATATTGCTAGACCTCTTACAAACTTGTTAGCTAAGGATGTTCCTTTTGATTTTGATGATGCTTGTCTTAAATCTTTTTTGAAACTCGAAAAATGCTCTTATTTACGCACCCATTATTCAACCCCCGATTGGTCTTTACCTTTTGAAATTATGTGTGATGCAAGTGATTATCTTTGTGGGGGCTGTTTTGGGGACAGAGAAAAAGACAAGAAACATCATGCTATTGCCTATGCTAGTAAAACTTTAACTGGACCTCAACTTAATTATGCCACAACTCCAAAAAAGAGTTACTAGTCTGTTGTTTATGCTATCGACAAGTTTAGATCTTACTTGGTAGGAGCAAAAGTTATTGTTTACACCGATCATGCCGCTCTTAAATACCGCTCACTAAGAAAGATGCTAAACCAAGATTAATACGATGGATTTTGCTGCTCCAAGAGTTTGATTTAGAAATTAGAGATAAGAAAGGAGTAGAAAATTTCATTTCGATCATTTGTCTAGAATGCATTTTGAGAAACCATAGGAGTTACCCATTAATGACTCTATGAGGGACGACATGCTCTATCGGATCTCCGATCCGATCCCCAGTCGGTATGCAGATATTGTTAATTTTATGGTTGTAGGATATGTACGACCTGGGGCTGATAAGAAAAAGCTCATTTATGAGAGTCGCCATCACCTATGGGATGAGCCATACCTCTTCCGAGTATGCGCCACGGCTTACTCGGGGAGGTGTGTACCGCAGAAGAAGGACTACAGATTATCGAGAAGTGCCACTCATCACCATATGGAGGTCATTATGGAGCATTCCGCACACACGCAAAGATCCGCAAAGCAGATTTTTCTCGGCCAACCATGTATCAAGACACACGGGACTTCGCATGGAAAGGTAACGCTTTGTCGAGACATGGCAATATCAATTCTAGAGATGCCATGCCACCGACAACCAATCTTCAAATCGAGCTCTTTGATGTCCGGGGAATTGACTACATGGGACCATTCCCAAAATCCGGACCCTACGAGTACATCTTGGTGGCAGTCGACTATGTTTCTAAATGGGTTGAGGCCATGCCATGCAAGACTGCTGATCACAAAAGCTCAATCAAGATGTTTGAAGAAATAATATTTCCAAGATACGGTACAACCGAGGCTAGTGATAAGTGACGGAGGGTCCCACTTCATCGACAAGAACTTCGAGAGATACCTCTCATCTCGTGGGATCCAACACAACGTCGCTACACCTTATCACCCTTGACAAGTGGTCAAGCGTAAACGTCAAACAAGCAAATCAAGAACATCCTACGAGAAGACGGTTGACCAAATGGGAACTAAATGGAAAGACAAAGCTACCCGAAGCTCTACGGACGGACTTATCCGGACTGACTTACAAGACTCCCATCGGAATGTCTCCCTACCACCGGTCTCACGGAAGACATGTCACTTGCCCGTTGAGCTAGAATTCAAAGCTCACCGGGCGATCAAGAGGTGGAATATGGACCTTGATGAAGCCGGAACAAAACGAAGAATGCAACTATCCGAGCTAGAAGAATGGAGAGAAAAGGCGCACCACAATGCCAAGATCTACAAAGAAAGAACCAAGAGATGGCACGACAAGAGAATCAAGAAGAAGGAATTCCACCCAAAGCGATCGTATTACTTTTTAATTCCGTGGTACGACTTTTTGGACATGGAAAACTACTAAAGCAAGTGGGAAGGACCATACAAGGTGGTGAGTTCATCATCACACGGAGCCGTCACTCTTCAAGACAACGAAGGTACGCTATTTAAGGTAAATGGTCATCACCTCAAGATATTTTTAGAGCCCAATAAAGATTTAGAAGAATTAGATGTTATCGAGTTCTTCGAAGTACCCAAAAATATTAATTTTCGCTAATAATGGGCCAACATCGGGTTTTTAGGATAATAATAGGATTAGAGCACCCCACGACGAAACACACGCGAGGCGACACGTGGTGAGCCGACGGCCTAAATAACAGCGGCCGGCCAAATGCCGCCCCCTCTCGCGCCCAGTCTTGTCTCACACGGTCTCTTACATGTTTAGTTTCGGAAAAACTCCTTTCCAGATTTGTTTTCGCGTCGTAAACCCGATCTCTCGCCCCCTACAAATCCTAACCCATATATAATCTAGGGGTAGACCATCCTTCTTTCTCATCTAATCTCCAACCAAAGAGCCATGGCCGAACAACGGCTTGTCCCCTTCAATGAAAAAAAAGCCAAACAAGTCGTTCCTTTCATCAAGAAACCAAAGCCGCCGCCGTCATACCACCCAACATACCCCGCTTCCATATGTTCCACCTCGCCGCCCGCACGCCACCGCCGCAAGGACGCAAGCAAGTCACGTATGCACGCGGCCAGCACGATCGTCGCCGCCGGCCGCACTAAAGAAGCCGATCCATGTTCCTAGCTACATGGAGGTTCAAGAACCAAAGGAGGGCGAGCGTCTTACACGTGTTCGCATGGACGCCAACGGCAACACGAGGGAGCATAAGTACACTATAGCACCTCCACGCCGCACTACCATCGATGGAGTCCGTACTAAGGAATCACAAATCAAGAGGATTCCCGCTTATCGAGGCGGCCAAAAACAGATGCCGCAGAAGAAGAAGACTAGAAAAACCATAGCCGACCTCGCTCTAGATGTAGCGGCTCTTGCGTAAAACATGCAAGGAGATTCACCGCGTTAATAGCACCCTCACTAATTCCGTCCTCCATCTCTTAAAGAATGAAGGAAAGAAGAAGCGTAGAAACCGGGAAGAGGATGCTAGTCTTAATCAGAAGAAGAAGGGCAAAGGCCCTATGTAAGCATCACAGTTAGAGAGCACATGAGTCTTAGCGTTTGAGTCTTAAGTTTAGTTCGATTAAAAGTCGTTTAGCTTGGTTTAGTTAAGATTAGTTTGCTTTAAATATTAGGAAGTTGAATTATGTAATAAAGTGCTCTCTCTTTTATCAATGAAGTAATCCACAAGTTGAGTCAAATATTTTTCTATATTTTTTCGGATATGTTTTTGTCTCCACCATGCTTTGTATGCAAGATAACAGAAAATAAGTGTGGGGAGATCCTTGACGACCAAACAGAAACTTTCGCGATTTAAAATCAAGAAATTCGAATCAAGGCGGAACCATCGACTCAAGACAACGAACCGCGACCCGACACGGCTCGGCAGGCAGGCCGACCCGCCCAAATACTAGGCCGATCGGCCTCGCACGGCCCCACTTTCGAGCTCGCCTTCGTCCACCGCTCGGTTTGCTTCCCAAAACTTTTAAATTTTCGCAATTTACTTCCGTTCCAAATTAAAATAAATGTTTTTTGTTATGGTATGTTTTCCAATATGAAAAAGATGTCTTGAACAAAGTTTTGCATGATTAAATTCCTACTTTTTATCTGTCACTTGTTGGGATGCCTTAATTGCTTAAAACATGAGAAATAATAAAGTTAGAATAATGAGATCCCGATTCTTTTATCTCGTCTTTGGAGAGTTATTTATTTCAAAATATTAAAATCATTAGTTATGCTTCTCCTTTGTGATCAATGATACATCCTAATAGAGCCGTAGCAATCATTAAAGATATATCTAATTAATTGTTGCTTTCTTGTGTTGAGCTTTGTCAAAACCACGACCCATGTTGAAATTTGTCTACGAGCCTAAGATCAAGATCACATACCTTGCTTTCACTAAAGTATCCATGCTCTAAAAAGTTTTAATCTCTATCTCCCATAATTTTAATTGTTGAAAAAAGGTACACTATGAAAAAAGCCAAATGTTCAAAATTCTAAGAGTGGAGAGAAAAGTGAGAGAGAGGAGAAAATGAGCAAGTGTTCTACGGGTGAGAAGAACCCCCCTCTCGAAAAAAAAAAGGAGAAAAAGGCAAAAAATAAAGAGAAGAATAATGGACAAGTGTCCGAGGGTGAGTAGGGCCCACTTCTCTAATAATTGAGAGAGTAAAATGGACATGTGTCCGAGGGTGAGTAGAACCCACCTCTCCATTTAATTAGTTTGGTTACCTCGTTTGAAAAATAAATAAATATAAATCTTTGAAAAAAGGGGAGATAGAAGATTTTCAACTAGAGAGAAGCGGTAATAATAATCTTGATTCACATGCACATCTTGATCTATGACTTATGACATCTATCTCCATGGATCCACAAGTTGACTCAAGCAATAAATACAAGGTAAGTGTGCTACATGTTCTTGAGCTCCACTTATATAATAAATGCTAATGTGAGGATATAATATACTTTGAGAGACTTGAGAGTGTCACAAAGGAGTAAGTACTGACTATGCTTTCTTTTTCAAAACTTATGCAAAATCTCTCCAATAGACTTGATTCAAGAATAAAGGTGATCTGTTTCTAACCGTTTCATACTCGAGAGATCCCAAAGTGCAGGTATGACTATGGAAGTGTAATCATGATCCATGCTTAGACCATCCTTTTATCGAGGGGCAGTAAAAGCCTAAGTGTGGGGGAGTTTGTTGACACATGTTAATGCATACTTTTAATTGTCAATTAAACATGGAAAAGGACTAAAATATAAAATAGATAATCTTATTAGGGGTTTATACTAATGATTTCCATGAGTTTTGGTAAAGTTGTGATTTGCGAGGGGACTTAACGGGGAAAACGGCGAGTTCGCAACGCAATCCAACTCGGAACGAAGTCTAGAAGGCTCGGAATACACCCGACGTGAACGAAACTTAACACCCAAGAAAACATCATCTAGAAGACTCCGGAAGCCACGACGCGTCGCGGGACCCGTGGTGGGGCCCACCACAGGCCGGCCGGCCTCTCATTTAGGCCGCTCGGCCGCCCCCGGCCCAAGCGGCCACGCTTCTGAATGTTCTTCCACCGCCTCTAAGATGCAATCTAAAACCGCATGATTAATGTCGGTTTGATCCCAACGACGGGAAGAGTTCAAGTTGTAATCCAAGTCCAAGACGGCGTACCTCCTCCCGACTATATAAGCAAGCCCCCAGGCCCTTGATTCAATAGATCCATCAATCATCAATTCAATCAGATCATCAACGACGACAAGAGATAGAAGCTCTAGATTAGAATTAGATTGAGAGTTAGTTTTGTAAGTTGAGAGAATTAGAGCGTGGTTGAGGCGGAGTTGAAGGAAGGCCCTGAGGAGGCGTCGGCGCCTCCATCTTCTTCCTCCTCTAGAGTTGGCGCCTCCATCATCTTCTCCCCCGAGCCGATGTCATTGGAGCACGACTCACGAGATCTTGTGGATTGTTCGACTTCCACTCGAGTAAGTGGTATTGTCTCTATTGTTCTTAAGGTTCGTATTTCTTTGATAAGATTACTTTGATTCGTCGCTCTTGAATTGAAGTTGTTAGATTAATGTAAGCGTGGTGCTTAGATTGACTAGCTTATTACGAATACCTTCTATAGGCGGGTGAAACACCAACCGTTAAGGGTGATCGTAGTGGTGACAAACACTATTGAGTCCTTTGTATCCCTGCTCCCGTTTATAGAAATCGTAGGAGACCTGCGTTGTTAGCGTAGAATCGACAACCCCTCTTAAGAACAATGTGCAAATGATTTACTTGAAGTGAGAACAAGACCTTCCTACTAGAACTCCTTACCTTTATTTATCTATCTAGTTTTATTAAACCACTCGGGGATCAGTAGTAAATCTCAAGAACCCCTTCTCTACGTTCTCCTCCGTGGATTCGATATTTTAAAGCCCTATTCCGGGTGAAGTGCTCACCGGTATCCGTTAAACTGCGGATTATCCATTATAGTATTCTGTAGGTTAACAAATACCAACAGCTAACCGATAGTCTACGAAGGTTTGGCTTTCAAGCACCTTCGGAGCGAGGCTAACGCGAATAGGTAGCCTACCCCGGGTTACATTTTGCATGCTCGCTTGGTGTCACGGAAGCAAGATCGAGCGAGCACCGCAACCGTTCATTAGAACCGATAGCCAAGGCTTTGGCCATACAACCGAAGATCGACCTCGGCATTACGCATCGGGGCGCAACCTCTCGACTCCTCGAATCATGGTCGCGACCTCGGGCAGACAGCCGCCTTTGACCCCCTAGTTAAGATAGCCTCCAAATAGTTGTTGCCCTGTGAGCCAACGAATGTCGACCACCAAAAAATAGCTGAATCCTTGCATGGCTGCCCAACACTTTCACGGGTTAGCTCATCCTTGCATGCCGCAACAAGAACATGGAAAATGCTACTTTGGTGCAAAGATGCATCTCTTAATTATCGGTGCAACATGCATTTTACTTACTTTAGCATGATCTATAAACAGCCACAGCCACTACTTCGCACATGCAGAGCCAAAGTTCACACATGCGAGGCGCCGAAACCGCCAACCATGCGTCCTCACGGCCGAAAGTCCGAGCATTCGGCCGCCACGCCGAATGCAATCGGCTTCGAAGCCGAGACACTTGGCATCACACATGCACTTTTGTTGATGCTCACTAACTCATATTTTTATGCATCAACACTTCATGGAAAAGAATTAAAATATAATTAGATAACCTTATTAGGGGTTTCTACTAATGATTTCCATGAGTTTTGGTAAAGTTGTGATTTCTGAGGACTTAACGTAAAAATAACAGAAATGACGTGGCATACGCCCGACGTAACATAAAAAGCAATCCAACTCCGAGACAAGTCCGAAAGGCTACAGAATACACCCGGCGTCAAAGAGTCCCAAAACCCGAAAATACATCATCTAGAAGACTCGAGAAGACACGACGCATCGCGGGACCCCAGTGGGCCCCCACTGGGCCGATCGCCCAACTATTAGGCCGATCGGCCCGCCCGGCCGCCAATCGGCCTCCGAAGGGAAGCTTCCTCCACCGCCTCCAAGATGCAATATAAACCGGATGATTATGGTCGGTTTGATCCGATGGCGTCGGTGGGAGCACGGATTAATCCCACACGCGCTGTTGAAGTTGAAGAGACAGAGGAAGACCCATATATAAACAGCCCAAGACCCCTCAAGTCAATTCAATCCAAGTTGATCTAAAGCTTCACGTTCAATAAGAAGTAGATCAAGGAAGAGCCAAGACAGGAGGAGAAGAAGAGGAGACACCACGAGATAGGATAGCTAATTCATAGCTCTAATCTAGAGCCTAGTTTAGATAGAAAGTCAGGTTTAAAGAAGAGAGAGTGTATGCTCAGGTTCGGATCGATAAGTTACACTATGGTTCAATATAATTATTGTTCTCATACACCTTCGTGCTATTTCATTATTATGTATGCAATTAATTTACTTACACTTTATTCTAGTCATAGCATATTTGATATAGTCATTATTCATGGTAATTGAAGTACTTATTAGTAGAGCTCCTAGTATATTATGCGCATATGCTAGGTAGTAGAGAGTATGTAAGCATGGTGCTTAGATATAATTTACTTTGCGGATTCACCTTATATGCCGAGGTTAGTGTGGTAGATCGTAGTGGTGACAGCACTATTGAGTCCTTTGCAATCCTCCCCGTGTATAAGACTAGTCGATAATGGTTCTTGGGATTATCTTGTTTTCGTTCTTGATTTTCTTAAGTAATCTTGGGTACACATTTTTTATTTATGGTTTTGATTTATATATGATCTTATGCTATGCCATTTTATTTCCACTTCAGTAAATTCTTTTGTATACTACATAAGAACTGTCCCATTTGTCCTAAATCCAATCCTAATCTAACTAGGAATTAATCTTATCCTATTGTTCACCACGTGCACCTCTAATTGTCTTATATACCTTATCATTATTATCTTTTATTGGCTCACCCTGTTTAAGTAAATGCTAAACCACGAATCTCATTAGTCTTCTATCACCGCCCTTAATCAAATGAATTGCTTATCATATCTTCCTCGTGGATTCGATATTTAAAACCCTTCGGGTGAAATGCTCTTTGGACATCCGTGGCTTTTATGGATCTATCTCTGTAAGCTAACAAATACCAACACTGCCCAAGCGTGCTTATACGAAACAGCAGCTTCCGGTCTCTTTGCCGAATCGATACCAGTTTATTTGCTTATCGTCAACCGCGCCACCACGTTCAGGCCCCCAACCCTCCCTTCCGCTTCGAGGCGAAAGGAGATGGTTTTGTTCGGTTCGTCTCAACACAACAGACCCCCGGCAACTAACCCGAATGCAGCACCATTCGGCCAAAGGCGAATGAAGCTACCTTCAGTCGAATCCGAGCGAATCGTGGGACGGGACGAGGGATGGCGCCGAAGGCTTTTTGCGAAAGCACTGTGTTTCGGACAACACCGCATTTCGGTGCGTACAACTGCTCTAGCATTTTTTTTTTGGCATGCTTTTCATCGGCACAAATCCCAGTCCACTAGGATGCGAATCTAAATCTATATTTTGGAGAGTTCATCAACCGAAAGCTCTGCATTTCGGTTCTTAAGATGCATTCACTTTTCCAATATAACCACTCTTCATTCGTAACTACATGCTTGTTTATTTATCTAGCTTAACAAGTTAAACGAACCTCATGCATTCGTTCGTCCAAGCACAGCCATTCTTTAGGCGTTGTTTATTTTGTCTAGTTTAACCAGCTAACCGAATTTCATGCATTCAGTTGTCCAAAAATAGCTATTCTATATTCGTAACTACACATGCAACAATAAATTGAAAGCATTCGTCCCAATGGTATGGGCCTTTCGTCGTGGCAAGCATGGTCTGACGAAACTACCCACACTTGGAACACGGAAAATCTTCATCGATTCTACGCCTGACGAATGCTCCCCGAGCTGGGAGTTGTAATTTTCTTTTTTCTTTCTTTTCGGTCGTAATAATTAAGTACTAAACTGCAGCAAGGTTGCGCTCTTTTTTCTCACGTGGAAAGCCCTTTCGAGGCGCGTGAGGTTTTTTTTTTTTAATAAGGCAACCTGAAAACATCCGGACATGAACCCTTTATAAAGGCTCTTCTCCCCAAACACCAGAGCAATACCAAGAGAAATGCCGAAAACAAGAAGTGACTAAGTCACGCTTCATATATTCGGGCGAGCAACGTATCCGAGAAGGTATATGCTGAAGAGATCAGCAAACAATGGCAGTACGCCAAAAGACCAAGGCGAGAAAGGGCCGAAAGTCCGGAGAAAGTCAAATAGTGACAACTTCCACAATAAATAGCCAAGGCAAAAAACGCTCAAGCTAACCGAAGTTTGACCAAAAAGAGCCAAATCCGATGCGTAGGCAGAGAAGCCGAACAATAAAGTCACTTTCGGCTACAAAAGCTCAGCCAAGTACATTAAAGAAGAAATTACGGCAAAGAGCCTATCTAAGTCCAGAGAAGGACTAAAACAAGTACACGCCACCAATAAAGGGTGTACGAAAGCACATGCTTCCCGATTACAAGATTAGTTGCACAATGACTGTTCTTGGGCAATCAAAACAATAAAACCTTGAGATCAAGCAAACGACAAGCAGGGCTACTATAAAATGACGACGAAGGGTCGCATCTTTCACAAGAGCGACCGCAAGCCGTAGAGGGAAAGCCCCTCAGTAGCCACCAAAAGCATAGCATATGCATAAGGACCTCGGTCCGTAAGAGCTTCGGCTCATTAGGATTGAGAGGGATCAGGAAGTCGCGGGTAGCTTTCGGCCACTTAAAGAGGAGAGGTAAAGTTTGGTATAGCCCAGGCCGCACGCATATAAGCTGCTGCTAGGAAAGAGCTAGCTGAAGGACAATTCTACCAGGTAGAGGTCCTCTAGAAGAACTCTCCAAGAGCTGTGTAGAAAGCGCATCGACCAACTCAGGCACACCCATGATTACCCCGGTGTGGCGAAACTCCCGTGACATTAGCTCAAAGCTAGTCCTAGCCACAAGTGCATCTGAAATGGGAAGCACCGAATGCTCTGATAAGGCCTGACATCGCATTCCAACTTGTGCGGGCCTACCTCTACCAAGCTGACAAACGCAACACTAAAGCTGGCCGAGTGTACAAGAAGGACGAAAGCAACAAAACAAGCTTCGGCATGATCAACTAGACCATGCCATGTGGCAATATCAAGCTGGCAATCAAATGACGAATGCTCGCAACATAGGTTTCGTCTCCTAGCCTTGTATACCGTGACGCTCGGAACCCGGGAAAACTAGCGGATCCAAGATGACCGAATGCGACGAAAACTAGTATTCGGTCTCAAGATACGAGGGAGTTCACAACGCGCTCAAAAGAGCCCGTGTAACATGAACGAAATATATAAAAGATCCGAACCGAATCTATAAAAAAAACACTTTCGCTCGTTACATACCTTTCGCCCCCGCAAGAGGGGAGGGGGTTTCTTAACAAAAGCAGTTTTTGCGAGAACCGAAATGTACTACGCCCGAAAGCAAGACGCCACACAAGCACATAAATACAAGTTGGGCGAAAGACGCAAAGCGTTATATTTTCATTCAACTGAGATCAAGATCCTTAACGCCACAATACCGGCGCCCATAAAATTGCACGAAAGTATCAACACGAGAGGGGCTCCTATCTTCTTCATGGCCTGCACAAAAGCCCCAAGTCGGGTAATAGAATTTGGAGTCAAATAATGAAACCGGAGCCCAAAACGATCCAATACTCCGCCGATGAAACCATCTTCACATGCCAACCGAAACCCGGCTCACGAAAAAATCTACGAACATAAGGGCTTCGTCGGGTCTTGATTCGGGTACCTCTCACCGGCCGGTGCGACAAAAATTACGAGTCCTCCGATCCATGTATCCCTTTCGTACTCATTCAAGCCATCCGCCATAACACGTGAAGTACCGGTCAGGAAAGCCTCACGACGGGCCAAGGGTCCCGGATTCTCCCCTGACCCTCGAGCAAAGTTGCCATCTTCCGAACCATTGATGGCACTGAAAGACCCCTCATCATCACCTGCTGCTGAAAGTAACGGGTGCCTGTTACTCCAGTTTGGGAGGGCTAAAGAGTTTGTAAGAGGGGGAGGAGAGAAAGGAGAGGGCAGACCCGCCCGCTATCCATCTCGACCATTTCATCACTTTGATTTCGGTCGCCACCTTTCGGTGGTGACATTCGCCGTCGATCGAGACGGGCGTGACCGTCGACCATGTTCAGTTGTGACTTCATTAGTCACATTCAATTGGGACTCCTTTAGCTGCTTTCAGTCGTGACTTCGTCAATCACATTCGTCACTGAGACATTTGTCAATCACATTCGTCATCGTGACATTCGTCAGTCACATTCGTCGCTGAGACATTCATCGTCTTCGTCCATTTCACCCACCACTTGGGGCTGTTCGAGACCACGATTCCGTTTTTTTCATCACTGCCGCTTGAATACAAGTGAGGGTGAACACTCAAGAGAGGGCGTTGCTCAACCGCACCGCTTGTAGAAGTATCAGACGAATTGCTTGAAGATGATCCGAGAACAATTGGTCGAAGAGCCGGACCCTAAAGCAATCGGATCCGACATTATACCGAATCAACGAAACCTAAGGTGCGAAGTAAAGAAGGAAGGGAACGAAAAAAAAAAAATGGGCGCCCAACAAAACGAAATAAATAAAATAAAAAAAAAACTAATAACTAAGAAGAGAAATCCTTACTGAAGACCGAAGCCCGGTGCGAATCCCTCCAAAGGCGAAAGCTTCAAAGAACTGAAAATTGAAAGCCCGGTACATAAGAGGCATTTGGCTCCGTCTTTGCGGGGGGTTTCTTAAGGGGCGAATGGTCGTGGCCAAGGACAGGCCGAAACCCCCCCGCCCTTGGCCTCGAGGGCTACTTGGGGGGGGGAAGCGGATCTGGCCACCCCATACTCTCGGCCCCAAAGAAAGCACGCAACGAGACCAAGACGGGGAGATAATCTGGGTGGCCCCGCGTTCGGCCAGGGCGGCCGAATCGCGGCGAAGTTCGGTCCCAAGGGACCTCGGGGACATGGGGCCTTGGGCGGAGAGAAGGCCCGAAAGTCGAGCCTCGAGGTTTAGTCCGCCCGAGGGACGAAAGTCGAGGCCGAGTAAGGAAGAGCCCGAGCCTCGAGGTTTAGTCCAACCAAAGGATTTAAAGTCGAGGTTTAGTCCAACCAAAGTGACGAAAGTCGAGGTTTAGTCCAACCAGTGACGAAAGTCGAGGTTTAGTCCGACCGGTGACAAAAGTCGAGGTTTAGTCCGACCAGTGATGAAAGTCGAGGTTTAGTCCGACCAGTGACGAAAGTCGAGGTTTAGTCCAACCAGTGACGAAAGTCGAGGATGAGTAAGGAAAAGCCCGAGCCACGAGGTTTAGTCCAACCAACGGTGACGAAAGTCGAGGATGAGTAAGGAAAAGCCCCGCCTCGAGGTTTAGTCCACCTAGGGACGAAAGCCGAGGGCCGAGTAAGGAAAAGCCCGAGCCACGAGGTTTAGTCCAACCAGTGACGAAAGTCGAGGTTTAGTCCGCCAGGAAGAAAGTCGAGGCTGGGCAATGCTTGGCCGCCCAGCGCGAGTGGAGCTTTGGCTCCCTAGCTCGGAACTAAAGCCTTTCAAGAGCGGGACCGAATGAGATTCAATTCGGCCGCGGCTTGTCTTTATCCTGCGGGTGTTCGTGATCCAAGCGACGAATGGACCCCCGACGAGAGGTTGGTAGGATCACAAGGCGAGAAAGGACCGCTCTACCCCCGGCCACCGAGGAGCTCAAGGAATCCGGGGGTAGGTAGAGGGGCAAAAGAGGAATTGTAAGAGTCTACGGACTATAAATAGACCCCGTGGGGCATTGTAAAGACCGGAGAAAATCAATAGAAAGAGTGTTATGGTTTCGTATCCACTTTTCGTGTCTTGTCTTTAGTTTTGTTTGGTGTTTCGTCCTACCGGGGTGGCTCTGCTTGAGGGGCCACACCAACAAGTGTTTGCCGATGGTATTGCCGAGGTGGACCACGTTAGTGCGAAAGGCAGCTTGCGCAGACATTTTGACAAAACCTCTTGGGAGGATCAAGTTTGTGGAGATCGTCAAGCATTGGGCGTCGGCGGCGTGAGCCACGATTGAGGGGTGAGTGTTGACATGGTGTATGTAATCGTGTCAAGCTATGTATCCATGTTAGTTGCATAAGTTTAGCTAGTGTTTGGTTAAGCATATTTGTAACTTAGCATAGAATCCTGGGCGGAACGGTGATTGCACACGTAACGCGCCGGGACCGCACAGTTAGAGCTTCCTCGCCATGACCGGCATGCCGTGCATGTCGTGCGGGTGGACGAGTTATGAGCCACACCGTGCAGCATCTAGTCGTGGGTGGGGGGAGCGGATCAAGGCCTAGATAAGGTCAAGTTGAATGCATGGAAAAAGCTGCGCCATACGCAGTGGAACAGCCTCGCCATCTCTCGCGCTCTCGTAGGTGCGTCTTTGCGTTCGTGTTAGCGGCCGCAAACTTCCGCCCGGGCATCGCCGGACGGTGAACCTAGAACGGCGATAGTCCGCCCGGTTCTAACAGCTGCTGCTGTCTCCTCCTACTTCCTTCTCTGCTTCTTCACAGTACCATGTTGCAATGTGCCATATCATGACACGCCACGTGAATGCGCTGACCTTCTTCGACTCATCACCTCTCAACCAGACAGGGGCACTACTTGTGTCGTTTGTGTAGGGAAGGTATCCCAACCAGTCTTGTAGCCCATTCTCAACAAACAAGGCTGACCACTCCACCCCTATTCTTCTGCTCTTGATCGTTCCCAGGAACTCGGCGATGGATGCCTTCACGTCATCATGCAACTTGACTCTAGCAAGACCACAAGATCTCGAACGATGGCCGCCAAGCACTCGAAAACCAGCGGCGTGGAAGCACCCGCGCCGCAAAGCGTCGCCCTGGGCCGCGGGCAAAGCACGAGTGTGTATTTATCACAGCCGAGGCGAACCCCAGCAGCCGGACGAACGAACGGAGATCGAGCACCAGGCCCCAATCCCAATCCCAATCCAGCACGAGTCGCAGCTGCAGCGCAGGCACGCAAAGCAAGAGCATGGCGCGGCGTGGCAGCCTTCTCACCGTCGCCGTCGCCGCGACGCTGCTCGTCGCCGTCGTTGCGGCGGCGGTGCCGCCGTCGTGGGAGCGCGCATCGAGTGGAGGTGGTGGACAGCGCCAACGGGTTCGAGATCCGGCGGTACACGGACGGCATGTGGATCACCATGGCGCCCATCGAGGACATCTCCTTCGTCGCCCCCACGCGCACCGGCTTCCTCCAGTAAGCACTCAAAGCGACCTCCGTCTCCTTCGTTCCTTATTGGGCCCGCCTTCAAATGGGCCACAGTCCAATGGGCTCACAGTCTCTCTCAAACTGGATACACGCGCACGTTTTTGCGGGCTGTTCAACTACATCCAGGGCAAGAACGCGTACAACGAGACGATCGAGATGACGGCGCCGGTGCTGACGCGGGTGTCGCCCAGGCCGTTCTGCGCCTCCTCCTTCGCCGTCAGCTTCTACGTGCCGGCCAAGAACCAGGCGGACCCGCCGCCGGCCGAGGGCCTGCGCGTGGACCGCTGGCCCGGCCGGGGGCCAGGTACGCGGCCAGCCGTGCGCCGGTTCGGGGTATTCGTGGCGAACGACGACGTCGGGGAGCAAGCGGCGCGGCTCGATGCCAGCCTCCAGGGCACCAGGTGGGCTTCCACGGTCAACGACGCGCGCAGGGCCGGCATCGCTGTACACCGTCGCGCAGTATAACTCGCCATTCGAGTTCAGTGGCAGGGTCAACGAGATTTGGATGCTCTTTGATGACGCCAATGAGGCGGCCTAAGATATGTGATGCGATTTCAAGAGTGCTTTAGGGCACTGAGGCGTTTAGGAAAGCACAAGATAAGTTGCTTAGCGGCCCGTTGGGTCTCGCGCGCGTGTGTGTGTTCTCGCCTGAGAGCGGTTACGGCCGGGAATATAACCCTGCCGCTGTAATAAAAGTCGTTAACGAAGAACATTAACTCTGAACATCTCTGTTTAAAAAAAACACTGAACATCTCTGATTGGTCAAAGTTGTTTGAGATGGTTCAATCCAAGTTTGACAAGAACCAGTACCATATTCGTCTCTGGAAGCTCGACTCATTGAAGCAAACGACGACCGTGTTGGAGTATCAGTATCAAGAGGAGATTGAGAAGCTAGCGCCTAGTGTGCTGTTGTATTCCCTCCGTTTCAAATTGTAGTTCACTTTGGTTTTTCTAGATTCATTTCTTTTTACTATGTATCTAGACAAAGTGTATAATTAGATGCATAGCAAAATCAATGTATCTATAAAAGCTAAAGTGAACTACAATTTGGAAAGGAGGAAGTACAACCGTTTGATGGCCTTGTTTTTGTCACCCGGTTTGTCAGCGGTCTTCGTGAAGATATTAGATCTGTGATTCGGCTACCTAGGCTACATTTTGTGGCTACGGCGAGCCCCTCTTG
The DNA here is from genome assembly GCA_015847255.1 of Hyparrhenia diplandra. Classification (NCBI taxonomy): domain Eukaryota; kingdom Viridiplantae; phylum Streptophyta; class Magnoliopsida; order Poales; family Poaceae; genus Hyparrhenia; species Hyparrhenia diplandra. The sequence goes on from JADLZK010010800.1 coordinate 492,514, forward strand.
CCTTGATTGAGGAACAGGAGATTGAAGAAGGGTAGGGTAAGTCACCTGGGCGGGATTTCACCAGGAAAACTGCTCGACCGGTGTCAGGAGGCGACAAGACCAAGACAACAGAGATGGGAATATTACAATCAAGACTAATAAAACTGAAGCCGAAGACAAGCTTGCCAGAGTCCACGCTCGTCTTCATGGTCGCCGCGCCGTGCTGCTCCGCGGAGGCGCGGAGCGCGGCGTCGGTGACCGGTTTGAGGGTGCACACCATGGCCGGCTGTGAGACCACAACAACATTGGGCGTGGTGGCGGTGGGCGCGCACGGCGCCACGAGCCCTGTGCGCGCCGCGGTGGGCGCACGGATAGCGGTGCAGCATTTGCTGTTGTCACCGTGGCGTGCGGCGTGCACACAGATGGTTCAATGCGCTTGACTGGATTGTTCAGCTCTGTCTGCGTTCAGATGCTTCTCCGTTTCCTTTCCATCTTTTGCTTTTATCCATGCGCTTGACTGGATTGTTCAGCTCTGTCTGCGTTCAGATGCTTCTCCGTTTCCTTTCCATCTTTTGCTTTTATCCATGGCGTCATCATGTGCGCCATGCCATGCCTGCCCCGGCAGCCGGCATGGTGCTTTGCGTCCTCGGCCACCGCAAGCAAGGCATCTAGTGTACTTTGCCTTTAGCTATTAGCTAATAAACTGAGCCGAACTAGGCCCTTAGTCGGTGTGTGTGTGTGTGTGTGTGGTTAATTTTATTTAAGAATCCTGACCTTACAAAATTTTAGGTTGCCTCTGCCAATCAGTTCATCAACTAGGTGACTCACGAACATGCCCCAGAGTCCCACTCCCAGACCACGAAGAAGCACAGCTGCTGCTGAGTAAAACAGAGTGGCCTCGCCTCGCCTCACCTCCATGGAGGACGGAGGTCACCAACCAGGAGCAACCGGGCTAGCAATGCCACCGGTGTCTCAGTCTCACACCCCATGTCTGAATCACCCGCGCGTGACGGTGATCCTGATCGAAGCTTTTGTGGCAATGGCGGCCGTGCTGCTGTTTCTGCAGCTCATCCTCGGCTCCTGCAGGCGACGATCAGGTGGCATAGTCACCCAAAGCGGCCTGTGGATAGCTTACACGCTGTCCTCCCCGCTCATCACCAACACCATCGGTCAGATGGTTTCTGCTCCAGCCAAGAATGCGCTATACCTTGTTTGGGTGGTCTCCCTGTACCATATTCTGGGATCCACCAACTCTGTGGTGGCGTATGATCTTGACGACACCAAGAAGTGGGCAAGGCGGCTCTTCGAGCAGTTTCAGTACTTCCTCTATTCCTTCTTTATTTGGTTCACTCTCTACACAGATATAGATTTCGGTCCGGAGGCTTCTCTGTCGAATTATTTTCTGTATGGTTACCCACGTGTGATGCTTGTGGCTTTCCTGCTTCTCATTGTTTTATTTTCTAACTTGACAAGCATCTTGTCGATTTGGATGACCAACGTGTCGAATCCCAGCAAAGTGGTTGCCGACTACATGAAAGATCTGTTCAAGTACAAGCAGCGGCGTTACAATGGTTTAGAGGAGTACCGTGATTGCTACCTGGTTCATTGCCGCGATAATTACCATCCTGTAATTTCCACTGATTCCTCAGACTATATAACCAAAGTCAGAGAAGCACATGGCATCATCATGATGCGTGACATTCAAAAGTACTGCAGTGGTATAGTATACCCCGGCTCCCATGGTGGCACTACAACACTGACAGATATTTGCTTCTCATTCTCCCTGTTTCAGCTCCTCAAACGCAGATATTTTGGCTTGCTCTGTGCTGAAACTGGTACACCTGAAGCTCTCGATCTTGTCCTTACTGGCTTTCTACCTGATGACAGAGGTGGCCCAGACTACCCTCAAGAAAATACTGATCTGATCTCTGAAAGAACATTCAGAACTGTTGAGGTACAGTTGGGTTTCCTCTATGATTTCTTCTTCACTCGATATGGCATTTCCTTAGACATGGAAATGATTTTCTGTATCTTTGCCATCTTGAGGATCACTTTGATTATACTGGCTGGAGTTTTTGTCTGTCGAAATTCCATAGGCATCACTACAACTATGACAATCATTGAAGTCAAGACCCAAAAGGCTGACACCATAACCACAATAGTAGTTTTGTTTATTCTATTTGCTGTAGAAATTGTGCAGCTTGCTCTACACATGGCATCAGATTGGATCCGTGTAGCATTCGCGTACTACTGTGCGGCGAACAAAACCAAGGCAAATGTCAGCAATTGTTACAACCCTTTTGGATTTCTTAGGAGGCTAATGCGCTTTTCAGGATATTGGAAAAATGAAATTGGTCAATACTCCATTCTTGAGAGTGGTCCTGGGTATTCGCTTGCAACGATGTACATCTATAAACAGAAAATGATTCGATACCATTCGGTTAGCGGATTAGCCAGGTTCTGCCGCTGGGCAAGTCTTTGCATCAAGTCATTTTTCTTTGAGGAAAAGAGTTCCAAGGTGTTGTCTGTAACTGTCAGGAAAGCAATACTCTCCACTCTACAATCATGTAAAGGTCAGCTAACCAATGGAGAGTCATCACTAATGGCTGTAGATCAAAGTGAGAGTCTCGTTGCACAGTTCAAGTGGGCACTGGCTTATGAAAGTGAAGCAGAAACTATGCTAGTTTGGCATATTGCAACCACCTACTGTGAAATTGCAGAATCTCCAGAAGTCGAGAATATTCAAACAACACAATCTCCAGAAGTCCAGAATATTCAAACACCTGAAACTGAAGAGGAGAGTACCGCACAAGACCATGAGGTTGCAACGGTGTTATCAAGGTACTGCGCCTATCTGATGGCTTTTGTCCCAGAGTTGCTCCCAGATCCCGAAGCAGACACAAAGTTTATCTTTGCTACCACTGTGAGTCAAGCAGAACCAGTTTGGAAATTGAAATCTGACCTGGAGAAGTACTATGCCATGAAGAAAATTATTCATCCAGAAGATCCCGCTGATTTAGAAGACCAGCAGGAAGAGGAGCAGAATGAGTACGAACCACCCACTGATTTAGAAGAGCAGCAAGAAGAGGAGCAAAATGAATACGAACCTATCATCAGAAGAGGTATCAGGCTAGGGGAGCTGCTTGAGAGCAAAGGCACTGTTCTGCAATGGAAGGTGTTGGCAAATTTCTGGGCTGAGAAGCTACTGTACATTGCACCGTCCGACAATGTCAGAGGACACATTGAACATCTTGCAAAGGGAGGAGAGTTCCTCACACACGTCTGGGCCCTGCTTTCTAATGCTGGCATCCTGAATATAGACAGGAAGTATGACAAGAACAGAGTGGATGCGCAACCTACCGCACAAAATGCCTAAATCAAGTAATGAAATACCCCTCTACATTCTACTTATTTTTTTCCGAAACCAAGCTCTTGCCTGTACTGCCTACTTGTGATTTGCCTTTGTTTGCCTTGTCTGATTGTGTATCGAGTTTGAACTGTTAAAGGTAGTTGTGTGCTTGTGTTTGGTCATTGTAATCTTGCTAACAACCAAGACATGTTTAGGCCGGAAGGATCTATGTGTTCTTATCTTTGTGTTAGAGATAAGCTTCGGTTGTATGGAGGATCCTACCGACCTGCTCTCTGGTTGTTTTAGCCACTATGTAAACGCCACGCACAGGGCTTTTCTGTGCTGAATAAAACACGCAATCCCGAGCGACCCAACATAGGGCGTCGGTATTTTCTCACCTTCCTAGCGCCTCTGAGATTCTCACATGAACTACATCGATGGTTGTGGACACCGTGGTTGTGTGCGTGTGCACTGTCTATTTCTGTGCTGCAGTCTCAATCTAGCAGACTCCTCTAGTTTAGATATCTATGTTGTATTTCACTCTTGATTTTACAACATGTATCTATCTGTTATATTAGTACAACAGAATAAAAAAAAGAGCTCAAGATGCTGTAATAGATACATAGGGAATAGGATACATAGAAAATATTCGTGAGATAGCTCTCTGGATAGAGATAGAGTAAGAGATAGAGAGATTGAAATTTAAAGTTGAATTTGTTGTAAGCGGTTGAGAAACAGGGGGCGTCCATAACAGTAACAGCCGAGCCGAGCAAGACTGCATGCATAGGGGCAACCGCGCAATGCAAATTAGTATTTTGAAAGCTACTACGGCCACTGCCGCAGTCTGCAACAACCTCCTCGTATCACTCGTTCTCAGTGCCCGGTCCACGCGTGCCCTGATCAGGAGGAGTGGTCGAGCGGAGCCAGTGCCGGCAGTGCCAAGCGGCAGCCAAGACCGGCAGGCAACCGCCGCACCGGCACCGGCACCGGCATCCTCGCCGTGGCAGGCATGCGATGGCCGGTGCGCGTGCGGAGGCCCCCGGTGCTTCAGTCCAAGCTGCTGTGCGTGTCCCTGCTGTACCTCCTCACCACGCTCCCGCCGGCACTATACGTCTCCTTCACCGACCCTGGCCGCCGCGGCGGCTGCCTCCGCCTCCTGCCCTTCCGCTCCTCCCCGCCCAAGCAGCCGCTCTTCCGGTACCCGCCCGGCTACGGCGAGCACAGCCCGCGCGCGCAATGCTCCAACCCCGTCGCCTTCGCAGGTCTCCGATCGCCGTTCTCTCCTCCACGTCCGGCAAGCTTTGCACCGACACGCACGCACGATCGTCGTTCTCCGTTGCGTGCGTGGCGAATCTTCCTTCCCCGTTTTTTCGTGTTTCGTCACATCGAGCGGGGTGTGGCCGTTGATGATGAGTGATGACTGTTGACATTTCTTAACGTCGTTACTAAAAAATAGATATAAAATCTATCCCGGCAACGGCGCCCAGAAATGCTTGTTGACATTTTTAACGTCGTTACTAAAAATAGATATAAAATCTATCCTCGACAACGGCGTCGAAATGCTCGTTGGCGTTTCTTAGCGCAATCATTAGAATTAGGTTTAGAACCCAACCCGGATGACTACGCTAGGAGACGAGCCGTCGATATCATTAAGTGGAACCACCGTGTCGGTGATAACGCACTTTCAATCAACGGTGATAGATCTTGCCTTAGTTAATATTTCATCCGCAAGCGCACGGATCTATCATTGTAGCATTTCACCCGGAAGTATTCAGGGTATCGTTATTTATATTTTCCCAAAGGAAGGCATGTTGTATAAGAAGTAGCGTGGCATCCGGATGATGAAATGTGTGCACGCAAAGACCAGCTCGTTCATAACGGGGGTAATAGATAGTGTGACACACACATTGGAATCCACCAGGTAAAGGATAAAGAAAATAGACAAAGAATAAATGAATGTCCTATGGAGTAATCTAATGTATTCTAGTCATGGTCTTACAATGAATAGTTAGGATCATATGCTAACACGATATGAGCATGGTTATGTCTAGGATAACGAGGGGAGACTTTCCGGTACCATCCGCCCAATGGAAAGCATTTACGAACTCCTATATCACATGCGAACGTGGAGGGATTACAAGGGCGGACAGGGTTGTCACAACCCCTGCCGCCTACCCTCACGACCGTGGCATGCTCTCATATTCGAAGGTGTCGTAATACCCGGGCACCATGCGTGCGAGCACTACTCTTGTCCCTCCGGGATCCCCACCCTACGGATGGACGGACTAAGACAAGAGCAAACCCGAAAGAACGACGAACCGTTATCCCATCTATAATCATGTTATGCATACGATGATCGATGAAGAACAAATATGAACACGTTAAGATTATGATATACAAACTATATGCTAGTTCATATACCAACACTAAAACATGAACAAGACTATACTCTAATTCATAAGTTAGACCATGATCATAGAAATAGAACTTGCACAATGGAGAAAGATCCATGGAAGATATATATTACCAAAGCTCATTTTGCTCCAAGATTACAAGTCCTCCTCTTGTAGCTCTTCTACTCCAATGCTAGCCAAGTAAGAAGAAGAACAAGAAGATGGTGGTAGGAGAGGTAGGGAGAGTGTGTGTGTGCTGGTGTGGTGACTCCAAGTGTGGTGTGTGGAATGAGAGGGAGGAGGTATTTATACGTAAAGGAGAGTGAGCTAAATGACCTAACTACCCCTAAACCGCCTCTATGACACGCCCAGATCTGATGAACTGTGCGCCTCCACCACCGCACCGCCCTCCGTGTCACTTAATGTGCCGCCTCGAGTGGGCCGGGGCTTGAACCGCCCCCATCGTGGTGTGCGGCTGCACTTTGGGGTGCGCCCGCACCCCTTTGGGGCTCGGCCCGGTCCGAGCCTCGGCGTCTTTGTCTTGCTTGGGCCTGGAATGTTGTGTTATGGGCTTGGCTTGGTCCGATTCGTAGATTTGATCCATTTCCATCCCGGGTTTGACATCCTTGAGAATGCGCTTTCTAGGATGGCGTATTTTGGACGTATTTCCACCTGTATTTATTATAAATACACAAAATATATTTCGAACACTACAAGTGGAAATATGTTAGTAATAAATGTATATGAGTATAAAAAGGTATAGTTTTATTCCCTTTATGGTAGTAAGTTGACGGAAAAATATGTCGTTAATGACCGCCAACAAACTCCCCCAAGCTTACCCTTTGCGTGTCCTTGAGCAAAAGATAAATACTTCGTTGTTGATCGGGAGTTGCTACAATGCCGATTATGTTTCACAAGTGCCGGGGTTATAATAAGATTTTCTACTATAGTTTGAATAAAATGGCACATCTTTTCTCACCCTTTATTAACTTTCATCGTAGCGGGGCTTTTTAGCTTTTCTCAAAGTTTGGGGCGGTTGCCAGATAGAATGGTTATAACAGAAATACTTTTCATTCATCCTTTTGATCAACTTTCTCATCCGGGGTTTTATTAAGATTATATTTGGTTTTCGAGAAAGTATGGGCTTTATTGCTATAAATATATATATATATATTTTGGAGAGGTGGGCTCACTCGCCCTAGACTTTTTGTCTTTTATTTCCTCTCTTTTTTTTTTTTTTTTTTTTTTGGAGATGTGGGCTCTACTCGCCTCGGACACGTGTCCTTTTGTCATCTTTTTTAGCATAGCCCATAGCATTTCTTTTTTTTCTTTCAAATTAAATTCCGGATGTCAAGTATCTCTTTTGGACAAAATTATAGTAAATCTATTTGTACCATATCATACTTGGCAACAACTTAGACTGGATAGAGCTTATGCAACCCACATGAATCATTTTTTTTTTCGGGATGAGTTTTTAGATTTAGCCACTAAACCTAAATTTTAGAGAAATTCGAATTATAAACTAGGCATAGGTAAAGCATAAGACGAGCAACTATTCATCATTTCAACAAAGGACTAAGACTAAACATTTTCATAGCTCATATTTATAGACATGAAAGCACAAGAAGAGCTACTTATTCTATTTTTGGATTTTTTTTTTAAGAATGCACAATTGCGGGAATTTAAACATGCTAAAATAAAATAAAATTTTGCTGAAAATAAATATGCAATGCAAGGATACCCGGGGGTCCTCCCCCAAGCTATCTGGAAGCCCGTAGATACCTTGATTTGTTTTTGCCTTTTCCCTGTGATGGTTGCCTTTTTACCTTTGGCAGAGGGCCCTGTGGAGCAGGACTTTCTCTTGATTTGCTGCTCGATGGTGCATCCGATCCTCGAGACGCGGATGATTGCACCTGCTTGAGTACCCACACCTTTTTGAGGAGGAGGAGTGTTTTTGGATTTCTTTGTTTGTTTTGGCTCACCCTTGCTTTCCTTAGGTGGGGTATTGTTTTTCGGCACTTTTTCTTTTGGGGATTTTTCCTTCTTTTGTCCTCCGGTAAAAATGGGAATCTTCTAGGATTGAATATTGTTTGATTGTGTGGTTCCAGCATGGAGTCGTGGTCAGGATCCTCTTGAATCGGTGTCTCGATCTCACAGTTCGAAACTTTCTATCGTATATCTCCTGGTGACATAATTTTTCGGTATCGTTTAAACTCTTCATTTGGAACAATGATTGTGCAATATTTTGTATGTCAACTGTGATGGAACAAGGGCCCACTGTTGATGACTTGATCCGTCCGTTTCAGTTCGACTTTGTAGCTAGTTACGTATATATTGGGTGGTTGGGGTAACTTAGACATTTGCTGTTACTTAGCACTAGGGAACTGGGTTCTTCGATTAATCTCAACGAGTTTGAGTACAAGCAGTGGTTCGCCGCAGCGATGAACTGGGAATTGAAAAGTAGAAGAAGGCAAAAGCAATTTGAATTACAGATTGATCATCGATGCCCCCTTTCGGTGCGCAACACCGGGCTAAGTAGTCACACGTTCCACTCCAGTCCAGCAACTCGTGGGTTGGTCCGAGCCTATCGCTTGGGCCGTGCTGGGCCAGAAGGCTAGGCCCGATCTTCATTAGCTTCCTACTTGTCGTCGTAATGCTCTGGGTCTCCGGCGGGGACAGTGTCGCTGACATTCCCCTCCTCTTGGGAGCTAGCGCCCCCTACACCGGCGAAGCGGGGGAACTGTTGTCGCAGAGAATCAACGAGACTCCCGTGTTGCAAGAGAAACCGCACTACTACGTAACTGATTTTGCACAACATTTCCAAATGATTTTCCGTGGCGGTTATTTGGAAAACTGTCATGGTAAATACCCTCGATTAACCGCGGGCGTTATTTTCTATTAACCGTGGTGATTTTAAAAACCGCCATGGTAAATCAATTAACCGTGGCGGTTTTTTTAATAAAGTCTATGCACAGAGCAATTTCGGTCCAAGAAAGCCCATCTTGGCCAGATATTCATGCACTATTATATAATAGGAGATTAGGGTTTCACTCTCAAAGAACCCAACTCTCTCACTCTCCACCTCTCTCTCTCTCTCTCTCCATCTGCGCCCGGCCCTCCCTCCCTTCGTCCCCCATTCTTCCTCCCGAACAAGCAAGGTAGCGCGGGTGAGGCCGGCCCAACCTCCCCTCAACGTCGCGCTGGCCTGGCACGACGGAGCGGCGCCCTCGGCGGCGGCGCTGCCTCAACCACGCAGCGTCGGTCGGCGTGGTGGCGGCGTGCCCGTGGTGGCTCAAGGTGGATCCAGCCTCCCTAACGGGAGGCGGCAGCGAACAACCGGGCGGCGCTTTTGAGGCGAATCCCCCCCTCAACGCGCGGTGGCGGCTCGGTGCGGCCGAGGCGACGAGCTCCAACCGCCGGATCCGGCGGCGGCGGCTGTTGGCGGTGGCCCGCCGGCGTCATGGTGGCGGCGACGCAAGCATGAAGCATGGTGGCGACCCCGCCCGGCGGTGGCATGCGGTGGCGGCCCGGCATCTCGGGCCCGTTTGGGCCTGGATCTGGGTATTTCTTTATTATTATTTTTTTTTATTTATTTACGGTGGGCGGTTTTCCGCGTGTCCCAAAGAACCGCCACGGGAATCAATCTATTTTTCCGTGACCTTATCTCCGTGGCGGTTGCAAAAACAGCCACGGAAAATTAAAAAAACCACCACGTAAAATCAACTTAGTAGTAGTGTAGCATATCGGCCTATTCCAACAAGACTTGCTGCACAGGATGAGAATCAGCACTCGAGCGGCCTATTGGTGACCACAAGTAAAGTTTTTAGACCTAAAATACACTTTTGAAGTTAATGGCCCAAATCCACACAGCTAGTTAATGACATATTCATACATTTTACACTTACTAGGAAACATGCCCGTGCGTTGCAACGGGATTACGCCGAATGCCCGTGCAAACGATCATAACGGATTCACTCACTTTTTTTTTTGCCCGTTGCATGGCTCGTATTTTCCTCGGTTCCATGTGTCGCAGGCTCTGGCTGGTGTTGTCGCCGAGCGACCTCTACCGGGATGCACATACGCGCACTCACGGGCGTTCCAGGGCACGCCATGCCATGCTGCGTCGACCACGTTGCACACCTGCCCCTGTCCTTTTCGATCTCAAAGAGGACGTAGTGGCTCCACTTGACGACGCCTTGTTGTCGCGTCTCTCCACGAAGCGACGCCGCCCGCCTCGCTCGGGCACGCGACTCCTCAAAAAGCTCCATCCGGTCTGAGAATGAAAAGACGAGCAGCGGCGAGCTGGCAACGGCGGCAAGAAAATTAAGCATCACTTACGGCCTCGAGGAGCATCCTGATCTCCGACTCCGGGACGGGCTGGCTGTTGATGTGGAATCCCTCCATGAGCTGAGCTCCTCCATCGTGTGAGGTTGCCGTTGTGGTGCTTGTCTATGAGGTGTGAAACATCTGCACGTACTTGTCGAGCTCCTCCACGGGCAGGTTCCGCGCCACCACGCCCAGCGCCTTCTTCTTGAACTTGTTCGTGGAGGAGAACTGCTGCAGCCGCGAGCGCACCGCCTCGCCCAATGACATGTTCGGGGCGCCGTGTCCGCGTTATTCAGCCACGAGTGCTCAGAACGTACGCATGCCATTGCAATTGCATTAATTCTCAACATCATCATATCATCGGCGATCAGCACCTGAGGCTAGATAGAAGGATCGATGATGGCTTCCCAAGCACCTGCCTCGCCGTGAGGCGGGTGGAGGGGCCAGCGTGTACATCTTCACAAGCATCAATCCCGCATTGTGTTAGCTGATGTGGCGGGTAATGCTCGCCGGTCGGCGTCCATGATGTTGGAGAGGCTATAGACTTACAGCAAACGTATGTATCTGAGCAACAATATTCGTCTTACAGCAAACGTATGTATCTGATGAGCATATATATGTAACCGGACAGTTGCATGTGTTGTATTCGTAATTGTTTTATTTATGTAAGAGTCCGATTGAGTTCCTTTTCCTTCCATGGACGTTGGTGAGCTTCCGTTGATTATAGAGTCCGATTTGAAAGAGGAGAGGTGGGAGGGCAGACCTAAAAAATTTTGGTCAAGAAATTTTCTCTCTTTATTAGTAGGTATAGATATAGATATATATACATGCTCCACATGTCAACTACCGGTACCACCAATACTACCATTACAGACGCAAACGTTCCTGGTAGTAATATTATTGACTTTCCATGTTACTATAGTTCACCTACTTGGATTTTTAGTAGCTCAAATATTCATTAATAAATTATTGACTCTATGTTCGTTTGGATTACCAGCGCCTATCAGCCGGTCATTCAGCAGTACTTTTTCTCATAACACCGCCAGCCAGCAGTACTTCTCTCGGAACAAATCATCACCGGCCACCAGCACCTGCCAAACGAAAGTTCACCTACTGAGTCCTGACTGCAGTTTAAAGCCACGAAACCCAAATACTGGGATTGGGATATCCCTTCGCCTCAAAGATGGCCCACAAGACGTGCGGCGTGGATCCATACGGAGGAGGCGTACTATCTCGCTGCACGTGGGCCCGCCCGCGTGTTGACCTAAGTCGAGTCCATGCTTGGGTGGTCGTCTCCTCGTTCATCAACAAGTCTTGATGCTGCCTGTGCCCTGTGCTACCTGTGCTACCAAGATGGTAATATACACGATGTGAATGCTTTTGAGATGGGAATTCAGCTAGCAAAAAAGCTTGAAGGAATTCCTGATACCGGCACACGATGGAAGATATTGGTAGATTTCTGGGCTGAGATGATACTATACGTTGCTGCGACCAACAATGCGAGAGATCATATACAACATCTTGCAAATGGAGGGGAGTTCATAACACACATGTGGGCGGCTCACCCAAGTGTCACTACTACAGAATTCTCCATCACTGCCGGGCTCCAACCCCCCTTCTTTGCCGAAAACTGAACCGCCAGAACCATAGCGGCAGTGATGTGGGGTTAGAAACACTACCGGTTCAAAACACCGGCAAGTGATTCGAGAAGAGACTGCCGGTTTGATATCGAACCGGCAGCGATCGCCACCGAACACTTGTTGGGTGTTCCACGGACCAGCAGCATTTTTGATCCAAGCAATGTAGGTTAGGAAGTGAGCCGACGAGTTGATATTGGGAGCACCGTCGGGCTTTAACGGTTTACGTAACTGTTGGGATAACACTATCGGGTTAGTTTGAGCCGACAATTAAAATCGAAGAGCTAACAATGTCGGTTTACTTTGGACCCATCGGTGAACTTTACGTGAACATTGTCGGCTAATTTCAACCCGACAACGTTATTAGAGTGGAGACTATCAGGCCTGGTGCTTTGTCGGAAGGCATGGAATTTATAGTATTTTTTAGCTCCTCGGGGGAGAAAGGCGCTTCCAAGTCCGAGAGATCATGTTGAATGTAACCAAGGGATTGCCAATTGAAGGATGTGGTTCTCGGAACCGCAGAGCCAATGTGATCTTTGAAATAGTCCCCTAACACTTTTCCTTTTTCTTCATGAGCAATCGCAATCCCCTCATCCGTATGCAGACAATGTATGTAGCTCTTCCGCCGACGTGCACTGGCCCTAATGTAGAAAATTTTGGTGTTTGCATCACCACAACGGATGTAAGCGAGCCTCGATCTCTATCTAATTCTTGATTTTTCAATGGCTGCAAGGCCCGTGCTGCGCACTTTGAGCGGCCGACATAGGTCAAGTTCCATATGAGAGAGCAACCTATGCTCTTGCGCCGCTTCTAGTTGTAGTAGAACCTCCTTCACTATGGCTAGCTGCAGCTTTGTGTCCCCTATTTTATCTTTCTTCCAACGTTTGATTTCTTTTGCCACACGCGCCCGTTTTGATATGCAATCGTTTCAAAGGAAGAGCAGAGGTGACTGGCCTATTCCAAATGCTTTGGACAAGATCATGGAAGCCTTCAATCTTAGTCCGAAATTTTCAAACGGAAGGATGTGTTCCGGTGGTGGTCAAGTTCCCCTTGCAGGAGTAGCGGGGTGTGGTCCGACATGAGCGATGGCAGGGAATGCAAGAAGCAGGCAGGGAACATCAGTTCCCACTCTGGGGTGCATAAGAGCCTATCGATACGGGTGAGTGTTGGGTTGTCCTGCTAATTGCTCCAAGTGAAGCGACGTCCATTCAGCTTGATTTCTTTGAGCTGCAAGTGATCGATCATCGCTCGAAATGCCCCATGAGCCGCCGGTTGAGGTTGGAGTTGTTCTTACCTTATCCCCTCCCTCTCCGGCGCGTATTCTGGGCGGGCGTGACCGTCTAGTTCCCCGGCGGGAGCTCGCCGGCGTGGGGCGCCCCCGCGGCGGCGAGGGTCGTTGGCCGCCGGATCCGCCCCACCCCTTCGCGGATCTGGCAGCTGGGAGATGCCCCAGACGGGATTAATGTAGGTAGTAAGGTGGGTTAGAAACTCTCGCTCTCTCGCAGTGTTGTCTCGAAAAGTACGGTATGTTGTTGCGTGCTGTCAGTGCTGCTGCTTAGCCGTGGTCGACTGCTGTCGTCCATTTCTTAGCAGAAGAAACTCACTGGCCAAGTCAGAAACACATGGGCCTCCAGCACTGTCACGTCGGTAATTCCTACTCTGCTCTGGGGTGAAACAAACAGCCACTACTCAGCGTTAAAAAAACTTCTGGTTTCAAATGTGCAAACAGATGTTGGAGTTGAAAGATAAACGTGCTGTTTATTTAATGAAAATAGAACATTGTCCGGATAGTGGATACAGTAAAATAGAATACATCCATAATCGAACAAGTTCAAAGGAACAGAAACGAACAAGTAGTGATAATACAACAATGGCTAGAGAAGTGCAAAAGCAGCCCAGTGGAGCACCATCAGTTCATTAATTCATCTCTTGGATTCCTAATCCGCCGCTCACAGCATCTTCTTCTTGGACGACCTGTACTTCCGTCGTCCCTGCTGCAGCAGCTTTGGTGGTAGTAGAGCAGCGCCCACAGGTGGGTGATGAACTCGCCGCCCGGCGCGAGGCGCTGCATGTGCGCCTGCACGTCGCCGTACGGCGCCACGTAAAGCAATGTCTGCACCCATAGGAGCGCCAGCAGCTCCCAGTGGTCACCAGGGCAAGGGCGCTGTGTGCGAGAAAGTAAATTCTGCTCCTGCAGAGCATATACTCCTACACATGCCACCGTTCGATTCTTCACTCTCGAGATTCGTGCTTCTTTACACCCCACCCAATACAGACCCATAATAAATCTTGAATACCTGTGATATACTGTACGTATACAGTGGGGCCCATGCACGTGATGGGTTGGCTTTATCCATCTCTCGTCATCTCCCCGGCCTCATCTATTTTTTTATTATTTCCTTTTTATTCTTCCTCCGCGTTCGTTCCCCAACGGCGCTGCACGAGCACCGTCGCCGGACTCGACGACGCGCGCTCCGGCCATCTCTAGCTGCTTGGCGCGCCGTAGTAGACAGCTCCTTCGTGTTGCGAAGTCGCGAATAGTATCCAGTTTTTTTTTTTTTTTTTTTTTGACATCAGCGAATTATATCCAGTTAAATCAAAGATAAATTATTGAAAGCCTTTTTTTTTTTTCCTCCACTACCCGAATTGAGAGTAGGGAGTCAAGTAGTTACTCCTTTTCTATTCCAAATTATAAGTCACTTTGGAATGCATGCATTGCATTCCAAAGTGACTTATAATTTGGGATGGAGGGAGTACTTGAGATGCTCTAATGAAATAAGTTTAGTTTATATTTTTTATTCTTGGTCCATAAAAATTTGATCTTTAAGAAAAGTTTTATTAAAATAACATATTTCATAATTATGTTTATTAAGATTATTTGACTCCTGGAGGAACAAGATTCACATTTTTTTGGGACGGTGGTAGTAGGCAAAAATCAATTAGATGGGACCAGTAAGAAAACTAGCGGACATGATACAAGACAGGTTTGACAAATAAAATATTCCATCTTGCGACTACAAAATCATTGCAGCGACAGTTATTTGGCGTTGTGCTCTTTCTAGATGGAATAGAATAACTGAATAAGTTACTTTATGAAATGGTAAGACCAAAAAACACCGAAGGAAATGTACAGTCTGGAACAACAAAGCTGCATATACAGTACTAATATTATTTTTCACTTAGTACCAGACGAGATGAACAAAATAATGCACTTCGCATTCCAACCGTACAAAGGTATCTTGGGAGATAAATACTAGTCGCAACATATTCTACTAGTACAAATGATGAATAGTACTTAATTTCTTCCGAGTCTTGGAGATGTTCCGGTGCTCCTGAAGATGTTCTTTCATGCCACCAAAACCAGAGGGCTCCATAGAACCATAACCTAGCACAATAAAATAAACACCTGAAATAAAAAATGATTAACAAAACTGTAAACCACTCCAATGAGTAAAAAGTTAATATTAAAATACAAAAATTAGTGCATGACATTACTGATGTTATAATGATAAAAATTGGACTTGCATAACAGTGTACCCTTTTGCTCATGTTGACTCTGATAAATATAATCTTATTATCAAATATAACAATAAGAAAATTAGATGAACAAGTTTCTATAAGAGTTGGATCTAGTAGGAAAAGTATCTTAATTATCTGCTACATAACTTTTTGGGGCATAAACCAGAATGTTGAAAGTAGCCCAGAATTGTCTGGACCTAGTGTTAGATGATTGGGCTTGCATATAAGAGCTTTATTTAGACTCTGAACTTAATTTAAGAACACTTCACCAGGATAAAATGTTCGTAGTTTATGCTCTAAAATTAAATTAAATTGGATCATATACTTCCTCGAACATGCATGTTTGCATATAGCTAGAGACCAAATACTAACAAGTTGAAGGTAGCAATCAATTCAGTTTGCAAATAGCGGGACCAAATAATAAAGGTAAAATGTAGTTGTCAATTGCATCTTATATGTTTGCAAATAGCAAGACAAAATACACACATGTCATTCAAATACCTCTAAGAGCTATTGAACCAAGTCTCGCAAGATATAGATTCATAGTATATCCACTAATCAAAACTAAGCTTAATTTGGTTCAAAATTATTAGCATAAACTGCATTTGAGGGTGCAGAGAGGCTCTAATATATTAATATGACACTAAGAAAAAGAAGAGATAAAGTACACTATAATATAAAAATGCATATTAATGTAACTGCTACATAATTAAGGGTGTAGATGCTCCAATATAACAAGAGAACTTAATTGTTCATGGATTGAAGCAACCAGACAGATAAAATATTAAAATTCAATGTGTGAGATAATGAGGTGGGACGTAAAAAATGTACTACTAAGACATGGGACGGAAAACAATCTTGGATCTTTCCACAGCCAATATTTTTTCTGAGAGTAGGAGCAAAACAATCTTGGATCTTAAAAAATTACCATGGCATGGAGAACAAATACCGGATCTGAACAGGTAAACATCACTCCTAGTTAATTGTTGGGTTAATTGTTCCAGGAAGAGAGGAGCGCGGCGATGAGAGAGATGAGAGAGAGAGGAGTGGCATGTAGAGATGAGAGAGAAGCGACGAGGACAGATGAGAGAGAGGGGGAGGGGAGAGAGAAGCGGCGGCAGGGATAGAGATTAGATAGAGGAGCGGCGATAGGTAGAGAGAGGAACAGCGGGGAGAGAGAGAGCGGTGGTGTGCAGCTAGAGAAGCGGCGGCGGCGGCGGCGGCGCTGAGAGAGAAGAGCGAGAGCGCTAGAAAAAAGAAAGTCGAGCGAGCAGTGACTTCGTACGATGGGAGGGGAGGAGTCGTAGATGGAATCGAAAAAGTCGATTGTGTCAGACTGGAATACGATGTCCACAAATATTCCAATACCAAGAATAATACGATAAGTATACAGTTGGTTGTAAAGGGTGGCACAGATCTCAAAACGAAATCCAACGGACGCATGCTTGGGAGCACATGCTCTGCAGAGTAAAATTTCCGCGTTTAATCCCTCCTCTGTTTCCTGAAGTGTTGGTGGCGTCTTCATCTCGTCGTTGCGAAGCCACTTCCCCAGGTACACGCCCGTCACAAACTAAAAGGCGCGAACATCGTTTGATGATAATGATACCTGTTGCATCGTCTCCAGCGTAGTATTGCTTCCCCTGATGCTTAGAGCAGACTCTGTTGCCCCCTGAGCTTCTTCCAACGCTTTCTTGGTCTCCGCGGCGAGCAGCTCCGGCGCAGACACCACCATGTAGACGCAATACTGGGACAGATCCATGGCCACGCGCCGATTCTTCTCTCTGCTGCTACTGCTGCTGCTGTCTCCTCCTCCTTCCTTCTCTGCTTCTTCGCAGTACCATGTGGCAATGTGCCATACCACGTGAATGCGCTGACCTTCGACTCATCACTTGATTCACTTATGAACCAGACATGGAGACTATGTGTCGTTTGTGTAGGGAAGGTATCCCAACCAGTCTTGTAGCCCATTCTCAACAAACAAGGCTGACCACTTCTCCCCTATTCTTCTGCTCTTGATCGTTGCCAGGAACTCGGCGATGGATGCCTTCACATCCTCAAGCAACCTGACGGCACCTCCTGGGTTGGTGGTATCAATGAGCAACAACGTAGTGACCACTCTGCAAAAGTACTGCACCCCAATCCCCAAAAGCCATCGCTCACATAAGACACAACAGCAGCAAGCCGTCCACAAGACTTGTCGCCTGTGCACTTGTGTATTAGGTAATGACTCCTTGGGCCCCGATGGATATTACAGGTCACACGGTCTCACAATCGCAGATCAGTGCTTGAAGAACCCACGGTCGTGTGCAAGTCCATGGCGCCGGCAGCTAGCGAGCAAGCTTTCTCTTCTGATCCATGGAGATCGACGCCGACAACCTGAGCGCCACAGAGCTCCGCCTCGGCCTGCCTAGGACGAGCAGCAGCGGCAATGACAGGCAAGACAGAAGAAGTCGTAAGCCCTCCGTCGTTGGTGCCAAGCGCTGTGTTTTCCCTACCGATATTTTAAAAATCTCGTGGTCAGCGATAAACGGAATATCGGATATATCGAAAATTTATCGGCGATAGAAATAAAATTTCGGATAAAATTTAGACAAAAAATGACTCATTTTATTCAGGAATACACATAGATCATTTCTAAACCATTTAACATGAAAAACTAAATAAAAATATTATCAATTGCCTATTCAATAAGCAAGACAATGACACGGGTGCAGCATGGGAGTGCGTTACAAAGTGGCAACTTAAACCTAGAAGAGAAGAGGCGAGAAAATGAAGCATGGATTAATTGGGTGGGCTTTGGGGTATATTTGTATGGACATATTCTAAAATTTTGAAAATTTCGGACGATAAATGGAAAATATCGGGACCCGACCGTAAACGGAAATTTCAGAAATTTCGGATTTTTCGATACCGAGATTTTTTTTCACAATGCCAAGCGTCGCGCTGGACAACACTAGGAGCAAGGTCGGGGGACCAGCGGACCGCCACCGCCGGAGACCTCGGCGACCACGACACCGCTGCGCCTCACCGGCCCCTCCCATTAGAAGAAGCCTGCATGCGCATCCGAAAAGCAGCGCGCCGCCCGTGCTCCCGTGCAAGTAGCATCAAGCGGCGGCGTAAAGCCAAGGGAAGGGGAAAAGTAAAGGCGCCGCCTGCGGGGACGACAAAGCAACCGCCTTTGCGGGACCATAGCAAGGCAATCAAAGACCACCATGATGTGCTCGCGCGACACCCGAGGATCAAGGGCGGCGTGTGGCTCAGACACCGTGAAAGGGAAAGGAGGTGGATCAACCGCACTATCCTTAGGTTATGTGGTTTTGATTCATAGAACCTGGGCTGCTATTTAGGTGGGAAGAGGGGGGGCCGCTCTCCTTGCTAACTTTGGCCTGCTGTGTGACGCTTTGGATCGCGTCGCCCTCCCCGATCAGCCTCGACATCTTTGAATGGAGGCTCTCGCCCACCCGCACCTACTCGGGCGGCCTCGGCGTATGGCACCAAACAAGCGTGGAAGGTAGCAGCCCCTCCTCGTGTGCGGTTCTTCTTCGGACCGCCATGCATGGCAGTGTGCCGGACGGCGCAAGCATCGCCATCGTCATGGCCTTAGGACTCCGACCTCCGTATCTTTTGTGATCAACAGCCCCAGTCAATCCACCACATCTTGTTGGGTTGTGCATACTCCAGGGAGGTATGGTTTTTGGTGCTGGCCAGACTGCATTTGCACACTGCCGTCGAGGTACAGGAGGAACACTTCATGGAGTGGTGGTTACGATACAGGAAGAGGGTGCCTAAAGTTGTGCGTCGGGGCTTCGATTCCACCTTCTTTCTTGTTGGCTGGCTGCTTTGGAAGGAGCGGAACGCCCGTACTTTTGAGGCCAAGGCTGTTACACCACCACAGCTATGTCTGATGATCAAGGCCAAGGCCTCTGTGTCGCGGGGAACAGGAGGTCGGTTGAGTTGCTGGCTTGGGTGGGCCTGTAATCCTTCTTTGCTGCATAGTCGCACATTTCTTTGCAATGTAATCGTTTTCAGGGTATCCAGTAGATGTAGGTGCTATTTTCGGTAACCCATGGTTACTGTTTGTATTTTGTTGGAACTATCCTCTTCTTAATGAAATACGCGCAACGGCGTGGTCTTCGAAAAAAAAAGGTGGGAAGAGGGGGCCCATTTGGATAGAAATTACGGTGCAGTTCGATGAACCGATGGGGCGAACCGACCCACGCCCATCGTGAGATGGAATGGATCCACCTCATTTGCAAACTGTCAACTGCTAACTTGTTCGTCTGAGAGACCCTCATTATTGTTATGGAAATTCCTTCTTTGAGTAACCTTTAGTCATATCCATGGTTTTATACCCAGAGATATCACTTGTATATCTTCGTGCTTCTTGCAGCTATACCAACAGTGGTTGTTTTCATAGTTTCAGAGTTTCTGTTGTTTCATACAAGAACACTATTTGGCTGTGTGTAAGGATGAAAACGGTCGAACTTGGTCGAAAAACCCTATAACCGTTTTCTACTTTTACATTTGAATACGAAAAACAAAGTTAAAAACGGTAAAACCGTTAAAACGAACACGAACTTACGGATGGAATTTCGAAAGCAAACTAATTTGAGCGGACTTACGTCGAACACGGTCGGTATAAGAAAATTCATTACAAAATATCGACCCACAATGCATAAAAACTAATCGGTGTCATCTAAAACTCCTATATAGGAGCTCCCCACTATCCCTTAAGGAATTCTCTCAGTCCGTGATTGGTCCTGGTAGTGGAAACTGAAATTGAAACTGAAGGTTAGCGTCTGCGCGTCGTGGGCTTGGTGTTTTGTCCGTACGGGTTCCGTTCGTGGTTACATTCCCAGGCCTCTTCGCGTCCCGCCCTCTTGCGCTGCCCTTCTCCGACCCCGGCCTCCCTCCACCAGACCATGGATTCATCTGCCATAAAAAATAGACGCACCTCCTCGATAAATTGGCGTCTGGGGCTCACAATCCCCATCGCTCCGAGGTGGAAGCAGCCATGGCCGACGGCGTTCGCCCCGACCAGCGGGCAGCGGCGCCTCCCAAGACCGGAGCACGGCACGGTGTGCCTCCCCAGGGCCGGCGAAGGAAGGGAGGGAGGAACGGGTCCACAACGAGCGCCGACGCGCTGCCGTGGGATCCGTGAGTGCGACCGCCAACGCGCCGCTCCGTCGCCGCGGGATCCGTGACCACCGCACGCCATGGGATGATCCTTTACCAAGCACCAAGGGGCCCGCGACCAGCACGATGGCTGCAAGCGACACCGCTTGAAGCCTGCGCTCGCCGTGGAAGAACGGAGGGAGGCGGAATCCGTCAGGTTCCGGAGCCACGTCGTGGCCGCGGAGTACGTCGTCGGCGCCGCGGACGACGACGTGGTCGCTGATGAGCCGCAGACGTTCGGCGGCGACGGCATGCCCCTTCCATCCTGGGCTCCGTCACCCCGAGACGCAGCAGGACCAGGTGTGCTCAAGGCTCAAGCGCTTCACGTCGGCGAGGACTGCCCCTGTCTTCGACGGCCTCTATAGGTTCTGCCAGACCTACGCGGGGGCCTCCGTTGGCGGCGACATCGCCATCAACTGGGCCGGCGGGCTCCACCAGCCAAGAAATGCGAGGCCTCCGGGTTCTGCTATGTTAATGACATCGTCCTTGCCATCCTCGAGCTACTCAAGTACCACCAGGTATTCCAATTCTCTACGATTTTTTTTTTAATCTATGTTAGATTGGATCGATAGAATCACCCATGTTTTGTAAACTGTAATTGCATTGTAGGGCGTTCTCTACGTGGATATTGACATCCACCACGGGGACGGCGTGGAGGAGGCTTTTACACCACAGACCGGGTGATGACGGTCTCATTCCACAGTTTGGAGATTATTTCCCAGCGACAGGGGACATTCATGATATTGGGCACTCAAAGGGTAAATATTACTCCCTGTAGCCTATGTTTAGTTAAATTCAGTTAGAATGGTTTTCTGAATCTGAATGGTATTTGCACTGCCATCCGAGTGATTATTTGCACCGCTTTCTGAATCTGAATGGTATTTGCACTGCTATCTAAATGGTTTTCTGAATCTGAATGTCAACAGAAGCACCCTTTTTGGTTTTCTGAATGTCAACCGAAAGTGCTCCACTAGCTATCTGAATGTTATAGGAATGTAAACAGAAGCACCCTTTTCGTTTTCTGAATGCCAACCGATGTGCTCCACTAGCAAGACCTTCATTAATTTTTTTTTTAGTGTGAATAGAGGTGCTCCACTACTATGAGTTACATTCTGAATGCGTGCCCACTAGCATCGGGTTGCATACTATAAACTGATGCCAGTTGCATTGTGGTACTAGCATACTATAATATAATTATGTCAAACATTTAGACCATGCTTGAAACAAGGTTTTGGGATCCGTTTTGGAAAAAAATTCGGTCCCAACCGAAATGGACGAAATTCGGGGAAAATTCGGATGAAATTCGGACTCAATTCGGTGAATTTTTTGGAATATGATGCATATATTTCGTTTCGAGCTCACGAAATGGACGAATTTCACGAAATTCGGATTCTTTCGGTCGAATCCCGAACCGTGGCTTGAAACCTGGTAACCGGTGACCTCCATCATCGCCGATTTGAAACAAAACTTTCTCCCATTTTCTTTGATTGAACCCGAGATATAATGTGTTTGTTCATTTTCGAGGAAGATCTTGAATCGACATGCACTCGGGTCTCTATCATCTTCAAGTTACCAATCCATATATTTTAACAAAAAAAAACACGGCTTGATTCTCAAAACTATTGCACGCTAATACAGTTGCATAATTATGACACTAGCTCTAATTTAAGTCAATGTGGTTGTGAGAATCAAGCCGTGTTTTTTTGTAATTCATGGCAATTCAATCATTTTCCTCCACTTTTTTTGTAATTTGTTCTGTTTGTTTTCAAAACTGAAATTGAAATTTAAATATTGTTCCATAATTTGTTTAACTCTCATCCGAGCCTAAAATTGACCGTGAGCCCTCTAAGTATATATCGTGTGCAGTTTGTTTTATTTAAATTTATCTATTAAGATATCATGAAAATTTCTCTTATGATCATTGCATTTTTTTAATTCCCGTAAGCAACGCGGCGGGTGAGGTTCCCCTAGTTCGGGCAAATTTCGAGTGCAAGAGAGCAAACTTATCATTTTTCTCCATCTAGCTTTTTTTTCTTTCGGTCAGCCCAATCATATGCAACACAATAACAGCACCGCATGAAACCAGATGCAGCCATGCAACGCCAAAGCGAGGTGATTAATCCCACCTCGGCGACTCTAGGAGGCGCGACGGGGTGTCTTTGCCTATATAACTTGGCTCTCAGACCATAAATGCTCCACAACCTTTTGCGTAGTTGCCTAGACAGCAATGATCGACAACAAAATTCGAATTTTGAATTGAAATATTCGAACTAAAAGTAGAAAAGTAGAAAACGGCAGAACTTCGGTCGAAAAACTCCTCAACCGTTTTCTACTTTTTTTACATTTGAAATATGAAAACAAAAATGGAGATGGAAAAGCCGAAAAACTCCTCAACCGTTTTCTACTTTTACATTTGAAATACGAAAAACAAAAATGGAGATGGAAAAGCCGGACAAAAAAAAAAAATATGAATTCGATCGGATTAAATATAGAAAACGATGCGGTTCGGTTCTGAATATTTCCGTTCCGTTTTTCATCCTTAGCTCTGTGTGTCTGTTGCCACACTTTGTATCATCGTGACTATCGCTCATCCATGGCCCTCTCTAGAACTGAAGCATGTCTTTTCTTTTTCTGGAATTAACTGTGTAACAATAGTCGGATGAAGAAATAATTATTTTCTTTTATTGCAAGAAGGGAACATAGTTTTAGTACTATATAGTAACATGCTGTTTATCAGAATCTCAGAATTAAACAAAAATATATCTCCAGGTATCCTTGGAATGTTGCTTGAGATAAGAGACGACATGCAGTGGAATATACTAGCAGATTTCCGGACTGAAATGATACTGTAAATAGGTTCATCAGACAATGCAAAAGCTCGCATGAAATGAAAATCTGGCAATTGGAGAAGAAAATCTTAGTCATCTTTGGGCCCTGCTTCTTCATGTTGGAATTCTAGAGAGGGAGCAACGTGCACTATGTGATGAACAAAATACAGCGACCACTGAGATCGAGCCACATCTATCATTCTAAATACCATAGCTGAAACTATGCAGGCAGATGGGAAGGTAACTTCAATTTTCTATTGTCTGTCCTTTTTATCTCATGCTGCAAATTCCACGAATAATGTCACGCAACAGGCAGCGGACTAGTTTCTGAAGGTTTGGTGAGCCATCAGGCTGCAATGGAAGTTTATGCTAGTATTGTGTTGCTCAGGCGGTCAGGCCCATCTGTGTGCACATTGTTCTCGACACTCATCAGTTTTCCATCATCTGACCTGTCAATGCTCTGTAAATCTGGGCTAGTGCAGTCTTGTTCTTGACGATCATATATAAGTTTTCTGACAAAGTGTACAAAGATGTTGTAAGTGAGCACATTGAATATTGAAATAAACCTGAGTGGTTAATCTGGAGTTTTATATGGCCAGGCTCTACTTTCGACGAATGAACGAGGTTATGGAAAGAAAAAGAACCGGACAACCTATCCCATACAATCTTCTTTCTTGATGCGCATGGAAAGCTGTGCGTGAAGAGGTTTTTTACAAAATTGTATCTTTCCTTGGTTTCCATAAACTAAGCTAAAGTCACAAAAGTGCTGAAAACCTCCCCTCCACTCCTAAAGCATACATCTGATTCCTTGTGTGTAATCACAAGTTTCCAGGGGTCCCTTGCTAAAACCAATACTAGTAGAGTACCTGTAACTTCTTGAAGTGGGCATTGCATTGGGCACCTGTAGGGGCGAAGGCATCCAATTCCCTTGCTTCGTACAAGCAGATGAGTAACCAGGTATGTGACTATGACTGATAAACTTGTGTTTTGCTGTCATTTTTTTAAATTCCTTCAAGAGACTACATGGCTTTGTTGTATCTGTACATGATTTAACTATTCACAGGCCGGATATGCTTATATATATGACATGTTCCTAGTAGTGGCACCACTCCAGGATTCAAACTAGTTTCAGAACCGTTTTGAAATAAGTAGTAGTCATGCTGCAGTGGGTATCAACCATTTAAACAACTACTAGTGAGAACGAGTATCACTTCAATTAGTTGTTGGCCGGGGCTGTCGCTATAGGTGTCCACGCCGTAGATGACTGTTGGCAGCAGCATGCCCGCAGCCGACAGCTCAGCTTGAGATAGTCCCGCACGCACTCCGCCGTCAGGTTGAAGTAGACGCCCAGTGGAAACGTCTGGAATGGTGTAGTGTAGCAATCACGCCTGCTGGCCATCAGCCCCTCCCGAGAGATGGTTCTAACAGTGTTGGATAGCGCTGTGGGCTGCGCTGGGTGGGTGCACAAAGCTGGGTGGCCATCAGCCCACCGAGGCTACACAACCGTGGGTGGGTGCTGGAGGGCATCCACCGCGCCGTGGTCGTGTCTCCGGCCGACGCGGGCAAGGCCATCGCTGGGGCTCTAGCCACCATGGGTAGGCGCAAGCAGGGCTCCAGAGGACGCGGTAGCGCTGCGGGCTGAGCTTCGTCGGGCACGGTGAGAGCTCATGGAGAAACATGGGACCCACGAATGGCTAAAGTAAACATATGAAACTATACAATTAAACTATGCACCGAGGGAGATCGGCTTTGAAGCGGCAATTGGAGAGGTGTCATATCTAAGATTGGGAAATAGCAAATATCCAACATAAAAGTGGTAAAAAAATATCTAACTAGCTAGTAAATGTTTGGTTTGCCCTCACCAATGATATTTTCGTCAACAATAGCATGTGAACCTAAATCTACACATAAGTTTCGCATTTAAAAAAATTAGCGGAGCAATTTATACATATGTTTGTCTTTGATTTCTGAAGTCCTCATATACCATTATGGGTTTTTTATGATCTATACCATTAGAATGTGGATTTCTTTGGATCAATTCTCTTCTTATTAATGTATGCTGGAATAGCATGTTCTCAGATCTTTCATAAAACAATGCTCCTTAGTTTCAAGCAGCAGTGTAGATTCATAACCTATGCTAGTAGTAAGAAAATCTTAAACAGATGTTGAAACAAAATGAAAGCAAAGATTCGTTTATCTCCAGCTAACCTTACATCAGATTCTGAAATATTACTTATTGATAAATTAGTTTGTACCAAATTTAAGTACATACCACATCTGCAGTAGAAAATACAATTCACTATCAATTATCATCAAATTTTCTACGCAACTATATGCTAATTTCAAATAGGTGAATAATTGTAACAAATACAAAGATATAAGGATATCATGCTTGCTCGCTTCTCTGCTACAAGATAATATAAACAAATGTGCATGCATCAGACATCCAGATAATCACAGAGATATAATGAATTGAACATTTGATCAAGAAAACCTTGATGGAATGAATAGAGAAGGGTAGCTACGGAAATCACCAGAAGGTCAGTCCACCTGGCCTATTCACCCATCCATATCTGCAGATTGAAAAACAAGAAAGTTTTAATTTTAGCAAGGGAAGCTCTAGTTTCTTGGTGGTAACTACGTACTGCATAGGCTATTTTTTTCACTATTATACTTTTCTATTCATTTGTAATTTAATTTGCTTAGGCACACTACAAATGAAATTGATAGATGTCTATTTCAGTACAGGTACATTTGTCTAACTTTTTACCCATATAGGTATTCCTACTAAATCGTTATGTCCACGCCTAAAACATTGAAAACAAGTTGCTGAAGAATCACCTACTGCTTGTCGCAATCATCTATGGTTCCTCTCGTGTCATCAGGCCCGGTGGAGTTCCTCGTTGTTCCTATGTGGTCCTTCATTCTACTTGCTTTGGTCTGTCCTGCAGCTCTTGACCTTGCCATTGTCATCGGGAGCGGATGTTCTGCCACTATCGTTCTTGGATGGATACTTTTCCTCCGTTGTCGTCGGTCTCCTCTCTGGTAGATGCTTTGCTACTGAGAGTGTTGGCCGCTCCCCTCTGCGGATACTTTGGCGTAGTGAGCGTCTTCGTTCTTACCCGATGGATGCTTGGCCGTCGGTGGAATCCTTGGTAGATGCTTTGCCGCTGTTGGATCTTTGGTCCCCTCTCTGGTAGATGCTTTGTTATCAAGAGCATGCGAGCCCACTTCTTGGCATATATACATGGTCGTCGTGGTTGCTTCATCTTCATTGATGTACACTTTGCCATCTTTGCTCGCGGATGCTCGTGTGTCTTACTTGGGTGGATATTTTGTCACCATGGCTTGGTCTTTGTCGTAGGTCCTTTTGTACCGTCATTGTTGTTGGACGTTTTGGCGGATATACTTTGCTCACTAGACCTTTGCATTGAGTCTTTTTGTGTAGCTTTAGTTGTACGTCTCCGATGTTGAGGGCAGTTGCTCTTTCTTCCTTATTTCTATTCTTGTTCTTATGTTTATCCCAGAACACTCACCACTTGCTCGTTGCTTTGTAATCTATGCTACAAGGGTTCTCTCATAGTTGTGTAGTGTAATTCACTCCTCTTAATGAAAAATGGGTTATATTCATCGGTCACAAAAAAAAATCAGAAACAAAGGCAATATATGTGACACCCCGGCTCAGGGCTTAATAAGGTTGATAGAATACTCATACCAACAAGTTGCAACTTCTTTTCCACAAGCCCATCTCCTAAAAACTCCAAAGTTAATCGTGCTTGGCTTGGAGCGATGGGTGACCGACCGGAAATCCTTCCCGGGTGCGCATGAGTGAGGACAAAGTGCGCGAGAAAAAGACTAGTGTTGGCCCCGTGAGGGCTCTCTTGATTCTTAGATTGCTGTCAGATGTAAAGCGGGCTCGGATGGTTCTGCTCCGAAAGCTGGGCGGCCATGTGGAGCAGGGTGAGCCCCTCATCCTTGTTGAAGAGAAGGTCAAGGATGCCTTTAGGGGGCCATGTCTCAGTCCAAGCGCCATCGTTTTTAGATCCTGCTGAACAGAGCTTTCGACGCCTCTAACCTGGGGCTCAACACCGAGGGCCTGGCTGAGGAGGTCGCGACCCGACCATTGGGATGTGGGATGTGTTGTCACAAAGCTGGTTACTAAATTTTGTCGAACCTTTTTCTAGTGTGGAACGTGCGAGGTCTCAATGACCGCGCAAGTAAGATCATGGTCGAGCGTCCGATCTACACTCACCAAAGACACGCTGGTGTGTTTGCAGGAGTCCAAATTGTCAGTGGTGGACTCCCAGCTGGCTAATGACTCTTCCTAGGTCTGGCGTATGACTTTGCGTTCCTACCCCTGTTGGGGCTTCAAGGGGTGTTTGTGCTGGGATGGGAGCGAGACACTTGGGGCATGCTATACTCGATGTGCAATTGGTTCACCATCTTAGCCGGGTTGCGGTTGGTTGAGTCGTTCTTGCGACCCCCTAGTGGATCTCTCGTGTTGTATGGGCCACAAACTGACGACTCCAAAGTGGAGTTCCTTGCTGAGCAGTTGCATTTCTAGGAGGCCCACCTAGGAGCTTGGCTCAAATGCAGGCGATTTTAACTTGATTTATTGTGCCTCCGACAAGACCAATGGACGCTTAGAGACGGGAGGAATATCGTAGATTTATGATGTTCATTAACAAGGCACAGCATGAGGAGATCGATACGGTGGGTCAGCAATTTACATGGTCCAATGAGAGACCCCTTCCTACCCTTGAGTTGCTAGACCGACTGTTTGTGACTGGGGAGTGGTTTGCTACCTTCCCTAAGTTGGTGCTCAAAATGCTCTTGTCAGATTGCTCGGACCATTGTCCTTTACTGCTGCAGCTCCATGCCCTAACAGCTGCCAAGCGGCGGTTCTGGTTCAAAAGCTTCTAGGTTAAGATCCCGGGTTTCTCCGAGCTGGTAGCCACGATGTGGGCGTCCCACGGTTCATGGGATCGACCCCTACTAGCCAATTGATCATAAGCTTTGCAACACCGCATTCGAAAGTTGCAAAAGTGGAGTGGCGAGAGAATCAGTAGCATTAGACTGGAACTCATGATGGTTAGGGAGGTCATCTTCTGGTTTGATGAGGCTAGGGAATCTAGAGTTCGGAGCCATGGGAATCTAATTTGTGGACTTGTTCAAGGTTCAGGTGTTGGGCCTTACATCGTTCCTCCAATCGATTGCGGCGCCAACACTCACGCCGATGGGGTTCTTGGCCGAGGGAGATGCAAATACCGATTCTATCATTGGCAGGTGTGTCACCGATTGAGGAGGAATAGCATCAATTCCTTGCGGGTGCAAGGTGGTGTCCGATGAGTCAATGGCCTCTACCTTGTTCGATCACTTCAATGGCATCCTAGGATCCAATTTCATGCGATCTAGGGGCTTGACTTGCTAGCTCTTGGGCTACCTTCCTTGGATCAAGGGGTTTGGAGGACAACTTCTCGAGGACAAGGTTTGGGAAGTGATTAGAGGCCTGCCAAACGAGTAGGCTCTCGGCCGGATGGTTTTCACGGGCCTCTTTTACAAATCAGTTTGGGCCATCATCAAGTATGATGTGATGAATGCTTTCCATGCCTTCCGGTCACTAGATTTCAGGAGGTTCCACCACCTTAATGATGCGTATATGATTTTTCTCAAGAAAGTTGACCACCCTGAGGATATTTGTGACTACCGACCCATTAGCCTGATACACAGTTTTGGCAAGTTGGTCACCAAATGTCATGTTAATCATTTGGAAACGGTTCTAGACCGCTTGGTGCTCAAGAATCGACCAACATTCATCAAGGGGCGCAACATCCATGACAAATTCGGGAAGTGCAACTCTCCTCTAGAGCGATTCATGCCAAAGCAAACAACCTTGCATCCTTTTGAACATTGACATTGCCAAGGCATTTAACACGGTGGCCTGGCCTTTTCTCCTCGAGCTGCTCCAGCACCTGGAGGTGGTGTAACTGGATCTCAGCCATGATGTTCTCAGCAGCACTAGAATACTACTCAATGGGAGGCTTGGAAGACGTGTCTACCATGCACGTGGCCTGCAGTAGGGGACCCTCTCTCTGCTATGTTGTTTGTGCTCGCCATGGAGGTGCTTAACCACCTCCTACACTAGGCAGAGCAGTAAGGGTTCCTCACCCCTCTACCAGCCATCCCAGGCCACAGGGTCAGCCTATATGCTGTGTTGTGATGTTCGTCAAAGCGGATGACAACAACCTACAAACTATTATGGCGGTGCTTTATATCTTTGGCTTGGCATTGAGGCTCTTCTCCAACCTTGACAAGAGCATCGCCACGCTAATGCACTGTGAGGAGCATTTGGAGTGTATCCAGTGGGTCGTGGCTTGTCGAGTCCAAGTCTTCCCTTGTCGTTACCTTGGCATCCCTTTTTTCGTCAGGAGGCTGAAGCGTTCCGACAAGTAGTACCTGGTCGACATGATGGCTACGCGCATACCAAGGTGGAAGGGGGACCTTCTCAATGGCGTTGGTCGAACGACTTTGGTAAAGGCAACCCTATCGGCCATCCCAATACACACGTCCATCGCCTTGTGTTTCTTGCCATGGGCGCTACGGGCCATCGACAGGCTGCACCGCACCATCATCTGGGCCGGGACCGATGCGGTCACTTGTGGAAAATGCAAGGTTGCGTGGCTGGTAGTGTGCAGCCCCAAGGACCTAGGTGGCCTAAGAATATCTAATCTACGGAGGACTGGAATAACCTTGAGCACCCGCTCGGTCTCGGCATGACCGGTGTATTTGAGGCACCCGGCTTCCACATGAGGCCTTGGCTTCTAGGGGTCCTTGTTGGTATTTTTTAGCATAAGCAGATAAATCCACAAGCGCATCGGAAGTACCGTTGTAGCTTTCACCGAAGTATTGAGGGTATCGATTTCCACGAGAAGAGAAGTGACTAGAAAGGATCAAGAACGTCCAAGAAATAAGAAAGAATAATATTTTTGTAGGTAGAGAGGGGTTCTCTAAGGTTTTCCCAAGATTACTAAATACCAAGGTTCGGGCTTACTAAACCCTACTTACCGGAGCAGGCGGAACCTTTCCGATTCTCGAAGAGACCTGAAACGGTAATCGGGTCGCCGCCAAAAGCTCTCTGAAAACACCAACTTCGTGCGTGGTGGACTACAAAGGCCCTAATCGGAGCTGTCACCCCGGGGCTACCACAACTATTTTCGTAGGTTTGGGCGCAAACTCGGGTAATACACTAGCCTAGACACCACGTCTATGCTAATGATTACTAAACTAGCCCGAGATCCTGTACTAGAGCACTCGGTCGAGCGGAGTTCGATAAGTAAAATAAAGCAATACTGAATTAAGTCAAATAATAAACTTGGAAATACCACAAGATAACCTGGACGTTACTCAAATTGAGTCGGCTCCGTAGAGGTACAAAAGTTGAGGCGGAACCGACAAACCGGCTTCTCCTCTTCTCTTCTCCTCTCACTCTCTTCCTCTTTCCTAGGTATACAACTAGGTGAGAGCCACCTAGAGGGACACTTCTACAAAATATATGTGTGGAAAATATTGCTCAAGTGTAGAATGGTGTGTTACAAGTGAGGGGTGCCTCTCTTTATATAGTGGAGAGGAGGAGTGAATGGAGGGCTCTCCTTACTTCGAGGTCTTCTTGGCGGGAACGAAACTTTGCACCGCATGCAACCGCCGCATGAAGACCGGTCCAAACCGCCAGAGAAAGGGCGGCAAATTTTGGCGAAAATTTGTGCCGGCCGGCCCCTGGGCTGGGCCTCCCGGTCCTGGCCTTCTCGTGTTGCGCATTTTATCCTTCAAATGTTGGGCCTATGATGGTGCATGGGCCAAATTGTGCGCGGGGTTTGGTCCTCTTGATTGATCTACTCCTTAGCGTCTTTTATTCAATACGCTTTCTAATTTATTTGGCAACTTTGTACCTGTTTCTACTCTTATACCTGCAAAACATAATTTCTACGAATACAAGTGGAACTAGGTTAGAAGTAAAGGTATATGTAACATAAGTTTGCTCCTTTCTCGTGAATTGGATAAAAGTTGGCGGTATAATATACTCGATAATGACCGCCAACAGTCCTGCCCAAATCATGTTGGGTAATGGTGAGTTGATGTTCTTCTCGGGACCCGACGGTTGGATTGAGGGAGCTTGATCCTCTTGATCGCACCAACGGTGTTTGCAGCGTGTCTCACCATGAAGATAGGCATATTTGTGGCTTAGGCTTTGCTTAGGGACTCATGGGTCCAACACATCAGCAGGAATGTTTCAACTAGCTTGATGTTCGAGTTCGATGTTCTATGTGACTTACATGAGCACATCCAGCGATCTGACCAGCCGGACACCTTTGCCTAGAGGTTCATAGCCGACCACACCTATTTGGCTACCTCAAAGATACGACGCCATGTTCCTCGGCTCCCCCGGTCATCGGGGTGAAGGAGCTCTGGAAGGTCGCCGCGCCGCCAAGAGTCGGCGTCTTCTTACATTTGGCTATGCATGGGAGGTGTTGGACGGGTGATCGTCATCACGGCACGGTTTGTAGGCTGACCAATCCATCTTGTGCAACCGTGCACCCGAGACGGCTGGACCACATGTTTCTAGGGTGCCCGTGTGTTCACCGAGAGAAGTTCAGCACATCGTTATTTCAGACTACACCTCTTGAACATTGTCATGATCACTAAGGAAGAATTCATGGTGTGGTGGTGTGCACGCGAAAAGAAATTACCGAAGCCGCTACGTTGTAGTATTGACTCTATGTTCTTCTTGGTGGGTTGGCTGCTTTGGAAAGAGCGGAACTCCAGCACCTTCGAGGCCAAGGCTGCTCCTCCGATGCATGCCCGATGATAGCTATGAAGGAGGAGGCCTCGCTATGGTGCGCCGCAGCAACAGGCATCTGCCGAGCATCTCTTCGGGCCGGGTGTGTAGCGGGTCGGTGCTAAGAGTCGCAGTTCATTCAGATGTAATCCTAGTTAGTATATCAAGTAGATGTTAGGTTCTGTTTTCAATAAGCGTGTGGTTACTTGCGACAAATTTGTTCAAAACTTTATTCTCGCTTAATGAAAAATACGCAACAAAGCATGGTCTCAAAAATAACAATGGAGGATTTGTTTCCATCCATGCTTGTGGTTGCCTTACGGAGCACAAAGGCATAGCCATGGCCCATGGCTATCTAGAAACAAACGAGCTAGGGCTTCGTGCACGCCCAAAAGCGTGATGCGCATAACAAGTTTGAGGAGCGTAGAGGGATGTGTGCAACTGGGGAGACAAATTGTCATCAAGTTCACATGTCAATGAAAAATCAATCGTTGGGGAGCACAAAATCATGGCAAGAGGTCATTCTCATTTTTTAATAGAATTACACAAGTACAACTTAGACACCCACAATACAGCGCCTACCACGGAAAGCATAACACCATTAAATTATGTAATGAATCCAGAAAAACGAAAGCACATGTGCTAAGTCGGAAACTTAAATCTAGAAGGGCAGGTTTCACCACAAGTAACCCGAACCAACTAATCTATGAT
This sequence comes from Hyparrhenia diplandra, assembly GCA_015847255.1. Classification (NCBI taxonomy): domain Eukaryota; kingdom Viridiplantae; phylum Streptophyta; class Magnoliopsida; order Poales; family Poaceae; genus Hyparrhenia; species Hyparrhenia diplandra. The sequence continues at coordinate 525,264 of JADLZK010010800.1, forward strand.
CAGTTCGCTGGTCGCCCTCGTGCGGGTTGCGCGATAGTACCTCAATGCGGTGTTTTTAGTTGTAGAGATTCTGCATGTGACTCACTCATATGGAAACATCTTTTTCTCCATTGCTTTTTTTTGCGAGAAGGGAAGGGGTTTTCATTAATATTGGAAAGAAAGTACATCTCCCGGACCTCAAAGAAAAGGAAAATTACAACCCTAATCCCTAGGTCGGGAAGTCGTCTTCCTCGTCTCCAACGTCCAGCTTCGCCGCCTCTACCGCGTCGGTCTAGATCCACCTCCTCGTCGGCCAAGAGACCCCAAACGTTGGAAGTGCCGCAATAGCCCTCGCCCAGACCTCCTCCAAACGATTCGACTTTGTTGAAAGAACATCGGCCAGCCTCATGACGAGAAGGGAGAGGAAGAAGAAATCCGCTGGCGGCAGCCACGAAACTGGCAACCGGAACAAAGATCCACCGCCGGTAGGAAACCCGGCAACGAGGAACAACCACATACCCACGAGGATGACCAAGACACCCAGCCTTTCGCAGGCAAAAGAGCGAGCTTGTCGCCGACGTCTAGAAAGAAACACCGTTCGAGGGAAGAGCTTGAGATACCTTATTCCATGGAAACATCAATGCCACCACCACGTCGTTGTTACCCAGAAAGCTTCTCATGTTGCTGTATCCGTCGAGGGCAGAAACTGTTGGAGAATTGGGAAGACCCCGCAGAAAGCCGCCCGGGACCTTTCGTCGCCTCTCCGTCGTCGCCCATCGGGGGACGACCGAGCGAGAAAGGAATCCATGCTACATCTCGACATGGATAAACCTATCGTCCTTCGATCCTTAGGGGAGAGGCCGTCGCCGCCGCCGAAGAAGAAGAAGCAAAGAGGAACACCTAACCCTAACCGGCGATATAAAAGTCGCCGGTGGGAACTAGAAGCCTAAGGCACAGGCCTACAGCTATACAGGTCCTCCCTCCGAGGAGCCTGGCTCCCTCCTCATCTCCGTCGGCCGGCGAGGGCGCGAGGAGGAGAGGAGCCGGCGGATTGACGGAGAACAAAACGAAGTCGCCCTCGACCGCCCTGCGGGTATCGTAGATTGGGGAGAGATGGTTCGAGACCCCTTAGCAAAATGCCTTCTATATCCATTGCTCTTTGTTTGCCTATATATGTGGTCTGCTGATGGCACATATCGTCCATATGTATTTTTAGTATATACTTATAATGTCCAAAATGGACTTTTTATTTTGAAGAACCAAAAATGGTAATTTTAGACATGTATATAGGATACTTTGTATTATTTTCTTACAGTGATGGATGGGAATAATTCGGAAGTAACTTTCTAAAGGTGAAGATCTCATTCTTGATTACGGTAGAGTAGGCAATTTAGATTATTTAGATACCTATGTTTATTTTTTTTAGAGTTTCAGGGTCCAAGACCCCGGCCTTCCAAATGATTAAAAGACCACAAAACATTCAAAGTTTACAGCGCAGGATGCTAATGCATCAAACCCCTTCCAAGCGGTCACACTTGCCCCTGACAAGCTGACCAAAAGTACCCAACTACCTCTACTGACTAGGGATAACAGTAAAAACGAAAGTTCTGAAAAACAACCGGCAACTTATTACAGTTTTGGATGACATAGAGAAATGTCTCATCCTTGGACATCCTCTCCTCCAGTGGAAACTTGCAGAAAAGACATCTTGTTTAGTATATCTCATTTAAGGCCTCATTCAGGTCATCCCACAAGGCTTGCGAGGTTTTCTTCTCCATTGTCTTGGCAGCACCGTCTTCAGCACGCCTAAACTTCAACTGACGCTTTCGGGTAACCACAGCACGGTTCTTGCTGTCTCCTTCAATTTTGCTATGTATGATTTGAGTAAAATTTGCTTCTCTGTTGGACACAACACCATCCAGCTTTCCAGCAGACCAGTCACCTTGTAGTAGAGCAAATCCATACTCTTCCACCCAACATTCTGAAAAACAAAACTCATTCCTGAGTTTCCAAATAGACCAGATAGTAGCAGAAGTGATCATGTTAACTAAAATATTTCTTTTATTGCTAAGCCAAAAAGTACCAACATTTACTATATCAGATCCAATCTGAATACCCAAAATTCCAGACCAAACATCCCAGATTCTCTTAGCTACAGCAGACTCAAAGAATAAATGAATACAAGATTCCTTATCCTCACAAAACAAACAAGTTTCATCCTTTACTTTCCTTCTTTTTAGCCAGATTATCCCTGGTTAGTACCCTATTGTGCATCAGCAGCCATAGGAAACATTGGACCCTAGGAGGGATTTTTAAATGCCAGACAGCTGGGATATGAGTCTGATGTATACCTCTATAGTTAATGACCTTATACAAGGACTGTGAAGTATAAGTGCCTTTGGCAGTATATTGCCAAATCATCTCATCTTCAGCTTGAGTGAATTCAATAGTAGCTACTAACTCAACAATCTCTAACCAAGACTGGTATTGTTCTTCAGTCAGATTTCTCCTAAAAGAACATTTCAAAGTTACCCATCCCAGAGCTCAGCTATTGATTTACCATACTCATTCAGAATTCTATAGGGAGGATAAAACAACACAGCCAGGCTTGTTGTTCCTACCCATGTATCCTCCCACAGCCTGATTTTCTTCCCATTGCCCACTCTCCATCTATATCCTACATTTGCTGCCTTAGTAGCCCACATAAAGCCCTTAAAGAAACTAGAAGCATGGCTAACTTTGGTAGCCATGATATTTGGTTTCTTGGTTTTGTATTTGAAATCAATTAGCTCTTTCCAAAGCTTATCATTATCCCTGTTATATCTTTTTATCCAGGAGGCTAAGAGACAAATATTGAGGTCCCTGAGACTAGGGACCCCTAACCCCCCATATTCTTTGGCAATAGACACTAACTCCCAATTAGCTAGGTGGTATTTGTGATGATTTTCATCATCATTCCACAAGAAATTTCCCATATGTGTATTCAACATTTGAATGGCCCACTTTGGGAATTTGATAAAAGATAGAAGATAGACTGGTATACTGACTAGACAAGCTTTAACTAACACTAATCTAGCAGGAAGAGCAAGAAGTTTGCCTCTCCAACCTGCCACTCTACCTAGGATTTTATCTACTAGTAGTTGGACATCTTCTCGGAGAGGTTTTCATAGTGAAGAGGAATTCCTAAATACTTTTAAAGGAAAGTTTCCTACAGGGCAAGCTAGAATATGTGCTAGATCACGTACTTCCTCATCACTCAGATTTAAGGGAACCATTTCACTTTTTGTGGAAATTGATCCTCATCCCGCACAGTTGCTCATACCACATTAGGACACCTTTTAAATTTTCTAGACATGACTTATCTGCTTTAGAAAACAGGAGTGTGTCATCAAGCATATTGTAATGCTATGATACCTCCAGGCCTAAAATCTTCTAGAAGACCTTTAATCAAGCTTTTGGACATTGCTTTTTGTAACATTCTAGATAAACCATCACCAACCAAATTGAAAAGGAAAGGTGAGAGGGGATCTCCTTGTCTCAAGCCTTTTCCTGGCTTAAAAAAGGAACCCTCCTCTCCATTCACCATAATCTCAACTGAACCCCCATAACTAAACTCTTAACCCAATTAATCCACTTAGGACTGAAACCCCTATCTCGCCAACATATCAAACAAAAAGGTCCAGGAAACTCTGTCATATGCTTTTTCGTAATCTAGTTTAACTAAGACCACTGGATCTCCACTATGATTGATACTATGAACCAGTTCATGGGCAGTCACTACACTTTCTAAAATAAATCTCCCTTAATAAAGGCTGATTGAGTTGGAGACACGATTTTTTGGACAATTGGTGCTAGTCTATTAGTAAGAAGTTTTGAAAAATCTTAAAACTACAATTAAGCAAACTAATTGGTCCGAATTGTTTCATGTTAGAAGCATCTCCTACCTTAGGGATGAGAGTCACAATAGCATAGTTCAACCTAGATAGATCTAGAATACCCTTATGAAAATCCTCAAAAAGAGCAACTATATCTAGTTTGATCAAATCCCAAAATTTTTGATAGAATAAGAAGGAGAGCCCATCTGGGCTAGGAGCACCTTCTGCATAGCATCCAAAAATGGCATCCTTAATCTCTTCTTCAGAGAAAGGAGCTACTAAACACTCATTATATTCTATGGAAACCTTATCGGCATCTTCCCAAAAAATGCGCTCCTAATTTTGCCCCTACTTTTGGCTCTTTACCAAAAAGGTTCTTATAAAAATCTATGGCAATCTTCATCATACCATCTTTGGTCGAGATACATGACCATTAGGGCCTTCTAGGTATTCTATACATTTCTTCCTACTTCTATAATTAGCCACAGCTTGAAAATAAGCATTGTTCCCTGTCCCCCTCTAGAATGTTTCTATCCCTAGATCTTTGTCTTAACTTTATTTCCTCTAGAGACCAAATCTGGTCTAAATCTTCTTCTATTTTCTTCATTCTTACCACCTCTACATCTGATAAAGGTCTATTTTCTAGAATAAGTTCTAGACTAGCAAACTCAGCCGATAAAGGAAGCCTTGAGTTTGTTTTGGGCTGCCACGCCGTTGGTCGCCCAACCTCTAATCATCCTTCTTAGTGTTCTAACTCTAAATTGCCACCTGTCTAGGTTATTGGTCAAATTACAGGGAACACTCCAAGCTTTGTGAACCATTTCTCTAAAAGACTCTTTCTCTAACCACCATTTCTCAAACCTAAGCCTTTTTTTTCCCAAAAGTCCGATTATCTCCTGCCTCTATAACCGAGAGGATTATGATCACTAGAAAGTCTTTCCAAGGCTTTAACTCTAGCTAAGCGAAAAGCAGCTTCCCAAATTCTATCAATTTTTGAAAGGATGGGAGGAGTTTGTGTATTGGTCCAGGTAAATTTCTTATTGGTTGGGTTGAGCTCTACTTGGGGGCCCATTTGTGCACCCAATTATTAAAGCTATCAGCCCACCTATGACTATAAATGCCATTACTCTTGTCACTTCTAAATCTAACTAAGTTAAAATCCCCACCTATCAAAGTTGGACCATTCCAAACTATCATCACAGTATCTAACTTATCTAGGAACTCTTGTTTGAACTCCTCATAAGCAGGACCATACACCACAATCAACTTCCAGACAAAACCATTAGCTTTATCAGTAAGCATTACACTAATAGAATATTTCAAAACATCACCCACTACCATATTAAACTTGTCCATATTGGCACCTACAAGGATGCCACCAGCAGAGCCTTTAGCTTCTAGGTGATGCCAGGCATATGGAACATTATCTGCTAGGGATTTTATAAAACCAGGACTAAAAGCAGACTTCTTAGTCTCCATGATGCCTACAAAATCTACATGATAGTTCTTAATCCTACTAGCCAAAGCAGTACCTCTACCCCATTTTCCAAGCCCTCTAATATTCCATAATAAGCCTATCATTTTTTACTCTTTTTTGTTTTCCTATATCTAACTTTGGACCAACCTTTTTCCTGGTCATCCAACAAATTATCCTTCACTAACTGTTCAGGACAAGCAACAGGAGCTACTTTGGTATTTGGAGAAACAACAGTGTCATTGGAATTCCTTCCAGACACCAATCCTAAATCAGATGAACTAACAACCTTACATGAAGTATCGAACTTATCTTACCAACAGATAATTGTTCCCGAGAAGAACTTGTAGAAACACCAAGTACAAGCGGTATGCTTACATGAACTAGTAAAAGAAGCAGTCCCTCTTGTTATCTAAATCTATCATCTTATCTAAAACAGGATTTCCATCCTTTATGACTACACCAATTTTCCTTGGCAATGTGTATAAGAGAATTCTTAGAGGAAGGTTTAGAGAGGGGTTTTGATATACCGTATTTGATTCTAGGTTCCATTTCCTCTTGATATCGACAATTATCCATCACAGTTTTCCCATTGTCAGCACCTCTGGTACTCCTTCGCAGGGGAAGAACACGGGACCCCACTATTTCTTAGAGTTCTTCTTGCTCACTTCCTTAGAGGCGTGGTGCGGCTTACTAGCATTGCTTGTCATGTTATCATCCTTAGCTGGTCCATTGCTTCCAAGAGATTGATTGGACTCACAAGTAGCTTGATTGTCTATAGATGCAAAAGGAAAGGCCCGATTTGCTATCCCTTGCTTTTCCAGCCCACTAGAGAAATTATCTTTATCTTGCAGGTCATACACCCATTCATCGGGAAGTAGATAACCACCAGTATCCGCCTCATCTGTCACCATATCAGCTAGTTCCTCCTCATTCAGATTTTCCTCATTGTTGGTATCCTCCGGCTCCATGAGGGCCAACAGATTGAAGCTGTTAGAATTTCTTAAGTGAAATTTTTCCTTTTTCGGACCACTAGCAAAGGTCGGAAGCCTACCGACCGTCTTACTACCGAGAGATTCCCCTTAGCATTTGTATTCTGGCCTAGCCCCTTGGGTGATTGGTCATCTTTCTCTTGTTCTTCTTCTTCCTGCCCTTCCTTGGGCAAAGAATCTTGTTCATTCCCTTCAACTCCCACTTCCTCAAAACCATCAATATCTGGGTCTCCATCCTCAGACCCATCTTGTTCAAAGCCTTCAGGTTTGAAGTAGACCTCATGTAATTCATTCTTGAAAGCATAAACCCTCCTCCTTGGGATTCTACTGGGATTCTTGCAGAGAATTTTGACTCTAACAGTGCTGAAAAAACTATTGAAGAGTGTCTGCCAGTCAACCTCTGTCATCCAACCAACACTAGACACCACTTCTCTTATAGAATTCCAGTCCACCCACTTGGGTGGGATACCAGTCACCTGTACCCACACCTCAGCCAGTTTCCCCACAGGTTCATTATCTCCATTCCAGACACTCAAAGCAGCTACTACACCTTCTTTGTCAAGATCAAACAGAGAAGCTTTTCCTATCACTAGATTCTCCACTTTTTTGTTTGGAGGGAACCTAGTGATGAATCTCTTTTCCTCAGCTTTCTTCAACTGCCAAGACCAGTTCTGATCAAAGAGGGATTTCAAGTTTGCCACAATTTCACCCTCTTCTATCTCACCCTTCACAATAGAGATCATTCCAAAATTGTCCAGACTCTTCCAATGCTTGAACCTATCTTGTCTTTCTTCAACATCAATGTAGAAATATCCTAGGCCAATGTTAGCACTGCCAAAGTATTGTCCAACAGCTGCAGGCTTGGACCATTACGGACATTGATCAACCACATGATCTTCTAGGTGACAAATGAAACACACCTTGGGGCTACTACATGCAGAGCTCATATGGCCAATATGTCCACAGTTGAAACAGACAACTTGCATATTTCCTTCAGCAGAATCAGCAGACCCAGTAGAAAGGACTTCAGCTTGACTTCCACCTTGAGCATTACCAGCTTCCTGATCCGCTACCACTTGACTTCCTCTGCATGTAGTTTGGGTCTGAATCCCTGCCTGATTCTGCCTTACTGGTTGGGTTCTTCCTCTACCACGGCCTTGATTCCCACCACCCCTAGGTCTTGGAGCCTCAAATTGCCTATTGTAGTTCTGGTAAGGTGGTGGTTGTGTTGGTGGAGGTTGGTTAGGATAGAACCCAAACGGTGGTGGAGGGTGTTGGCCGAAGAACGGTGGTGGCGGTGGTTGAATTGGGGGATATTGGTATCCCCATCCTCCGCCTCCACCCCAGTTGTCCCACTCCTCGCCGGGGTTAGGTCCGGGACCTCTACCACGCCCGCGGCCAGCCATGCCTTCCTTAACCACGGCCAGGAATGACTTTCGCTTACCTTCACCCCAGATCTCCGCCGCAAAGCTCAGCTTCTCCGGTGGCCTGACCCACTTGTCTCTCCTCCCCACCAGAAAACAGTCTGCTGGCTCAAATGATTTGGACTGCCATAGATCTCTCCTCACCCAAACTAGGTTCTCGGATCTTCCCTTGTCAACCCTAAGACGACGCTCTGTGGCGGCGTCGGGGATGAACCACCATAGCCCCCTTAACTCCCGGATCTGGGGTCTCCTTGACAGCTGGCCCCTCCCCTATCGGGTTTGGGCTTCGTCTCCCCGGATCTAGAACCCGCCATTGTTGGACCTCGCCCAATTGCCGACTTGTGGCGCAGCCACCTCTCACTTTCCTCCCGAGAGCCTGCCTGCCGGGACCAACCCGGCTGGGGGTAGAAACGGGAACTCGAAGCTTAGGTGGGGAACCTTTTTCTCTCACCGGGGAATGCGCCGCTCGGGCCCTCGGCGGTGGGGAGACGCCGCCCCGCGCCGCCGATGTCCGTAACCGCTCTCCTGTCATCAGTCTTTCTCACCCCACTGAGGGACAGGACGACATAGAAAGGCTAAACTCCAATACCTACGTTATTTGGGTTATTTTCCATATTTTATACCGTAGGTTAACTTATATACAGATAATGACAGGACTCGGCAAAGCCCCCGTTTCCCGGTGTAAGTTCCTTTTCATAATGGCTTAGTTTGGATAATTTCTGATGGATGGTGGTAATTCAGATTATGAGTTTCTTTGATTTGCTTTAAGTAGTAGGACCCAATTATTAATTTTAAGATTAATCATCAGTATGCTTCTCAAAGTTTAGGATAATTCATCGCACTATATATCTTACAATACATACACTTTGCAGGTTGCTAACCATCTTGGTTGGAACCTGGCGACATTGACTACCTTTTTCCATGGCGCGAACGACTGGTGGAATAGTCCAAGGGGACCAATGTTATACATCGAATTTCTTGTAGGGATAGTTGCCGTCAGCATGCTATTCCTAGCTGCCTTTGGGTCTCTGCGTCGCCGAAGGCGAAACTTCTTCGCCCAAAAAGTTATCCTGGCAGCCTACTTGTCAACCTCCCTGGTATCATATACACTTGGTTTGATGCAATCGTCCCAAGTAAAGAGCAGCATGTACCCTATTTGGGCCATATCCATCTGCATCCTAGCTGGTTCAACCAACTCTATCACAGCATATAGTCTCGATGACAACTCTCAGAAATATAGACAGTTCTATGAGATATACCTCTGCATGTTTTATGCACTACTGATTGCGGCTGGTATCTTCAAGGACATCAATGCCATCCTCCTGTTTTTGGTCATGTTCATGTTTTCAATGCTAAAATGGATCCAAAGGACTTGGGCGTGTATTACAGCAAGTGAATCCTGGAACTTGAATAAAATGGTTGCTGACTACATGCACCTAGAGCATACCAAGTCTGGATCATCTTATGATGCAGCCAGCATGAATGGCTACCGTTACCTAGTTGATTGGCCGCTCCACAAGTCAAAGCTGGAAGCTGGCACATTATATGCAGCACAAGTAACGAGGACGGAAGAGGTGATTGACATAGAGAAGATATGGCAGTGCAAGAGCCTAAGCTCAGAGCAAAAGGACATATGCCTCTCCTTCTCTCTTTTCCATCTGTTACGGCGACGTTTCTTTGGGTTTGAGTGTGGTGAATCATTGCAGACCAAGACACATGATTTTGTCTTCAAGGGTCTGTTGGCCAAGAAGAAGGAGAATGCTGCTGATGGGGCTGCAACCATTGACTGCGACAGGGTTTTCAAGGTGATTGAGGTTGAGTTAGCTTTTATGTATGATTTCTTCTTCACCGAGTATGCTGCCATTTATTACAGGCCATGGGCACCAGCACTGATAACCTTAGGTATTATGATCTGCTCTGCATCTGTACTATTAGGAAAAGTAGTGGCAGCTGGCAGTCGTAACGGCTGGAGGATGTCGTTAACATCTGGACTATTAGAAAAAGCAGTGGCACTGAAAAACCAGTCATCTGTCGTTATCACCACAACTACTCATGTCGTCATCACTGTACTGATGTTTGCATGCATTGTACTGCTTCAATTGCTACTACTATTGTTCTGCTGTACGACCATTTGGGGCAGAGTGTATTTGGCTTGTCGTTCTGCCAGAAGGCAAGAGGCACCCAACACAGGGTCAGAACAAGAGGCACCCAACACAGGGTCTGATCTCCCATTTCATATCAAGATTGGGCTGTGCATTTCAAACAGTTACCTGTACTGGTTTCCTCAGAAAAGCAAATGCTACTGGCAGAAGGAGCTTGGGCAATACTCATTGATCGAATCAGTGCTCTACAATCTCAAGCCATCCAAGTTCCTACGTGCATACATGATTCTTCAACGATTCATCTCTGTTGCAAACACAGATGTGGTTCATCCAGTTAATAATTTTTTTGTTCGATGGAGGCTCAGCAAGCCTCGGAAACCTGTAGCTGTGGAGTTGTCTGCAGATGTTAAGAAGGCACTAGTTGAGTGCCTTGATCGTACTCAGGGTAAGGTAAAAAATGGGAAGTGCTCACTGGAGCGTAACAGGGCAACTGAGCTCATGTGGGCTTGCGAGCTCGACGACTTGCACCCAAACTCTGCTAGTGCAGGCTGCTCGCAGAAAAAGGAGAACCAGGCACAGTTCATCTTAACCTGGCACATTGCAACATGTTACTGTGAGAGGGAGACATTGAAAAGTCCTGACCCCGTAGTGGGGGGAGAACTCAAACGTCATATTGATGTTGCCACACAAATATCCAAGTACTGTGCATACCTAGTGGTGAATGAACCAAAGCTTCTTCCTGGTCATCACTATGACACAATCCGTGTCTTTGATGCAGTTGGACTGGAAGCAGTGAAGTATCTCTCTGAAGAAACATCAAGACAGCCAGAATCAACCGAGGACATCTTCCACAAGGGTGTTAGACTGTGGGAGCAGCTCAAGACGAAGGAAGAGGGCAGCCGCTGGAAGGTTCTGGCCGATTTCTGGGTAGAGATGCTGCTCTATGTAGCCCCATCAGATAATGTGAAGGAGCATATCGAAAGCCTAGCAAATGGAGGGGAGCTTATCACACATTTGTGGGCACTGCTCACCCACGCTGGCATTCTGGACAGGGGTCCAAGGAATATCAACGACATAGAAAATGCTGGGGCTCATCATCACCAGCCTGCTTCTGCAACGAAGGATGACAACCATGTGCAACGTAAGTGTTTGTTTAATCCTTTCTCCCTTTTCCAAACGAGCAAGCCAATGTCAATTGTATTTTTGCAAGTTGTTTCAATTTTAAAGTTCGGGTTTGGCACAAACTTAAATCAATTCCTACATTTTTGAACTAGACTACTAAGCATCTAATCTAGGTATTTACACGGTCTTCTGCACTCTAACCATTTCGGAATTGTACTAATTACTGATGATCTCTTTTTTTTTTCCTCCCAGCAGCACGAGTGCTCCAGCAACGAGCAAATCTGCAGCAAAATAGGGAAGGGACTTCCTATGCACACAACGCTACAAGTGAACTCGAAGAGATGGAATGAATACTAACAAGTTAGTATTGTTGCAAATTTGCAATATGTCGATCATTGAAATTTATATCAGGCATCATTCATCGTTGCCTTCATATGTTTGTGGTCAATTTTGTCATAATAAGTTCAGTTATGTTTAGTCACGGACATCGCAATTCACAACTGAATCCACCTGCTTTTGAACTTGCAGATTCAGGGAAGCTCTGCATTGGTCATCAATACAACTGTGGTGTGCTTTGTTTACTTCCTGTTGAGTGTGTGATCAGAAAGATACTGGTGTGTCGATCTCCGACCCCCTGTTAGGCATTTGCCTGCTTGGTCAGTTATGATTGGTGATTGCCGCTGTATTGTCAGTTGTTCTTTCCATGTTCTTGCCGGTTGCTTTTGTTTCAGAAAAAGTGCCGTTCGGTTTGTATGCGTGTCGCCACACTTTGTATCATGTATCTTTACTTGATGAATTACAATACATACATAGTTGATGGTCGATGCATATGTCCCTTCGGTCAGTTATAGATCTTCCACAAGAGAGTTGCTTGCTGTTACTAGATTCGCATGTCCATCGTGTTGTTTCAGAGAAATGGCTTTCAGTCATCTGTGTTGCCACACTCTGTATCTTGTGTAATTGATTCACAGCTCTCATGTGTATTTTTTTCTTACAGATGGTACCCTACCCATCTGAACTTTCTGGAGAATAGATTAACTGTCATTGAGTATCAGAATTTTTTTTTTTTCGGAAAAAAAGAACTAAAGACTGTCAGTATTGTTTTGAACCAAGTAGTGGTTCCTAGAAATTTCAGGGCACGGCCAGAGATCTCCACTTCTCTGTCTGTGTGGCAGATGAATCGGGCATTGGACCATACTTAGCTTGTTTGGTTCAAACATTGGACGAGTTGCCTGCCCATTTGAGCTGCTTTTGCAAAATTGCCTAGTCAGGATCAGGCACCTCTGTTTTCATATCCTTGTTCGGTTGAATTCCTGGGACCGTGCATGACTGGATCGAAGGAAGGACAGCCTGTGGTTGATGAGCTGCATCCTCGCTTTGGTTGATGATAGTACATTAAAATCTCTGGCTCCTGTTCTGAACAGACCAATTTAATTGCTCTAGTCTTGGGGACTTTTGCGTGCTGACTATTGGCATCCTTGTTTGCTGTATGCGTTGCTCTTCACTCGTGCATTTCCCGATTTCACAATCATAATTTGATTCATGCCGGAGGGGCTCCGTCCGGTTGTAGCCATCCAAGAGACGTCATCGTCGCCGGAAAGAGACCTCCGCTAATCACGCTTAGTTAATCAACCATGTCGGTAGTAGACAACCATGTCGGTAGTACTCCCTCCGTCCCCCTAATAAAAATACATCTGGGATTCAAAAATTTTCCAACAAAATGTGTCAATATGGTAGGCCCTAGGCTACTGTGTTTCAAAGCTGACACCGCAGGTCGTCAGTTTTTGTGTGGGTCGAGAACAAAACATAAAATGAAATAAAATCGACGGAGCCTCCCATAAGTGCACGTGGCCCCTCCACATCCACTCGTAGAACAAAAGAGAAAATGGCGAAGGCTCCGGAACGTCCTCGTCCACTCGTTCGTCATGACGACGCCCACGCGACCACAAGCTGCGGGTCGGCGTGCCTCGCTGCGGCCTCCATCGCGCTGCCCCACCCACCGCTCACGGACCTCCTCCGTGTGGAGCTCGGCAGCGTCAGCAGCCGCCGCTCCAACCCGGACGCTGTGGCCGCCGCCGTCCGCGTGTACCTGCTCCCCAGTGGCATCCCCAACTTGGCGTCGTCGAAGTACCTCGTCGAGGAGGAGCTGCAGGTCGTGGTCAAACCGAGCCCGCCACCGCCACCGGTTCCAGCGACCCGCCAAGCCAGCAGTCGCAACAGCAGCACCAACTCGCCGCAGTGGAGCGCGGGCAGCCGACGTTGTCGTCCGTGGGCCTGACCCGTCGACGGCGGAGCGGTGGAGCAGCCGGTACGACGCCGGGACCGACACGACCTGCTTGGCGCCCAGCGCGCGCCGCAGCAACACCGCGTGACGCCCTTGGCGGCCGCGTCCACCACGCCGGCCGGCATCCCTTCCTCCTTTCCTGCTTCGGTGGAGAGGGTGAGATGGTGGTGCTTCGTTCCGCACCGGCGCTTTGGCTCGTGGTCAGAGAAGACACGAGATATTTCATAGGGGCAGTTTCATCATTTCAGCTCTGCCTTGGTCTTCGTGTCCAAAGCCAGATGTAGAATTATTTGTGGGACGGAGGGAGTAGACAGTAAGGTAGGTTAGTCTCACAGTCTGTCACACCGTCGCCTCACTGGGCTTGGACCAGTGACCAACCTTGAGGCCGAGCGGTCTCGCCGCCGCCTCCTCGCCGGGATTGGAGCAGCGGCAGCCCTTAGGACTGCGCCCGCCGCCGCGACACTCGCCAAGTCCGCGCTCTTCCTATGTAATGGGCTGAAACAAACCTAGCTCTGGGCCTGTGCTGTATGGGACGGCCCATGTATTAGCTGGCTAAAGCTGGTTACAGTCCTGAGTTTGCTCCTTTCTGTTATTTTCGCCGGGCCTCAAGGGGAACGATATGGGTCGACCAAGGTGGCACGCAGCCACACGCCACTCCACACCAATTGCTAACAAAAACCCTACCCTCCATAACAAGTAGTTATTTTGCATATCGCTGATGTCATAGTTTTTGCATCCGAGATAAATTCTGATTATAACATCATATTTGTTACAATAAATCCTTGAAAACAAGCCTCGTCAACCATTGGAAATCTTGCAGTTGCAACGCTCAACAATTCCAAACACCAAAATGAGAACTCTGTTGTCCATGTTATTTTTGCCCAATTGTTTCATATTCCTTTCTGCGAAAAAAATGTGCCCATATGCAGTTGTGAATGGACCCCGACCAAGTTTTCCCCATGAACCATACACGTGATCAACTAGCCACCACTATATGTTGTCAATTGGCATGTGTGTTCCTAGGGCATTTTGTCACTCTGTTTGTCAATCCCTTTAACCCACACATGAATGGTATACATTATATGCTCTTTACATTATATATCTTGCGAAGTACTCCTAGTGCTCTATGTTTGTTGAAGGTTTAACGTGGGATGCTTATGCTTTCCGCACCTGATTCATTGTAAAGGAGCGAGCATTGATTAGCGCTACTCTTAGAAATTACAGAGCAGATCGAATTTGGGTGTCTTGAAGACAAGCATAGAGTGATTACGGTCCTGTTTGGTTTAGGGGCAACATCATTTTTAGTCTCTACTCAACCAAACAGGAGAGACTTTTTTGAGACTTTTTCTATAGTAGTCCTAAAAGACTCTCTTGGAGGGACTTTTTTTATTAGTCTCTAGGACTAAGAAAAAATTTAGTCCCTAAGAACCAAACATGACCTACGTATTGGGAATTTCTTCTTAGGAAGGAAGAGGAGATTGGAGCTCCTTGGAGAGCCGCGTAAGTACATCGATCGACTTTAGTCATGTGCTCGCACCTGATACTATCCCAAGTCAAGTCAAGAAAATGCACCTGATACTATCCTAAGGCATTATCCACTCATGCAACCAGAATTACAGTATCCCAAGTCAAGTCAAGAAAAACAACCTTTAGGCATTTTTTTTCATTTTCTTTTCGTAAAGTTGTAAATGATGCATGCGCGCTTCCTTTTCTCTATTATAATACACGTTTGGTAGACTTTTCCGAAAAAGAAAAGGAGCGGTGTATATAGCCATAGCTGGAGCATTTCGCTAGTGTGCTACTTAATTAATTTCCGATGAGAAACTGATGACAAAAAGGAGGGGTACGTATACCCAATGCAACTGATGAGAGACTGCTAACACGAGCGAGCACACACTTTTTTACAGCTGGCCGGTGCACGCAGATCCACTTTACAGTTTATTATTTTTGAAAGCTGGATGGCCGCGGATTTAAGTACTCTAATGTGCAAATTCGAAAGCTGGACGGTCGTCGTCCTTTTGTATTATTTATTTGAAAGCATCCATACTCCCTCCGGTTTGGTATTAGAAGTCGTTTAGACAAGCGACACGGTCTCCAAAACAAACTTTAACCTCTTGTTATTATAAAAATATTTATGAAATATGATATATGTATACTTTTATTAAAGTATTTTTAAGACAAATCTACTCATATAATTTTCACATTTACAAACTCAACAACTTAAATGTTATTGATGATTTATATTCTCAATGTTTGACCCAAACCTTTTCGAAAAACGACTTCTAATACCAAACCATAGGGGGTAATTAAACAAACCGACTTTTTTCCATTTTCTATACAAAATGACGCATATAGCATGCGCTTTTTTTTACCACGAGTATTTAGAGGCTGGTAGAGTCGCAGAGGCCTCGTCCCCGCCCCCCCAATGACGCAACATTAATTTGCGACCCCTAAACTTGCTAGCTTGGGGCGATGTGTACTCCTATGTCTGTTGAACTCGACGCGCTCAAGTCCTTTCTACTACATTGTGTGCCTTTACTACTGTGGATTCAGCTGCCTGGGCAGCCATCTCACGATGTCAGATACTACACCCACGCTACGCCATCCTGGTGGCCCTGTAACGTATTGCGTGCCGCACTTGTTATATGGATAGCACACCAAGCATTGATCTCGTCCATCAAGTTATTGAAGGGACGACGTGCAGTATAGCGTGTCTACAGGAGTCCAAACTCGCGCAAATCTGCCAGCATGACGCAGCCTATCTCGGGGATATCGGCTAAGAAATTACGCTTACAAGCCGGCGGCAGGTCCGTCGCAAACGAGGGGGGGAATCGTGATTCTGTGGAACGACGCCCGCGTATCGTGCACCAATGTCATCGTCGGGGACTACCACCTAACAGTCCAAGTGCAACTCCTGGAAGCCGAAGCCAATTTTCAGCTAACGGTGGTCTATGGACCCACGCGTAGAGCGGAAAAACCAGGCTTCCTTCGCGAGTTAAGGTCCCTAAAGCCGCAAGCTGGCGTACGTTGGCTGATCACCGGGGATTTCAATCTGATATATAAAGCTGCGGACAAAAACAACTCACGACTAAGCCACAACCTTATGCGACAGTTCCGTGAGGCGCTAGATGAAAGTGATCTATCTGAAATAAGCCTTCAGAATAGGAAATTCACCTGGAGCAACGAAAGAGAACGACCGACAATGGCAAGACTAGACCGCTTCTTTTGCAATGCTGAGTGGGATGCGACTTTCAGCTCACACGTGCTCAACGCCTTGTCCACGTCACTATCGGACCACTGTCCCCTACTCCTCTCCAGTCAAGCAGGCCAAGGAGACCACGCTCTTTCAAGTTCGAGAATTTTTGGACCCGTTTGCCGTGGTTCAAAGAAATTGTCAAGGAGGCGTGGGACAGCCCGGTGGTCCACCATGAGCCTTTCCACGTCCTCTACCACAAACTACAAGCAACCGCAAAGAAGCTACGCCTGTGGAGCAATGGCCTCCTCTCCGACGCAAAAAGATGTTCTTCATGGCCCAAGAAGTTATCATGAGGCTTGACATAGCGCAAGAAAGCCGCCCCCTCACCCCGGAAGAGAGCACTCTTCGTACAAGACTAAAGAAGCGGGTCCTGGGGCTAGCAAAGTGGTTGAGAGAGCAAGATGCAAGCAAGCGCCGAGGCTAACGGCAATAAAACTTGGGGACGCTAACACCAAGTTTTTTCCAATCGAAGGATAAACACAAGAAGAAGGAAGAATCATATCCAGAGGCTCAAGCATGGTCATGGCTGGGCAGTGGGCCACGACGACAAGGCGGAGCTAGTTCACAGTCACTTCTCCCAATTCATGGGTAGACCACCGCCAAGGACACATGATCTCAACTGGGATGTCCTGGACTTACCGCAGCACAATCTGGAAGGCATTGACTCGGATTTCTCAGAGGAAGAAATACGGTGCGCCATTCACCAAATGCCGTCAGACAAGGCCCCCGGACCCGATGGGTTTACAGGACTATTTTTCAGGACTTGCTGGGATATCATCAAAGCGGATTTCGTTAGGGTGGCTAACTCCTTCCACGCCCTCAGAGCACAAAGCCTGGCCATTGTCAACACGGCAAACGTCATCCTAATCCCAAAGAAAGACGGGGCTGAAAGCATCGCCGATTACCGCCCAATTAGCCTAATTCACTCATTCACCAAGATAATCGCCAAAGTTCTGGCTACACGCCTGGCACCGCACATGTCCCACATAGTCTCAACAGCGCAAAGTGCTTTCATAAAGAGGCGGAGCATCCATGACAACTATATGGCAGTAAGAAACGCGGTGAGTCGGTATCGAAGAGCTAAGCAACCTGCCCTATTCCTAAAGCTGGACATCACCAAAGCTTTCGACTCTGTCAGATGGGAGTACCTCCTAACACTCCTCAGCAGACTGGGCTTCCCGACACGGTGGAGGGATTGGATAGCAGCTCTTCTTTTCACCTCTTCCACGAGAGTCCTAGTCAACGGTATCCCCAGCCCACCGATCAAACATGGAAGAGGATTACGACAAGGCGATCCGCTATCTCCACTCCTGTTTGTCATGGCAATGGATCCGTTGCAAAAGCTACTTTCCAAAGCGACAGAAGAAGGGCACCTCACGCGTCTAAGAGGAAGAACGGCCAGGCTTAGGGTCTCCATGTATGCGGACGATACGGCAATTTTCATACGGCCAACAAGGCAAGACGTAACCTCCTTAGCGCGACTGCTAGAACTATTTGGGGATGTCTCGGGCCTAAAAACCAATTTTCAAAAGTCAACGGTCATTCCCATACGGTGTGATGGAGTAAACCTCTCTGACGTGCTCCAAAATTTGCCGGCGGCAGTCTCATCCTTCCCGACTAAATATCTGGGCCTACCACTCTCTGACAGGAGGCTCCGCAGGGTCGACTTCCAGCCGCTGGTGGACAAGGCCGTTAGCAAAATTACCTTGTGGAACGGAAGGCAGATCAATCATGCCGGCAGGCTCACTCTGGGTGAAAGCAAAGTGCTAACATCGCAAAGCGGTTTACTTCGACCTCACTACGCCCGCCGAGGGGGTACTTTGACGAGGTCGATCAGCAGGGAAGGAAATTCTTATGGGCAGGAGCGCAACAGGCGGGGAGGGAAGTGCAAAGTCAACTGGCCGAGATCAGCTAGGCCAAAGAATTCAGGGGGGCTAGGAGTTCTACACATTAAAAGATTTGCCCGAGCATTGAGATTAAGATGGCTTTGGAGGCAATGGGCGCCAAGCGCCGGGGACTTGAATGATGAGGAAACGCCTTGCACCAAAGCGGACAAACTGCTCTTCGCAGCCGCGACCACCTTGACCGTAGGGGATGGCAACAAGGCACGTTTACGGGCGAGCGCGTGGATGCACGCGGCCGCCCGACCTTGTGACGCCGCCCCAAACCTATTCGCCATCTCCAAGAAGAAAAAAAGTGCACCATACGGGAAGCACTTACAGGGAATGCATGGATCCGGGATATCAACCTCCATCATAATGCATTCAGCAGGACGCACTTTTGCGTGAGTATGTGGATATTTGGCGAAATGCAAGACTCATCGAGCTAAACGACAACGCCACTGACTCCATCAAATGGAAGTTCGAAGCAAAAGGTGAATACACCACTTCATCGGCATACCATGCGCAGTTCATCGGAGCAACATGCACCAACTACCAGCTGCTAATCTGGAAGCCTTGGGCGCCCCCAAAATGTAAATTCTTCAGCTGGTTGGCGATCCAGAATAGAATTTGGACTGCAGACAGACTGCAGCGAGGAACTGGCCAAACCAGGGCACATGCACTTTATGTCGACGACGGCGGAAACAGGGTTGCATCTTTTCACGGAATGCCGTTTTCGTCAAGCGCCTTTGGGAAGCCATTGCAATTTGGGCTCATAACGAGAGGTTAAGGCCAATCAATTGGCCTCAAAGCGACTCTCTCCATCAGTGGTGGACTTACTTGTCAGATACGCCTTCAAAGAGCAGGAGGGGCTTGCGAAGCCTAATCATGTTAATCTGCTGGGAAGTTTGGAAAGAAAGGAACGCAAGGGTTTCCAACCGAACGGAGGCGCCAAATTTTGTAGTTCTCTCAGAGAATTAAAGACGAGGCGTCTTTATGGAGGTCGGCAGGGGCAAAGCACCTAGCGATCTTGCTGCAGCCCGCTTGATTCTTTGTGTATTCTGAGTCCTTCCTAGTTTCTCTTTTTCTTTCTTAGGCTTTCTTTGTACAGTGCCGTCGGCAAACCCTTCTTTTTAATACAATAGGCAGCTCTTCTGCCGGTTCTTTCAAAAAAAAAAAAAAACTTGCTAGCTTCGGGACTTCAGCACGCCAGGAATCCTATTCGGCGCTCTCTCTCTCTCTTCGGTTTAATTACCATCATTCGGCCAAGTGGCAAAAACCGTACGGTATGTGCTCTCTGCTCATCACTAGCTAAATTATTTACACGTTGTTTCTTCTGTCCACCCTTGTTATTTTCTACTTATACGAGAGAGATTCTTTTAGCTGAAGGTTTATATCAAACTCTTAAAACATGTTGCTTACAAATACTGTTAAAGATAGACATGGAAATAATGTCCACTACTTCCTTGCGGTTGTAGTAATAATAAGCTTTCTAATGTCTGATTCCTTCCAAGAATCCAAATGCATGCCTAGTACTCCTTGTAGTTTGCAACTACTTGGCATTTTCGACAAGGTCTAAGTCCAAATTTTAAAACATGCATATGTAAATTCAGTTTGTGGACTTGATGGCGTAGTTTCTAAATCTAAATCCTAATAAAGGATCAACAGGGTATATTGTACCGCACTGGCAGAGTGCAGTGGGCGACGCTGCTGTAGACGGAGAGGTGGGGGCGAGAGGTCACCTTGTTTTCTTCCTCCGATTCAGATTAACAGAGGGCAGCTTGAGCGGTAGAGATAGACGGTGAGTGGAGGATTGAAGAAGGCAGGACTTAGGAAGAAGAGAAGGAAAAGGCACTAGTAAAGAAATGATTTTGCGTCATGCTGCAAAATCTTTTCCATAGCGGGCACATCTTTTGTCCGTCACGGTTAATGCCGGGCAGCCACCCTCCCCGACGCCGGGCACGGTTAATTATTTTCCGTGGTGGATGCCCGCCACGGAAAATAACCATTAACCGCGGGCGGGCATATTAGAATGCCCGCCATTTAAAATTCATTTTCCGTGGCGGGCAAGGTTAAAAGCCCACTACGGAAAAGGCCTAGGCCCATCGGGGCCCGTGTCGTGGCCCGATACTTGCCTTCACTATAAAAGGAAGGCCTTAGGGTTTCACTCACTTTAGATGGAAACGAGCCCGGCCACCCTCACTCTCGGACTCTACCTCGCGATAGACTCCTCCCTCTCACCCACCCGCAAGACGACGCCTTCTCCCCATCGCGCCTCCCTCCCTCCTCCCCACGGGCGTCCCTCCCTCTCCTCCCTCCTCTTCATGGCGGCGGCGTGTAGTAGTCTCGCGGGGACGGCGAAGGCATCGGCCCGTGGGAACACGACGGCGCTACGGCCACGATGCTTGCGCGGTGCGGCGGGTGGCCTCGCCCGGGCGGGGACATGACAGCCGCGTGGGCGTGGGGACGTGGCGCATGGGGGCGGTGGCCCGTCCCGTCACCCACGACACCGGCCTTTCTTCTCCGCCAAGCATCGCGGCGAGGCCACGACGGTCGCGGATCCGGTGGGCTCCGACCTCGACGGGCGCGGATCCGGTGGGCTTCGACCTCGACGAGGCGGATCTAGTATGTGCTCGTGGCGGAGGAGAGGTCCCGGGCGGCGGGATCCGGCGAAGCCGACCTCAACGGCGCCGGATCCGGTACATGCCGGTGGCGGAGGAGGTCCCGGGCGGCGGGATCCGGCGGGCCGACCTCGACGGCGTGGATCCCGTGACGACGTGCCGGTGGCCGAGGAGGTCCCCGGGCGGTGGGGATCCGGCGTGGTGGAGGTCCCTTTACGGTGGGAGCCCCCTAGATGGGCTCGTGGGCCTGTCTAGTTTTTTTTTTTAAATCATTAACCGTGACAGCGCTTGTAAGACGCCCGCCACGGTGCGCATGACGGGCCAAAGGAGTTCGTCATGGTTAATCGCTGATTAACCGTGACCTTCGGCGTGACGGGCGGCTTTGCTCGCCACGGTTAATGAAAAACCGCCCGTCACGCAAAATCATTTCATTACTAGTGAGGCATGAGACATGAGGTAGGAGAGACCGTTATCGATAATAGTAGCCTAACGCCTATGCGCCGGACTGTCACGTAGGTGGCCCGTGATTGATTTAGGGGAGAAACATTGACGGTGTAAAAAAAAACAAGAAGGACATGGATGGGAAGGGAATGGGCAAGGCCCTAATGAGGATATAAGACCAATTGCCTTGTGGTACTTAAGCAAGAGCTAGCTTTAGGGCATGTACAACGGGTCTATATATATACCCGGTCTATATAACGTTATTTTTGCAAAAAAAAAAAAAAAAAAAAAAAAAAAAACCTTGCTATGGAGGAGACAGAGGGAACCCGTCGTCTCGTGAGGCGACGGCCTTGGCTCGTGGTCCGATGTTCCATCGCCAGGTGAGAAGCGCGTTGTAGCTCATCTGCAAGCCCAGCGCGTGGGATCCAAATGTGGTGCGCTCGAGTTCGTTTCTTTGCGCGTGTTTTTTCCCCTTCTTCTCCACTCCATCCTTTGCCGGTCTCAAGTTCGCAGCGGGGGAGCACAAGGTCGTGGTGGCAACGACCGACAACACGGCAGCCCCGACCCCTTCTGGTCACGGCAACAGCGTTTCAGCGGCAGCCTTCTCCTTCGCGTGGAAGCCTCCATCCCCTGTGGTTTCCCTTGTATCTTCTCTCGCTGTCGTTCAAGCGAAAGTGAAGGATTCTGACCGCTCGCAGCCAGCGGGCGCCGGCCGGTGACCCCTGAGCCGCGCTGCCATCACCTCGTCCTCGTCTGTAGCCGCGACATCCATCCATGTCGCACCCTGAGTGCCCCACCGCCACGCTGCCATCCACTCCCTTCCGAGGCTGTGAACTAGCACGCCAGCTATTGGACGATTTGCCGAACTACTGAGCGCCCTGTCTTTTGCTACTTGGTGTTTTATATAATATAATCTACCATTATGATGTACAAGGGCTCAGATCAAGTATTATGATATCTGTTAGCTATCTAGATCAAGTTTCTGAATTTTCAGATATTCTGTTTGTGCATGCTTTTCCTTGATGACTCCAAACAGAGAACATGTTTGTATCTATCTGTGCCATTCTGATATATGGAGTTGCTAAAACCTATCTTAAGTTCAGTTAGCTGCCTATGTTCAGTTAAATTCAGTTAAAACCTGTAGCCTATGTTCAGTTAGCTTGTCATGGGATTTTTTCTGAAGTACTCCACTAGTTATTTGCACGGCTACAACACTGGTAACTGAACATAGGCTATCTGAATGTCTGAATGTCATGGGAAGAACAGAAGGAACCCTTTTCGTTTTTGAATGCCAACCGAGGTGCTCCACTAGCTAGACCTTCATTAATATTTTTTTATTGTCAACAGAGGTGCTCCATTAGTATCAGTTAGGAATGTGGTCAAAGTCTCTGTTTGGAGCTTTTGGAAGATAATATATTGATGGTTTTCAAAAATAGTGTAATCATTGCTCTTATCTAAGCTTGACACAATTTCTATCAAGTAGCCACACAATGATACACATAAAATTTATTTGTTGTTGATCTTAGCTAGGGAGACGTACTAACGGGAATACATTTGCTCATTGTAGCTTGATGATTACTGCTCCGCATTGAGGACAGAGATGCATCTTATGAGGTCCACATCTACCTCACTGTCCAATGGCACCATGGAATTTTGGAAGAGCTCCAGGGGAACAGTGATACGAATTGAGGTTCTTGTAGTAGTGATTACTGTCATGCAGCTATTCCTGGTCGTCTTTGGCTCCTGGCGTCGTCGGAGCACAAACTTCTCCATTCAAAAGGTGTCTTGGCTGCATACACCTTGTCCTCCACCCTGATATCATACACACTAGGTTCAATGCAGTCTTCATCCGTAAAGAGCAACATGTACGCAGTTTGGGCCATATCCGTGTACATCCTTTTTGGTTCTACTGACTCTATCACCGCTTATAGTCTCACTGACAACGAGCAGCTCATGAGACACATCTTTCAGTTTGCTCTTGGAGTTTTTTATATGTACTTCTTGTTCGTACTGACAGGCGGCGTCTACCTGGAATCTCATTTATTACGCATGATCCCACTTATTGATCTGATGGGCATTGCTGTTGTGTCGTTTTTCAAAGGTTAGGGTTCTCAACCAAAGCTTCTCCCGGGCCACCACTACGATACAAGGATTGTTTTCATGGTGGTTGCAATGGAAGCAATGTGCCAATCAAAAGGCATGCACCAAGATGACGAGACGATCTACCGCAAGGGCCTGAGGCTGGGGGGAACAGCTCAAGAATATGGAGGCCACCCATTGTTGGAAGGTGCTGGCGGATTTCTGGGCAGAGATGTTGCTCTACCTCGCGCCATCAGATAACGTGAAGGAGCACGTTGAGTGCCTGGCAAAAGGAGGGGAGTTTATAACGCACTTGTGGGCGTTGCTCACCCACGCTGGAATTGTAGACAGGGGAAAAATACATAATGTCACCAATGACACAGAAAATCCTGGAGACGGGCCATCATCGTCTACAACCTGTGCTGCCCCTTCCACCTTGGAGACAAATCAACCGCCAATGACTAGCAACCCTACCATGCAACGTGAGTACACTTGTCTTTTTTCTATTTTCCAAAGAGGGCTAAAGTAAATTTGCAAGAGATTTTATGTTCCTTAGACCGATATATATATATACTGCAATTTTATTTTATATCTAGGAACTGAAAGAGATTGGGGAAACAAGAGATTCAGGGACTGAACAGTCAGAACCTAGAGAGCTTTCATATGGTGCTGCTTGGAGGCTTCGGCATGCAAGCTCCTACCTTGACAAGTGCGCAGAAGGTGCTGCCTCTGCCACCTACCGTGCCACGAATGAACCCGCTATGCGTGTGGGACCAACTGTGCTCAAAGTAAGTGATGAGTATTATCCTTTTATTTCCTCTTTTACTTAAAAACAGGCGCGACGATTTTAATTTCCGAAGTAGCTACGTTACTCTCTTTAATTTACAGCTCATATATATCACATTCCGCATAACAAATACCTTGATTTTTTTTTTTTGTCAAAAAAGCTTGCTTTTTTTCGACCATGATGGAGAAGGCACAATATATTTAAAGGAAAAGAGAAGCCTGAATTTTTCAAGCTAAAAAAATGGAATAATATGTAAATTCCTCCTATAGTTTACATTGTTTTTATGGCTTCGCTTGATTCTCTAAATAACTAGAGGTGTTCGCGTTGCTGTCGCTGGTAGAAAAGGGGTATTATATTGTTAAAGGATCGAATTGTAATCACTAAGATTATCAAAAAAAAAAAATTATTTAATCTTATGTTTAAACTCCAAGGTAAACCAATATTGAATAGAAATATTTAGATATATTGGACGAGTAACAACTTTTGGTAATACAATAAAACATATATAATAATTTATTTGAGGAAATCCTTGGTAGATGTTTTAATCCCTTTAACTTTGTCTTTTACGCTGGCCATATCCCCCAGCGTTGACACGGGTATGAAGGCTTAAATCTGTAAGTTAGAATATTACTATCACACCCTCCTATTCTTTTTTTCCCCTTTTTTCATTCTCTCTTTTTTTTTTTTTTACTTTACTCTATACCAACTATCATCAGTGGGGCCCACCTATAGTTTTATCGAAATATATCCAAATGAGATCTTGTTTTGAAAGATTTATTGAAAGGAATTCAATGGTATAATCGAATCTGATTTGGTTTTTGGTTTGTGAGTTATAATATTTTTTAGTTAGTTCAAACAAAGTGGGGCCCGCCACCTGGATCTCATAGTCTTAGTGGGATTCTTTGAGGGTGTCATGCTTGCGTGTCGAGAGAACTCCCTAGTGGGGGTTTTCTACATAGGTGTAGTGGATTAAGTTGCCCTTGAGCGAGAAACTTCTTGTAAATAGATAATAAATAGGGATAATTTGTTGAAAATAGACATTAAGAGAATATATTTTTCTTTAAATAGAACATCAATACAATTTTTTATATGTAGTTTACAAAGAATGCATAAATTATTATTCCTCATTTATTATGAATAAAGTTATTTTCCAAGAATTTTCAATGTTCCTGAACTGCCTGAGTGGCCACGTACGGCTTCACATCTATTGCTATTTTTTAAAAAAAAAAATGGACAAATGCATCTGCTCCACTATTTGGGCTTCTGTGCTCTAATTGCTATGGAATTGAATAAATAATCTCTGTTTTTAACAGCAGTGGAGATGGTTGTTCACCAACCAGCAAATCCGGTGCAAAATGGGGAAGGGGCTCGCAATGAAAGCAATGGTCTAAGTGAGATCGAAGAGATTGCATAATAAACTGGTGAGCAATGCTGGTACTACGACCATTGAAATTTATTTGTGCGGGGCATCGTTGACAGTTCTGCGCTGATTAAGTTTTGTGGAAGCGAGGAATCCAATGAAGTTGTCCTGTTTTCTGGGGAAAAAAGTTACAACATTGCGCGAAATTTGTCAGCTATTTAGTATGAAAGTTAGGCCCAGTTGTCTTCAACTTTGTCATATAATGTGAGTTATGTTTAGCAACATATATTACAACTAAATCCATTTGCTCTGGAACTTGCAGATTCTGGGAAAGCTCTCCTGTCTTTCATCATCATAGATAACCGTCATACCATGGCCTACTGCACCTACTGATGTATGATGCTGATATTTCTCTTCAACTTCTTCAGTTTTGTTTTTAAAAAAAAAAAAAAAAAAAAAACTTCTTCAGTTTTGAGTTGTTATAAACATAATCGCCGTCTATATGTGTGGGATGCTCTAGTGTCTCTATTATTTTGCGTGCTTAGAAGGATGGTGGTGTGGTTGATCTCCCCTATTAAGGCCTTTCTGCCTTTGCCTAATTGTTTCTTAAGTACTTATGGTGGTGTTTGTCACTGCACTAGTGGTGGGACCTATGCTTGGTTATTGTTGGCTCATTCAAACAAATACCCATTTGTCATGTTGATGGCTTTATGCTGCCACACTCTGTATCTTGTTTCTGATGACAAATTCGTTCTCATGCATGCATGTTCATTATCAGAAAAGAGCATACCTTCTACTTAGTAATCATCTCGAAGTTGAAAGCAGAACTGCATGTCTATGAGCCAGGAAGATTCTGGCTACTCCTTGAAAATGTACTCTTCCTTGTATATATCTTTTACTTCACTGTCGTGCATAGCACGTACGTACGTACGTACTCTTGTACTAATACTGCACCTAGCAGCGAATTAGTTGTTTTTACCAAATGCATCTGCATTGCAGTGAAGGAAGTGGAGGATACTCTGAACTCTGAACACAACTGAGCATGGAAGAACTGCATTCAGTACGATATTGTTTGGTTTAGTTACATCTGTGCACTTGTGCAGCACCGGGAATCCAGGCCCAGATCGCTTTATTGGGCCTTAGAGCAACTCCTGGAAGCCACTAAACAAGTCCCTACCCTATGCTTTAGGAGTTTTAAAAAATCTACTACAGTGAGATTTGTAAGATTAGAACAAACTTTGTTCTAAACTTCATGTTTTCAAACTAATAATTTCTTTTAAAAATCCTAATTCTTATATCGTTTTTAAGATTTGAGCAAATCTTACGTGTTTTTGGGGCCTACTGAAGAAATGAGCTAGACCTTATTCTTCTTTTCTAGAATGAAACTCCTTGCCCAAGTGGTGACCGATGGTTCCATGGCCAGTGCTCTGTATGACCACTATAATGGAATTCCGGCTTTGTGGGTTCTAGGGGCTTGACTTGGTGTCGCTTGGGCTGCCCTCACTGGATCGGGAAGGGCTGCAGGATCTTTTCTCTGGGAACAGAGGTTTGGGGGTGATTAAGAACCTGCCGAATGAAAGGGCACCCGGCCCAGATGGCTTTAGAGGCCTATTCCTACAAATCTTGTTGGTCCATCGTCAAAGTGGATGTCATGAATGCCTTCAATGCATTTTGTTCTAATACTTCATAAGCTTGCACCATCGAACGGGCATACATGATATTGTTAAAGAAGCATGACCATCCAGAGGAGATCCGTGACTATCTCATCCACAGTTTCGGCAAGCTGATTACAAAATGCATGGCTAACCGTCTTGCCAAGGTCTTGGACAGACTTATACTCAGAAATCAATCAGCTTTCATTAAGGGTCGGAGCATCCATGACAACTTCAAAGAATTATAGCTTGCCGCCGAGCAATCCATGCATTAAAAAAGCCGTGCATCTTATTGAAAATTGACATTGCAAAAGCGTTTGACACGGTTCCGTGGCCCTTTCTACTTGAGCTGCTCCAACACATGGGCTTTGGCAGGCGATGGCGCAATAGGATATCTGATGTTCTATCCACGGCCCAAGCACCAAAATCCTCCTCAACGGGAGGCCGGGGAGACGGATTTGCCATGCATATGTGGGCTACGCCAGGGGGATCCTCTCTCCACCATGTTGTTCGTGCTCGCCATGGAGGTTCTGAACCACCTCCTGTGCTAGGCGGAACAACATGGTTTCCTCTCCCCGCTGCCGGTTGTCACACCCCATTTTTGAGGTTTCCCTAATCACACGTATTTACGCCAGGATCACGCACAAATACGCCTCATTAAGTATAAATATGGTTGTTGGGAATATGCCCTAGAGATAATCATAGAGATGATTGTATCACCTTGTATCCATGATATATTATGTGTTCATGAATATCCATTAAAGACAACTTGTATCGATTGGCAATTATGTGAATTGTTTGTGAGACTCTTTACTTGTATGGTTATTCTGTAATTGTCCCTGGTCGGAGTTCATGTGAGGACATACATGAATATTAGATCAGCACACATATTAGTTGATGATTATGTTTCACAAGTCATAGACATGGAGATGTCAAACTAATAGTGTGGGCACATGTATGACATGGGGCCGGATAGACCCGACATGAGATGTTATTATTTTCTCTTTACACATCATGTAACGTTATGTCCTTAGACACGAGATTGTCGTATGTACTCAAGATGTGAAACGACCTACTTAGGGACTATCAAACGTTACTCCGTAATTGGGTAGCTATAAAGGTGGTCTTCGGGTTTGTCGGGAAGCATCTTTGTGAGGCATAGTCAATCAAGATGGAATTGCCCCTCTCCATGTGAGAGAGATATCACTGGACCACTCGATTGATTGGATCAAGAAATGCATGGCCGTGCTTGGGTTAAGTGTTAACCCACGAGGTGGACCAAATATCGGTGGCAAGGGAATAACATGTATGTGAGTTTGTGGTGGTTCGCCCCGATATGATCATTTGCGCACACATGGGAGTTGACACGTCTTGCTAGAGGCCGCTATCAACTATTGGTCGAGTATGAGTACTCGGGCCATGTCTATGTGTGCGTGAGCCCATAGGGTCGCACGCTTAAGGGGAAGGAGGCCTAATTCGGATCTCGATCCAATTAGATGAGGCTTAGGGTTACTAATGGGCCTCCGGCTCGGGAGCCTATTAGGGGACGCCTATATATATGAGAGGTGGGCGCGGGGCTAGGTTAAAGCCACGCCACTTTGCGACCCCCGCCGCCCACGCCCTCGCCTCTTGCTCCTCGCGGACCTAGCAGTCCGAGGCGCATTGCTTCCTCCCCCGCACGTGTGGGATACCTCGGAGGTGCTGCATCCGGAGCACAAGGGACGATCCGCGACGTGGAGGACGGACGTAAGCAACTACATCCAAGACCGCCGCTACGCGCGCACATCTTCGTCGAGGGTCGACACTTCCGCCGCACCGCGCGTCTAGTGGTAATCCCGTGATTTATAACTAGCAAGAGATCCTTGGTTTATGGGTAGAAAATTTTGTTTTTCTGGCTAGCGTAGCGATCCCATATTCCTTCAATGGTATTAGTAACTATACTTTTATTTCTATTGAAGGAAACATGGTATAAAGTTTGGGTTCACCTACCTCGGCCATAGGCCGTGAACCTATCAGAGATCCTACGCAGCACCTATAACAGGGCTCCATTCCTACAGGCAAGCTTGGAGTGCGGACAAACCCTTGGACTTACTCCTATTGTACGATCCTATAACTCGATCACAACATCCTCGTGTAGCTTCTTCATGTTCGTCTTCGTCTTCAGGTATCCTCCATGTGGTACCGTCCATGTGTCGTCCTTCGTGGCTCGATTTTCTTGGATACACTCCTGCAGCTGACATTCTAAAAATAGAAATAGAGGGGTGAGTACTTTCGTACTCAGCAAGTCCCAACCGAGAGGGTGAAAGGTTACCATTAGGGGTTGGGCCCTAGTAGAGCTTAACTACTCTCACTAGTTCCCGGGTTAGTTAATTATTAACAAAGCTCAGGTTAACAGGTCACATACCAGATTATGTTTCTAATCACGGATGTTCCGGCCTAGCATTTGCCCATTCCAAGGACATGGCTATTTGAATAGATTTGAGTCACTCTGCAGAGGTTGTACACTTTCCCCACACGATGGACCAGCTCCTCCCATGATCAGTGGTTAGAAAGGTCCAACGAGATTCCGTACCCGCTTGGGCCGTCACCCTAGGTTTCCATATAATCTCTACCACGGCTTCTCAGGGGTTGGTACTACGGAGGATGCACCCTGTACGTAGCTTCAATGCACACTACGGAGGCCATCCCCGTTCTCAGTAGCCCACCCAAGGAGCACCGACCATCCATCGTGACGTAGCTTCATTACACACTACGGTGGATGTCGTCCCTGTACGCAGAGGAAACCAACTACGGAGGCCGCCATCCCTGTACGTAGCGAACGGTGCTACGGAGGATGCGTCCCTATACGTAGTCAAACATCTCTCAATACATATATTCTATGCACAACATGGCCAATACCATAACCCCAAACTTACGTGGAAGACCACATAGCAACCACGCCAACCGGACTACGGGCCGTTCTTCCCGTGTCGTCTCTTGATAGACCGTTTGCCTACTCCGGCCTCCTAGGTTAGAGATTATACTTCAATCTAACGGGGTGTGGAATCAAGCCGTCCCATACCGTCGTGTGGTCGCATGCGTAATGTCTCACTAGGTAGAAGGTCCATGACCCGGTCCTTAGGGAGCAAGCTCTCCATGACAGGAAACCCTTACTAGGCGAAACCTGCCGAGACGATCTATCCCATATGAATCGCCCCAAACTCACTTTTTGTTGATTAAGTCAAATTCTTAAACCAGGTTATATTAGCGACAAAGCTCAGCGAAGCCCCACGCACATAGCCCATGAGTACTCCCGCTAAGCTTGCCATGGTTGTACTTATCTTAACATCTTACTAATTATTAAGTCGTTAGGGGGGTAAGGACTTGCCTCTATCCGCCGATGAGTATATCCAAGGTTCTTTGGTCCCGGTGCTTCGATTCTCGTGGACTTGGCGTAGCGATGCTCCCGGGTCCGTCTAGTGGTCTCCGATGTTGGCGACAAGAATGAAACACAAGCATAGAAATTAGAGCAAACAACGTTCCTACGCGGGTTAGCTTTAGGGGGGAATGGATGGACTATCATCTATTCCTATCATTATTATGTAAGTTTGAAGTATGATAGGATAGGGAGAATCCATCCATCTAAAGGGATCCTACGGCTGGGTTAGCGAGGTACAGATGCTTGGTGGGGAACCAACCATGTCACTAATGTTCACTATCATGTGAACCTGAAGGATACGACCTGGTTGACTTCCTATAAGTCCGCACGGGGTTAGTGACACATACGCTAATGTGCCCAGGGGTTAGTAGGGTTAGAAGCCTAGTCTAGGGTTAGCCACACATACGCGTATACCCGTATGTCGGGCGTACCTTATGTGTGTAGAGGACACGTATACTAGAGTATGTGTCAGGGAATACACATACACGAGTATACATTCTAGGTTAGCGGGGTTAGCCATGCGTAGATATATTCGATAGGCATATACGTATATTTATTTATATTTAAAATACCACTCTATGCATTAATATACGTACATAACCTATAGCGTATATCTAGCATGTGGACAACTACGTGTATGTATATTCGAGTATTCATGTATGTGAGAGTGTACACGCATGCAAGAATATACGGTGCAAGGTGTGGTTAGCGGAAGGGGTAAACTAGGGTTTACGTTAACTACGGTGCGCGATTAAATATAAATAAAAGGGCACAACATAAACTAGAATTTAAATGGGCACCAAATAATGGAACAAGGGCATTTATAAATAGATTATGATTTTAGAGGAATTATGGAACTGAACGGAGGGATTTGGAATTAGGATGGCGGAGATATGAATTTGCAAAGTTTTAGAAAGGATTTATGAATTAAACTTTGGAAATAATTTCTGGAATTTTAGAATTGATGAAACAGGAATATAGAAGCTTGAGTAGGGTCTGGGGTGTACCTAGTTTATTTAGGAATTTTCTAGGAATTTTTCGGAAGCAGGAAAATAGGTTTTCACTCCTCCGTGTACATTTATTGGGTGTGCGTAGCATTTTCCTATTGAGCTGACGTGCTGGTCCAGCGGCTGGCGTGGGCCTGGCATTACTGTTCCGTGGGCTCGGTGTATGCCCTATGAGCCGATCTAGGGTTTCCTCACTCCCTCTCTCTATCCTAGTGGACCATGTCCACGGAAGGAGTGTGAGGGAGGGATGGGTCCCTATTGTGCCATTGACGAGTGGGACCCGTGGGGTGACGTGGCCATTCGGTCACGTTTTCCCTGCGTACTCGTCGCCTCCATCCACAAGAACAGAGAGAAGGGGAAAGGGAATTGCGCCGGCGGACGGTGGCGCATGTCGGCGGCGGCTCCACGGCTCCGGCAAGCGCGGACGGCCATGGGCTCCAGCGCGTAGCCCGATCGGGGCAGCTGCGCAGCAGTCCGGTGGCGAGCGGGGCGGTGCGGCGCGGCGCTGGCGTGCTCTGCCTGCGCGGGCGGCGAGCGCGGCATGCTCGGCTTGCGCGCGGCGAGGTCCGGCCTTGGGCGCGCATGCGGCCTGGGCGACGAGCGTGGCAGCGTCCTCAGCGCGCGCTGCTTCGGCGACGTCGGCGTCCTGGCGCTTGGCGGCGTGGAGCGCGTGCGGCCGAGCGCGGCACGGCACCCACGGCTGCTGAGGCCACGGCGGAGCGCGGCGTGCGGTGAGTGGCGGATGCGGCAGCGGCACCGTTGGCGCGACACGGCGCGCGGCGTCCCTCGGCGGAGCGCGTCGGCGTCGTCGGTCTCGGCGGCAAGGCCTTGGCGCGGCGGCCTTCCCGTCCTTGACGCGGCAGCGGCTCCGGGTCCTTGGAGCAGAGGAAGGGGAGATGGGAAGCAAGATCGCCGCTTGGACGCGAGCTTCACCTTCTTCGCACTCTTCCTCGACTCCGAGCTCCGGGGCGACCTCGACGGGGTCCTGGGCCGGCCTATTTATAGGCGCGGAGGGAGCAGCTCGTCTCCGAGATCTTTTCCGGCAAGGCAGCAGGGTGCAGCTCAGCGACAACGGCGACGTGGTCTGGCGCTCGGCGAGGAACAGCGGCCATGGCGACCTTGGTGACGCGACGGCTCACGGGGAGGTCTGCTCGGCGGCTGTGCGCGAGCTGGCGTCAACTCGTGCCGGCGGGTGGCGACGAGCAAGAGAGGCGGTTCGGCACAGTACGTCAGCGAGCACAGGGAGGTCGTCGACCTCGCACAGTCCGTGCGTGGTACAGCGCGCTCCGCGTGTCCGCGGATGCGACGCGGTGTCCACGGCGAGGCGAGCTGGCGTCTCGAGCTTGATGGGACAAGGCGACGGCATTCACTTGCCTCACTGTTGGGTGGTCAGCGGCAGGCGGTGCAGCACGGAAGAGGGGGGAGGTGGAGAGGAAGAAGACGGGTGGTGCTGGCATGATGGGACGGGTCGGTGGCGGTGTTAACGACGGCTGACGCGGCGGCAGCCTGGCGGTGAGCTGGCGGCCGGCGAGCAGAGGTCAGCGGTGCCCCTGTAGCCGGGTCAATCGGCACAGGCGCGCGGCGTGCCCATCGTGCATGAAACAGAGGAACAGGAAGGGAGGTGGAAGAGAGAGCTGAGGGCGGGGCCCGCGTGTAAGAGAGAGGAAGGGAGGGGAAGAGGTGATGCGCTGCTGCTGCTACCTTGGGCCCCCCGAGTTGGGCCTATTTGGCCGGTTGGGCCAGGAGGCCGAGCTGGGCCTTTGCCCTTGTTTCGGCTTAATGCGAGAGAAGGGAGAGGAATGAGCCCGGTGGCCATTCTCTTTTCATTTTCCTTTTCCATCTTCCAATGTATTATTGTATATGCATGTGTATAATTGTATATTTAGCTATACCCACATATTCATAAGGATGAAGGTTTATAAATATATTTGTATAGCTATTTATTGGTGTGCGCCTATACACATGGTATACCTTGCTTTATTTCCCAGAAATAAATAAGCTAAGCACATTTGAATTGGGATTGGAATTTGGGAGATGATGGTAATGTGGTGGTTGGTGCATATAGTGTTTTGACGATGAGTGAATCAAGGGTTAGCTCAAAGGGCTATTTGATGAAGGATGACAAAGACGAGGTCAAGGGGAAAATATTTGGATGGAAGATGATCAAGGAATATTTCCGAGGTGATGACAAGGAATTATATCTGATGCCAAAATAAATTCTAGGAGCAAACAAGCAAACAAACATTCAAGCATTCAAACATAAATCCTAAATAATTCTATATGGTGAATTTTAATGCAGGGTTTTCGTAAAACGGTTTTGGTTGTGCGGGAAAATAAATCAGGTTTTAGTCGTAATTATAAAAAGTTCAAATTTTTAGTGATTTTTAAAATGATGCAAAAACACGGGTGTTACACCGGCCGCCCTTGGCCACAGGTCAGTATATATGCTAATGACATTGTGATGTTCGTCAAGCTTGATGAGCACAGCTTGCAGACTGTCATGGCGGTCCTATCTATCTTCGGGTTGGCGCCTGGCCTTTTCTCCAACCTTGACAAGAGGGTTGCCACGCCAATGCACTATGAGGCAGATCACATGGAGTGCATCTAGCGAGTCTTGGCATGTCGGGTGCAGCAGTTCCCTTGCCGCTACTTAGGCATTCCAATCTCCTTCAGGAAGCTAAAACGATTAGATAAGCAATACTTGATCGACATGGTGGCCTCACGCCGCCTGGATGGAAGGGGGTCTCCCTCAATATTGCAGGTCGAACGGCTCGTGAAGGCAACACTTTCGACCATCCCCATCCATGCCTCCATTGCTCTTTGTCTCTCGCCGTGGGCATTGCGGGAGATTGACAGGCTACACCGAGGCCTTCATATGGGCCCGGACGGACGTGATTGCAAGCGGCAAATGCAGGCTTGCCTGGCCGGTTGTTTGTAGGGTCTAGCGTGATCGGCGTGATGGTCGGCGTCCGACTTCTACTAAGCGTGAGGCCTTGGTGCTCTTCTAGGCGGCGGTGCAAATCTCGCTTGGCAACGGTGAGTCCACATTCTTCTGGACAGACAATTGGATTGATGGAGAGTGCATTCGGTCGATTGCGTCGGCTGTTTTTGAGGTGGTCTCCCCTAGACGCTAGGGCACCTTGGTGGCCCAAGCTTTGCATGAGGACTCTTCGGTCCGGCAATCAGAGGGGCTCTTTCTTCGACTTTCCTTGTCGAGTTTGACATGCTCGTGACCTGCTCGACAACGTCTAGCTCGTGGACTGGTCGGATACCTTCTCTTGGAGGCTCACGACCGACCATACCTACTCGACGGCCTCGGATTATGGAGCCATGTTTCTTGGCCGCTCGCCGGTCCTTGGAGCAAAGCGGTTATGGAAGGTCGCCGCTCCGCCAAAGGTCTGCTTCTTCTTCTGGCTAGCGGTGCTTGGGAGATGCTGGACAACCGACCGTCGCCATCGGCATGGATTGCAAGACTCGAACCTGTGCATTTTCTGTGATCAGGCACCCGAGACTATTGATCATAATCAGTTGGGGTGTCATTTCGTAGGGTGGTTTGGCTCATCGCCCCGCCCGCACTACACCTTCACGGCCTTGTCACGGGGGCGCAGGAGGAGATCATGGTGTGGTGGCTCCGCACCCGCGAAGGCGATTCCCAAGCTCCTTCATCGGGCTTTGAATCTTTGTTCTTCTTGGTGGGGTGGCTCATATGGAAGGAGCGCAATGCCAGGACATTTGACTCAAGAGTTGCTTCCCCCACAAGCTTAGCACTGTTGATCAAGGACAAGGCCTCGAGGTGGTGCTTGGCGGGCAACAGGAGGTTAGCAGAGTTATTGACTGACACCAGAGTCTAGTGTGGTGTCTTCCTTGCTCTCTGTCGCTCAAAATTCGCAATGTAATCCTTATTGTTGTATCCGGTAGATGCTAGGTTCCGATTCGATAACCGTGGTGGTTACCGTTTCAAAGCCGTTGATTCAAACCGTTGTTTGAACTTTATTCTCGCTTAACGAAATACACACACAACGGCGTGATCTTAAAAATAAAAAGAACAAAACTCCTTTTTATTCTTGGTGGCTCGTGGATTGAACCCGCCCCAAAGGCCCAAACCTATGTATGCTTACATTGGTTGTTTGCGGCGCCGATATCGGAATTTGGGCCATCACCATCCTTAAGCTAAACACGTTCATACCAAACAAACACCACAAAGGTCACACTTAACAATTTCCCCAAACCTAGGGTTTCTCTTCCTCCGGGGGCGGCGCGGCGAGTCGAAAATTTCTCACGTCAAGTTTGACGTGATCTCCACATCAAAAATCTCACATCAAGACAGACGTGATCCCCCCAACGCGACCGCATGGCGGATCCAACCGGAGACGCCAAGGTGAAGGGGAAGGCGAGAGGGAGATGCTTTGGCGGTTCCCAAGTTCGAGGAACACCGGATGCTATGAAACTCCGTGGTGAAGAAGAGGAAGATCTGGATTTTTCGTAAGAATTTGAAGAACTAGCAAAGGAAGTGCGATGGCTAGGGATCTTTAGGGTTCATACAACTAAGCCCTTCACCATGCGGCCCTCGATTTCAATTCTATGAGAGGAATGTGTGGGCGGCGCACAAGAAGTAACCTTCACGGTACGAGAACCAAACCTTTTCTTGGTCCAATTCCATTGTCTTGGAGACTGGACGAGGGTGATGGATGGAAGGCCATGGCTCTTTCGAGGTGCGGCCATTGTCCTGGAGGAATATGATGGTTTTTCGGATGTGAATTCTTATAAGTTAGGTAAGATCCCAATTTGGGCAAGAATTCAAGGTGTTCCAGATGGTCTCATGAAGAAGAAAGAGATAGCGGAAAAAGTTGCAAAGAAGGTGGGTGATTTAATCACGGTGTTGGTGACAGACGGGAAGATAAATTCAACATCTTAATTTCGAGCAAGAGTCTGGATCGATCTGAAGAAGCCACTGGTCCGGGTTGTGTCGATTACTCTTAAGGAAAGAAGAAAATATCTGGTGCAATATGAGAAGCTACCGAATTTCTGTTTCCCGCGGGTCGCTTGGGCCACGAGGTTCCGAATGTGGTGATGGTATTCACCCAAGAGATACGTGTGATTGAGGTGACTGGCTCAAAGTCCCATTCATGATGCAAGGTCCGGAAGGGATGATATTGGAGGACGTGGTGGTGGTAGAGGAAGAGGCAGAGGTAGAGGTAGAGGACGAGGACGGGTCGGATCGGGTGAGGACACACACAAAGATGGATGTGTCCATGGGTGAGGAGGATATTGATGGTAATCCAATCAGGAGTGATGAAGACTTGGGAGAAAATGCAGGTCGGGTAGCGATGCAAGTAAATCTTTTAGAACACTCTTCCAAAAATGTTGTTGTAAGCCCGGTGGTTGAGCAAGAGAAGAAGAGGCCACGGACGGACAGCAACGAGGATGGTGTGCTAGAAAACCCAAATGCAAAATCGGCGCTCTCCTTCGAGGAGAGTGGCCGGGCACAATGAAACTCCTAGCTTGGAACTGCCGGGGACTTGCGAGTTCTCGAGCAGTTCGTGCGCTCCTAGAGGTCCGGGGGCGAATAAATCCGGATGTGTGTTTCCCCGCCCCGAGACACATCTGAACAAGACAAAGGCGTAAAAAGTTGAGAAGAAGGGCTGGTTTTGATAAAATGATTGTCCATGAAAGCGATGGACGGAGTGGAGGCTTGCTGTTACTGTGGAAGGATGACTTCGGGGTACGCCTT
The DNA here is from genome assembly GCA_015847255.1 of Hyparrhenia diplandra. Classification (NCBI taxonomy): domain Eukaryota; kingdom Viridiplantae; phylum Streptophyta; class Magnoliopsida; order Poales; family Poaceae; genus Hyparrhenia; species Hyparrhenia diplandra. The sequence continues at coordinate 562,748 of JADLZK010010800.1, forward strand.
GAGGGAGTCACAAAGAACTACATTGATGTGATAATTGAGGTGGATGGGGATGGAGGTTCACTTTGGAATATATGGTGAACAATTTGGAATCGAAGTGGAAGACACGGGATGCGATGCGTTCGATTAAAAGACATGGGACGATTCCGTGGCTGGTCATGGGGGATTTCAATGAAATTCTTTATAACTCAGAGAAGGAAGGAGGCAGACCAAGGCCACAAAGACAATTACAGGCATTCCATGATGCTCTCATGGAGTGCGGGTTGAATGACATGGGATTTACAGGCGACATTTATACATGGCGAAGGGGCCAGATAAGAGAACGTTTCGACCGGGCGGTTGCTAACATGCAGTGGTCCAATATGTATCCCTTGTCATCAATGATAGCGAGATGACAAGATCAGACCACCGGCCTATTGTGATGGACACACTATTTTTGGCACCTAGCCAAGTTGGAAGGGAGAAGAAGAGATTTGAAGCAAGATGGCTGCAAGAAGACACAATGGAAGAAATGATAAAAGCGGCATGGGCTAGGGCGAAAGCCCAGGGAGAAGGGCCGACTTTTGCTGAAAAGGTGAATGAGGTACACGAAGAATTACATAAATGGGATAAAGAGGTCTTGAAAAAACCAGCAAGAAGGATGAATGATCTTAAGAAAGAGCTAGAAAGGCTAAGAAGGGGGCCGATGGCGAAGCAAATTCAGAATCCCGTAAGGAGGTAATGGTCCGCCTAGAACTAATGATGGAACAAGAAGAGATTTATCAAGAGTACAGAGAGCCAGGGCAAACGGCTTAGGCAAGGAGAGAGAAACACAGGTTTCTTCCATAATTTCGCTTCACAGATAAGGAAAAGGAATACGATAACAAAGTTGGCTGATCAAGCGGGAGTGATGCAGGAAGATGGAGGAGTTATGTGTGATATTGTTAAAAGTTATTTTGAGAATTTATTTACCACAGAAGTGGGAAACCCAGACCCAAATATTTTGGCTGATGTCCAACGCTCTGTCACTGCGGACATGAACTTGGGATTGATGGCTGATTATACTTATGATGAAGTCAAGAAGGCGCTATTCCAGATTGGAGACCTGAAAGCGCCAGGGCCAGATGGTTTGCACGCCATATTCTACAAGAGGTATTGGGACCTGGTGGGTGAGGACCTAGTAAAAGAAGTGCTTGAAGCGGTAAATACAAGGAAAATGCCGGATGGATGGAATGATACGGCGATCGTATTAATTCCCAAGGTAAACAATCCAAACCTTGTGTCCCAGTTCCGACCTATTAGTTTATGTAATGTGATTTACAAGGTTGTCTCAAAGATGCTAGCAAATAGACTCAGAGTTGTCTTGCCAGATATCATAAGCGATCATCAGAGTGCCTTTGTGCCTGGTAGATTAATAACTGACAATATTTTGCTAGCATATGAAAGTATTCATACCATCAAGAAGAAACGTGGAAAAAAGGGTTTGTGTGCTGTTAAGCTAGATATGCATAAAGCATATGATAGGGTGGAGTGGAGTTTCCTGGAGAATATCATGTTGAAAATGGGGTTTGATCAAAGTTGGGTAAATATGATTATGGCATGTGTTAAATCAGTAAATTACAGGGTCAGAGTAAATTCCATGGAAACAGGAATTATTACACCAACTAGAGGTTTGTGGCAAGGGGATCTGTTGTCCCCTTATTTATTCTTGATAGTAGCAGACGGACTGTCAAGCTTATTAAAAGGAGCAGAAAGTAGAGGAGAGTTGCAAGGTGTTCGTGTGTGTAGAGATGCTCCTGTTATTTCCCACTTGCAATTTGCAGATGATTCGCTAATACTTGATACAAGCAGACAAAAAAATGCGAGATACCCCTGAAGGAGATCCTAGACCGCTATTGTGCAAGCTCGGGGCAGAAGGTAAGCGATGCAAAGTCTAGTGTCTTCTTCAGCAAGAATACGAGAAGTGGATGATAAAGTTGAGGTTTGTGAAGTCTTGAATATTATGACTGAATCACTGAGTGATAAATACTTAGGGCTCCCAGCCCGGTAGGAGCAGATCATAGTGATTGCTTTCAACACCTAATTGACAGAGTCCGAGAAAAGACAAAAGGGTGGAAGGAGAAGTTACTGAGCTTAGGAGGGAAGGAAGTGCTTATAAAATCTATTGCTCAAGCCCATTACGGTGTTTGCGATGATGGTGTTCAAAATCCCAAAAAAATATATGCAAAGGGATGTCGGGCGCCATATCTCGATTCCGGTGGGGTGGCAACGATGATCACAAAAAAGGTTACACTAGAAAGCGTGGTGGAAGCTCTGTATACCGAAGAAGCAAGGAGGCATGGGATTCAGAGATCTTGAGAGTTTTAATAAAGCTCTACTCGCAAAGCAGGTGTGGAGGTTACTACTGGAACCTGACTCCCTATGTGCAGAAGTCCTGCGAGCACGATACTATCCAGATGGAAAGTTACCGAATGCAAAATTGAAGGGTGGGAGTTCATATACATGGCAAAGTATTTTGGCAGGACTGGAGTGTTTCAAGGAGGGCTACATTTGGCGAGTTGGAGATGGATCACAGATAAATATATGGGAGGATAGATGGATCCCATCGAGTTATAATCAAAAAATACAAATGCCTAGAGGGAATAATTTGATCACAACAGTTGATGAACTAATTAATCCTGTAACAAGATCATGGGATGAAGATCTGATTAAGGATCTATTCTGGCCAGTGGATGCGAGTGGAATACTACAGATCCCACTACGTCAAGGCAGGGAGGATGTTGTTGCCTGGCAGCATACTCGGTCAGGGTATTTCTCGGTTGGATCAGCCAACCATGTTCAATGGAATATAAAATTTGGTGCCAATAGTATGAGTAATCAAGCGGGAGGATCTGGACATGAAGAGGTATGGTCAAAACTATGGAAGCTAGATATTCCTGCAAAAGTTAAAATTTTTGGTTGGAGAGTGCTACATGGTCTTATACCCTGTCGAGGTATCCTGGCAAATCGGCATATTGAAGATTCAAGTAGTTGTCCCATATGTCACGAGGGGTGTGAAGATTTGAAGCATGTCCTATTTACTTGTAAACGAGCTAAGGAGATTTGGCGAATCTTGGGGGTTGCAGATGACATTCAGAATATGTTGTCAGTAGACCGATCGGGGTCAGTGGTGCTTGCTGAAATGATCAAGAGGTCAAAACCAATAAATAGCCTGAATCGTGTTGGATGGGCTGAGCTGATGTTAACCGGTGGATGGTTCATCTGGTGGGAACGCCGGAAGCTAGTCCATGGGGATACTGTTCAGGATCCGACAAGAGCTGCAATGTCCATTGCCACCTTAGCTACAAACTATCAGGGAATAGACAAGAAGAAGGATAGAAGCCAAGACCGATGGAAGAAGCCACCAGATGGTGAACTGTTGCTGAACGTTGATGCAAGCTATAAGGTGGATAATGCAACTAGGAGCATTGGTGCAGTCATAAGAGACTCGCAAGGATCTTTCATTGCTGCTGCTTCATGTTTTATTGACAGGGTGATAGATGTAGCGATGGCTGAAGCAATTGCTCTCAGAGAAGGCTTGGCATTGGCTGTTCAGATTGGAACCAATCGAATTATGATCCAATCGGACTGCATGGAAGTCGTGGAAACAATGAAAGAAGGGGGTTTTTCAGCAACAGCGGCGCCGATTTTTGATGAATGTATGGCACTTTGGCAAGAATTTAGTTCTATTTCCATTATGCATTGTAATCGAGAAGCAAACAAGGTAGCTCATGAATTAGCTAGAGTAGCTGTGCTTTCAAACTTGGCATGTATTTGGGTCGATGAACCCCTTAGCTTTATTATAGGGCATTTGGTGAATGATGTAACTATTTTACAAGATCAATAAAAGTATTTGAAAAAAAAAAAAAAAAAAAAAAACAAACACCACAACCCACTCAAAAAAACAAAAAAACAAAACAAACACAGCCCAATTGCAC